>CM062807.1:43617607-44817607 GCA_031772625.1 Pinus tabuliformis | reverse complement strand
AACCCTCTTTTTATCACTGCAGTTTGAGTTCTGTTTTCATGGCGAATGCCCCATTTCCTTTTTTTGCCTTATTCTTATCTTTTGTGGCCTAGGTGACTGCCTCATCGCCTTAGAGTTCTTTGAAAAAGCTTTTCCATTTTTGGGTTTAGCATAATTTGTTCATTTCTTCCTTCTTGTAGCAACATTTTTCCTTGTTGTAGTAGTCATTCCTCCTCTTTCAAGGTCTTATAACTGTGTGAGAGTCTTCTTCCCTTTCTTGTTGTTTTCTAATGACTCCTATGTTTGTGCAAGTACCTGTGGTTGAAGATAGTGGTGTTGTTGCTACTTTGGAGCTCCTTCTCCTCTTGGATCATCATGTTGGAGACTTGCTGCTGTTATGATTTATATTCTGTGGGATAGGCTGCTACAGGATTTCCTACAGGATGTCCTATAGTTTCTTCTCCCTCAGAAATCTTAATCATACACTTTGCTAAGATGGTGACATGGATGGAGAGAAAGACTAGGAGTGCAGGGAACAAGGAATACTCAGGTGATGCTCTCTATTCCTCCGTGTTTCCCTTCTTCTCGAAGACTGAATTTTTTTTTTTTGAAACTAATTTTGTTTTTAAGGGTGAATGCAAGGGTGGTGATTGTGGACAAGGTATGGTGATAGAATGATGAAGGGGGTGCATTTTATGTTGAAAATGGAAACAAGAAATGCTAAAAATACCACTGCTATAAATAGCAGTTTGGGTACCAGTGTTGGACATAGCAACAAGGAATGAAAAATGGAAGTGCTAAAAATAGCATAGCTATAAATAGTATTTCGGGTTAGATTCCTATTTTAGTTAGTCCCTGAACTAAAATAGAGAAGTAAAATTCGAATTTGATCTTAGCAGCTATTTGTAAAATAATTAATTAATTCATCTTGAGTTAATTAGTTGTAGAAAATCAAACATGAAGTCTATGTGGGGACATGCAACAGTTTCTCCATTGATTGAAGAATTTATCCATCAGTTAAAGAGATAAGGATGAGTTGTAATATTGAGTTGTAATTAGTTGGCTCAGTTAACTGAGTTAAGTCCAGTTAGATTAATTCAAATAGTTTGTTGAATTAATTGTGAGTTCAGTTAGTTAATGCTTGCATGCATGTAACTCCTGCTCTCTAGATAACTGAATATTCTCTCATAAATAACTCATGCATGTCATTTCAATCAAAGACCTAGTTGAGATCAGAGGAAGGGACAATGTACTATCGGTTGGAGGATTTTTCCTATATAGGAAACTCATCCATGTAGAAGAAATTATCTCCTTCAGGTTTATGCAGTTATTTCAGAGGTCAGAGCCGTGTGTGAGGGATTATTACACACAGGTGGCAGCGTGAGGACCGAGGAGAAACTGCGCAAGGAAATAGGAGGCTTGGAGTGCAAAGGAGAAGGTTTGTGAGAAGCCTTTGACTGTCTATGATCAGGAGTGAGGGATTGTACTGAGAGATGGATAGCTCGTGATCTAAAGCTTTGTGTAATCTGGACATATTTCCACTTGTATGATAATACAAAGATCGGGGTTTTTAGCTCAGGCTTTCCCTGGAGTATTCTTCTGTGTTCATGTGTGATTGATTTCTCATTCTCAGTTATATGTGTTCTATTTGATCTTGCTCAAATTCAATTAAGCTTCTGCAAGTTTGATTGTAGAAGTAGATTAAGAATTTTGCTTTAGTACATTGCATAATCAGTTTAATCTACAGTGAAATTTCTACATGGTATCAGAGCGAGGTTTTGTAGAAAAAATTCTACATGGTATCAGAGCAAAGGTAATCAAAGCGGAGAACAATATATTAGAGGAGATTTTGAAGTTTTGAGTTTTGGGCCGCGAGTTTTCAGAGTAGATCTGAACATTTTTGTGAAAAATTTTCAGAAACAAATAGCAGATCTAGATTCCTTTGTGGAAAATACCCAAATTCAAAACAAAAAAATCGGCTGAATCAAAGTTTGGATGAGGGAGATATCGCTGATTTAAAATCAGCTCTTTTTCAAGAAAATTTCGTGACGGCGGGAAATATGAAACAGATTGGTTTGCTAGCCAAGAACCTGTATGCTCTTGAGGTTCAAGATGCATGGAAGCCTTGAGGAGCAAGGCAAAGGTTAGATACTTGGTGGTTGAGAGGGAGAGTAAATTACCTCTCAACATGCAGCGCCAGAAGAAGTATCAGAAAATTGTGGAGGAGCCACAATTGGTGAAGCAACTTCAGGAGGTTATGGAGCAGCCAAAACTGAATAAGCTGAGAGGAGACCAAGTTGAGGCATCCATTCATGCACAGACCTCCAATAGGGGGAAATTTCGAGCCAAGTGGGCAAAGGGATCACATGCATCCATACCTCTAGGTCGGAGGTGGGGCGATGTGGAGTGATAGTCCCAAGAAGGCTGAAATAGGGGCAGGATCATTGAGGTACCCAACCTCTTTGATTATACCTTGCTACAGGAGCCTCGACGAGGAGTAGCAGGACTGGCTGAGTGGGTAGAGGCAGATGCAGATGGAGCAGCAGAGAGAGCTACAATGCAGGAATCCCAAGACAGTGTAGAGCTAGCAGGCTGCAACAATGCGAGAGGCACAAGAGTGTTGCACCAGTGTAGGATGGAATAGAGAGGTGTGCAACGGTGCGAGATGCATGGAGTGTTGCAGCAGCTCAGAGGTCACAAAGGGAGCACTTGTCAGTGGCAGAGGAAGCTTCATCATTAGAGGATGTTTCTAGCCCAACAGAGAGGTTAGTTGGGAGTTTTTTTGTTTCTAGAGTTGCTGGAGCAATAACACTTGGGAGAAGTGTTGCATGCAGAACATTCCAAAGGTTCAGGATCGGGTTCGAGTTGAATGTCTTTCTTTTTTAGGAGTGTTGAAAATGGCAACAAGAATTCTAAAAATAGAAGTGTTAAAAATGGCACTGCTATAAATAGCAGTTCGGGTACTAATGTTGGACATAGCAACAAGGAATGAAAAATGGAAGTGATAAAAATAGCATTGCTATAAATATCATTTCGGGTTAGATTCCTATTTTAGTTAGTCCCTGAACTAAAATAGAGAAGTAAAATTTGAATTTGATCTTAGCAGCTATTTGTAAAATAATTAATTAATTCATCTTGAGTTAATTAGTTGTAGAAAATCAAACATGAAGTCTATGTGGGGACATGCAACAGTTTCTCCATTGATTGAGGAATTTATCCATCAGTTAAAGAGATAAGGATGAGTTGTAATATTGAGTTGTAATTAGTTGGCTCAGTTAACTGAGTCAAGTCCAGTTTTCTGATAACAAAATTTTTCCAAGGTGGAAAATCATTGTCAATTTCATAGATCTGTCCATCAAAAAGTTCCCATTTATGTTTTGCAGGGGAACCAGATCTAATCATGTTTATCTGCAAGCAGCTGCATGTTCTTTTATCAATTTTTCTCCTTTCACTCTTATGCCCTGCAAATCTCTGGGCCGGTTGGGTCTGGATAACATGCTTTGTATTTTTGGAGAAAATTCTGGAGTCACAAGGGGAGATGGAATAGTAACAGGATTGGATTCCATCTTTTCTGCTACAAAATTATCAACATTTAGAATTCTCTTCTGCCTAGCCTGATTTAAGAAACTTTTCCTCAAGGATTCCTCTATCTGATTAGAAGAAGGATAATACCACTCATAAAAGGAAATCCATTGATTATTGGATTTCATCCATTTTTCCATTCTTCATTTTTCTTAATGTTGAAAATTTTCTTTTCTTCTTTAGGCAGCAATCTGAGTTCTTCAACATATTTGTTTTCATATTTATGTGTGAAAATGTCCCAGTTAAACATTTTCTTTTTCCATTGATTGTCAGGATCATATGGACTAATTCCTTTATAGATTTTTAGAAAGGCAGAAATTTCATTATCTAAAGGAATTTCCACATGCCTTGGAATTTTATTTTTGGGATTTTTCTGTATGATGGAATTTCTGATCCATATGTGAAACCTAAACCCTGATGGTTGTTTTTTTGTGTTGACTGAATAATGATTTCTTCATGGATGCTGAAGAAATTTGTCTTAGTATATTCTTCTTCATATTTACTTTTATCTGGTATAAAAGTAATCATGTTTATTCGTCTTCTGTCATCTTCAACATTGCCATGTGGATTTGGTGGAGGTGAAGAAAATTGAAAGAAATTTTTAGAATAGTGTGCATGGTCACAGACAGCAGCTAGGGAATTACAGCAGGAAGCAATTTCACTCGGAACTAGTTTTTATAAGGTAGGATCAATTGAAAATGTGGGACTAGTATTTACAGATGTAGAAATATTTACAGAAGATCCACCATGCTCAGTTCGTGACTCTGGAAAGATAGTATGGACATTACCATCTCTAGTGGTAAAGATTGTGGAGGAATTGATAGGAGAAGGTCGAGTTGGCTTTCTGATGGATTCCCATTTAGTAACCCATTCTGAAGGAGGTTTCAATTGAGACTGGGGAATCATCTGGGGTGCAATAAGATTCATGCCATAGTCATGGGTGATTAAAGTGGTGAATTCTGATTGTGATGAGACAAATTTAACCATAGAAGGAGTAGTCTTTTTATAGAATTTGATTACTGAGGACCACCATATGGCTATGTTTTTACTATCATCCTCAAAATCCTCATAACCATGTATTTGTATGCCTAACATTAAAGCATTTATAGCATTTGGATCTGTCAAGGCTATGGAGAAATCAGGAAAGCATGACCATGAAGCTGGGCCATAGGCAAGGGTCCCTTGGCATCCACCAATAAGGGCTTTAGGAAGAGTTTTCCATCGTCAATCAAAAACACAGGAGAAAAAGGCAACATCTTGGCCTTTCCAGTGTAGAGGTTGGATACCTATTTGGACATGGCCAAAATGGGAAAAATTATAGCCTGCTTTTCTGGCAGCATCAAACTCGGATTGATTTATGATATTTAGAGAATAGAGGATATTGTTATTTGAGGTTGTTTGCAAAACTTCTTCTTTGACATTATATCTCCAGAACTGGATAGAGTCCAGTAATCCTAAGTTTTTGTAAACATTTTTTGGGTCTACTTTTGGAAGAGTCCAAGAATCAGATGCAACAGGTTCTGAAAACAGATTAACAGACTTATCAAGAACTATAGACTCTGTGACAGATGAGTTTCTTTTCTCTATATTTGCTTCTTCTTGTTCTTTTAGAATTTCTTCAAATGATCTATCCCCAA
This sequence comes from Pinus tabuliformis, assembly GCA_031772625.1. Lineage (NCBI taxonomy): Eukaryota > Viridiplantae > Streptophyta > Pinopsida > Pinales > Pinaceae > Pinus > Pinus tabuliformis. The sequence goes on along the minus strand of CM062807.1, from coordinate 44,812,409 downwards.
ATTCATGATGAAAACTAGATGCAGATAAAGAATCCATAACAGTGTGAAGAAATAAGTATAGCGGAAGACAATTAACTTATGCAACTTTACAGTAATAGATATAAATCTTCAGAATATTATGTACCAGATTTATCAGTATTGTGATCGTAAGTAAAGCAGGTTTCGCGGCTCCTCCTGGAAAGAAGTTCCAATCTCATAGTCTTCAAACGCCATAGACGCCAACTTCGGCTTTAACAGGAAACAGACATTATCGAGACTCAAGCAAACTCAGATGTTCCCAACAGTATGCTCAAACAAAATGCAACTTGGCTCTGATACCATTTTATTACTAATAGAAACTGGTAATTACAAGAACACTCAAAGAGTCATATCTCTTAATTCAAACAGTTTGTTGAATTAATTGTGAGTTCAATTAGTTAATTCTTGCATGCATGTAACTACTGCTCTCCAAATAACTGAATATTCTCTCATAAATAACTCATGCATGTCATTTCAATCAGAGACCCAGTTGAGATCAGAGGAAGGGACAGTGTGCTATCAATTGGAGGATTTTTCCTATATAGGAAACTCATCCATGCAGAAGGAATTATCTTCTTCAGGTCTGTGCAGTTATTTCAAAGGTCAGAGCAGTGTGTGAGGGATTATTACACATAGGTGGTATCTTGAGGACCGAGGAGAAACTGCACAAGGAAATAAGAGGCTTGGAGGGCATAGGAGAAAGTTTTTGAGAAGCCTTTGATTATCTATGAGCAGCAGTGAGGGATTAACTGAGAGCTGGATAGCTTGTGAGCTAAAGCTTTGTGTAATCCAGACATATTTCCACTTGTATGATAATACAGATATCGGGGTTTTTAGTTGAGGCTTTCCCCATAATATTCCCTCTGTGTCCATGTGTGATTGATTTCTCATTCTCAGTTATATGTGTTTTATTTGATCTTGCTCAAATTCAATTAAGCTTCCACAAGTTTGATTGTAGAAGTAGATTAAGCATTTTGATTTAGTACATTGCATAATTAGTTTAATCTACGGTGAAATTTCTACATTTTATAGGCACATAAAGTCATTTATTTTCCTTAGGACTACCTCCTGTAGGATTTCTGGGTCACTATAATTCCTACAAGATCATCTTATAGAAAACACAGTCCCTTTGTAAATTGAAGTAAAGGAGTGGAACAAATGATAGAAATGGTGGAGGGATGAATGGTAATGAGTGGTAGAATAAAAATGTGAGTGACAGGGGTCTCTTTGTGATCCTCCTTTGCTCTTTGACCATACTTCTTGCTGACTTGCAAATGGAAATTTCATGAAAATGGAGAGGGTGCTCTCTTTGGTTTTTTTTTCCAAGAATGAAGTGGGATGGATGAATGATGAATAGATAGTGAATATGAAGTGGGTGGAGGGCTTGGAGTTTTGTGGTGACCTTGGCCTTTGCAAAAATGTCTTCTTTTAACTGTTGTCCTCATTCCTTGAAATCATCACCCTTCATAATTTGACTTTGCAACATTTCATGAGTGAAGGAGTGAGTTGTAATCAACTAGTTGAAGGTGGCTGAGACTGCTGACCCATCCTTAGTTTATAAAACCTCATCTCTCATGCATTGACAACAAATTTCTAACTATAATATGCTCAATAGAAGAGATGAAGAATATTGCATGTTTGTACCTACCTGATGGTTGTTGGAGAGACATGCATGTTGCTTCTGAGTTGATGTTGATGTGCAAGTGTTGGATGGTGATGTTGATGATCCTGATGCTGCTGCTAAGCTCTGGAGGAGCTTCTTTGACCTTTGTATCTCCTTTAAAACTGCTCACTGCCAATCCTATAGGTGATGTTTTGTATCCTGTAGTTTTATAAGATAGCGACTTGTTTTGTCCATATCTCCAAACGGTAGACTGGATTGAGTTGAAACTTTTTGAGCATGTTTCCATCATCATTATGCACCTCCCCATAGAAAAATTTTGGTCAATGGATGCACGGATCTCGAGAAAAACTAAAAATGGCTAAAGGTGATGGAGGTTGATTTCTTGGAAACTGTGCACTATAATTTTTTGAAATTGCTTGGGAATGTTACCATCATCCATATGCATCTCCCCATGAAACAAACTTTCAAATGGATGCACGAATATTGAGAAAATGAAAAATGGTTGAAGGTGATGGAGGCCAATTTCTTGGAAACCATGCACTGGAATTTGCTGAAATTTCTTGAGCATGTTACCATCATCCATATGCATCTCCCCCTAAAACAACTTGGCAAATGGATGCATGGTTTTCAATTTATGGAAAAAACAAATTTCTTCTCTATGTATTTTTGTATCTTGTAGTAAAATAGAGCATCCTGTAGTTTTTTATGACAGCAAGGAAAATGAGTGGTAGAAGCTTGAGAATGATGGGTGGATGGTAAAAATAGATGAGCGTTATGGATTGGCATGGCATGGGTCTTGTTGGAGCATTTGAGTGAAGTAGGAGAAAGTCAAAATTTGACTTCTTTTGACTAGACTTGACCAATTTTCCTTTTGGTACCAACTTGTTCTTGTTGCTTGTAGATGTTGGAGAGTACATGCATGCATGGAGCAAGGATTCTTTTATTTTTTTCTCGTTTTTTCTTCTAGGCCTACTAGCCGCCTCAACGAGGTTTTCAACTAGTAGGTCTACCTAAGCACCTCAAGGGAGGTTTTCACCTAGGATCTTCTTTTTTCTCTTTTCTTTTTTTTTTCTTTTTTTTTTCAACCCATTGACTGCCTCATGGAGGTTTTCAATCAATGAGCCAATCTGAGGCGCCTCCAAGGAGGTTTTCACCTTAGATTTTTTTTTCTCTTATTTTTCATTTTTTTTCTAGCCTACCCTACATGAAAAACAAAATCACTTTCAAGTATAAGAATACTTCCAATGGGGCCATGTGCACATAAAATGACAGACAAAATGATGTGGAGGCTTGAAATGTATGCTTTGACATGTACCTGGATTTCAGAGACCAAATGATTTGACTTTGAAATGATCAAGCATAGTTGAGGAAGAGAGTGATGTTGCAACTTAGTGACTGTCTGGAACCATATTTCAATATAGTTGTGATGCCTCTGGTCCACTTGCTGATTTAGATCATCTTGTATGTCTTCTTCTACCATGACCTTCAAGCCTTCCTCTTTTAGTTGATTGATCTCTTGAATAGATGGAGGATTTGATGGTAACCATGAGGGAGCTTTCTCACTCTCTAAGTTTGTTGTCTTCTCTTCATCAAATGAAACTCATGGTTTTTTGATCTTCTCTTTTAAGTCTTATTCTTCTGGATGTGGTCCTTCAATGATATCAATATGATCTCTTTTTTGCAATACTCTTCCTGAGCTATGGTGAATACCATTGAGCTCAAGAGGATTTGTTTGGAAGTGTTGTACCTCAGCATTGTAAGTGGGCTGAGCTACTTTAATATGTGGGTTTGGAAATGGTGGTACAAGTAGTTGAGTGGGAGTGTATATTTGAGATGGATGTGGATGGGGTTATGGTTGTGGTAGAGGTGAATGGTAAGGATAACATGGAGTTTGGTATGGAGGATATTGTGGATGGCTCCCATAAGTTCCTTGACAACCTTATTTCCAAGATTGGTTTTGGGGTTGAGATGGCCAACGTTGCCAAGGAAAGGGTGTGTTCCAATTACGTTGAGGTGGATGTGCATAAGCTTGAAATTGTGAATTAGGTTGTTGCATCATATCAGGCTAAATAGGCTTTCATGGTCCTCTTGGAGTTACATAACATTGTTGCATTGGCAATTGACTTGCTACAATTTCCTCTTGGTAAACTTCCTTCAACCTTGGTAATGAGGAGTAACATTTAACATCATGTGATTATGCATAGACAACACACACATCTTCTTTTTGCTCATTTTGGATTCTTAACATTGCTACTTGTTTGGTTAGATTGCTAAGAATTTATGTTTTAAAGTCATCAAACAAATTTGCAAGTTTAGCTTGACTTACCGATTTTGATGTTGATTTACCTACTCTTTCTTTTCCTCCTGATATGTGTTGGCACGTTTCACAAAATTCCTTAAATGATAATTGATATACATCACCTCTACTTATAAGATTAAGGAGATCAATCCACTCATCCCTAATTGTTCTAAGTAAGAGGGTTTTTAGTGTGTCGGATCCTAAATGATGTGGTTTTTCCCTGTTAAGACTATACATGAACCTCTCTATTAGATCCTCTAAACTCTCATCTTCTCTTTGATTCATTCTAAATATTTCTTCTTTAAGATCGTGATCTTTATATTTTTCTAGGAATATATTTTTCATATCATTCTATGATCTTATTGAATTAGTCCCTAAACTCATGAACCATTTAAGAGCTCTATCCTTCAATGTTGCCGGAAACAATCTCAATTTTTGAGTTTTTAATAAGTAACCATAAGATCTACAAACAATCTCAAATTCAAAGAGAAAGGTTTCTGGATCCTCTGACCTTAGACCATGAAATTTTGGAAGAAAATATGGAAGGATGTTCTTCATATGCACACTTCATCAGTATCTTGAATGGTAAATCTGATAGGATCTTCCTCATTGTCATCATCGCCATCAATTTCTTCTACATTCTTTGCCATCTTCTTCTTCTACCTGCAAAAGTGAATGGTGATATGGCTCTTACTGCACCATGTGATCAAATGGGGGGGTGGGTTGGTGTTGGATAATTTTGTTTTTGTTTTTATGATTGAATGAAAACTATAATGCAATGAAATTTTCTACTTTTGAAATTAAATGTGCCTAATGAAAATATTTTTTCGTTTTTGCAAAAATTAAAAAGAAATGAATCAACTAGGGAAGAAAACAATACATATTTTGACACCTCCCCAACAACGGCACGAAAAAGTGATGAGCCTCAGTATTGCAACAAGAATGTTGCAACTCCCAAGGCTATTGACTTTAATTATCAACCCAGGGTCCGTACAAACTTAAGAGGTGTCGACACTATATGTGCGGCAAACAATGTGTCTTTCCTTTACTGTCATGATGTAATGGAATGCATGTACTGAAGTCAAATCCTAAACTAATTGCAGAAAATGAAATGTTCGAAATGGAACCTTAACCTATTGCAAGAAAGAAAGTACAAGGAAAGAGATAGAAATCAAATGTTAAATCACACCATTTCCTAATTAACTTCCAAGAAACTATTCTTTGCAATAATTCTAAATTATCATGAACCGAATGCTACTATCGAAGTATGGAAGTAAGAAGCAACAAACACCACTAATGTGCAAGTAAAGGGACTGAAATAAATCTGTTTTTGTCTTTTTGTCTTTTCATGCAAAATCAAGTCTGCAAACTAATTTCCTTTGGTGATCTGACAGGTGAATTAAGGATGTTGGAGGTTGGATGGAAGGGTTAGGAGATGTTTGGATGGTGTGGGAGACCCTTGGCAGGCTTTTGGTGACTTCTTAGAGGTTTTCTCTCAATTCAGCCTCAAAACAGGCCATTTTAGGAAAACCTGTAGGATGTACTAGAAACCTATAACATGATGCTATAGGAATTACAGTGAACCTACTAGATACAACCGAGAGAAAACTGTGAGGTGTTGGAGGTGATGAAAGGCTTAGGGAAGGTGGTATATGGGTGGAATGGATTGAGGAAATACCTAGGATCACATAGAGCTCAAAACCAAAGTTGGGAGATGGATGGATTTGCTCAAGAAGCTTGCAGAAGTTTCCTTATGAAATGATGAAAATGGTGAGGGTTTAATGACTAAGCAAATCAAATCCAAATTTTATGGGACAAATTTTATTGTTAACTAGGATATCTTAGGTCCCTATTCCAAGTGGAATCATTCAAAAATACCTCTATTTACCCATGCAAAATAAAAATAAAAAAACATTACTAGTCGAAAAATCTAGAAATTTGAGAACTAGTGAGCTAGTAAATCTAAAAAATTCCTAACCAAATCAAGTGCAAATAAAATGAGGTAATTTTTTTTATGAACTAGAATGTTTTTTTTATCTAATGCTAGTGGAATCATTTCGATTGAAGCTAGTTATAATTCTCTAAAAAAATAGCATAAATTTACTGTTCTTTGCTAAAAGTGAAGTTGAGCAATCTAGATTTGGGAATAAGAAGACTAATCCAAGCAACTCAATGATTATTATGAAATTCCAAAGTTTTTCCAAGGATGAAATAATGCTTCTGATCCTGCAAAAGAACTTACATCAACTCTTTAACTCAATCCGACAACAAGAAATCATTAATTCTAAATGCAGAAATAGAAAGAAATAAAAACAAGAGATGCATGTAAACAAGCAATGAAAAGAGGGAAATAAAATGATATAAAAGGGCTCTGAGGTTCCTAGGATGGCCAAGCCCAAGGAAACTCAGAGACCTATGGAGGAGAACAAGATTTAAAAGCTTAACATGACACCAATCTTCATTATTTTCATCAATAGAATTACATCCTTGCAAGAAAATACAATGGAGTTGCAAGAATACAAGCTCTCTCCACAATAACACTAATGAAAATCTCCCTCTAGAGGTAAATTCAGCTTGGTACTTATACAAAATGATTAGGAATCATTCCCCATGAATGGAGGAAACTTTCCCCACCAAAATCCCTTGATTAGTGGATCTAGTCCCCAATACTAGGAATTTGCATTAAATGGCAGGGAACACATTCCTACATTTTCTCAATCATTCCCTAGAGGAAAATTCAACTTGGTACTTATACAAAATGATTAAGAATCATTCCCCATGAATGGAGGAAGTTTTCCCACCGAAATCCCTTAATTAGTTGATCTTCTCCCTTGATTAGTGGAACACATTCGTAGATTTTCTCAATCATTGGAGTTCCACAATTTGTGTCATAATTTCATAATATCTTGTTGAATTATTATTTATTATTGATCCTCCAGTAGCAGGGAACAAGTCCCTAAATTATCTCCTCCTCCAACTCTTCATAATCTGTCTAATATTCTCATAATATTCCACAAAAAATAAATAAAATTAGGCACAAATATTCAATTATTCATAAACCTTCCTAATGAATATATTGAAGTTAAAAATAAATTATGTAATGCAAAAAGAGAGGTTTAATGTGCTGAAGGATGGTCATAGGCCTTAATTTATGTTTTAAATTAGAGGCATGGGCCTCAATTTATGTCTAATTTAGAGGCTCATCATCCCCCTTTTGTGATGTTCAAGTTTTTGGTGACAGAGGTTATGTTTCATCACCATTGCTCATATGAAATGGTGATGGTCATTATCCGTCATTATAAATCATTATTGGTGATGGACTTTGTGTTAGAGTCGGTCTCTTTAGCCCTCCATCAGAGATCAAAATCTCTTTTATTGCATTTCATTTTAGGGGTCTCATTCATGTTCATTCATTTGCATTCCATTAGGAGCATCAATCTTCTGACGGAAGGGTCTTGTCACTCATCTCCCTCATGTCATGTACCTTCTAGTCTGTGTCTGCTCACCAAAGTCAATTTTAAAGTCATGTACAGTCTTGTTTGGTCTCGTGGTCAGCAAAGAGTCATTTCAGTCATTAGGTCTAGGGTTTGGTCTTCAGAATGTCAAATAATGCCAGCAGGCCATGAGGATTTCTCCAATAAGTTTTCATTTTCATCATCAATAATGCTCGTAATGCTCGAGAATGATTCTTCTTCAAAACTCTGTTTTGAAGAAGAAATCATCAAATTTGGTTTTTGTAATGAATATGTAATTCTCAAATATCCTTCAGTTGTGAAATTCTTCAAGCGCAGCCCTGGTCTTCTTTTCCGAATCCAATGATAGCTATCCCTGCACAAAAAGACAAGAGTTTCATCATTCAGTCAAAAAAGTCAAAATGGAAACAAAAACAGAGTTTGTATTAAAGTGAAAGTGCCAAAGTTCTACAAATATTATGAAAGTGGGTTTCATGAGCCAAAAAATTAAACCTCCTTGTTTATATGCCATTTCTTCAAATTGCAAAGTTCATTAGCCCTCTTGGAAGCAAAGCAAAGTTGTGTTTGGAGGTAAGCAAGAGAAATTGGGAGAAATCGGTCAAAAATAGGTGTGTGGCGCATTGGCTAACTGGTTCAGTGCGACGCACTGGGCATGAACACACAGTGTAAAAAAGAACGGGTGTGGCACACTGGTGAGGCGCGGTGTATTGGGCTGGTCGCGCGGCACATACAGACAGAGGGTTCAAAAATTGCTAGAACTTGCCCAAATCGCTCAAATCGCCCAAAAACGCACGGATTTACCTTGTGGCAAGTAGGTAGAACCTCCATCATGGTTTTTTCATCCAAGATTAATGGTTTTTGATGGTGTCTTATGAATAGTGAAGTGTGTTAAGGAAGCAAACCCTATCCCTTTAAAGTTGTCAAAGGAGCTTGCTGCCTAGGGTTTTGATTCACTGTTTTGCCACCAAGTTTATTCCATTACCCCATTTTTCCATTGATTCCCTTATTCCTTAAATTCCCCTACCCCCTAAATCCACTAATCCCCTATCCCAAGTTCCCATTTTTCCCAAATCCTAACCATAAATCCCCAAACACTAATTGTTGTCCCAAGAGCTTCATATCATGCTTCTGAGCAATAAAAGATGAATTTTGGAAAACTGAGAGAGGTTTTTGTCCATAATAAGCCAAGGAAGAAAAAAATCATTCACTTTTTACACAGGTGTCATTATTTTAGAGAAATTTCAAAGATACAGTTGCCTCAGGAGAATTGATGAACCTCTAAAGTGACCTTGGGAAAATCAAGTTTTCTCCTAGCTTGGTTGGCCAAATGACTTTCTTGAGGAGTCAAATGATAACTAGATACAAAAATATTTCCAATTAGCTATCATGAGCTCAATTTGGAGTTGAGGAACACCTTCAAAAGTTGACTGCAACAGCACTCTGCCCTAAGGTAGCCTCATTTGGCACATTTTGACCAGTCTTGAGAGATTTGACTTTTGACAAGGTAAATAAACTCCAAATTGAAAAATTATAGTTGGGTTGGACATTATACTCAAAGACCTTTCCAACGAGCTATCCTACACCCAATTTGGACACAGGGAAGGCCCTCAAAATGGGTCTGCAAAAAGGCGCTACGCACAAAAATTTTTAACACTGGGTTTTCCTCCCTATGTGCCGTGCCACGTGGCGCTCGCTTTTGCTAGGGAGCTCCAAATTACAAAAAAATTATATTTCTAGATTTCGCATGAAAAATTATGGTTTTTGGTGCATGTCCAAGAAATTTGGGCAGGTTTTGAGCCCTCAAGAGGCCAAAAACACTCAAAAAATGACCTCACTGCCCTTATTTTGACACACAGGAAGCAGTCTTGGGAGAATGAAGTTTTTGAGGGGAAAATGACATCCAAATTCAGAAATTACACTTGGGTTGGAAAGTAGACAGGTAGGGCTTTCTAAAAAGCTATCTTGGGCTCAATTTTGACTCCATGAAGGGCCTAAAATTCAGCTCCAAAGTGGCGCGACGCATAGAGAATCAGGCGCGGCGCATAGAGGATTTTTGCCTATTTTTCACTGTACAACTCAGCAATTCGCCCAGTTTTGACTAGTTTCACTTTTTCATGTAACTCTTGATCTGCCATGATGTAATTTCATAACCATGATGTAATTTTGGTACACATTTACTTTTTCTAGACTATTCATTCACTAAAAAGTCAAAATTAAATGAATGAATCAGTTTCCTACCATATAGGGGCAAGTTGTTTGATTGCCTATTTTTCAATTCCTTGTTTAGATATGGTTGAAACAGCTCCTAGAATGATGAACTCTACCCCTAGAGGCATGGGAAGGAGTTAGGCTTGTCTATATTATGTAATTTCTCAGTCATTTTCAAGGTTGGATACTTGGGATTGCTTGGCAGTCTATTGTACATTTCATTTCTGCAATTTTGGCAAAGGAAAGACCAGGGTTTTGCAGCACTTGTTGGGATCCATGTGGCTCTATGTTTTGATGGTCTTTTTCTCTATGTACTTGTAAGTTCATTGATGTATATGTGTATCATTTTCCCTTCTCTTTGCTTCTGAAATTAAACAAATGAGTGATTAAGGTAGAATTCATTAGACTGTTATGCTCTGCCTTGATATTTTGTTTAATTCTACATGTTTTCATATGTTTGAGGAGGACTGTTGAGACTTTCTTTCCCTCCTTAGCCCTCACCGGTCTGATCCATCCATTCATTCAATCCAAAGCATCAAAACTGCTACCTATCTTGCCCCTACCTGAAATCTGCAAAAATCTGGCCTCATCCCTGGACCCAAAATTTGTCTTTCCCTTTTTCCAACAAAATCCCCAAAAACTCAAAACAAATCCTTGTACTTCATACCTAGCCTAAAATTAGTTTATATTTCAGTCATCTCAAGCCCCATAGATCATCTTTCGCTGAGATTGACCCGGAGAGAGCCCTCTCCTATCCTCGTAGGGCTAGCTACGAGGCTGAGCGTGGTTTGATGTGGACCTAGAAGCTTGCCTTTTCAGCCTGAGGCAAATCTAGGCTCTAACATAGTGGCGACTGTACTGGGGAAGAAAATGGTTTGCTTGTTGATGTCATTTGTTTTATAAGCTACAAACGAAGCCTAAAGTTATGCCAGGTAGCCTTCGAAACGCTTTTGCTTTGCATCAGCAAAAGTAGATAAATGTTGCTTCATTCAATATCCAGTCTAGCTTGTAATCATGACACTTGACTTGTAAATTGCCCCAGTACATGTATCAAGTTCAGATCTGATGGTTGATGGTGGACAATGATCAGACACAACAAGGCTAAAATTATTCACCTGGTGACTCCTGTCAAGACTCCACAGGAGGACTAAATCTTTCTCTGAGAAAATGGAAGGATCTTACACAAAGTCTGGGTATCCAAAGTGGAATGGTATTCAAGATCTACTCTGCTTTCTTGTAAATTACTTCTTTGTTGTTCTTGAAGTTGTCCTGAAAGTTTTTCAGAATTTGTTGTATGATAAAGGTGATCAAAATCTTCACTCGATCTATTCAAAAAGTGTAAATACTGAGTTTCCCTTTGATCCTGGCCTCCTTACTTTTCCCACATCTCATGATGACTCTCTTCAGCGTGATGAGCCTAAAGAAAACAAACTTGATCCTTTAGTTCTTGTATATACTCCTACACCTTTTATAGTCCCGGATAGGTATAAATCTCTTGTTTTACCTTCTATTCTCCATGCTTTCCCTGCAAATTATTACGTATATTTTCCGAGATTTGACGGTGAATGTAAGAATGTCAACGCTGAGCAACATGTGCAGAATGTTGAGACTTTTCTAGACCTTTTTGAAGTTGATGAAGAAGATGTCAGTATAAGGCTTTTTGCTCTTTCTTTGCAATGCAAAGTCAAGAGTTGGTTTAAAACCCTACCTGATGTGAGTATCTCAGATTTCTAGCAGTTCGTCAAAGTTTTCCTCGACAGGTGGGTGGTAAGACAAAACCCTTTCTTGATTATAGAAGAGTATAACCAGCTGAAAAGATTGCCAGGGGAGACAGTACAACAATTTTCTGCCAGATTTAATCAAGCTTATTATTCAATGTCGGTTGATATAAGACCTCCTCCTAGATCTTCTCTCTTGCACTATCTGGGTTCCTTTGATCCGGAAATGGAGTTTCAGCTGAGAGAAAGGAACCTTGCAACACTTGAGGAGATGCAGAACAGTGCAGTAAATGTAGAGGCTCATCTGCTGATCCGAAGGGCAAGGTTGAAGGAAGAAGAGACGAAAAACGTAGATCTGGAGAAATTGACAGAGAAATTGACATCTCTAGAGGTAAAGCTTGACGTTTTGGTAAGTGCAGTGGAAGAGACGATGCGAAAGATCACTACAAGGAATGATTATAATGTTCAAGCCCATGGCTCACTGATCGAAGAAGAAAAAATGGTTGCTCCAAAACATTTTGTTTCTTATCCTAGTTGTCATAGATCTGATATTGATTGTTTTGTAGATCATCTTGGAGAACAGAGATCTGTTGATATGACATGTATGCTTGATGATGTGTTTTATACTGACGATTTGCCTCAGTTTGATTAGTATGATGATGATGATTATGTTCTCCAAACACAAGCTAATTTTGCAGACAAATCAACAGCTAGTTTGTGGGAGGAAGAAGTTCGTTTTCAGCAGCTCGAATATAGTGATCAAAGGATGCATATCAGCTATGAGAATGACGAGGAAAGTACAGAAAATTTTGAAGTAAGTGAAGGATCTTTGCCGTTTTGTTTTGATTCATTTCAGTTCATCAGAGGCAACTTCCATGCAATCAGAAATTAGTTGTCGACAAGTCTTGATTTGGACCATCTTGAGGGCAATGAAAACCTTGTTCAAGACATTTCATATTCAAATTTACAGCTCCCGAATGCCATTGATTGTCAAGTTGCAGATGAAGACATGGAAGTTGGCACATGTGATCAAATGATACAAGATGATTCCATACCATTTTTTTTGAATCATCTCAGTCTTTGAAGGGTAAATTGTATAGTAAATCTTCGAATGAGCAGCCTGTAGAAAATCAACAATCTCTCAGTTTTAATGTTGAAGATGAAGGTCAGATTACAGATGAAGGTGTGGCAGCCGAAATACATGACCTAATGATGCAGGAGGATTTTGTACCCTTTTGTTTCGAAGCATTTCAGTTTATAAGGCAGAATCTTTGTAATATCTCTAAAGAAAAAGATGAACAGTCAGTCGGATGTCATACAGTTTCAATAGATACATCGCAGTAATCTTCTCAAGTTTTTGATGATCCTATTGCTCGTGTGTTGGATGATGTGTGCTGTAAAAGTTCTTCCCCATCGGCTAACCATGTGACAAAAGAGAATGTTGATAATAATCTGATTCAAAGGTCACCTTCGTTGTCTTGTTTAACATATTATTCATTGCATACCCCATACCAAGGTTTGCAGTCATATGAGGAGATCAATAAAGGATATTTTCGTTCTATTTGGAAACAACAACAGAGTGTTATTCACGAAATTCAGGATCCTTTTAACAGCTTGCTGCAATCATCAAAGAAAGACAGTGTAGATGTGAGGAAAAGTTTAATATCCAGTTATGAAGTTTACTTGGACCATAGCAGTAATGTGTTAATGGAAATCAATAGCTATGCTTATGAAGATCCTTTTGCAGTATTCTTGAAGTCATCCAGCCAATTCATATTTTTCAAGTTTATCATCAGTCAACTTGATTTCGAGTTTACATGGGAGTTGCCTTTCGATTCTTCCCTTTTCCTATGCATCAGAAAGCATTTGGGAAGAAATAAAATAGCAGCCGGAATGCTTCCTTGGTTGCATTGGCTGTTCCATTTCACTTGATCGAGTGGTGAAAATAACACTTAGAGTAGATTTGTTAGTTGTGTTTTAGTCATGTTTGGTTTTATTATGGTTTTCAATTTTAGTTTTGAGTCAAATTTTCAGTCAATAAATGAGTCAACAAATCTTGTGTGGTTTTTTCAAGTCATCGATTCCATAGCCCAATGGATGAAGGCACTGTCTTCTCTCCCAAAGATCTGTCGTTCTTGGCACCTCCAAGGAGCTACCATCCCCATTGGAGCCAATGTTAGAGTCGTTCTCTTTAGCCCTCCGTCAGAGATCAAAATCTCTTTTGTTGCATTTCATTTTAGGGGTCTCATTCATGTTCAGTCATTTGCATTCCATTAGGAGCATCAATCTTCTGACGGAAGGGTCTTGTCACTCATCTCCCTCAAGTCATGAACCTTTTGATCCATTTCTGCTCACCAAATTCAATTTTAAAGTCATGTACCGTCTTGTTTGGTCTCGTGGTCAGCAAAGAGTCATTTCAGTCATTAGGTCTAGGGTTTGGTCTTCAGAATGTCAAATAATGCCAGCAGGCCATGAGGATGTCTCCAATAAGTTTTCATTTTCATCATCAATAATGCTATTAATGCTCGAGAATGATTCTTCTTCAAAACTCTGTTTTGAAGAAGAAATCATCAAATTTGGTTTTTGTAATGAATATGTAATTCTCAAAGCTCCTTCAGTTGTGAAATTCTTCAAGCGCAACCCTAGTCTCCTTTGCCAAATCCAATGATAGCTATCCCTGCACAAAAAGACAAGAGTTTCATCATTCAGACAAAAAATTCAAAATGGAAACAAAAACAAAGTTTGTATTAAAGTGAAAGTGCCAAATTTCTACAAATATTATGAAAGTGGGTTTCATGAGCCAAAAATTTAAACCTCCTTGTTTATATTCCATTTCTTCAAATTGCAAAGTTCATTAGCCCTCTTGGAAGCAAAGCAAAGTTGTGTTTGGAGGTAAGCAAGAGAAATTGGGAGAAATCGGTCAAAACCAGGTGTGCGGCGCATTGGCTGACTAGCGCGGCGCACTGGGCATGAATGCACAGTGTAAAAAATCATGGGCGCAGCACATTGGTGAGGTGCGGCGCATTGGGCTGGCCGCGCGGTGCATACAGGTAGAGGGTTCAAAAATTGCTAGAACTTGCCCAAATCGCTCAAATCGCCCAAAAACGCACAGATTTGCCTTGTGGCAAGTAGGTAGAACCTCCATCATGGTTTTTTCATCCAATATTAATGGTTTTTGATGGTGTCTTATGAATAGTGAAGTGTGTTAAGGAAGCAAACCCTATCCCTTTAAAGTTGTCAAAGGAGCTTGCTGCCTAGGGTTTTGATTCATTGTTTTGCCACCAAGTTTATTCCCTTACCCCATTTTTCCATTGATTCCCTTATTCCCTAAATTCCTGTACCCCCTAAATCCACTAATTCCCTATCCCAAATTCCCATTTTTCCCAAATCCTAACCATAAATCCCCAAACCCTAATTGTTGTCCCAAGAGCTTCATATCATGCGTCTGAGAAATAAAAGATGAATTTTGGAAAACTGAGAGAGGCTTTTGTCCAAAATAATCCAAGGAAGAAAAACCTCCTTCACTTTTTACACAGGTGTCATGGTTTTAGATAAATGTCAAAGATACAATTTCCTTGGGAGAATTGATGCACCTCTGAAGTGACCTTGGGAAAATCAAGTTTTCTCCTAGCTTGGTTGGCCAAATGACTTGCTTGATGAGTCAAATGATAACTATATACAAATATCTTTCCAATGAGCTATCATGAGCTCACTTTAGAGTTGAGGAACACCTTCAAAAGTTGACTGCAACAACACTCTGCCCTGAGGCAGCCTCATTTGGCACATTTTGACCATTCTTGGGATATTTGACTTTTGACAAGGTAAATGAACTCCAAATTGAAAAATTATAGTTGGGTTGGAAAGTAGACTCAAAAAACTTTCCAACGAGCTATCCTGTACCCAATTTGGACACCGGGAAGGCCTTAAAAAATAGTCTGCAAAAAGGCGCTACGCACAGAAATTTTTAACACAGGGTTTTCCTCCCTATGCGCCGCGCCACGTGGCACTCGCTTTTGCTAGGGAGCTCCAAATTACAAAAAAAATTCATTTCTGGATTTGGCATGAAAAAATATGGTTTTTGGTGCATGGCCAAGAAATTTGGGTAGGTTTTGAGCCCTCAAGAGGCCAAAAACACTCAAAAAATGACCTCAGTGCCCTTATTTTGACACACAGGAAGCAATCTTGGGAGAATGAAGTTTTGGAGGGGAAAATGACATCCAAATTCAGAAATTCCACTTGGGTGGGAAAGTAGACAAGTAGGGATTTCCAACAAGATATCTTGGGCTCAATTTGGACTCTGGGAAGGGCCTAAAATTCAGCTCCAAAGTGGCACGACGCATAGAGAATCAGGCGGGGTGCATAGTGTATTTTTGCCTATTTTTCACTGTACAACTCATCAATTCGCGCAATTTTGACTAGTTTCACTTTTTCATGTAACTCTTGATCCACCATGATGTAATTTCATAACCATGATGTAATTTTGGTACACATTTACTTGTTCTAGAGGATTCATTCACTAAAAAGTTAAAATTAAATGAATGAATCAATTTCCTACC
Organism: Pinus tabuliformis; assembly: GCA_031772625.1. Lineage (NCBI taxonomy): Eukaryota > Viridiplantae > Streptophyta > Pinopsida > Pinales > Pinaceae > Pinus > Pinus tabuliformis. The sequence goes on along the minus strand of CM062807.1, from coordinate 44,796,513 downwards.
ATATTGGGGCAAGTTGTTTGATTGCCTATTTTTCAGTTCCTTGTTTAGATATGGTTGAAACAGCTCCTAGAATGATAAGCTAAACCCATAGAGGCATGGGAAGGAGTTAGGCTTGTCTATATTATGTAATTTCTCAGTCATTTTCAGGGTTGGATACTTGGGATTGCTTGGTAGTCTATTGTACATTTCATTTCTGCAATTTTGGCAAAGGAAAGACCAGGGTTTTGCAGCACTTGTTGGGATCCATGTGGCTCTATGTTTTGATGGTATTTTTCTCTATGTACTTGTAAGTTCATTGATGTATATGTGTATCATTTTCCCTTCTCTTTGCTTCTAAAATTAAAAATGAGTGATTAAGGTAGAATTCATTAGACTGCTATGCTCTGCCTTGATATTTTGTTTAATTCTACATGTTTTCATCTGTTTGAGGAGGAATATTGAGACTTTCTTGCCCTCCTTAGCCCCCACTAGTCTTATCCATCCATTCATTCAATCCAAAGCATCAAAACTACTGCCTATCTTGCCCCTACCTGAAATCTGCAAAAATCTGGCCTCATCCCCCGACCCAAAATTTGCCTTTCCCTTTTTCCAACAAAACCCCAAAAAACTCAAAAAAAATCCTTGTACTTCATACCTAGCCTAAAATTAGTTTATATTTTAGTCATCTCAAGCCCCATAGATAATATTTCGCTGAGATTGACCTGGAGAGAGCCCTCTCCTATCCTCATAGGGCTAGCTACGAGGATGAGCGTGGTTTGATGTGGACCTAGAACCTTGCCTTTTCAGCGTGAGGCAAATCTAGGCTCTAACACCTTGAATGTCACTATAACACCTATACTTTTGGTGACATTCAATTTTTGGTGGCGAAGGATATTTTGACTGTCGCCAATGAGCTTATGGTGACATTTTTTTACCCTCACCAATGTCCTTTTTTCTTGTAGTGGGTTATAGTAGTTCCAATATCTTTATGAAGGGTGATGGTTATGAAAAACCAAATTGGTTCTTATATGGATTCATCTGGAGGGTAAAATGGATTACAGTGCTAAAACCTAAGTCAATAAAGTTCCTAACTACAATGTGGTGGAATCTTCTATAAAGGTGCATTAAGCTCATGTAGATTGATCCGTAAGGTTCAACTAGGGCCTTAGATGAATTAAAGGTGTGATTTATAGCTAAGTTCTAGGCTCGATAAACATTGAACAACAAATTTTGACTATGCTAAAGAAGACTAAGAAAATGTTTGGAGAAAGCTCTTAAATGTATGATGAAAAATTACAAAACTTGATCAAAAAACTTTCCTATACTATATTGAAACTCAACACAAAGAATGATTCATTCAAATAATGTTGTTCTTTAATAGTGTATCATTAATGCAATATTTTGTTATCTTTTATGTTTTTTTCTCTAAGTCGACCATTCTCTTCCTTCTTTTCTCACACCCCTCTCCATCTTGGATTAATATATTTTCTTTCCTTCCTTCTTCTCCTTGAATTTTTCGTCTTGATGATGAATCTAGTTAATATATTCAAAACATAAACCTAAAAATGTCTACAATGGAGTCTACTTCAAAATGTTCAATTTTTGAATTGATAGTTAATAATTGATATACAAATTGTTAATTTCATGGTGATTGGTGATTGATTGTGAGTAATTTGGTTTTAGATATGCCTTGAATGTTGAACAAAGTTAACATATATAGACAATGTATGGTGAAAACATGGAATTAGATTGTTTGGGGGTTGCAGCGTTCCAAGAAAATGAAATCACATCAAGACTGAATTGCCAAAGCATTGTGGCATGTGGCCATCCAAGAAAAGGGTTTTTGATACCAATGATATGTTTTGGAAACACTAGAATTAAGATTTTGGTAGAACATGAAGAAAAGGTGCAACATTAGGGATCATAACCTTGCATTCACAATTTGATCATAAATCAAAGATTAGATAGAGGATGTGTCCAACCTAAGGTAAAGGGATCAATTAGAGAATGTTTGTTTAGGAGGTTTATGAATAGATTCATCATATTCAATCTTAATTGATAGTGGCTTGTTTAAAAATTGTAATTGTTAAATTATTTTAAATGTTTCGCACAAATATCAAAAGCATTGAAGAGCCTTTTATAGAGAAACACACCCATGTTTTAGTATTTCATTACCCTCATTGTATTGTTTAATGCTTATGATTCAAGTTTTGGTGAAATTATTTATTTTTATTGTTAGATAAAATCCATTTTTTGTAATATTGTGTGCATAATGGAGTCTAGAAAGAAAAAAAGGAAGTGGAAGTATAGAAACCAACATATATTAGAGGCCATCTATAACAAGGTTCATTGAAAAACTATTATAGTGTATTGAGATATTAAGTTCACATGAGAACTTTCCACTTGTGGTTCATTTATGCAACTCTACTAGATGTATAAAGTGGTCATTCCTCTTACTAAACCCAAAATTGTATTAGAGGAACCCATGCTTGAAGGAGAAAGGGGTCATGGTGATATGGTTTGACAATTACACATTCATTAAACATCAACCAAAGTAAACATTTTCCCTTCCCATATAATATGGAACAATTGATAGATCATATAGATGTATACTACATAAATCTACTCCAAATTACGAAGACTTGATGGTTTTTCTAAGTTGCTAGCATACCATGGATGTATAATCTTCCCACTCCCACTTATAAATTAATATGAGAGTGGTTGGAAGCACATAGAGAAACCAATGACCCCTAAAACACTAGTGAATTCATGGGATAACACCAAATCATTTGAGGAATTTAGCTAAGGGGGGTACTCCTCTTAGATTTTAAAGTTGTTAGTTAGTAAGATTCCATGGTCCTAATGAGCATATCATATAGAGAGGAAGACATAACCCTTTTCTACAAGAATTGGATCCTTTTTCTCTAGGGATTTATGAAAACAAAACCATCTTCAATGAGGTGGATATCATCTCCAACAACTTGGTCTATGCAATTGTAGAAATTATCATTGTAGATTAATCTGATTATGCAATGTACTAAAGCAAAATACTTAATCTACTTCTACTATCAAACTTGCGGAAGCTTAATCGATTTGAGCAAGATCAAATAGAACACATATAACAGAGAAGAAGCATTAATACACATGAAACACAGAAGAATACTCCGGGGAAAGCCTCAGCTAAAAAACCCCGCTATTTGTATTATCATACAAGTGGAAATATGTCAAGATTACACAAAGCTTTAGCTCTCACAACTATCCAGCTCTCAGTACAATCCCTCACTGTTGCTCATAGACAAAATATAAAACACATATGCCTTCTCCTTTGTCCTCCAAGCCTCCTATTTCCTTGCGTTGTTCCTCTGGGATGATTCACCTTCAACCAAGTGGAACACTGCTCTTACACACTGTAAAACTGCGCAATCCTCAAGGAATGAATTCCTTTAGCATGCAAGATATTTTCTCATAGGAAAATTTCTTGCAACTGATAATACATTGTCCCTGCCTTTAATCTCAACTGGGTCTTTGTCTGAACTGACATGCATGAGTTATTTATGAGAGAATATTCAGTTATCTGGAGTACACTACTTGCATGCATGCATGCATCAACTGATTGAACTCACAATCAGTTCCACAAACTATTTGGAACTAATCTAACTGGACTTAACTCAGTTAACTGAGCTAACTAATTACAACTCAAATACAACTCATCCTTATCTCCTTAATTAACGGATCCTTAATTAACAGATAACTTCCTCAATCAAAGGGATAATTGTTGCATGACTTCACAAAGACTTCATGTTTGAATTTCTTCAATTAATTAACTCAAGATGAATTAATTATTTATTTTTCAAACAGATGGTGAGACTAAATTCGAATTTTAATTCAAGGACAAATTAAAATTGGAATATCCTAAAATGTTATCTTTAGAAATGTTATTTTTAGCATTTCTTGTTGCTATTTTCAACAGAAATATATAAGTTCAAGAATCCTCTCCTTGGTTAATGTTTCAAATTATTTATGGCCTCTTAACCATTGGATTGTTAAGTATGTTCTTTTAACCCATTACCTAACATGTCCTTTGGGTTGGATCTAGAATGTATCTTGCAAGCAATGTATTTGGCCAAAAATATTTAGAATATGAAGCATATTCACTACTATCCTAGGATTTGTAATGACTGTATTGCCCCACTCTATAACCTATGTTTGAGGAGTGCCAAATAGCGACATGCATCCATAGGGAAGAGTTGGTTTAACACCATCGTACCACCCCATGTGGTTCCAATGCATGAGCATAATGAAGAGGTAATGGAGGTCACAGGTGGAGGTAGAGTGACATACGAGCCATTATTCCTCCTTTTGTTCATGAGATGACATCACACTCCCAATGAAATTTATGATTGATACAACCACACTTTTACTCCAATTTTCATATTTTGAGGGAGAGTTATGCAGTATCCTTTTGCTTATTCTTCATTTGACTATTGCAAACTCTTAATCAATACAAGTGTATAAAGTGTTTTGTCTAGTCTTAGAGTTTATATGCAATCATTTTAAGGGAGGTAAAATAGGACGAAAAGGAGAATCACTAACTTGGAAAGTGGAAGCAAGAAGGACATTCCAAGCAAGAAAATCATAGTAGGGTAATACACAAAGCTATGGAAGCTGCTACTCCATACAAAAGGAATATCTCACCATTAATCAAGTGGGACATTAAAGAAATTGAAAACAAAATTCAATAACATAAATAAGGGATGCATGACTTTTATATTGATGATGAGACTTTAGCATGAGTCATAGATGGAGGAAGTATCCAAATACATGACACATTTTGAAGTTATTTTATAACATAAATAATTATTTAAAAAATTATTTGACTAGTTAAATATATATATATGTGTGTGTGTGTGTGTGTGTGTGTAAAAAATCAATATTATTGATTTTTTAAGATAAATATCACAACACAATTTGCATATTATTTTATAATTTCAAGTTAAATATAAATGAAATTGTAGGGTCTATAATTATATTAAATTTTTAATTTTAATATTTTAATAAAATTATTATTGTAATTAATATAATAATAATAAATATTATTTTATATTTTGGAAAAACATAATTTTTTTTTAATAATCTTTATCACATTGATTTCTTTAAAAAAATTATAATAACATAATTTTGCATATCATTCCATAACTTAAAATTACATAGAATTTGTTAGATCAATTTAAAAACCATAAATCATACAAAACTAATATATTTTTTTGTATAATTTTAATATGCTTATATTGTTATTAATATTATAATAATTGTATTCGTAGATTTGATTTATCCTAAAATTACAAGGTTACTTTTTTATTTATTTTTATTTCATATTTATAATATATATGTATAGATATTAACTTACAATTAATTTTAAATTGTAACATTAAATAAAATGAGATGAATTAATAATTTAAAATAAATATATGAAAATATATAAATATAATATTTATTGAAAAGTATGTAAAGACATGAAAATTGTATAGGGATATGCATTGTTTATTTCAAAAAAATATGAAATGACACTAATAATATTTTATTCAAAAATTGTGAAATAACCTTTATTACGAATACTTTACTTTATGATTTTAAAAGTACTTAGAGCACCACCATGGTTAACCATGAGTTTTTATCTACCATTGAGAATGTGACAAGTACGTTTAACTCAAGAAATGTCACCTCAACCATGGGGAATGATGCCATCCCCTAAAATGTGATTGGTTCTCGTAAAGTGAATTTTGATTGTACATTTTCCTTAAGAGGCTCATTTTTTACCTCAAAATTCCTCTAATGCAATATTATTATTATTATTACTACTATTATCCTCTTTATGATATTATTATATTATTATTAAAAAGAAATTCAAGTCTCTCAATCATGAGACTCAATCATGTCATATGTAACTCCCCTCAATTAATGCATATGTTACTCTCTCTCTCTCTCTTAATAGATTCAGTCATCTCTCTCTTTAATTCTCTTAGGCACCTCTTACACTCTCTTACACACTTTAATTACTTGTCATAAAAAGATTCATCTTACACCTCTTTAATGCATAAGTTACACTTCTCTCCTAAATGCATAAGTTACAATCCTCTCCTTTATGGCATAAGTTACACTCCTATTTTGGCGTATGTAACTTCTCCTCAAGGCATAGGAGTTACTCCCTCATGAATTCGACCTCCTTGCTCTTCCTATATATTTGTATCTCACATCCTCACTTGACACACACACTTGTGCTTATGACAGGAGAATTCAAACTTGAGAAAGAGATAGTTGGAGAGTCTAGAAGAAGATTGGGAGAGAGACATAAAAAGAGAGTCTTGAAGAGCAAGAGCATATCTTGGAGAGCCAAAGTTATTTAGTGTTTGCATTAGCTACTGCTATCAAAGATCTTCTTCAAATTTGGGTGAACTTCTTCATTCTCCCATCGTACTTTGTACCTCTATTGAACAATTGGTTTCTAATAGAAGAAGAATATGGTCAGGTTTTCCACTTATGGGTTTTTCCCTAGTCATTGACCTAACTTCTCTGTGTCTCATTGAGTTCTTGGTTGTTTTCCATTATGCATATGGTTTATATGGTTTATCTTCTATCTACAATTTCTTAACTTATTTTGCAGCATAAATAATTTTTGGATTTAAGTGATTGTAATAGCATAGAACATCAAATTTTCAACAAAAATGTAACTAGAAGGTGAGGCATAAGCATAAATATTTTTTTCTATTGCATGCAATAGAGAAAGGAAATAATGTAAGTACAAAGGAGAAGGCACTCTCAATAGAGTCACTTGAGACCTTTGGTCTACTAAGTTTCTACAAGCACTAAACGTCGTCTATTATTCTCTCTCGCTCACACTCATAGTTGTTCTACTCTATTGTGGAATAAGACACAATTGAGCATAATGGAACACATTCTTCCTAGTGGTTGGGTTATATTATAGCCCAATATCCAACTAGGGGTCACTCCATGAACTCTCAACCAGGGTTACAACTTGACCCTTCTACAGTACTCTTCATAGTCCTCATGTGGCTATCCCCACATGCATGAGTATTGGGCTCTAATGTGGCATCCATTTATGACGTGGTGGTAAAACATGGTAGGTCAACTTCTAGGAGGCACAATTTTTGCATAGGAACTCTTACTGGTGAATTTTTTAAATTTTTCAAAAGGTCTCCAAGTATAGAACTGTGTCATAGAGCCCTAAATTTAAGAGGGAAATTTTTACCCCCAAAAAATGTCATAGGCTACGAAATTGATCTGGATTTAAACAGGAACAAAACAAATTACGGATATAACCATAAATACAAAGATGTAGTAGAAATAACACTTCATTGCATTAATATCAAATATTGAAATATGCTTACAAAGATAATGGAAATAAGACTAGCTCGGGTGATGGTAGCTTATCTTTGAGAAGAGATGTGGCGGCTATATGCCTCTGAACTATGTTACAAAGAGGCTCAAAGGCCTATTTATTATTGAGAAACAATGGAAAACCCTAAACATCCAAAAACCTAACCCTAGGATATGAAGCGCCAAACTATGGGCCCGTTTGGGTAAATTGGTACATCAACTTCCCGGGGTCGTAACTTTGGCATATGATCTCCGTTTGACGCACACAATACCTCCTTAGAAAGATCTATCCGAGGACTAGAACTTTTGAATGTCCAACAGTAATCCTAGTTTTCCCAAAAAAAACGTTGTTTAGGGCCTCAAAACAGCTCCGAAAGTTCAGGACCTGAAAAACTGCCAAAAATAGTAACTTGTGCTACAAATAAGGAAACTGAAAAACTGAAAGAAACAATGGTGGGAGTCAAAATGGAATAAGCATGTGGCCACTAATATCCACCTAGATCATTCCTCCCCCCTTTGGAAGCAATGGTCCCCATTGTGTTGAGTTCATTCATGAGATGAGGAAACTTCTACTGAACTTGGTCCCTGGTGAGCCACTTGCCCTGGTGAAGGAATTGGTTTGCTTTAACAACTTGATATAGTTGGATCCTTTGATGTCAAATGTTCTTGATCTATGTGTCCATGATCTAATCAGTTTTGGCTTGTTCCATGCAATCTGCATTTAACTCTGTAGGTGTGAGTTGTTCTGCAATGTCTGAGGTGTCTAGCAATAGTGGGAAGTATGGTCGAAGGCGATCCACATTGAACACTAGGTGCAGGCCAAGGAATGGGGGAATGTTGAGCTCAAATGAATTGTCTCCCACAGCCTTGGTAATGGTGTAAGGACCATATCGGAATGGTTTGAGTTTCCAATAGGCTCCAGTAAGGCGTTCCTTTTGCAAATGCAACCAGACTTTGTCGCCCACCTGAAACTTGTGTGACACCTGATGTTAGTCATGTCATTGCTTGTACTTGGCATTTTATTTCTCTAGAATGTCGTGTACCTGCTGGCGAATATGTTATATGTGCTCAATGAAGTTGTTTTCCTTATCAGCTTTGAATTGGACATGAGTCGAATCTGCCTGAGTAACTGCAAATGGTATGGCCATATCAATGGGACATAGTGGCTGGAATCCCAAGCCCACCTGAAAAGGGTTGTGGCCAGTCGAGCTGTGGAGAGCCTGGTTATAGCTGTGCTTGACATAGGGGAGGTTCTCATCCCATGTGCATGGATTCTTTGAGTTTTACATGTGTACAATGTGTACGATCATCCTGTTGACGACCTTTGTCTGGCCATTAGTTTGGGAATGGAAATCTATGGACTTAGTGAGCTTGGTGTCTAGCATCAACCAGAGACTATACCAAAATGTACTAAGGAACATATTGTCCCGATATGAGATGATGGACTGTGGGATCCCAAAATGTACTCACACTCATTCAAAGAAGAGTTTCGTAGTGCCTTCTGCTGTGATATTCTTCTTGTAGGCCGACATAATGGTCATCTTCAAGAATCTGTCGACGACCACAAAAACACAGTCGTTGTCATGCTAAATAGAAGGAAGGCCTGACATGTAATCCATGGAGATGGATTCCCAAGGTTGACTAGGGATAGGAAATGGAGTATAGAGGCCTTGCTTCTTGATGGTCGGTTTGGAAATGGCACAGGTAGTGCAGGATATGATGTACTTCCCAACATCCTGTCGAGGATTCAGCTAATAGAAATACCTCTGCAGTACTGCCATCGTTTTCTCGACCCCAAAATGCCCAGTGGCCTGAATGTAGTGCGCTTCCCAAATCATCTTGGCACGCTCACTTGAAGGAACACAAAGGTGTCCCAGGTGGCATAATAGGTCATCTTGGAGGTTAAATTTTGGAAATTGGTGACCCTCCAAGAGCGTCTGGTATATGTGGCCGAATTCTTGGTCGCTTTTATAGAGAAGTGGCCAATCATAAGTCTCGTGCCAACAAGAGTTGAGCACAGTGGTTAATGCCATGATTGGTGGTCGGCTGAGGAAGTCTACAACATTATTGGTGCTTCCCTTCTTATACTTGATATTCAAATGGAACTATTGCAGGTATATGGACCACTTATGATGGTGATCATTCTGCTACTTCCCTTGTGTCTGTATCAATTGCAGGGGTCGGTGATCTATGTGGATGACCATTTCATTCCCCAAAATGTAATTCTTGCATTATCGGCAGGCCTACACAATGGAATACATCTCTTTGTCATAAGTGGGATACTTCTGGACTATGTCTGAAAGTGTCGCATTGTGATATGCCATTGGATTCCCTTGTTGAGTAAGGACTGCCCCAATTGCATAGTCAGAAGCATTTGTCTCGATCTCAAATGGTTGTTGCAAGTCTAGTAACGTGAGCAGTGTGTAGAGCAGAGGCGATGTGTCAACTCTGCGAATGCCTTCTGTTGAGATTCAGACCAAAAGAATTTTTCTTTCGCTCCTCCCTCGGTGACTTGACTCAAGGTCCAAGTGATATGAGAGAATCCCAACACGAACCTGCGGTATAAATTAGAAAGACCTAGAAAGTTGCAAAGCTCTATCAAAGTGGTTGGGGCTGGCCAATCCTGAATGACTTGGATCTTGGCTGGATCCACATGGACCCCCCTCTCATCAATAATGTATCCTAGATACTGAACCTAGGTCATGTCAAAAGTTCATTTCTCCAAATTGGCACACAGCTTGTGTTACCGCAGTGTTTGGAGAACCTGTCAGATGTGGTGGAGGTGTTCTTCCCATCTTTTATTGAAGATCAGGATGTCATCCAAGTATACCACTACAAATGAGTTGATGAATGGCCGCAAGTTGTCATCCATCAGCTTCATGAAGGTCGCATGAGAATTCGTCAACCCGAAAGGCATAACCAACTATTCGAAAAGGCCCTCCTTAGCTTTGAAGGCAATCTTCCACACATTGGAGGGTTCGATTGGTACCTGGTGATATCCAAACTTCAAGTTGATCTTGCTAAAATATTTTTCCCCCTTGAGTTGGTCCAGAAGGTCATCCATCTGTGGGATCAGGTACCTATTCCGAATAGTGTTCTTGTTCAACGTCTGATAGTCAATACATAGTCTCCAATTCCCATCCTTGTTTTGTACCAACACGATTGGGCTCACATAGGGCGATGAACTCTACCAGATGTGACCTTTCTACAGTAGCCCCTGAATCTGCCTCTTGATTTCATTATTCTCTATAATAGATCATTGATATATTGGTCCATTGGGAAACGACGCACCTAACATCAAATTGATGGAGCGCTTGACCTGACAGTGTAGAGGCACCCCTGCAGGGGAGATGAAGATGTCCTCGTACTCCTCCATGACCTTGTCCATCTATTGTTGTCGTGCGGAGGGTCCTTGTCTAGAGGTCGTGGTCACCATCTTCTTCCTTACCTGAGGGCGTATCATCAGGAAAACAAATTTTTCAGTTTTGGAAATGAGCTTACTACATTGTTTTGTGGTAACCAAAGAGATGGTGATAGGCGGTGTTACCTCCGGTATCATGTACAACTTATTTCCCAAATTACAATAATAGCACGAGGCCTTGACTCATACACAACATGTCGCTTCCACGAGTATGGTTGGCTTAATAATACATCACAAACACCAAGGGGAAAAACGTAACATAATGCCTCATCCGTTAAGGACTTGATGTTGTATGGAAGGTGGCACTGCTGGCTCATGCGAAGATCCCGCCCTTATTGAAGCCACCCGATGGTGTATGGTTGTGGGTGTGTTGTGGTTGGTAAGCCTAGCCGCTTCACGACCTCTACCGAAATGAGGTTATTTTGACTCTCAATGTCGATAATGAACTATAGTGAGGAACCCTTTACCCACATCTAGGAGTGGAAGAGGCGCTTCTCCTCCTATGGATCTTTGGGTTCCTCCTTCTGGATCTTGGTGGTGGCAATGGTGGCATTGGGCTCCACATCGATAATGTGCTTCCATTTTTCATTCCTCTTGTCAGGTTCTAACTTAGATTCGGAACATGCATTTGATTTTGAAGCCTTTAGCTCAGCCACCAGTGATTGCTTGGCCCGACACTCACTTGTGTTGTGAGTGGAGCTCTCATGGAACTCACACCACTTTCTCGTGCCATTCTTTGGCTTCACGGTGTTGTTCTTTGCTTGCGGCTTTGGCGGGTTGTCTTAGGCTACCCTGCCTCAGCTTTGTCCTTTGTTCTGTAGTTTGGGGCACCTTTCCCTTGCTTCAGATTCGCAGATCCAAGTCTCACTTCTTCTATTTAAACATTTTCTCGATCTTGAAAGTGTATCGGTATGTCGTTCCGAGCAAGGAGATGTCGAGGAACTTCATCTTGTCCTGGATGTACCTGTGTAGGTAGTCATGGTACTTGAGTACCAAATGTTTCTTAGAATCCTTAATACCAAACTTCGTGTGAAGGGTATGAAAAACATTGGTAAACTGGGGCACATCTTGGTCCCTTCCCTACCACAACGTTGTCCACTTTATGTATTTATCCTCATAGCTCCCAACAGGATAGTACTGCTCCTTGATGGCATCCCAGAATGAGTTCCAAGTGGTTGCGGCTGAAAATAGTGAGGTCGTGCTTTCATCCTTCTGCTCACAGTAGGTTTCCTACTAGTCCTTGACATGGGGAGCAGCTTTGAGAAGAGCAAAAGTAATCTTTTCTCGGTTGGAAAAATCATGAACAAAAAAATATCCTTCTAGCAAATTTAACCATTTATGTATGGCGTTTGCATCTATTGGGCCCTCAAATATGGGAATGTCAAAGTTTACTTATGCATTAAAAGGAGTGGAGACTCCAGAGTGGCTGTTGGATGTGGATGCACCGTCGGTGGGCAACCATTCAAGGATCTGGGCAAATTTATCCATCATCATGTTCCTTTGTTTCTCGAGGGCCTCCTCAAGCAATGTTTTGATAGGATCTCCTGCCCCTTGTCTTTCTTTTCTTCCCCCATGGGCAGTCGTTGGGATTTGCAAGGCTGATCTTGCAAAGGTTCAACCAGATTGAGCCCTAACTCCTTATATCCCGACCTCATTGGGGACATGAAAAGAAAAACAGAGAAAGAGCAGACCACTCTAATACCACTGATCCGGATTTAAACAAGAACGCAAAAAATTACAGATATAACCATAAATACAAAGATGCAGTAGAAATAACACTTCATTTCATTAATATCAAATACTGAAATATGCTTAAAAAGAGAATGGAAATAAGACTAACTCAGGCGATGGTAGCTTATCTCTAAGAAGATATGTGGCGGCTACATGCCTCTGAACTGTGTTACAATGAGGTTCAAAGAACTATTTATTATTGAGAAACAATGGAAAACCCTAAACATCCAAAAACCTAACCCTAGGCGATGAAGCGCCAAACTATGGGCCCCATTTGCGTAAATTGGTGCATCAACTTCCCGCGGTCGTAACTTTGGCATACGATCTTCGTTTTACATGCACAATACCTCGTTAAAAATATATATCCGAGGAATACAACTATTGAATGCCCAACATTGGTCCCATTTTTCCGAAAAAAAAACGTCGTTTAGGGCCTCAAAACGGCTCCGGAAGTTCAGGACCCGAAAAAATGCCAAAAATAGTAACTTGTGCTACAAAAAAGGAAACTGAAAAACTGAAAGAAACAATGGTGGGGGTCCAAGTGGAATAGGCGGGTGGCCACCAAGATCCACCTGGATCAAAAATGGCCCCAAAAGGTTTCAGACCCCAATTATCCAAACTAGGTCCGAGTGATAAAAATTGCTTTTGTAAGTTGATTCCTCCAATTTTTCCACTCCGATAACAACAAGATAAATGAAAAATTATATAATGATCCAATCTAGATCACTCTACAAATTGGACAAGCTTTATGCTCTTAAAGGTGAGTGACTACAACTAATCAGAAAGGCTCACATCTCGATGGTTGTAGGAAAATTTAGTGTTATGAAGATAGTTTCCAACTTACAGAGGCATGTGTATTGGCCCTAAATGCAATAAGATGTAGCAAGGTACATTACAGGATACATACTTTTTTATACTAGCAAACCTAGTAACAAGAAACAGGGTATATACCATCATGTATCTATACCCACTCATCCTTTCAAAAGAATTTCAATTGATTTTGTGGGAGTTATGTAAACTACAAGGGATATGACTAACTATTTGTGGTAGTTCACAGGTTCAACAAGATGTGCATTCTCATGCCCTACAAAAATATAATCAGAAGGCAAGAAGTCGAATATGTGTTCCTTGAACAGGTTTGGATGCACTTTGGTATACCAAGGAACATAATTTCCAATAGGAACAACAAATTTATCAGTGCATTTTGGACTACATTGTGGTAGAAGATGCACACAAAGTTTGAAAGGTCAACAACATCCCATACATAGACAGATGGGTAAAAAGAAGTATCTAATAGGACATCGATGCAACTCGTTAGGGGACTTTTGAGGTCTAAAATGGGTCTCCTAAGAAAAATATACAACAAAATAAACTTTATAAGAACCAATATAATTCAAGATGATAATGTCAACCATGGGGGATGATTCACCATTTTTGGAGTAAAAAGGTAAAAATATTATAAATAATAAAACTAATTTTCAACTCGTATTTTTAACTTATCTCCCTAAGGTTTTACTCAAATTTCGAGCGGGAGTACTCATTGGATGAAAATTTTAATTCTTCATCCAATGAGTACCCATGTTGCATATTTTCGATGGACCCTGCTATACGGAAAATGAGAAATACATGAAAACACATTATTGCAATCACATTTTTGATATATTTTTCATTTTTTGTGTAGTAGGGTCCATTGAAAGTATGCAAAAAGGGTACTCCTTGGACGAGGAATCAAATTTTTCATCCAACGAGTGTTTCTGCTAGAAATTTGAGTAAACCCATAGGGAGATAAGTTGAAAATACGAGTTGAAAAAAAATAATTTTTTTTTTGCCTCTAAAATTTGATGATGTAATCTAATCTTATTTTATTACTTCCACTATTTCCTAGGGTTAAAATATATTCTATATACAACACTCTTATAACATAGTAACACATACTTCTACTGGTAAGTCCCTATTTGCAACTTGTTTTGGACATTTTCCACCTCCACTTTTGGATGTTGTATATGGATAGCCAAGATGGGCGAGAGAGGATCTCATGCAGAACGCATTAAGAGTAGAAAATTTGATAAGAAGGTTAGGTTGATCTATTTTCAAGTACAGGAGATATTGAAGAATCACAGGAAAAACATAAGTCCAAGCATGATCAACACATAACAGAGAATTCATTCAAAGTGGGAGTTAGAGTATGGCTACAATTAAATAAGGAAATATTGCATGGTCTTGGTAAGAAGATATAATTCCTACATACTCAATCTACCCCCATACATGCATATTTATTCAATGATAAATGTAGATAATCTAAAATTGTATAATTCTTCCATGTTGAGGTAGGATGAACGATAGGTCCTAGCCTCCATAGAGAACTTAGCACCAGATGCTCATGCAAAGTTAGAAGAGGACATAGTTTTGTAGAAGAGGTCTAAAACTATAGAAAAGGGTAGTATAGCCTATGGTAGATAATTAAGTTCAGAGTATAAGTTCCAAGAAGAGTAAATTAGTATTCCAAGGAGAAGGCAAAGGAAAATAATCCTCACCTCATTAAGTAAATATTTTAGGGACCAAAAACCTCCCAAAATGTGAAGATATGATATGGATTGCATCATTATATTATTTATCATTTATCTTGATGCTTTAGAGTAGAATATTTGGAGGAAATCGCTTACAGGGTCATTTTTTACCAACGAGTCCCAATTTGGAGAATTAGGATCCAAAACCTTCTTAAACCATTTTTAGGCATTAAATGAGGATTTTGGGGGTAAAATATCACCTACATTTTTGTGGTATCTTGAGACACTATTTGTTAGCTTAGAGGGTCCTGACCCAAGTTCAGAGTTAAGTTTGCCAAACAAATCCCTGCATTACTGTCCCTTTTGGCATCAATCTGCAGAGCACAGACTGAAGTCTCACCCGAAGCAGTATGGGGGGGTGTTGGAACCAATTTTCCACACCCAAAGATGGTTATGATGTCATTTTATGCCCTAAACATGTCTTCACATAGATCGATAAGCCCTTCAAGCTTATCGATATAAATTCCTCTTACCAGCCTCTAGACCTTCGCGAAGGTCTACGACTATCTTTCATGGACCCTGAATAGGCGGATCAACCACTTACGCACCTCTAAAATCACTCCTAAGTCTGCTATTACCCAAGTCAGTTTATGTGTCTGATATATTTAGCATGCATTAAGATAATCTTCGTGTAAACACATATTATTACTTGCGTTCATATAACAATGTGAACCATGCAGAATCACGCATCAATACAGTATTAAATCATAAATCCAATATTCATCATAACATCAACACATTCATTCATAACATAAGTAAATAGGCCAAACATAGATATTTCCAAAATAATGTCTTTATTGATGCTTCAAATTTTCTTACAGACTCAAGACTACCCTGCGCCTTAGTAGTGGGGGTCTGCGCACTCCGCTGCAGACTCTACTCTAGGCCTCTGCACACATAGATGCAAAGCCTCTCTTCTACTCTAATACTCTTCGCTCTTCACTTCTAATGACCCATTATATCAACTATGAACTTAACTGAACTTCCTTAGACTCTCTTAGACTCTCCTTTTTATACAATCCCATAGTCTGCGGACCATGGGTAGGTCTATACAAGCTGACAAAACTTACATAAAAGAAGGGAAAATACCTTTATGACATTTACTATCTATGCGCTCCATGACCATAACTTGCGGAGACTTTACACTTTACATAACAAAAACTTGGGTTTTCTACCCAAAACTTGGGCTTTTGCCCCAAAATTGACCGCAGGGGACCCTGCCCCAATAGGCCCCCAACACAAATATCATGACTCACCCCTGAGTCAATCTGCTGGCACAGAGATCTTAGTGCGGAGACCTCCCAGCTCAACTTGTGGCACTGCTACATCAGCCACACTCTGTGTGGATGCTTACTTGAGCTACTCAACCAGCTGCTCGGTCGCTGGTCCTGCAATGTCTTCTTTGACCTTCTACTATGTCCTTTGTAGGCCTTCCAGCTTCTCTTCAATGGCAGCAAAGATAACATATGCCTCATCCAATCAAGGTCCCATTCTGGCCTTGAGGACTGCCTATTTTCATTGTGCTTCCTCTACCTATTTGAGAAATTGCTTTGCCTCATGCAGCTTAGCCAGTCACTATGAGATAGCGATGGTGCGCGTCATCTCTCTGGCTTCATCATACTGTTGCTGCAATTCCCGGGCCTTTGTGTTCAACCTCTGCAGGTTAGGATCCTCCTACAGAGTCGTAACGACCTCCATCTATTATTCAAAGAGCGTGGTGCAATCCGCCACCACAGCATCCACTATCGCTACTGCATCTTTTACAATTGCCTCGCGCTATTCTCTGACCTCTGGTGGAGTTGAAGGCTGTGACTTCAACTCAAGTTCTGTGATTTTAAGGTTTAGTTCAAACTGAACCTTGGTCATCTATGTCCTTGCAACGCGCACACTTGTAGCCAACTTCCTAATCTTGGCCTCCAATGGTGCTTCTTCTGGGATATACAGCTCTGGAACAGTTCTGCATGCTTTAGCTACCACTGTTGTGGTCCGCTCATTCTTCTCTGAAGCCTTCTTGTAGGCTTCTATCGTGGTTGTCTTCTCAACAACTATTTGTTCGTTTTTGACTTTCTACTCGTTGATCATGCTTAGTGCGCACTGCTCTCGGGCCTTAAGCTCTTCAATCAAACCTGCTTGTAGTGTGTGAAGGAATTCACTAGGGAGTGCGGCCAAGTTGAGGCCAACATTCCTCAATTTGCTAATAGTAGCCTTTTCAGCTTCCGCCTCTATGCTCAGAGCTCCATGTGGCAGCGCGACTGCCTGGAGATCCAAGGATCGAACCAACTCTGCAACTTGAGTGGTTCTTGGTGCCAAACTAGTTGAGGTCACACTGCTCTGCCCTACACCCCTATGCTGCTTTACACAAAAAGGAGTGCTCTCCAGATCTCTGCCTCCCTGTTCCAACTGTTCATCGTCCTCCATTTAGAGTGAAGGAGATTTCTGACTCCTGTCAGAGCCACACTCTTCCTGCTCCACTTTCTCCTTTGCGGCGCTATGCTTTTGCGCGTGCCTTCTCCTTAGTCTCCTTCTTCCACTTTTCTGCCAACCACTGCACCTTCAGTCGGGTTGCTTCCTTTTTTTGCTTCTCCGTAGACTTGCTTGTCCCGGTTGCCAAATCTGATGGTGAGTTCCAATCAGCTAACCATCGCTTAAGAACCTCTTCAATGGCATCATTTGTAACCAAATAGGGGAGATCATACCATTTCTGATCTGGATCCTTCAGCACCCGGATGTAAACTTGGTGGAAGTCTGCTTTGAACTTTGCGTACCCATATAACTGCTCAAAAACGGTTGGTGACAACTGTGGCTTGCGTTGATGGTTGCACGGATTCTTGCCTCCATCAGCACCCAAAATATTTTTCTTTCATGAATGCGTGCAGCCTCCTTTATTGCCCATAGCGAAGAAAACTTCACTGCTTCTAGTAAATCTATCTGAATCGGAGGAAACTGGTTGTCCTCTAGTAACTCCCATGCGACCAGCACACTTGACAGTAAGAGCCATGAGTAATGGAAAGTTTTACTTTGGTCTTGTGCCTCTCTATAGTTCGTGAGGAACTCGTTGCACAGGTAGCATGCCCAGTTGAACTATATGCCCTCCGCACACTGAGCCACTAACAAAACCACTGGTGTTGGCACCTCGTTCGCATGGCACTTTCTCATTATTTTTCCAGCCAAAATTTGGGTGGCCACCTTCACTGTAGGGTTAGTAATACTAGAGATGGAATATCGCTTTCTTGACAAGTTTGAACTTTTCCTTCATCTTTTCAGCGAGGTTGCACTCGCCCGTCTTTCCTCCAAATGCCTTTGCAAGATTCATCCCAGAGTGAGGTAACAATGTGATCCTATGGATCATCATATCAGTGATTGGTATGGGCTCAGTCAACCATAAGCACCCATCATGCACAAGGCACAACAACTGCTTAATAACTATCAAATTGATAGGGGTGCGGTGGTAGTGAGGCACCCATAGGAGGTTCAACAACCATGCCTTATTTAACTCGTGAATCCATTCCACTGGCTCCAGTGTGGTGACACGAGAGTCCTTGTAGACACCCGCTTCATGAAGGTATCGGTTGCCAAGTGG
This sequence comes from Pinus tabuliformis, assembly GCA_031772625.1. Lineage (NCBI taxonomy): Eukaryota > Viridiplantae > Streptophyta > Pinopsida > Pinales > Pinaceae > Pinus > Pinus tabuliformis. The sequence goes on along the minus strand of CM062807.1, from coordinate 44,777,840 downwards.
GGGAACCACTCAACGTCTCCCAAATCCCAATCTTGAAGTTTTAGATGGACCTTCAAAAGTGATTTTTCTGGTAGCTTGGGTGTGTTCAGGAGGAACTATCCCTCATCAGGGTCCTTCGGGACCTTCACCTTGCCTTGGCGCAGAGGGATGTACTCTGGCAGCTTCGAAATAGGGTCTACCCCCTCAACATCTATGTCTTTCGCACCCTCATCGACCTCTAGGTCTACTACTTTTCCTTTCTCCGGCGCGGTGGGATTTTCTTACTGTTGTGCCTGTTTAGCTGCATGTTGCCTCGGTGACTCACGCACCGGCAGCGTCTTCTTTTGTTTGTCCTTCTTTGGCTTAGGAGCCTCTCTTGGCGGTGTAGACTTGGCCTAGGTGACCTCGAAACCTTAGGCACTGCTGCAGGAACCTCCATACTCATGACTTCAGGGGCAGCTCCCTTATAGGCAATAACACCCCCAATACTAGCGGTCTCAGATGGTGTAGACATGAAGTTGTTAATGAGGTTTTGGGTTTCCTCAGGTAACCTATCAAACACAGAACTAGCGATCAAGTCCTCAAAGAGCTAACGGTTCATGTATAACAAATATCACAGCACAAAAATTCTCATAATGCAAAGTGTTTCTCACTAGATGACCATCTGTAATTTATAGGCAATTTCGAATTCAAATTCAACCGTTCCCCCCAAAATCCGTCCATAAATGCGAGATTGGCAGCAAATTTCCAAAGATTTCACAATTGATTTTAGCCTTAAATGTCAGTCGCTCGATCCTCTTAATCACCTTATGGCAATCAAATCATGAACAATGACAATAATGGTCAGTTTTTGGCTATGTTGTGTGGTCTCTCATCCTATAGCACAGCTCCCTTCACACGTCTGCTGACACTGTGACACCCTTCTATTCTGCACAGGCCCCTCATCATGCAGCTCTACAACCTGGGCAGTGTATTTTATAGTCCCGCGCCTCCTTGCAGCTGCCTGGAGTGTTAAGATTGTGCTACTGTCATATAGTCATCTGGTCGGATCCCCAGTGTATGGCTTCAATCAGCTGCCATTTACCTTTCTGGGAAATGGATCTCCATTCAATTTCACAAGATGAACTGCTCCAGCATCGATAATCTCCTTGATCACATATGGCCCCACCCATGCATCTAAAATTTTCTTGGAAATTTATCAAACTTGTTGTCATATAATAAAACTAAATCATTTACCTTGAAGGTGCATAGTTTGATGTGTCGATCGTGCCATGCCTTTTCGCGCTCCTTTTGAACTTGTTGATGGAATCCAACCAAGAACCTATCTTCCTCTAGCTCTTTCAGTTGTGTGAGTTTCTCTTCTAAGGCTCTGTGATCCTCCATACCTGTGAACTTCGCTATGCATAGACTAGGAATAATATATTCCATTGGCATCATTGCTTCTATGCCATAGACTAGCTTAAACGGTGTCTGTCTAGTCATCTTTTTACAAGTAGTTCTATAGGCCCATAGCACCACTAGTATGCAGACATCCCAATCATTCCTTTGCGCATTGAAAAACTTTGTTAGCACATTCTCCAATATCTTATTAAATGCTTCCACCATCCCATTAGCCTGAGGATGATACGGTGTGCTCTTCTGATGATAAACTTGGAACTCTTCCGTCAGCGCATTGATCGTTTCATTAAGGAAACGTGTATCGTGATCACTCATCAAAAATATTCGGGCAACCGAACCTGGTCAGCACATATTCAAACAAGAAATTCACTGTTATTTCCTCCGTAGAATCCTTTACAGACTGCACCTCTGTCCATCTAGTTAAATACTCAATCGCGGTGATGATATACCGCACACCCATCTTCTTTCCTGGAGGTTGAAACGGTCCTATAAAATTGATTGCCCACTTTTCAAATGGCTCCAACAACACTTGTGGAACCAGAGGCAGCTCATCCCTTCATGATGGCATGCCCGTCCTTTGACATGCATTGCATGCCCTACAATATGCTTTCGAATCATTATGCAATGTTGGCCACCACAACCCAGCTCGTAAAATCTTCTGTGTTGTTGCTTTTCCTGCATAATGGCCTCTCACAGCGCCTCCATGAGATTCAGCTAGGATACTGCTTCGTTCAAAATCAAGCACTTAGCATCACAGTGTCTCATCTGATCCCATTTTATACAAATGACTTGCAATCACAAAGAAGTTTGTCGAGCACACCATTAATTCCTTCTTTTGTTGACTAGTGTATCCCTCTAGAGTCGTTCCTGTAGTCAGGAAGTGGATGATGTCTGTAAAATGATTGTCTGCCACGCGCATCGCAAAGAGCTGCACATCAAGCAGTCCTTCCTCCAAATTAGTGGACTCCTCACTTGTTTCAATGCGCGACAGACGATATGGTCCTGCATTCAATCGCCCTGGCTTCACAATGACTTCAAAATCATACTCCTGAAACAACAGCAGCCATCTGCATATTTCCCCCCCCCCCAACATAGGCTTGTTGACCAGGTACTTTAATGCAGAATGGTATATGTACATCTTAAAGTGTCCGCCTATCAAGTAATGCCTAAAATTCTAGAGAACGTACACCATAGCCAACCCTTCATGCTCTGTCGTTGAATAGTTATTTTCAGCCTTCGACAGCTCCCTGCATGAAAATGCTATCGGGTGATCCAGTTCTCCTTCATCGGCCTATGTCATTACTACTCCCAGCGTAATACATGATGCATCCACATGCACATGAAATTCCTTCTTCCAATCCGGGAAGATTAGGATCAGCGCGGTGACCATTTTCTCCTTTAACACATTCAAGCTTCATTGACATTCTTCATTCCATAAGAATGTAGCATCCTTCTTCAACAGTTTTTCCATCAGCGTGGTGATCTGAGCATAACTCTTGATGAACTTTTGATAATAACCAGTATGACCCAGTGTTGCTCACAGTTGTTTAACACTTCTAGGTGCCTCCAAATTGATTATAACTGTGATCTTAGCGGGGTCCACCATTAATCCTTGTCTGCACACTACATCACCCAACAATATTCCAAAAGGGACGCAAAATAAACACTTTTTCAAGTTTAGCGTGAGCTAAATCCAAAATCAAATGCAAGCTGGCTACATGACACTTTACCAGCCCAAACACCGTCCAATCATCAAAGTATACCTCCAAAAACTTGTGAATTAACTCTTTGAACACCAAAATGACTACGCACGAAAATATTGTCGTCGCGTTCTTCAGTCCAAAAGGCATTACAGTATACTGAAAGCATCCCCACTCGGTTGCAAAGGTCATCTTACTCCTATCTTCCGACGCGATCTTGATCTGATGATATCCATAGAACCCATCAGTAAACCAATATTCTTCCTTTCCACCAACATTATCCAATACCTCATCCGTGAATGGAGTTAGAAAAGGATCATGCATACAAGCATCATTCATCTTCCTGAGATCTATGCAGATCCTTATCTCATCCTTCTGCTTCTTTTCCTGAACGACCATTGGACTTACCCAATCGAACTCCTCCACTGGTTCAAGGATACCTGTTGCCAACATTTTGTTGAACTCCAAGTGGACCTTTTCCTTATACTTGGGATTAAGGCGATATGGTCATTGCTTCACAGACTTCGCATTTGGTTTCAACGTTATCTTCATTACTCCTAAATCGCTTATTATCCCTTTTAGGTCTGAAAATTGTGTAGGGAACAAATCATGGTACTCTTGGAGCAACTCAATGACCTTATCCACTGTAGCATCACCCCAGTAGTCCCCTACCTTCGCAAACTTTGGCTCCGCCTCTATCCCAATGGTCACTTGTCGAGTTTTCAGCGGCGCGATGATATCTGGATTCTCTATCTATGGCCCCTCAACTTTGTAGTGACCTTCTGTCTCTGGCATATTAATGTTCCTTGGATCCTCCTCTTCTTCTTCAATAGTCACATTGTATCACTCCAGCGCATGGCGCAGCTGGGTGGTCCAATCTAGTTGAATTAGATCCAATGGATCCTGTTGGATTCTGAAGATCATTGCTTGACCTCCTGCAGTGCTTCATCAATGCACTCGAATCCATCCTCAAAGCTTAATGTCATCAAGAACCCTTGTCTCAAAATATCCCATTCATTCGTGCCATGGCAGAGCTCTGTCTCCAAGTACCAATTCATTGGTATTACATCCAAGGTGTGGCAGAATAGATGCACCCACTCTGGTTGCAGTTCTACTCCATAAGCATCGGTCCATTTTTCTAAGTGATCACAAGGATCACTCCTCCCATTGTATTTCACTGTTAATCGTACCTTTGGGCAACCACACCACATCCTCATCATTATTTTGTATTCATGCCATCCATCAAAATTGTCCTTATCCATACCCCACCATCTTGCAAGCGTAGCGCACAGTGCCAATTCCAAGGCTTGGAAGCGATGCTTCTCTAGAACTTCCCTTTCAAATGCATCCAAAAATTTATTAACATCAGTTAAACCACCATAATAAAGAAGACTTCTTACCTCCAACGATACACAGCATAGTGATTTGGTCATCATGTTGCATCATAGCGTAGACACTTCGTGCAATTGATTATGCCAGTGTTCCAATTCCTCATCTGAATCTGATATGCAGGATATTTCGCGTCCCATGTAATACGTCCATCAGCTGTCAGATTCACCCAATATTGATCTCATGCCGTTATATTATAAATTTGGTCTAAATCATCATCACTTTCATAATCGCAGACCGGTTCAGTGTAGCGCGGTCCTTCTACAGGGTCCAAAGGTATTGCTACACAGAGTGATTTTATTCAAATGACATCATCTTCTTCTTCAAATTGATCACCCCATTCATGTCGATAGCCCATCCTATCCCAAGGAGCGCAGGGTAGGGATTACTGTCATCGACAATCTCTATCACTTTGAAATTCGCCAATGCACTCGTACCTTCAATATCGAATGTCACTCCCTGCAATCCCCCCATGGGGATAATCTTTTGTTGATTCGCCATCCTCAATTGAATAGGATACCACTGCAGTGGAGGTCTCCCCATTCTCTCCCATGTTTTTTTGCGCAAAACATTCGCATCTGACCCAATATCCAGAATAACTTGGTCCATTTCATATTCTCCTATTTGCACGGTGAGCCTCATCTTGCGCCCCGTTCTTGCCTTCTGCTTACCAATTTTCCTGACCACGCACGGTCCCTCGAGAGTATTTTCTTTACTAACGCATTTATTGATCAATTCCTATAATCCTTTTACGGCCTTGCTATCGCGTAGCAGCTTCGTACAGTCTCCAAAAAGGTAGTAAGCATGGAAGGGTCCATCTCTTCAAACTGCTTATCCTGGCTTCTAGAGGTAGAAGCCTCAGTGAAGCTTTTCTTCGCTTCCATGAAGGTTTCTTTTGTACACTCTAGATCAAATCCGACCTCTTTCTCTAGAGCTTTGTAGTCCCATTCACCTTCTTTAGGTTGCTTTCCCTTATCTTTAGCAGTCGAAATTCCACTTCGCAACACAATATTCACATTAGGATCCTCTTTGCAGAGTTCATCCCTCATCATCTGCAGGTTTTGGGTAGGTTTTTGAGGTTGCGTCCCTTTTTCGCACATCTTAGTTATTAATACAAGGAAGTCTTCTATAGCGTGGTCAAACTGAGTATTGTATCGTCGTGACAAGCACGTCGGGTTCGTAAATTCTCGCCCGTAGTGTCCTAGCCCTCCATAACTGTAACAAATAACTTGTCCCTGGCCTTGAGCAGGTCCTCGTCTGCCTCGGCCTTGCCCGCGCCCCTGATATCCTCCTCACGCTCCCCCAACACCTTGATCCAAAGGCAGAGTTTTTGTTTGCATTCGATACGTGGGCATTCTCTCCATTATTAACTCATAAATATGGCAATTGCACTCCTCATGACCAGTTGCAGAAGATCTGTTGCGGTGTCTATACAAATTTCTGCAACAACTAGCAATTATTTGTCACATGTTTTCCAACTACCTAACAGATAGCACACCACAGTGCGGGCCCTGTACTTGGCCTTGCTTGATATTTCAGCCTTAGAGGCATTGGCCCTCCTCCTGCAACATAATTCGAGAAGACAAGGCAATGATCTTTATCATGCCCTTGACTCTTAAATTTCAAACACCAAACCTCTTCGTGCACTTCTGGCTGAGCCGCTCTATCCTTCTTCAAACTTTGGAATTCTAGGCAAAGGGCAACTCCGCATGAATCTGCTGAACTCCCAAAGCATCATCTTGAATCGGTGTCTCATACAATCTCATCGTAATTTCCAAGGCTTCCACCTGGGTCCCAATCTTTTGCTGTGATAAAGCAACCCTTGGATGAGGCAAGATCGAAGCCACAAACCATTCGGGGTGCTGCCCATCTGTAAGATTCATGTTAGCTTCACGGATCTTGCACTTCAAGCTCTAATTTAGCTCCCAGGGTGTCTCGCCAGGTTTCATCATGATCTCGTTGAATCCAACGATCGATTGTGCTTCAGATGTGTGCCTATTGAATTCATTATTCAGCGCAACTTGAATGTTTTCCAATGTAGCCATTAGGTTATCAGTGCAGTACTTAATGTACCACATTAGCGCACATTCCTGCAAAGCAGTAACCAACATTTCTTTATTCATCTGATCATCTGTAATGTTCTGAGCTTGCCTCACAGCCTTCGCGACGAACCAAAACTGGTCCGAGTCCTCATTTCCCAAGCCCTTGAAAACAGGAAACTTTACTTTGTTCACCATATTGAATAGTGGTGGAGGTGGTGGCAGTGTGGGCGAAGGTGTATACAGTGGAGTTGAAGATGGAGGTGGTGTTGGTGGATGGGGTATTCGTGGGAACCCTCGCCTTATTAACTGGACAGCATTCTGCGAAGAAGCTTGTGCCACTTCTTTGTCATCACTCAGAGGAGGCTCAATCAGGTGACTATATTTAGGATCTGTTCCCCTTCTATCCCTTAATAAATTTCCACTTCGTGTAGCTCCAAACATCAAGGTAATTGCATAACCCACCTTTCACAAAAGAGCATTTTAATCCAAGTATTCAAAGATCTTAAATACTTACCTCGTGGTCCCTTGAAAAAGTGTCACTCTACTTCGTTGTAGCTGACCGATGTATCGACCGAAAATTCTATCACAAATCCTCCAAGGACACAATCAAGCCAATGATCAATGGCGTGCGCGATCTTATCTTCAGAGGCTCCCAATATTCGCACTAACTCTGGGGTCCACACTATTGGACCGTCGAGCCTCCACCTTCCCTGGCCTTCTGCCAATTTAGCAATCCACTCGTATAATTCGACCGAGAAGGAATAGAAGAAAATTTCATATATCTCTGTGTACAAATACCTGTCCAACCACTGTTCTTTCGTCAATCACGGATTCCTGTTTTCTTGTGTCGCGAATTCATGGATCTTCCTATCCAACAAATCTTCAATTACTTTCTTTTTTGGAGTCCAGTGATGCGACATCACACATCTCTTTATGCAAATCTCGGTCCCGGAAACGAAACCATTTGTTGGTTTAGTGGGTCCTGAACCAGGTTCAGAGTTAAGTTTTCCAAACAAATCCCTACACTACAGGCTCTTTTGGCATCAATCTGCAGAGCGCGGACTAAAGTCTCACCCGAAGCAATATGGGTGGATTTTGGAACCAACTTTCTACACCTAGAGATGGTTATGATGTCGTTTTATTCCCTAAACATGTCTTCGTGTAGATTGATAAGCCCTTGAGGCTTATCGATATAACTTCTTCTTACCAACCTCTAGACCTTTGTGAAGGTCTACGACTGTCTTTCGTGGACCCTGAACAGGCGGATCAACCACTTACGTGCCTCTGTAATCACTTCTAAGTCTGTTATTACCCATATCAGCTTAAGTGTCAGATATCTTTAGCATGCATTAATATATTCTTCGCGTAAACAAATATTATTACTTGCATTCATATAACAATGTGAACAATGCAATATCGTGCATCAATACAGTATTAAATCATAAACCCAATATTCATCATAACCTAAACGCATTCATTCATAACATAATTAAATAGGAAAAACACATATATTTCCATAATAATGACTTTATTGATGCTTCATATTTGCTTATAGACTCAAGACTACCCTACGCACTCAGCTGCGGACTCTACTCTAGGCCTCTGCACACACAGCTACAGAGCCTCTCTTCTACTCTAAGACTCTTCACTCTTCACTTCTAATGACCCATTATATCAGTTATGAACTTAACTGAGTTACCTTAGACTCTCTTAGACTCTCCTTTTTATACAATCCCATGGTCCGTGAACCATGTGTAGGTCTATACAAGCCGACCCAACTTACATAAAAGAAAGGAAAATCCCTTTATGACACTTAATATCTACGCGCTCTGCAACCATAACTTGCAGAGACTTTACACTTTACATAACAAAAACTTGGGCTTTTTCCCCAAAATTGACCATAGGGGACCCTGTCCCAACACTATTCTTCCTCAAATACCTTTCCAATAGTGTAAGAATCACATCAATTTGAGGTTGTATGCAAAAGGTATGCCTCCCACAAGTTGACCTGCCATGTTTTACCACCATAGTATGAGTGGATGCCATGTCAACCCTTGTTACTCATGCATATGGAGCCATCCACATGTGGACTTTGAAGAAGACTTTACAAGGTCTAAAATTGTAACTCTAGTTGAGAGTTGAGGGGGTCAAGTCTAACCCCTAGTTGGCTATTGGGATATGTTATATATCAGGCCACTAGGAGGAGTATAGTTTCAATTCTATGCAATTGTATTTTGTTCCATGGTTGAGAAAAGAAATTAGGAGTGTGAAGTAAGAGAGAACAACATAGTAGGTTAGGGTTTGTATTAGCCTTATAGGCCACAGGTCTCAGGTAGCTCCATAGAGATTAAATGTTCTTTGTACTTGCACATTTTCCACACCAAAGAAAAGATTGCAAGGAAACGTCACCTTCCAGTTGGGTTTTCTCCTGTAAGGGCTTCCTGGGGACAATATTTGTGTCTATTGTGGATGGTGTGTGTATTTATTTCAATTTATATTTCTTGTAATTTAGTTAACTTAATTAAGTATAAAATTATGTAACTAAAAAAATTGGACTCAAAGGAAAAAAAAAAAATATATATATATATATATTGTTAGGTAATGTGAGTCCTGAGATGACTGGAATGCCTAGCCTATGGCTTGAATAGCCACGGCCCAGGGAATTTAGGCCATCGAAATAACCTAAGAATCACACCTGACCTAGGCCACACCAACCCTTGGCATGGCTAGATCTTTCCCATGGAGTTTTGAACTGGTGACCTGGACTCGAAGGAGAAATTAATAATGAATATTTTAGAAATTTTATTAGGTCTATTGTGACGACTTATTCCAATGGAACATCCATGATAGTTTACAGATCAATAAGGGTTTATTTAATTTCTACATTTCACATGAGAGAATAGGAATAGGAGGTGGTTATACAAGAAAATGAAATAAAAATAGTCATGAATCGAAGGAAAGACAAAGTATTGCAGCTAAATAACCCTTTTTTACTCTTTGGTATTGATTTTATTTCTATATTTCCATATCTCCCTATTGTTCCTAATTACTTAGTAATTTTTTCTATTTTTAGTTGGTTTAAGACTTTTTCCTCTATTTTTCAAGTTAATGGTGGATTTATTTTAGAGTTTGACATCAACATATATGGCTAGCAAATGAAGGGTACATTTTTGTGTAGTGTGGGTGCATATCAAAAGAGGTTTTCACGACCTTTTATTTGTAGGTTCATAAGGTTCCTTTGAATGGAGCAATGTTTTTCACTAGTGATCTTGAAGGATCAATGCTCCTTCAAGTTATGGCTCACTAGTGCTTCCCTTTGGTACAGAAGCTCCATTGCACCTCCTAGGTCTGGGTGCACGAATGCTTCTCTTTGGAACATCAGAAGAACCAATTCTCATAGTACACCTTTAAGGAAACTTTACTTTATTCATTTTGTGTAAGAGAAGAGGAAGATGAGATCCTTTTACAGTATGATGAAATACAAATAACCATTGATGTAGAGAAAGACAAAGAGTTTGTATCAAGGTAATCATTTTTATCCCTCTTCTTTATTTCTTTGTCCCTTTTATTGATTTTATTTATGCTCTTTCTATTACACAAAATTGTTACTTATTAGTTGATTTCATTATTTTTTAAATTAGTTTGAGTGGGTTTCCTTTATTTCATAGTTTAATGGTGGAATTGTTTAAGGGTTTTACATCAACGATTATGGATAGAAGATAAAATTTGTGCTCAATCAAGAAAGGGGCATGCAACATCCATTTCTAATTCCCACATTTTTATAGTATGTAATCAAGACATGTAATGTTGATTTGACCAACATAGATATTTTTCCATATTTTTAATTTATTTTATATTCATTTTATTTAATAAATTAAAGTTGAAGAAGAGAGTATCCAACAGAGACCCCAATGCCTGGGAGGGAAGGTTGACTGAGGAAAAGTTGCGAGGGGTTTTGGAAAATTCCTATTTTTCCAAAATTTAATTATATCGTGTTTTCATAATTTGATTGTTTAATCAGAAACTACCAATAGTTATGAAGGAACAAGGAAAGTGGTGCCAAATGATCCTGAGGTATGGGCTACGCACCCACCTTTTTGGAGACTTTTGGTTCCCAACTAACCCAAGGAAGGCATCTGAATTTATGATGGCAGGTAATGTGTGCTTTTGGTTCATGGAATTTTCATCTTTTTCCTACTTGTTTTCCTATTTCTTTTACTCCTTTTTAACCAACATGACAATATCTTATTACTGTAACAACCCTTATTCACTTAAGTATGTCATTTTTCAGTTGTCGCTTTCTTAATCCAATTCTACTTATACTTTGACATTAGAGCTACTATCTTGGGCTACTTCTTATCACAAAACTAATCTATGGGTTGTTTCAGGTTAGAATGGTTTGTCGAGGCTTGTTGTTATAGGATTACATTTCAGTTCCTCTACCAATTTAGATTAAAGGCTTTATGCGTTGTTGTTGTTACATAGACAGTTTGTAGAACGTCTTGCTTTTCCTAATCAAGCCAAATCAAGGAGAGTTTAAAAGTCAAAAGAAACAATTCATTACTCGAAGATATTTGTGGAGCGTCTAGTTCATTTGGTTGAGATATTTTGTAAATGTACTTGCAATTAAAGGAAAGCGTTATATTTTCACCCCTTCCATGGAAATTGTTGTGTAACTGTCAAGATGTCTTTCTATTTTAAGATCACATGAGAATTAAAATATTCTAATGATGATATTCTCATTTAATTAATATCTATAAAATAATAGACTATTTCTCCACGAGGGCTAGCTCGCTAGAGAGAGAAAAGATCAAAGAATAGGATTGGAAGGGGGACAACACCAAAGCTTTGTAATCCTGATAATTTTATTAATGCAAAATCTCAACTTTGTGGTTCAATAATTTCCTCTGAGTAGCCTATGCGCTTTTTAATGCACCAACCCCTGCTGAGGAGGAAGAACCCCTACTGAGAAGGAAGGACCCTCCTTCTTGGCAGGGATCACTGGATAGTTAGAGTAGAATACTTAATTGCATAAATTCTTCTCAATTATGTGATTGTTGGCATTGTTGTCGTTATAGTTAATTCTATGTGTATTTCATTTATTGTAGTAAGTTGTGGATGGTGTGACAGCTTGAGTTCTCGACAGGTCCCTCATATTAGTGTGGCAGTGAATTATTTTCTTTACTATTACAGTTTGGATTACACTTTCCTTTATGTGTGTAGATTGAATAAGTGATGGTTTTTAGGAGTGTTGTAAGAGTGGTTGAAAGACAGAGTAGCTTATTCTACAATATTTTCTCGCATTTAATTTGTGTGGAGTATGTAACCACTTTGTTGATTTCTAAGAGTGATTGTGCAACGACTTTGGTTTGAGATTACTTCATACTAGTCATAATTTACCTTATCATAGACTTTGTGCAACTGTCTTGTAAAAATTAGGCCTGCCTGGATCAATAATTAAATGTAAGAGAAGATATGTTGCTCTGATTTAAAGGAAAATTTATCTTGCCTAACATTTTTGGTGTTGTTGCTAGGGAAGGTTGTATGTCAGGTGCATGTGTGACTAGTTCATTGATGTGCATGATTTGGAGGTGTGATAGATGTGTTCATGATCCTGAGGTTTCTAAGTGGTAAGACGAGAGGTAAGAACCTGTGCATCGCTTCAACATATACAAGAAGGCTCGGCCTTATCTAGATCAAGGCACATAAGATTGCATTGCATGAGTTGTGAAGACGATAAACACGGTGCCCCTAATCCTACTAATCATGCAAGAGGTAGAGGACGTGGAAGGAAAAAGAAGAATTAGGATTTAGGAAGGAAAACTTATATACAAGAAATCATTTTAAAGGCTAAATAAAAATATTCCACTCAAGGTAACAAAGAAAAAGATATTGGTTAAGATTATTCCACGGAAGCTAGAAACTCTTGATACATATATTATGGCTAAAGAGGAGGAATTAATGGATTCTTCGGAAGTAAGCCCTAGGATTTCTAGCCCTTCTGTAACAGCTCAATGTGAGGATTATATTTTTAAGGAAGGATACAGAGATAAACATTTAAATGATTAGGGATTGACTTTGGAAGAACACTTTGTTATTCATCCTACTTTGGATTTAGGAAGTTAGTTGAAACAACATGTTGATACATAGAGTACCAAGGACTTTGTAAGATCATCAAAGCCACCTGAGCAACTTGAACAATCTCCTTCACCAATGGAACCACTTGTAAGAATTTCTCATAATTTTCCAACGAATCCCATGGCTCGAAGTTCAGCTACTACCTTTGAAAATATTGGGGATCTTCAAGGGTAGAATCTAATGAAGAATATACCTTTGTCTACACTTGCAAATTTCCAAGGTATGGTCTTAGTATACCCTGATATGTTCCTATTTGAATTTGATTTCCTTTGTAGAAGCTATGACTACACCATTGAGCAAAAAAAATTAAAGTTTTTTCCTACCACATTGAAAGGAACAGCAGTAAGATGGTTTATGGGACTCAGTGGGGGAACTATCACTTCCTGGGATGTAATGAAAAAAGCTTTTCTAGAAAAATACTAGGACTATATTTGGTCTAGGGACTTGAAGGATGAAATATTAAAAATTTCCCAAACTCCATATGATAAATTAGAAGAATATGTGGAGCATCTTCAGTATAATTTGCAAAGGTCTCAGTATAGTGGTCTAGATAAGGAGATAGTGAAAACCAATTTGATTAAAGGGATGAGGGAGGACTGCTTAAATACATTGAATCTCTTTAGGAAAGGAGATATATCTAAGGAAACCTATGATGAAGTAGTTAAACTTTATCGAAGGTGTTCCAAAGGATCTACTAGAAATCATACCATAACATCAAATCCCTCTGCTAGTATTTTGAAGACAACAAATAATGGAGCAACTCGTGTAGAAATTGGGAATTTATTAGAAAAAATTTTAAAATGACATTATGAGTTCAATGTTTTCTCATCTTAATATGATGCAAGAAAAACAAAAACAAAAACAAAAAGAGGTTGGGAAATCATTGGCTATTTTCTACCCTCGGTACAAAAAAAAACATATTTTGAGGGAATTCCAACTAAATAGTTGCACCATATGTGAATGAGATCATTCTACTAATTAATGTTTTTATTTACCTAGGTTTAAGGAAATTTATAAGGAAGCAAGAGAAGATGTTAAAGCAACCTATTTTGTTGGGGTCAAGAAGCCTTGGTAATCCCGACCACCAAGTATGATGCAAGACTCTCTTTCTCCTTTTAATTCTTGGTCTAATATATATAATACTCAACAACCACCTCAACAGTTTCAATATCCATCAATTTCATGGTAGAATCCCAACCCTCCTTATCTTCAAAACCCTATGCCTTGGCCTCAATGGACTGCTCCCGAATGGCCTCAACCTTGGCGAGGACCTTCTCTCCCAAACCAGATGCCTCTGATGCAACAACTGCCACAAATTCCTTCCAGTGTGCCCATGCGCACCCCTCCTTTACACCCTCATCTCCCTGCACAACCCAATCCTATGTTGGAAATAATACTGAGAGGGGGGGGGGAATCAGTATTCTCAAATAAATATAACTTTTTCGTTTCCATATTCAGATTCATATACGCTACTTCAGTTAAGTCAAACCGCGTGTATACAACTGTGTCTAATGCAACAAGCGTATATCCAGTAAACTTATGATTCAGTTAATCCATTAAATTGTTAATCTTTATTTAGTGCATCAAAACCATATGAACAGTAAACAGGTGCAATAAAATAGAACAGATCATCACACACAAGAAGCACACATGAACACCATGATGTAAGGTGGAAACCCAATGTGGGTGAAAACCACCTGTTGCAAGTTGTCTCAATCTTCTTTTTAATAAGAAACTTCTTTTTACAATATTTTTGTACTGGTACAGTCTTATACCAGTACACAGGCTTCTACCTGCAGAAGGCTACAACCTTCTCTCATTCTCCAACTTCTCTTGGAAGGGAGCTGCAACCCCCTTAGCTCTTGTACTAGCCGATCCTTTTACTAGTACATAGGCGTCGGCCTACTGAATGCTCCAACCTTCACTCATTTTCCAGCTGCTACTGGAAGGGAGCTACCACCCCCTTAGCTCTTGTACTAGTTGATGTACTAGTACGTAGGTGCCGACCTACAGAAGGCTACAACCTTCTCTTTCTTCCTCCAGGTACCATGTTTCATAAATTTTCAGACTGGATACTCCTGAAGCACAACACCATAATCTGAAGGCCACGTTTCATCCAATCTTCATACTGGACCCATCAATATCATTGAAGCACACAATCAATCAACACTATCATCATCAATCTCTAAATCACCCAATATTGAATCACTGAAACCCTGTCAACAAACTACAATCACAAGAACACAGAGCAGAACACAAAACTCTGCAGCAATGTTCAGATTTAACTGTATCATCAAAAATCATGCATCATAGTGCATACGCTACTTGGAAGATCCGAACCAACATGTATACATAGCTTCACCAAAATGAACCAGCGTATATGTCATTAATTACTTACTTATGTCTTTAACTAATTAAAAATTCCATGAAAGCAAGATTATATATATATGAACTAGATCTCATGCAAGTTACAATACTTCGCTCTCAATACAAAAATAATGATATTGCAAATAAATGGTGGATCTGAGGTTTTTCAGTGGATCTGAGATCACATATCTTATGCAAAAAAAAAGATCAAAGGTTTTTTGGTGGATCTGAGATTTTTCAAGACTTTCGTTCCAATATAAATAGATCTCTATATAAATACTCGAGGATCTGTAGCTTGGGCGATAACCTGCTTAATCCATCTGCGGTTGACTTCGGAAATAATAATCGGTGATCTCTATATAAGCTTGATCTCTGCAGTTAGTAAGGGTTTATCGATGCGGTTTGTAATCTTTGCAAAATGGGTATAATTATACAACTTTGCGGCTCTTATGCATAATATATCTCTATGGCTTACGAATCCAATCTCTCCATGACTTATGCGAATTAGATCTCTCTGTGGCATACGTGAATAATATATCTCTGTGGATCAATTGAAGCTTGATCTTCGCAACTTATGAATTAGATTTCATGCAAGTTACAATACTTCGCTCTCAATAAAAAAACAATGATATCGCAAATGAACAGTGGATTTGAGGTTTTTCGGTGGATCTGAGATCACATATCTTATGCAAAAAAAAAGATCAAAGGTTTTCAGTGGATCTGAGATTTTTCAGGACTGTCGTTCCAATATAAAAATATCTCTATATAAATACTCGAGGATCTACAGCTTAGGCGATAAACTTCTTAATCCATCTGTGGTTGACTTCATAAATAATAGTCGGCGATCTCTATATAAACAAATCCTCAACACAATCTGGAGCAATTGTGAAGGATAATACAAGTCTGACAACTCTGACAACTGCATCTTTGTTGCACTTCCTGACTTCAGACATAACCAGATCATCACATATACAAGGATAATACGCATGTTAGCAACCAGATCTAGTTCATCAGATCACATAAAAATAAATCATTATGATCCTGATCCATTATAGATCTCATCCATCAATACTGAAGCTAAACATAATCAACCAATCTGAACATGTAGAATACTGACACAATAAACAGTCACCAGAACTCAGACTTTTCATCAACTCCCAAAACCACTTGTAACTTCAAATATCATAGTGTATATGGTATACGCTACTTAGATGTATATAACCTGCGTATGTATGCACTTTTATCAGAGTCAACCAGCGTATACATCTGTAAATATTCATTCATGAGTTGCAGCTATTTCAAACTTAAGTTATACCCAGATCAGAACATTCCATGCATCAGTATACAGATCTAGACTTAACAAGATAAAACCATATGGAGATGATTCATTCCAAGCCATTAGATCTCGATCTATCCTTAGATCTTTTTCTCCATCAACCACTGAGATTCCTCCTTAGCTTAGATCAAGCAAAGCATCATGAACCCATAACCTGCATACTAGATCTCATACTTCATCAGATATTCAAGATTTTCTTAATTGCCTTTGCCTAATGATCTTCTTCTCCTTTTATAGTCTTAGGCCTTACTCAATACCATGGTCTAAAACCATTTAGAACCAATACTAGGGACCCAATACCTAGGTTCAACACTTCGGACGCAATACCAAGGTCCAAAACCATAGGTCTAAATACCACGGACCCAAAAATAAGCTTTCCCACATGTACGCGCTTTTTCGTCCATGAAAGTGCGTGCATACGTATACGCGCCTTTTGAACATCTATCCCACATGTATACACGCCTTTGTATATAGTGAACCTACGTGCATACACTACTTGGTATATAGAGAACTTGTGTATATACGCGACTTGGTATTGCGTGTGTACACGACTTGGTATATAGTGAACCTGCGTACATACTTTTCTTTCTTCATTCTTTGTATTCTGATCATCAATTCTTTGCTACTAACCGGCTGCATTATGATCTGTCATCTGTGTGAGTTGCCATCAAGGACAACACTTGTATCATAATGCCAACAATCTCCCCCTTTGAACTTGATGGCAAAGCTAACTTGTCATACTGAGAACTGTCATCTTAATGAGTTGTCATTGTTCATTACATCTGAACTGATTCCTTTGGGTTGTCTTGCATCCCATGTGTTCTGTCACATCTGATCTCTCTTTTGTAGATTCATCTAGTTATGTATAAGTGAGATATTCTGCTACAAGTGGGTTTCCATCAAGTACAACACATGCATCATAATTCCAACAATCTCCCTCTTTGGACTTGATGGCAACAACCATACCAAGTCACTCTCCCCCTTTGACATCAAGGGCAAAGGGTGAACCAAGATATTCTCTTCCTTGATATACATTCTGTTGTCCATACTCCCCCTGAGTACCTGCTGAAGTCTTTGATTGAGCTCCCCCTTTGTATATGCCAAGATGTACCAATCCGTCCATGCTCCCTCTGAGTACATGTAGAAATCTCTACTTTGCTGAAGTGTGTTGTTCATGCTCCCCCTGACTGTAAGCAAGGTCTGCAAAAAGATGCTCTACAAGAAGAACATGACTCTATCATAAATGACCTTCCTATTACCTCATACATACATCCATCTCCCAATCCAGTGGGGATATACCAATATTGACTCATCCACCCAACCAAGTGGGGATACGCCAGATACCAAATGTTTGTACATGACTGAAATATTACATCATCCTTCCCATGCATAGTGGGGGTACAAATTACATCATATGACCAAAAGGGATTCATCAAATGACTACAATAGATAGAGACAAACTATTACATCATGAGTCTTGATATGACCTTTACATGACATTTATAACAGAGACCAAACATCTAAATAAGATCATGATAGTCATCAGCAACTATCATACACAATGTATGATCTGCTACATAAGCATGTGTCAACGACATCTAGACCAACAACCTGTATATGTTCATTAGTGTATAATTCATCAACCTATAACAAGGTATGTATGTATCAACTCATCCTTTTGAACAGAATTCTGCCTATGACATACAGAATCATTCACATTATATCATATGTGAAAAACACCATAGCCATCTCATCAACATCAAGATCTGCATGCTCCAAGTATCATCACTTGGGAACATCTGCATCAATCAACATATGTAAGTATCAACCTATCATCATATAGGTAAGAACTCATCATCATCATGTCTCCAACAATGCAAACTTGAGTAATCATTCATGTATCCAGTACTATGTATCTTAAGCTCAAGATCATTTGTCAAGACTTCTTGATATCATCAACAGCAACAATCCTCATCCACATGAGTGCCAAGAACTATATGAATCCTGCATCATAACTATATTATATGATATTTATGCATATGACGACTGAAGCATAAGTAATGAAGATGTGTATTCAAGATTTGTACTTCTCCTTATCCTTATGAATATCACCATGTAAGCACCATATATGCATCATCGGAGAATCAACCACAAATCTGATATAAACATCAACTATGTAACCCCAAGAATCATATGAGATTTTGTCATGGACAACTCATAACCATATCATAGCAAGATATATCATTTAGCCATATAAGCATCATCACCAAGGACTACTAACCATAATGCCAAAAATGCATTATTAAAAGCATATGCTCCCCCTGAACCTGTGCCATCTTGCTTACTGTCAGATCTGATCATGCATATATCAGCAAGAAGTATCAAGGCATCATCAATATTAATTTAGGATCAAAAGACTTAACATATTACAAGTGTCAAGACATTTCCACACATCATCAGCAGATTGTAACCATTATCAAACAGAGCAAATAATGGACTGAATCATATCAAACCCTTTTTCCTAAGCCTGTCCCTACTGCTTTTCCTCAAACTAACATATACACGACTGTGCAGTAACTAACTCACGTATATACACAACTTCCTTTTATGAAACTTGCGTATGAGATTTAGGACACTAAAGTTTTACACTTTAAGCTCCCTCTGAGTCTATTATGTCTGTATATTGTGTTGTGCCACATATTTCTGGCTGTACTTCCTTCTTCCATATCTTCAAGTGTGATGATGTTTTATCCTTTTGGTATGGTGCCCGTACTTTGTTCCTGCATTCCTTTGTTGTATGTCCAAGCTTGTTACATGCATTTCATCTTACATGTTTCATATTCCTTTTGTAGCAATCAACAGCTTTGTGACCAAACATATTACAATAAAAACAATATCCCTTAAAGTACCTGGAACGTGATGATCTTTCTGTGTGATGGTCTTGAACCATTCTACTTCTGCATCTGGCTGCAACATGTCCAAGATTATGACATCATAACATTCAACATTATTCATCAGAGGAGTAAAAGATTTTCTTTGAAGAATTTATTTCCTTGGTTGTTGATGGGATTGACCTCTCATCTCCTTGTTGATTATTTTAGATTTCTCATTAGAGTTCCTTGCCTCTCCTTGTGAGCTAGATTCATCTTTAACAGATTCATAAAAACCAAGGCCAGTTTTGATAGCAAGAGACCTTTGACTACTAAGAATATCATCCAAGATCTTAGTACTATCTTGAAATCGTAAGAGCTTCTCCTTTTCTTCTAAGTTATCTTTTAGAATATTTACCTCAACCTGATGTTGCTCCTCCTTTTCATGATACTGCTTCTTCATGTTTTCTTCAGCTTTTCTTCCTTCTTCCAACTGATGTCTTAGTTTGAGAACTTTGTTTTCTTGTTTTCCAAGAGCTTGGAGTAATTCTTTATTCTGCTTGTTTGATTCTTCAAGATCTTCTTTTAGTGAGAGGATCATAGCTTCAAGACTTTCATAGTAACTGGATCTATCTCTGAGTTTCTTGATTGTTGTGCTCCTTTCATTGACTTCATTTCTTAATGATGTCACTTCATCCTGCCACTTTTGGCATTGATCTTCCTTACCTTGTTTCCTTGCTCTAGTTGAGCTTTTAGTTTGGTAGCTTCTTCTTTGAAGGCACATTCCCTTTTGTTCAATAGATCTTGTTGATCTCTGATTTTGTCTGTAAGCCTCTTAAATTCTGCCTCTATTTGATATCTTTCTTGCTCACCCATAAGAGCAAATTCAGTTGTTTCGCTATCACTTTCATCATCTTCAAATGGATGGATAAATGTATCACTAGAGGATAACAAATTCATACCTGATAGTTCTTTTGCTTTTTCATCTTCATTCTAAAGTGATTCTGAATTTGAAGTGCTTCTTCCACATATTCCCCAATCAATTCTCCCACTGTCATAGCTCTTTTGATATGTCTTCTTCTTCTTCGGCACTTTCTTCTTAAGCTTCTTTCCCATTGATCTACGGATCTCCTTCAAGCGATCAAGCTTCTACCAAAGGACCTGCTCTGATTCCAATTGTTGGAAATAATACTGAGAGGGGGGGGTGAATCAGTATTATCAAATCAATATAACTTTTTCATTTCCATATTCAGATTCATATACGCTACTTCAGTTAAGTCAAACCGCGTGTATACACAACTGTGTCTAATGCAACTAGCATATATCCAGTAAACTTATGATTCAGTTAATTCATTAAATTGTTGATCTTTAGTTAGTGCATCAGAACCATATGAATAGTAAACAGGTGTAGTAAAACAGAACAGTCATCACACACAAGAAGCACACATGAACACCATGATGTAAGGTGGAAACCCAATGTGGGTGAAAACCACCTGCAGCAAGTCGTCTCAATCTTCTTTTTAATAAGAAACTTCTTTTTACAATATTTCTGAACTGGTGTAGTCTTATACTAGTACACAGGCTTCTACATACAGAAGGCTACAACCTTCTCTCGTTCTCCAGCTTCTCTTGGAAGGGAGCTGCAACCCCCTTAGCTCTTGTATTAGCCGATCCTTTTACTAGTACGTAGGTTTCGGCCTACTGAATGCTCCAACCTTCACTCATTTTCCAGCTGCTAATGGAAGGGAGCTACCACCCCCTTAGCTCTTGTACTAGTTGATGTACTAGTACGTAGGTGCCGACCTGCAGAAGGCTACAACCTTCTCTTTCTTCCTCCAGGTACCACGTTTCATAAATTTTTAGACTGGATACTCCTGAAGCACAACACCATAATCTGAAGGCCGCGTTTCATCCAATTTTCATACTGGACCCATCAATATCATTGAAGCACACAATCAATCAACACTAGCATCATCAATCTCTGAATCACCCAATACTGAATCACTGAAACCCTATCAACAAACTGCAATCACCAGAACACAGAACTCTGCAACATTGTTCAGATCTAAAATGTATCATCAAAAAACATGCATCAGAGTGCATACGCTACTTGGAAGAGCCGAACCAGTGTATATGTCATTAATTACTTACTTATGTCTTTGTTTCACTTCCTGACTTCAGACATAACCAGATCATTACATATACAAGGATAATACGCATGTTAGCAACTAGATCTAGTTCATCAGATCACATAAAAATAAATCATTATGATCCTGATCCATTATAGATCTCATCCATCAATACTGAAGCTAAACATAATCAACCAATCTGAACATGTAGAATAGTAACACCAATAAACAGTCACCAGAACTCGAACTTTGCATCAACTACCAGAACCACTTGTAACTTCAAATATCATAGTGTATATGGTATACGCTACTTAGATGTATATAACCTGCGTATGTACGCCATTTTATCAAAGTCAACCAGCGCATACATCTGTAAATATTCATTCATGAGTTGCAACTATTTCAAACTTAAGTTATACCCAGATCAGAACATTTACAGAACATTCCATGCGTCAGTATACAGATCTAGACTTAACAAGATCAAACCGTATAGAGATGATTCATTCCAAGCCATTAGATCCCGATCTATCCTTAGATCTTGTTCTCCATCAACCGCTGAGATTCCTCCTTAGCTCAGACCAAGCAAAGCATCATGAACCCATAACCTGCATAGTGGATCTCATACTTCATCAGATATTCAAGATTTTCTTAATTGCCTTTGCCTAATGATCTTCTTCTCCTTTTATAGCCTTAGGCCTTACTCAAAACCATGGTCCAAAACCATTTAGAACCAATACTAGTGACCCAATACTTAGGTTCAACACTTCGGGCACAATACCAAGGTCCAAAACCATAGGTCTAAATACCATGGACCCAAAAATAAGCTTTCCCACATGTACGCGCTTTTCCGTCCATGAAAGTGCATGCATACGTATACGCACCTTTTGAACGTCTATCTTGTGTGTATACGTGCCTTTGTATATAGTGAACCTGCGTGCATACACTACTTGGTATATAGTGAACCTACATATAGAAGCGACTTGGTATATAGTTAACCTGCGTGTGTACACAACTTGGTATATAGTGAACCTGCGTATATACTTTTCTTTCTTCATTCTTTGTAGTCTGATCATATATTCTTTGCTATTGACCTGCTGCACTATGATCTATCATCTGTGTGAGTTGCCATCAAGGACAACACTTGTATCATAATGCCAACAATCTCCGCCTTTGAACTTGATGGCAAAGCTAACTTGTCATACTGAGAACTGTCATCTTAATGAGTTTTCATTGTTCATTACATCTAAACTGATTCCTTTGGGTTGTCCTGCATCCCATGTGTTCTGTCACATCTGATCTCTCTTCTATAGATTCATCTAGTTATGTATAAGTGAGATGTTTTGCTACAAGTGGGTTTCCATCAAGTACAACACATGCATCATAATGCCAACATCCTAATCCTAATAATAAAGGAGTACAGCAGGTGGAATATTCAATTTGTCCTACTTATTGCATTTCACTTGTTGAATATAATGAAATCCAACTTATCTCGGGTAGGACAGTAACCGCCACTCCTCCTCTTGTTATAATAGAAAATGAGGAATGCAAATTGTAAGGGGAAGGAGACAAGACTCAAAGTTATATAGGGAAATAACAAGTTGTAATGGTTGATGATGTGCAACGTATTGAAACCGTGGATGTGACTGTAACAACTAGTTGTGCTCCTATAAAAGCTAACACTACTCCCTTAACAACAAAATCCATTGTAATAGCATATGTTTCTCATGTTGTGAAACCTGTAATAGTTAATAGAAATGAGACTTCTTTGAGTCCACCTTATCCAAAAAGATTGAATGAGGCTAAAAATGTTCTCCAAGTTGAGTCTATCCTTTTAAAAGAGTTGAAAATTTTGCATGTTCAAATTACTTTTCTTCAATCAATTCGGCATGTCCCTATTTATGCTAAGACAGTTAAAGAGTTTTGAGTTAAAAACCTAGGTAGAAAACCTTGGGATCCTCCTACTGTGCACATTATTGGCAAACTATCTGACTTAATATTAGGAAATAATGTGCCTACTAAGTATGAGAACACTGTAAACCCCACTAATTATAACTATTGGTGGAATGATTCTTCCTAATACCTTAATTGATTTAGGGGCTTCCATCAATATAATGACTAAGGAAACAATGGGACTACTTGGGCTGACTAATCTAAGACCAACTCCTATTGTTTTAGAATTTGATGATAGATCTAAGATCCAACCAAAAGGGATATTAGAAGATGTAATTATTACACTCAACTCTTGTAAATACCCAGTTTAATTCATGGTGCTTCAATTTAAAACATGTCTGGGTGGACATCCCTTTAAATTAGGGAGACCATGGTTGGAAACTGTTAATACTTATATAAGATGTATATTTGGTTGTATGACTATTTTCAGATGGATATACCACCAAGAATCTTGTCTTATATCCTCTTCCTAAACCAAGTGTTAAAACTGAAAACCCTTTGGATACAAAATTTGAATTGAAAGAAATGGATGCTCATCCAGTACTCACTATCAGTAAATCTTTACAATTTAAAAGTGAAACTGAGGATGATGTCATCAATAATTTCATTAATGATTTGTTTTTTGTTACACCTTGTACATATCAGTTATTAAAAAATGCAATAGATGAATCTGAAAAGAAGGATCCTCTTAATGAAACTGTTACACATGATATACCTATTGCCTCCGGTCTTGAAAGTGTACCAATAGAAATCAAGCATGGAAAAACCCTTAACATCAATCCTATGTTATATGTTGAATAGAAAGAAAAATTAGTGTTGTTACTCAGGAAATATAAGGAAGCCTTCACAGGGGGTTATAAAGACATGAAGGGAATTCATCCTACACTATGTACACATCATATTTATTTAAAGGAAGGATCTCGACCTACCAGGACACCTCAACGAAGAATGAAACCAATTTTGAAGGGTGTAGTGAAAGAATAACTCCAAAAAAGTTTAGATGCAGGTTTCATATATCCTATTTCAGAGAATAGTGGGTATCTACACTAGTTGTGGTACCTAAGAAAAATGGCAAGTAGAGAATTTGTATAGACTGCAAGGAGTTGAATAAAGCCACTCAAAAGGACCATTTTCCATTACCTTTTATTGATCAGGTCCTAGATACCTTATCTAGTAAAACATTATTTTATTTTCTTGATGGGTTCAGTGGTTACAATCATATTCTAATTTCCCCTGAAGACTAAGATAAAGCTACATTTAATTGCCCTTGGGGTACTTTGTATTATGTAATGCACCAGCAACCTTTCAAAGGGCGATATTCAGAATTTTGTTGACATGGTTAATAATTGTGTGGAAATTTTTATGGATGATTTCACACCTTATGGGAGTGATTTTGATAACGCCTTGACAAGCCTTGAAAAATTAGTACTTGAGTGTTACATTCAAGCCCACCTCTGTCTCAACACTAAAAAATGCCATATGATGATGACCGAGGGTATTTTTCTAGGACATTACCTTTTTGTTGTGGGTATTCAAGTGGATACGACAAATATAGAGGTAATATTATGAGTTCCCACTCCTAAAACACAAAAATAGGTATGCAATTTCCTAAGAAAAGTAGGGTATTATAGATGGGTTATAAAAAAAATTGTTAAAATTGCATTGCCATTATTTTCCCTACTAGAAAAAGATAAATATTTTTAGTGGATTGATAAGTGTGACAAAGCTTTCATAGAATTGAAGAAATGAGTAACAACGACTCTTGTTTTGAGAGGACTAGACTAGAACCTTTCATTCCACATTTCTATTGATGCCTCTGATATGGACATTGATGTTTTGTTTGGTCAGCAGAAAGGAAAAAAACCATATGTCATTTATTACATTAGTAAGAATTTAACTCCTATAGAGGTAAAGTATATTGTTATAAAGAAATAATTTCTTGTTGTTGTACACACAACTAATAAATTTAGGCACTATATCACTAGTTACCAAAAAAATTTCATATATACCATTTAGCTATCAGGTTCTTAATGAAAAAACATGCTACAAATGCTAGGGTTACTAGGTGGTTGTTGTTACTCCAAGAATTTGATATTACTATTATAGATAACTCTGAAAAAGATAATGTTGTTGCAGATTTTCTTTCTAGATTAACTAATGCTACTGATGATCTGTCTGTTGCGGATTATTTTCCATATGAATATCTATTTGCAGTATCCACTTATTCACCCTAGTATGTAGATATTTCTAACTATCTTGCTACAAGGAAGTTGCCTCATCACCTTTCCCCTAGAGAAAAGAAGAAAAGTATACAACAAATTGTTAGATATTTTTGTATGGTTGGAAATATCTTTCACACAGGTTTTGCTTAGAAAATTAGGAGATGTGTTAGGGAGGATGAGATCCATGAAGTCCTCAAGGCCTATCATGATGGACTTTACGGAGGGAATTTTTCAAATATGAGGACAGGTCATAAGGTGTTGCAGATGGGCTATTTTTGGCCCACCATATTCTGAGATGCAAGAAGGTATGTTCAAGGTTGTGACAATTGTCAAAGGATGGATCAGCCAGTACAATAAAATGAGATTTCATTATAGCCCTAGCTGATACTAGAACCTTTTGACGGGTGGGCATTAGATTTTGTGGGACTAATTAATCCCCCATCTTAGCAAAAAGTTTACATCCTTGTCTATAGAGATTATGTGACCAAGTGGGTGGAGGCCATAGCACTTACCAAGGAAATGAATTTTGCTATTGTAGATTTTCTATTTGAACAAATATTTGCTCAATATGGAGGGCCTAGAGAAATAGTAACAGATGGAGGAGTACAATTTACCTCTTTTTTGATACAGGATCTTATCATGAAATATGGAGTCCGTCATAGAGTTAGCTCACCTTATCATCCTCAAGCAAATGGATAGGTGGAAAGTACCAATAAAGGAGTTAAATATATTCTTACAAAAACTGTAGCGGGACATAGGAAAGATTGGGTGGGGAGACTTCCTGAGGTATTATGGGCTTACAGGACCACTTGGAAGAATACCATGGGATTTTCCCCTTATGAACTGGTTTTTGGTAGGAATCCCATCTTCCCCATTGATTTTGAGATTAAAAGATTAAGGACTACCTTGGAAGTATACTTAAATTTAACTGCAGCTCAGGAGCATAGGTTGAAATAGCTAATGGAATTGGATGAAAAATGCCTAATTGTTGTGCAATGAATACATTTCATTCAGCAACATCGAGCTAGGTGTCATGATAAGTTTATTAAAAAGAAGTCGTTTCAGAAGGATGATTGGGCTTTAATCTATGATTCAAGATTCAAGGATTTTAAAGGCAAGCTATAAACTAGGTGGTTAGGTCTTTATCGGGTAGAAGCGGCTTCGACAATGGGACTATAAAATTGACAACCATTGATAATTTTCAAATATCGTTTCTAGTGAATGGACATCGGCTTAGTTTGTATCATGAGCCTACCTCTAAGGGTTCATTTTTAAACATTGTTTTAGCTACAAATTCATATCTTGAAGTTGTTGGGGCAGATGACGATCCTCCTGTACTTCCAGTTACTTAGTTTTTTGTGATAAAATAAATACTATATATATATATATATATATATATATATAAGGAGTAAAAATAATAGAAAAAGAAAGGAAAAAGAAAAATATATGCAATGGTGAAAACCCATTGGGGGTGTTATTGGATAATTCTGATGATCAAAAACCAGCTTGTTGGTGATCAGCTCCCTTTGATTTTTCTGTAACAAAATTCCTTTAATTTTCTTTCTCTAATTACTGTTGTTCCAAGCTTTGTTGTTACAGATCCTGCTTCGAATTTCTTGGTTCATATCTAAGTTCAGACTAAAGAATTAGTTGTATTTTTGTAGTTCCAATTGAACATATGAACAAGAATAAATAACTTCTCAGTGTTGACACTATTAGAGTCCTATAATAATAGGATTCATAATTTTGAATTGACTATGGTTAACTCTTGTAATATTGTACATACCTTTTCTTTCTGCAAATGTTTTCCATATTAAAATTAAAAAATGTGAAGAGGGTATGTCCTAAAAGAAATATCAAAGGACAAAAAGAATAAAAAAAAAATGAAGAAATATGAACCCCAAACAAAAACATATCATGAAAGTGTGCAAGTCCAAGTGTCACTACTCTTTACTTTACTATCTAAAATAATGATTGTGTGTAGCTTGTCATACATGACACAACCCATGATAGTCAAACTATTTAATCTTGACTACTTCATGTTTTAAATTTCTTGTTTATAGTTAGGGAATAAAGATCTAGCCAAACTGTTTAATCTTGGTAGATCAGTAGTTAGGTAGAGAAACAAAATGTGCTCATAAGCTTAATATGAGCCATTGGAAGATATAAGGTTAGAAGTAGATAGTTTACTTTTCAAAAGCAAAAGGAAAGGAAATGGTCTGCTAGCTTAAATGCACCCAACAAAGTGAAGAAAAAAATGTTAGGGTAAGTAGAAGAAAGGTTGCAGAAAGTACAAAATTCATTGAAACAAAAGCAAATTATCATGTTTAATCATGTGTTTCAGTGTGTAGGAGCAGTTATGAAAGTGAAAGGATGTTCACAAGTCATTTGGCTAACTGCCCCTTATTCCATTTCACCCCCACTACATACTTACTAATTTCCCCATCATCCCATCATTTCTTGCTAAAATACCCTTTTCCCTTCATTTACACCCTTTCCCCTTGGTTTCACACATTTCCCTAGTAATTTATGCTCCAAACTCATTCCCCTACCCAAAAACCCCTTTTCCCTAGTGTGAAACCCATTCCCCTTTGAAAAATTCATTTTCCCCTTATTAATCCCCTATTTCACTAAAAAACCACTAAAAACCCTTATCCCAAGTTTAAATCCCCCCCCCTCGGCATTACTTTATTAACTCCCCCATTCCTTTATTTCCGACATAATCCCTTTTAAACCATAAAACCCCATATTTCCTATGTTTTGTCTCCCTCCGACTTATTTAAACTAAACCCCGCAATTCACCATTTTCCCGACAAAACTTGTTTAACCCGCCACTCTAGTGCAGTAAACTAATCCCGCTACATAAACCCCAGTCATTATATTTTTAATCCTGCCATTACTCATAAATTAATTACAAATCAATTGTAATTAACCCCTAGGCCCTGCTAATTTCTTCTCTGATTCCCCATCATGCAACTTCACCATAGATAGCTATCCAATCTACCACCCCTAGATCTGACGACATGCATCCATATCGCATCCATTCACCTCCCGAATTTTACCCACCCGAGAGCGCACGATATGAGTGGTATTTCCCGGGACCCTTTTGGCTATGTGGCAACACTGTGTGAACTCTCCTGCTCTCGGGAAATTACCGCCCGATGGCAAAAAGCGGTGCGATGGCCCCCTAAACCACCTCCCCGCGTAAGCGAAAACCATCACTGTTCATGATCAATTTCCCCGCCAATTTCTAACCATTGTCGGCTAAAAGGCGAAAGACACCCATTTTCACCCTTTTTCACTCATTTTCTCTGTGAAATCCTCCTAAGATTTCCTATGCAACCCCGAGCTTCTGCAACCATATTTGACCGCCAATTACCTCCCGAACATGCTCTGGAAGCCCAATTCATCCCTCTAATGCATAAATGAAGCCATAGTACCCCCTACAGCCGCTGATGAGCCTCATAAATGGGTAATTATATGGGCTCATTTTACCTCCTAACCTAGTAAAATCAACCATTCTCTTAGCATTTTACATGATTTTCTAATTATATTTATGCTTATAGAGTGAGTTGAGTTAGTTATGATGCCATGAAGTCTAATATGTGTTTAATGCAGATTATTGATGATTTTTGTAGTCAAAGTCAAGGATCCAGTGGAAAAATGGTAGCAATAACTTGAAGTGGACACAGGAGAGGAATTATAGGAGGGAATCCCCCTCATTTATTACTCCCCACTTCGAATTTCCCTTCATTCAGCTCAGAGTACAAGCAGCCAAGTCATGCATTAGCAGACAGCCGAGCAAAGTGGAGGATAACTGATGTTTATCTCGAGTTTTGGGAGCCAAGCCTCCCTGATTTTGAGGAAGCTGTTGGAAGCTTCAATTGTATAAGTAGAGAGGCCTAGGGCCTCACTAAGGAGTTGGTCTAATTTTTGTTGAATTGTTGTTGCAGTTTTGTAAACTCTGCTCAACTTCGAGCTTATTATTTTGACAATTCATGTAATCTTATTATTGTTTTGGAAATAAAGATGGAATCCTTTTTGAGTTAGCACTGAGTTACCTCAGAGGCTTGAAGCTCTTGGGTTAGGGCCCAATCCAAGCATCCAAGCTCCTCTTTACTTGTATTTTTATGTTTCATTTCAGTTTGTAGAATAGGTTGTTGTTAGATGCATTTCTTTTATGGTTAAGAATAGGTTGTTTTGATGATTCAGTGGTTTGCTTCCATTTGAGTTTTCAATAGTAGGTTAAGCAATGATAAATAAAAGATCCAAAAGGCTAGCATTAGTGCCTTGGCCTCACTTCCTCCCTTTGGGACAATGATTTGAGACAAAGACCCTCTTTCTACCCCAAAAACACAGATTTTCCTCATCTATAGGACTTCTAATGTTTGCATATTTCTAGTTGGTTCATAGTCTAGTTTACTTTGCTTCTCAACTTCTTCATCATTCTCATTTCCTTATTTAAAACATTCTCCCTTCATGCTTTCCTTTCATGCAATGGTTATCAGCATTTCCTTTCATAGATCATAGTTTATTTTGATGCAAAAACTCTGTTTTTTAGATGCACTTATTTCCTTGCTTGCTTGATCTCATTGGTTGACTGTCAGTTGTTTATGCAGCAGATATCCTCCAGCATTAGGATAGCCTATTATCCACTCCATCCTCCATTTGATCCATGCCCTACAGGTTGCCCAAGTCTCCCCTCAATTTTGCCTTAGTTTCCTGCATTTTCCATAGACTTTCCTCGCTCTCCTTGAACAAATCCAATCATATTTCTCTCTCCTAATGATTCTTGGTAGACCCTAGGTGCCCTAACACTTCATTCCAACCTTCATCTAGCTTCTCCACCTACTCTCCCACCTTCAAAACAATGAAAACTGCTCTCGGCCTCCTCCTGTAGGCCTCCTATAGAACCTTGTTTTTCCTCCTGTAGATTTCATGTGTCCTCCTATAGATTTTCCTGTAGGCTTTCTTTTGAAGGCCAAGTTTGGGAAAAACCTCCAAAAGGCCACCTGAGACCTCCTAGGACCCATCCACCTATTCGTTGCCACATTCACAAACAAATAAATTACATGCATGACAAATTCACATAAAAATCCAAAAAGATGTTTTTTTTCCTCATTTCCTTCCAGAAATAGCCTAGTTAGATGTTGTTTACTTCCTTGAGTAGATAATGGTTTTCTTTTCATGGTTTTCATAGTGTTTTCTGCAAAAGTAGGATTAGTGGTTAACTAGGATTTCCTTGGTTTGCTTTACATTTCAATCTTCCTTTCTGCAAGTAGAATAGCATCAGTACAGTAATCTCTTTTTCTATCCATCACATATAGAGCTTATTCTAGAATCCATAGAAGTTGGCTTGAGCTCCTAGTGATCTTGCGCCGGCTGACCAAGTGACAACCTGCAGTAAGAACTAGTACTTGTGCATACAGCACCGTCGCTTCCAAGTTTTTTACGAACTATCGGGTTGATAAAAGTAAAGTAGGAAGCCCAGAAGTTGTAGCATTGTTGCTGCAATACTGGTGCTCACCACATTTTTGGCGCCATTACCGAGGAAGCATCAAAGTATTCTATGATTACTTCTTTCTTCTATTTTCTCTTGCAACATTCAACTAATAGTTTATTTCAGCAAAAGTAGAATAGACATTTCCTTCCTTTCAATTCTGCATTTCTTTTGCTTTCCTTTTCAATTCTGAAATTTACATTTCAGCAAAGTATATTAGTCATTTCCTTGCTTTTAGTTCTGTGTTTCCTTGCTTTCTTCTTCAATTCTTCAGTTTCCATTTCTACAAAAGTAGATTAGTCACTTCCTTTCTTTCAGCTCTGCATTTCATTTGCTTTCCTCTTCAGTTCTGCAATTTCATTTCAGCAAGTTCATTTCAGTTAGTTGCAATTTGTTTGTTCAATCAATTTTAGTTTTGTAGGTATTATCAGTGTGGGGAAAAAGAAACAAAAACCACCCAAAAAGATTTCCTTTCATGCCTCGTAGGAATAGAGATAATTCAGGTAAATTTTTGCCCAACACCCCCACTGCTTCACACAACCAACCTTCTCTCTTCTTCGGTAGCTGCGATCAAGAATAACCCTTAAGTGAACAGCCAGACATATTTGAAGAACCTATAGGGGAAGAAGAAGAATACAACATTCCTTTAGAGCCAATGGCTAAACACAGAAATGCTAGGGGGGGTGGAGAAATAATAGAGGGTACCTATCCCATTCGGGAGACCAAGGGGAACACCAAAATGAAGAATCTAAGCCCTGCCACCCTACCTCATTTCCATGGTCTGACTACAGAAGATCCTGACACCTTCTTGTTTGAGTTTGTTGTTATTTGTCGAACCTATGACTATGCAGAAGATGAGCAAAAGTTGAAACTATTCCCTTCTACTCTCAAGGATGCAGCATTGCGCTGGTTCATGGGATTACCTGGAAATAGTATCACAACTTGGGCTCAGATGCAGCAAGCCTTTAACAAAAAGTATCGAGACTATTGTATGTCAAAAGATACTAAAGAAGAAATTTTCTGAATGACTATAGGAAGTGATGAGTCCCTGGAAGACTACAAGGATAGGTTCCAGCTCAATTACAAAAGGGCCAGGTGTACACTTGACCCTGAGTCTCTGAAGATGGTCCTGCTCAGGGGAATTCGGGAAGATCTTTTAGACGCCCTCCATCTACTAGTCGGGGGAGACATCTACCAACTCTCCTGTGAAGACATAAAGACTGTTTTTAGAAACCATTCTAGAGCAGCCAGAAAGCAAGGTAGGGGGAGTCAACCCTTAGCCAGTACCTCCTCCTCTAACTCATCCATCAAAGGAGAAATTGGAACCATGCTGGAAGACTTCAAGAGTGAGATGTTGCAGACTCTTGCCATGCAAATGGATACCTTGCATATGAAAAGGAAACAAGAGGAAGCAGAGAGGGCTTTAGCCATCTTTTGCCCTAGATGCACCAGGAGGCATCCTGGGAATGAATGCCCATTGAACTCTATAGAAGTTTGTTTAGTTTATGAAGAAAATCATCCCACAAATAAGTATCATTCCTTACCCGGACTTAAAGTTGTATATCAAGGGACTGAGGGAGCCACTAAACAACTCTATTACATAAACCAAAGAAGGTCGCATGGACCTAGACCATACCAGCAAGGGATTCAAGGGACATCCCAAGCATACTAGAACCCCAACACAGTCACTTCCATACCTTCTTGGGGTCCCCCCTGCTCATCCTTCCTAGTCCACGCCTCCTCCTTGGTCCTTCTCATCTCAATATCATGTCTAGCCAGCTAACCATTCATTTCAATCCTATGCTCAGCCATCACCTCAATGGAATGCACCTCATTAGGGGTCGAGGCCCCAATACAACTCTCTTCCCGCTCTTTTACCTCCACCACCTACCCAACCATAGTCGTTACCTCCTGTTCCACCAAAGCAACCCCAAATGCCTACACGGTTGAACCCGAACCCAAACAACAGACAGCCTCAACAAGTATATAGTGGGGAGCCATCATGTCCAACTTATGTTGTGGAGATTCAAGAAATTAACTTGCGATCTGGGAAAGTTCTCCCAGATAGTCAGCCTCCACCTAGGGAGGTTGAGGAAGATAAAGAGGAAAGTGAACCTAAAGTAATTCCACCCTTTCCTAAGAGACTATCCGTAACAATCCAGCCTACCCCAAAAGAAACTGAACTCCTAGGGGAATTAAAACACTTATGTGTAAAGATACCACTTCTCCAAGCCATAAAAGATGTGCCTATCTACAATAGGTTGATCAAAGAGAAGTAATTTAGGCATCCAGGGAGGTGCAAGAGAGATGCCCTAACCATCAATGTCATAGGGCAATTGTCCGACCTGATGTTGGGGCAGGTAATCTGTCTGAAATATCTAGACCCTGGAAGCCCAGTAGTTGATGTCCACATCAATGGCACCATGATTCCACATACTTTGATTGATATGGGAACTGCCATTTATGTGATGACAAAGACATAATTCTCAAACTCAACCTTTAGGGCTCCTTGAGGAAGACCACAATTGTGCTACAGTTAGCAAACCTCTCCATCGTGACCCCTGAGGGGATTGTGGAAGATGTGATGGTCTCCATTGATTCTTGGGAGTACCCTACCGATTTCTTAGTTCTCCAGCCCAAGGCAAAGCTCACTGGGTATCCTCTCATTCTGGGAAGACCCTGGTTGGCTACCACTGATGCCTTCATCAGCTGTCGAGCTGGGAACATGACCATAAAGAACGGGCATATGTCTAAGTAGTTAGAACATGATCTACCTCTCTGGTTGGAGGAGGAAGATGAGGATGAAGTTTATTCTGCACCGCTTTGTACATTAGAAACCACCATGGGACGAAAATAGCAAGATGAGGATGATATGATTCAAAATCCACCTCCCAGTGTATCGCCTTTAGAGGACATAGTAAAAGAAACCCAAAACAACCCCTCAACTGATCTCTTTGCAGCCGACTCCATTTCTCTCCGTGTTAAGAATATAGAGTTCGGCCCAGAAAGAACCTTGAAAATCAATCCATCCCTATCCACTTCCCAGCAGAAGGAACTGTGTAGCCTGTTGAGAAAGCACTTAGATGCCTTTGCCTGGAGTTATAAGGAGATGAAGGGAGTGCACCCTTCAATTTGTACTCATCATATATACATCAAGGAAGGTTGCAATCCAGTCAGGCAACCTCAAAGGAGGATGAACCTAGCACTTAAAGATATTGTTAAGGAAGAAGTTACTGCAGAAATTGCTTGATGTGGGGTTCATCTATCCCATCTCTGACAGTGAATGGGTCTCTCCTTTGGTGCTAATGCCAAAGAAAAATGGTAAGTGGAGAATCTGTGTCGACTATCGGGAGTTGAACAAAGCCACTAAAAAGTACCATTTTCCTTTACCTTTCATAGATCAAGTGTTAGATGGTCTGGCAGGGAAAAAGTTTTTTTCTTTCCTAGATGGGTTTAGCGGGTACAATCATATTCAAATCAGCCCGGATGACCAAGATAAGACCACTTTCACTTGTCCTTGGGGTACCTTTGCATATCGGGTCCTTCCCTTTGGCTTTTGTAACGCTCTAGCCACTTTCCAAAGAGTTGTACTGAGTATATTCTCTGAATTAGTTCATGATGCAGTAGAGATATACATGGATGATTTTACTCCTTATGGCTCTGATTTCCAGGAAGCTTTATCTAACCTAGGAAAAGTTCTAGACAAATGTATTGAGATGAACCTGTCTCTCAGTCCGAAAAAATGTGAATTTTTTATGACTGAAGGGACTGTGCTAGGTCATGCAATATCTCAACAAGGATTGTAGGTGGACCCCAACAAAATTGCCATCATCCAAAGGGTCCCACCTCCTCAAAAGGTGAGAGATGTCAAAAGTTTCCTAGGCTTAGTGGGGTATTACCGAAGATTCATTAAAGATTTCAGCAAGCTAGCCTCTCCGTTGTTTGGTCTTTTAGATAAAGATGTCAAATTTGTATGGTCGGAAAACTGTCAAGAAGCCCTAGATACCTTGAAAAGAAAACTTGTGACTGCCCCAATTTTGAGAGGCCCAAACTAGGCCCTACCTTTCCACATTCACACAGATGCCTTGAAAAAAGCAATAGGAGCAGCCTTGGGACAAATCAATGAAAAGTTACCTTATGCCATATACTTTATAAGCAAAAACTTGTCAAAGGTGGAGTTGAACTATACAGTAACCGAGAAAGAACTCCTAGCTGTAATGCATTCCTTAAACAAATTCAGACATTATATCACGGGCTATCAAACTTTTGTGCACACGGATCATGCTGCAATTAGATATTTAGTTAACAAACCGGATGTAAGTGCTCGCATTATTAGATGGTTGCTCTTACTACAGCAGTTTGATTTGACTATTGTTGATAAGCCTGGTAAAGAAAATGTTGTTGCTGACTTTTTGTCTAGAGTAAATTTGCCTGCAAGTGAAGAAGGAATGGTGGATGATCAAATGCCAAATGAACACCTATTTGCTATCTCAGTACTCTCTCCATGGTTTTTTGATATGGCAAACTACTTGGTTTTAGCACATTTCCCACCACACCTGTCCTCAAAGGAGAAGAGCAAGATAGTAAGGAAAAGTGCCCCTTTCACCTGGATTGGGGGAAATCTCTTCAAACTTGGCCCAGATCAGATCTTGAGAAGATGTGTCAGGGAGGAGGAATTTTTTGACATCCTCCTGACTTGTCATGATGGGCCTTGTGGAGGTCATTTTGCAGAAAAAAGAACTGCCTTCAAGATACTACAAGCAGGCTACTATTGGCCCACTCTTCATCAAGATGTGAGGAGATATGTCAGCCAGCTCGATCGGTATCAAAGGATGGGGAAACCCACTCCGAAGGATGAAATGCCCATGCAGCCTCAAGTGACCTTTGAGCCATTTGAGAAGTGGGGCATGGACTTTGTGGGGCCTATCAGCCCTCCTTCAAAACAAAAGTAATACATCATTGTGTGCACCGACTACCTGAAAAGTGGGCAGAGACAAAAGCAATCATAGCAGCGACAGAGGAAAAAGTAGCTGAATTTTTGAGAGAAAACGTATTCTACAAATCCTGGTATCCAAGGGAGTTAGTTACAGATCAAGGTAGCCAATTCACTTCCAATCTGATTGAAGACCTTCTCACACATCATAGAATCAAGCACGGGACTTCCACCCCTTACCATCCACAAGAAAATGGGCAAGTGGAGGTCACTAACAGAGCATTGGAAGGGATCCTGACAAAGTTAGTGAGCAGCAGCAGAAAATATTGGGCAGACAGATTAGTTGAGGCCACTTGGGCCTGCAACACAACATGGAAGACCACTACAGGATTCACACCCTATGAGATGGTCTATGGGAAGAAGGCTTTGCTATCAATAGAATTTGAATTCAACACCCTGAGGATGGCAGCTCAGCTGGACCTAGACCTTAGCCATGCACAAAAAGAAAGATTACTCTAGCTCAATGGATTGGATGAACACAGAATGTAGGCCCTTCTCCATACAGAGGTAGTTCAACTTCAGAGGAAGATATGGCATGAAAAAAACATAAAAGAGAGGCAATTTCAAGAGGGAGATTGGGCACTACTCTATGATTCAAGATATAAAGATTTCAAGGGCAAGCTAAGGACAAGATGGTTGGGACCCTACACTGTGGAGAAATGCAATGACAATGGTTCAGTTCTAATTAGAACCATTGATGATGAAGCCATCCACATGCTTGTCAATGGACACCGGTTGAAAATCTACAAGAAACCCCTCTCCAAGAAAGAGTTCATTGAAGGATTGAATAAGTCAATGATGGTAGTGGAGCATGTCTGAGCCTCCACCTCACCCACTCACTAAAGAAAAAGAAAAAAAAAAAGAAAAAAATAATAAGGACTCAAGTGAAAACCTCCATGCGGCACTTGAGTCCCATCATTGGGTTGAAAACCTCTCCTAAGGCGACCTAGTGATGTCAAGAAAAAGAGAAGAAAGAAAATAAGATCCCTGGGTGAAAACCTCCCTTGGAGGCACCCAAGGCATGCAGCTAGGGTGAAAACCCCCCTGAGGCACCCTGGTTGTTTTCAAAAAAAAAAAAAAGAGAGAAAAAAGAAAGAAAACTAAATTTCCAGTTGTATTGCAGGTTTGCAAGAGGACTACAGGAAGCAACAGCAGGTGCCAAGGGAGCTATGAAACCAATACCAGCACCTATCCTACCTTTCCTCGCCTTTCTCCATCATTCTTGACATTATTTTCAACTCACTATGCTCCTTTTTCGAAAACTGTGTTTTCTACAGGAGGCCCTGTGTTTTCTACAGGAGGTTCCTGTAGGGAAGCTTCATAAAAGATTTATAAATCCTCTTGCAGTATTCAAACCTCTCTTCCATCATTTCTAGACCTGCATCATATCCCAAGCACCATTGTTCTCCCTGCCCTGAAAAAAAAAAAAAAAAAAAAAAAAAACAGTTTTCCTAGAAAAAGAAAAAGCACAAAAAATAAAAAAAAAAGAACAGCACCATTCACCTCCTCTGAAGCCTACCTTTACCTCTCCATATCCATCTGCACTTTTGGCATCATCCTCACAGCTCCAAGCACAGAAAAAGATAAAATTTCAAAGGGAGAAGCAGATACAAGAGCTCCTGTAGGAATTCCTGTAGTAGTTGATCCCATTAAAATCTAGCATCGACAACATGAGGGTGCAAATCTGAAGATTGAAGCAGACTCCTAAAGATCAGATCCAACCAAAAAGGCACCTGCACAAAGCACATCCACATATCAACAACCAGACAATCATGCATCAAAGGAAATAAAAGCATGCAGCAGAAGGAAAGGCCATAGCACCTCACAGCAAACGCATTCGGGTCTCAGGTGAGTAACTAACCCGCTCCTCTTTTTGCATTGGTATATTTAGAGAGCATGCAATAGCAACAAGATGGTTGAGGATGGTTAGGGTTGAGGTGGCCAGTTAACTTGACCACCCTCACCCAGTTGACTTCACTCATTCGGAGGTGTCACCACACGTGTGCTTAGTCAAACTCAAGAGAGATGTCAAGGACAAGTAGTGGAGGCGATGGGAACTCCGATGCAATCATGAAAGATGATTACGAGGAAAGGGAAATGATGACAAGGTAGGTGGGGACCAACAGTCTGAATGGGGCCAACGTACACTTGGCCAGCTCACCCTCCATCGCCAAAAATATCCACAAACAGCCATAAGTACTCCTTGCCAAAGCACTCTCAACACCTTTCTCTTTCATTCTCTCCTCAAAACTCCACTCCTGCTACCTTCTCATGCCCCTACAAGCCTCGTACCCATCGTCCTTCGCTGATCTCTCCAATATCTCTGCTCTCGATGTTCTACAGGAGCACTTGCAGGTTCTACAGGAGAACCTACAGGAATCCTACAGGAGGGCTGGCAGTGTTCTACAGGAGGGCCAGTAAGCTATTTTGAGGAGGAAAAATGTGGTTTTTAGCACAATTCTCGGGTTGCAGAGGTAGGTTCTTGGCATACCTCCATTGAATATCAAAATATGCTAACAGTGAATTAGTTTTTGAGGAGAAAATAGAACTGTTGGGTGGAGGAAATTCATAAAAATTTGTTGCTTATTGTTTAAAAAAAACGCAATCTTTGTCTCTCTGTTTTTCTTAAAAAAAAATCTCCCCATTTCCATAGTTGGTTTTCCAAGGAAGCATAGACAAAATGACAGGAGTTTTCATGAGGAAGGAGCCAACCAACTCCTTCAGGCTCCATGCACACCCCCAGGTAGCAGACATATTCACAAGAGCCAATTGGATGAACTTTTTTGAGAAATTCCGAGGGTATGATGAGGAAATTGCTCAGGAATTTGCCCACTCTTTGGTCCCTCACTCCATAACACATGCCATTGTCACTTTTAGAGGCCTTTCCATGGAGATAACCCCTGAATTCATCAGTAGGGTCACTACCCTTCCTCTTGGGTTGCCTTGGAGCAAGGATGAAAAACCAATTGGCCAGGCTACCAAGAAAAACTTCTTCCAAAACAATGAAACCCCTGTAGAAGATAAGAATGGCATAAGAAGAGCTAGCATACCATACCCTTGGGATGAAGTTAGCTATCAAATAATCAAGTATATTTCTTGTGAGGGGAGGTATAGCATTGTCTATGGTTACCACTTTAGAATCATGCATGAATTAAGGTATGGCATGGACACTCCAGCCCCTCAAAAACTTAGCATCCCTTACTTCCTCCTGCAGTCCCTCATTGACTCCAGTACTAACGCAAAAGCAGGAAATCCAGACCAACTATCTCACCATGGGTTCATCAAAATTTTAGTGGAAGAAGCCCTCCATACATTCACAATCCCCATAGCATGGGAAATTTTCTGAAACATGACTTCTGAAGATGACATCAAGGCCCTGACCTATGATATTAGCCCCACTGGTAGTGAGGAGGAAAAAGAGCAAGGAGGAGCAGGAGAAGAAACTGAGGAACAAGAAGGGAGGAAGAAAGAAACCAAAACAGAGCAGGGAGAAACAAAACAAACAGAGACAGAGAAAAAGACAGAAGGAGGAGAAAAAGGGGCAAAAAAGACAGAAGTGTCTCCTGAGACCCTAGAAAGAGAGGCAGCAACTGCTCTCACTGCCCTCAGCACCCCAATTAAACCAAAACAAAAGAGGAAGAGGCAGACCTCAATGTATTTCAGGGCTAGGAAGAGCACAAGGATCAAAACAGGGAAACCCCAACCTTCTTCTAAAGTGCCTATTGTTATTGAAGATTCACCCTCTACCTAAGGAAAAGAATCCCCTTCTAAGGCACCTATTACTTATGAAAGCAGGACTCCTAGGTCTCCTACATGGAAAGAAAAAGTAGAACTACAGGACTCAAAAATAGTTCTACAGGAGGCACAGACTGTTCTACAGGAGACCCTGTCAAAACTACAGGAGACTGAAAAACTTGAAAAAAGGGTAGAAGGACAGCCATAGGGGAAGGAGGAAGCAACAAAGGCACAAGAACCTGACCCCCAGCCTAGTCTTGGCTCTTACTACAATATTCTTGGGGAGGGGGGGAGAATAATTCAACAGAATTTTACAATTCCACTATTTGAACTGGAGAAAGAAAGAATAAGGACCCATAGGTGGATGAAAATAGCCAAATCCAAGGGAGTTGAGGATATTGTCCATATGGAGAACCAAATTAGATAAATGGGTAGAGAATTAAGTGTTGTCAGACATAGATAAGCCATCACAAGAAATCGCCTTGAAACAGAAAATGAATTGCTAAGAAGACAGCTGCAAGGGAAGGAGTACCAACTGGCATGCATGGCCAGCTGGTCCATGGAGGCATTGCAATGTAGGACACCAGCAAAATCCTATGGCTTGTATCTCAAGGACCAATGGATGCAATTTTAGAGCAAGACTTTGGCATAAAGAGGCACAATGCCTTTCCAAGATTACACGCAGTTTATGGACCTATGTGATCAAATCTCATCAGAAGACAAGGAAAAAATGGCAGAATTTTATCTACATAACATGGCCCTCATAGACATGAATGTGTGGGACCCCAATGCTAGGCTAGGGGAACTACAACTAATGGTTGTGGCCTCATGGATGAATCATGAAGAGTTAAGGGCAGCAGAAATAAGAAAGTTGATGATAAATGAGCAGAATGAGCCCTTAATGATCAGAGCTGAGCCATCAGATCCCATGGCACTCATCAACACACATAACCTGCATGCAAATAATCCTCAAATTACCCCTAAATATATCAGTGATCAGGCTCAAGCCATTGCACATTTTGACAATATGGAAAGGTTACTTGGGGATGACTGTGTGCATGCTTGTATGAGGAGATGGAACACCTTACCACACAGTTTGCAGATCAGGGAGTATCATTCCCCAATAAGGATGAAAGAGGCATTAAGGAGAGTGAAAATGTACAAGCGCTCCATGCAGAGGGTGAAGGTCAATTGGATTGGCCTCAAATTGAGTCCCCCACTGTTATTAGGCATGCTAGAAGGCAGAAAAGAAGAAGAAGAGAAACAACAGTGGGAAGAGGTAGACAGAAAGGTAGGATTCCATGACAAATAAGAGGAGACCACATGAGAAGCATGGGATGTTAGGGAGGCCACCAAGGCCATCAAAGATGAGGAGATGGACTAAGTTGCTCAGAGGATGAGCAACACTTTCAGTAGGGGGGTGATGATGAGCCTCATCAATGGGTAATTATATGGGTTCATTTTACCTCCTAACCTAGTCAAATCAACAATTCTCTAAGCATTTTACATGATTTTCTAATTATATTTATGCTTATAGAGTGAGTTGAGTTAGTTATGATGCCATGAGGTCTAATATGTGTTTAATGCGGATTATTGATGATTTTTGTGGTCAAAGTCAAGGATCCAGTGGAAAAATGGCAGCAATAACTCGAAGTGGACAAAGGAGAAGACTAATAGGAGGAAATCCCCCTCATATATTACTCCCCACTTCGAATTTCCCTTCATTCATCTCAGAGTACAAGCAGCCAAGTCATGCATTAGCAGGCAACCGAGAAAAGTGGAGGATAACTGATGTTTATCTCGAGTTTTGGGAGCCAAGCCTCTCTGATTTTGAGGAAGCTGTTGGAAGATTCAATTGTATAAGTAGAGAGGCCTAGGGTCTCACTAGAGAGTTGGTCGAATTTTTGTTGAATTGTTGTTGCAGTTTTGTAAACTCTACTCAACTTCGAGCTTATTATTTTGATAGTTCATGTAATCTTGTTATTGTTTTGGAAATAAAGATGGAATCCTTTTTGAGTTAGCACTAAGTTACCTTAGAGGGCTGAAGCTCTTGGGTTAGGGCCCAATCCAAGCAGCCAAGCTCCTCTTTACTTGTATTTGTATGTTTCATTTCAGTTTGTAGAATAGGTTGTTGTTAGATGCATTTCTTTTATGGTTAAGAATAGGTTGTTTTGATGATTCAGTAGTTTGCTTCCATTTGAGTTTTCAATAACATGTTAAGAAGTGATAAAAAAAAAGATCCAAAAGGCTAGCAGCAGTGCCTTGGCCTCTCTTCCTACCTTTTGGACAAGGATTTGAGGCAAAGACCCTCTTGCTACCCCAAAAACACAGATTTTCCTCATCTACAGGAGTTCTAGTGTTTACAACCTTCTAGTTGGTTGATAGTCTAGCTTGCTTTGCTTCTAAACTTCCTCATCATGCTCATTTCCTTATTTGCAACATTCTCCCTTCATGCTTTCCTTTCATGCAATGGTTATCAGCTTTTCCTTTCATAGATCATAGTTTATTTTAATGCAAAAACTTTGTTTTTTAGATGCACTTATTTCCTTGCTTGCTTAATCTCATTGGTTGACTGTCAGTTGTTTATGCAGCAGATATCCTCCAGCAATAAGCTAGCCTATCAGCCACTCCATCCTCCATCTGATCCATGCCCTACAGGTCGCCCAAGTCTCCCCTCAATTCTGCCTTAGTTTCCTGCATTTTCCATAGATTTTCCTCACTCTCCTTGAGAAAATCCAATCATCTTTCTCTCTCCTAATGATTATTGGTAGACCCTAGGTGCACTAACACTTCATTCCAACCTTCATCTACCTTATCCACCTATTCTCCCACCTTCAAAACAGTGAAAACTTCTCTCGGCCTCCTCCTGTATGCCTCCTATAGAACGTTGTTTTTCCTCCTGTAGATTTCCTGTGTCCTCTTGTAGATTTTCCAGTACGATTTCTTTTGAAGGCCGAGTTTGGGAAAAGCCTCCAGAAGGCCACCTGAGACCTCCTAGGACCCATCCACACCATCCTACATCCTCTCAAGTCCCAAAACCGCCCTCTATCGCCTCCTATTTTTTGCCACATTCACAAACAAATAAATTACATGCATGACAAATTCACATAAAAATACATAAAATCCAAAAAGATGTTTTTTTCCTCATTTCCTTCCAGAAATAGCCTAGTTAGATGTTGTTTACTTCCTTGAGTAGATAATGGTTTTCTTTTCATGGTTTTCATAGTGTTTTCTGCAAAAGTAGGATTAGTGATTAACTAGGATTTCCTTGGTTTGCTTTACATTTCAATCTTCCTTTTTGCAAGTAGAATAGCATCAGTAGAGTAATATATTTTTCCATCCATCACATATATAGCTTCTTCTGGAATCCATAGAAGTTGGCTTGAGCTCCTAGTGATCTTGCGCCGGCTGACCAAGTGACAACCTGCAGTAAGAACTAGTACTTGTGCATACAGCACCGTCGCTTCCAAGTTTGTTACAAACTACCGTGTTGATAAAAGTAAAGTAGGAAGCCCAGGACTTGCAGCATTGTTGCTGCAATACTAGTGCTCACTAGTCGCCATTCACACCAGTTTGCAGTATGAACCTCAAATACCAGGTATCTTGATAACAAACCAGAAACCGCCCTCTCAGTTTAAAAACATATAGTCAATTCAAGAAATAATTAATTGAATTTAAATTGATTTCCCCTAAATTGAGAACATTTCCCTCGTTGTATACCCAAACCCCTATCCTGCAAACTTCCATTACCCTATCACTGCACCTGAGTTTTTAAAACATCATTGCTTCAGCCTTTATAAGCCTTTCCCCACATTTATCCTAAAGATGGTTGCCCATACCTCTCTGGATGTCAGACCGGTGTCAACCCCTCACCTGGACATTGACCTTTTGGCCCTAATAGACAGGTATTTCCAAATTAAAGACACTACTACTCTAGCCCACCTTCTGAAAATCCACTGCTGGAGTAAGGATAGGTTTCTAAACCATGTAGATGACATTCAACTTTGGGAATCCGATTTTCCCAAGTATACATTTGTAGAAGTTCACCCATTCCCAGAAATTGTACATTTTTGTCATGCTTGCTATTTCCCAAGCCGAAGGGCTATTGTGGCATTGAAGCATGAGTTACTATTCACCATTACTATTGAATCCATCAACCAGATGCTACAAATCCATCCTAGCCCTAATCAGAACCCTATGTCCATTGAAAATCTTTTGGACCTGTACATCACACTAGACCCAATCAAAATCAAACAAATTTTCCAGAATTTCATCATTGAGGAATGCCATACTCCTACAGACACTCCACCCTATGCTGCCACTATTTTTTCAGAGACTGGCAGGCACATAATCACCATGCTCTCATGCATCCTAGGATACACATTAGATGAGCATGTGGATGAGGTCATCATGGCCTTCCTATCCATTTTCACTCCAGGCAAGCCTCCTGCTATTATGTATGATTATGCTCAGTTCATTGTAGACAGAATGCATGAACAATTCACCAGACTGCCCACTGAAAGAGTTTTCAAATACTCTTCAGTGTTGTTTTATATGTTTTTGTATTACTAGACAGACAAGTTCCCTGTGAGGATCCATAAATTGGACACCAAGGGAAAGCAAAGATTAGTCATCTATTGGACACCCTTGGTCCAGAAGTTTTCCACAACATTCACCTACAAATACTTCATAGACTATTTTGTGTACCCAGTCATGAACATGCTGACTTCTAAGAATCAGCCTAGAATCGGCCCACAGATCAAGAGCGTACTGCAATTGGCCAAGAACAACAAGGTGGGAGATTGGTATTTGTACCAAAACCACACTGAGATCAGAATTTATGGTTGTGAGCTAGCCCCCTATAAGTTGCCCAAATACCTCCCTATGAGGATATTTTCTCTTGAATACTTTAGACAAATCATC
The DNA here is from genome assembly GCA_031772625.1 of Pinus tabuliformis. Lineage (NCBI taxonomy): Eukaryota > Viridiplantae > Streptophyta > Pinopsida > Pinales > Pinaceae > Pinus > Pinus tabuliformis. The sequence continues at coordinate 44,733,169 of CM062807.1, read as the reverse complement.
AACTCTGATGAGGTCCACTTCCTAGCTTATAGGAAGAAAACCCAGTTCAAAGTGAAAAACCAAATGGGCCCATTCATTTTCAACAATAGAGAGGTTGGACCAGAGGCCGACAAGTTACTTCAACAAATGAAATTCAGAAACAGTTTTATCTAGCACTATGACCCTCATGGGGTCATAAACAAACTCAGACTCAGGGTCAAGTTGGGAGCATACATCCACCACTCAAGACCTGACATTGAACATTTTTCTAACCAGGATGAGTGGGTGGAGAACACCTTGACTGATATGGACGGCACTATTGTGGATGTAGAGAACATACTCCTTGATTTGGAAAGACAATTTGATCACAACTCTTTCCTGCAGGTTCCAGAATAAGGGTATCCAATGAACATCCCTCCTACCATACAGACCCTAGCCAACGAAGAGAAGAATCCTAAGAGGAACAGGGAAGAGGCATCTAGCTCTGCCATGGAGACTACAGATGAGTTGTTTGAGCCAAGCAAGAGGCCCAAGTTAAATCATGTCTTTGAACAGGAGGAAAACATTGTTTCAGAGGAAATAACTGACACTAAGGTAGTAGGGCAGAGAAGTAAAGAAGCAACTACATCAGAGGAAACACAACAGCCATCAACCTCCAACACGCAGATAATAGAGAAACAACGGAATATGGAGGTTTCTTCCTATGTGAGGCTAGCTGACAAGGAAAAGGATATCAAAGATAGATTCAAAGAGATAAAGATGAGGAATGAAAAATTGAAGGCAGAGACATATGCCCAATACCTCAAGCTTACACCACCAAACCAGACCAGACTAATATCAACCTTTGAAATCAAAGCAAGGAAAATGTAGGTATCATTTTCGCAGCCCACTGTACAGCAACCAAAGACCTCAGCAGACTACAAGAAGATAAATTTTGAGGTGTTGGCCAGGGATGTTCATCCCATTAATCAGATAGAGTTCCATAAGCATGCTGGAGAAATGATTTAATCCACCGTCACAGAAAAGGCCAGCGATGATTTTAAACTAAAATATTCATTGGATAATGTGATAGCTCAATTCAAGCTGGAGAAGGCCTCCTCACAGGTCAAAGACACCAGGATAAAATCCTTGGAGGACTTGATCATTGAACTGGGCCATGACCCAAGTGATGTTAAGGCCACAGAGAAATTAATCAAGAATAAGAATGAGGACATAACAGCCCTCAAGAAACAGCTTAAGCTACCTCATTTACAGCACCCACAAACAAAGGAGGTCCTGGAAAGCCAAACCAATAATGAGGAAATGATGGACTTAGTGTTGCAGTTGAATGATCCGTTGAAGGAGATGGAGAAAGAACTAGACAGCTTGATGCAGCTCAAACAAGCTAGTCTGGATAATGCTCCTGCAATTGTCATTCCAATAGTGACCAATGTTGTACCTTCTACTTTGGCAGCATCCTTAGCTCCCACTACTCCAATGGCCAGTGCACTACTGGCATCTACACCAACTAAATCGGCAACAGGATCAACAGCAATAGGCTCCACAAGAGAAGAAGCAAACCAGTTGGTCAAAGAAATGTAATAAATGTCCATTCAGACCACTGAGATGAACAGAAATAATGAGAAAGTCACCAGCCTAGAGACAGATTACAAATTGGCCCAAATCATGCATAAAGAAGAACAATAGAAGGCCACAAGTATGACTGAAAGAATCAAAAGCCTAGAAAAGGAACTGATACTAGGTGAACCTATAGGTAAGGCTAAGAAGCAATTGTGGGCCAATATCATTGACTCTGTCAATGATATTTGGCCATCCATCCAGGTTATTTATGAACAAATTGATTTGATAAAGCAGGCTATAGAAGCCATTCAGAAAGTCAAAGAAGAACGTGGAGATATGCCAGAGGAGGCAGCAAGGATCGGCCATTTCCTCAACTTCGAGAATAAGTATGATCGAAAAAGAATTTGAGATACCTGACAGGACAGGTACAATTGTGGAAGTCAGAAAAGTCCTCACTAAGAGGAATTTGATGTTGAACTTAGAAGATAAGTGTCAAAACATGCAACTAGTCATTGACAGGTTCATGGTTAAGTTTGAACTTTTGAAGGAAAATAGATTACCTAATCCCTTAGTTATAAATGATAAGTTAATGACACATGAGGATTACAATAAGAAGATCAGGGAAGTGGCTAGAGATCGGGTAAACACTTCATCCATGAAGGGCACACCAACAAGAAAAGTATTATACCAAACATTTGAAAACTTGTTTTACCTCCAGCGTGAGGTAAAACACTTGTTTATTAATAGGCCAACTTTTTCCAAGTATATAGAAGCAGATGAAATATACAAAAAGATGCTCAATATCCAATTACGAGATGAGGAAATATGGGAAAAACTCAATGATTTACTGTAGTAAATACACAGTAAAAATATAAATGTACAGTAAAAAGTGAAACACCAAAGTAAAAGGATATTGACAGGTTAGCAAGGTCAAAGTCTATCAGATGAAAGAGTATCAAATGAAAGAGTATCATATGAGAGGTTAAAGTAAAACAAAACAACTAGCATGAATACCAAACAGCGAATCAGCTTAAAGGGAAATATCAAAGAGTAAATCCAACAGAACCTAAATAACAGGGACAGCAAGCAGCAGTTCAATAGTTGTCTTTATCTTCTTGCATGAAGATATTTCTTTTTCCTAGATTAGTTCTCAATGCAGTTTGAGATATTTTGCAATTCCTTTTTATATAAATACTCCATAATTCTAAGTATTATGGTGGATTATTTTACATTTGTAGAGTTATTTTGATCTTAAAACCTAAGGGTGATTGTACCGCTTTCAAGTTAACAGAGTAGAGTAAGTAATAAAAGCATTTCGATACAAGATTCATGAGATGAGATATTTGCAGTGAAGTACCTTCTATGTTTGATCTTGTTACCTTCTTATGTGTTTCATAAACTTAAATGTGTTCTAAATTTGAACGAATTAACTGGAGATATCACTCAAAATTTGTTTAAGTACACTCTATTTTGCACAGTTAGTCATTTACATGTTTTCCTCTGATACCCGAATTTGAGAACCCTTAATTTCTCTCCCATCCTGGTTGACTTCTTTCATTCCTTCCAAAGTCCGGCCTAGAGAACCCTTAATTGCTCCCTAGATCCGATTTGAAACCATTTCACCATTTAGCCTTTGAGATCTCCAGTAACTCATCTATCTTGCCCTGTAGACATTGTTTTTAGAACTGAATCTAGTCTTGTTTGTCTGACATTTGACCCCATAGCCCAATGGTAAAAGCCAAACCTCTGTTCATCTAAGTAAAGTGATCCCACCACCCAATTTCAAACCAAAACCCAAGTGCAAACAATAACTAGACTAAAATCATCTTAACTAAAACAAAGTTAAATTATAAAGAGAGAGCCCTCTTTGAGCATCAGGAAGGCTAGGTCCTGATCTCCAAAAGTGGTTTGTGGTTACCTTTGACTTTTCTTCCTTCATTAACTTCAAAAGAATTATCAAAGTGATAGCATTATTGGCGACCATACTGAGGACTTTGATCCTCGGTCTCATAAAAATTTAAGGAAACCTTAAATTTAATCTTAAGCCCCTTAAGGTCATTTTTCTGAAGTTAATCTTGAAAAAAAAAATCATAAAAAATAGTCAAAAAAGTTAAACTTTTGGCTCCCAAGAAGATTCACTATACCAAGGCAAACCTAGATCCAAACCCTGCAACTATATTTGATGACCCAAACAAAATTCTAAGAAAACCCAAAACAACAGAAACTTAGGCAAGTAGAGCCAGTTAGTCAAAGTCAATTCACTCCCTGAGGAGTTGTCAACTTTAGAGGAAATCCCTTTTGATTTGTCATTTGACCTCTCATTATTTAGAACTAAATCTAAGAATGCCATCCATGAAACAGTCTTAGACCCTGAGTTTACTCAACTCATTGAATCAAAAAGGGTTATCCATCCAGATTTAGATAAATTTGTCTTGGACGCTTTTGACAAGTTAGAAGCCTTGACCTCTACATTGATCAGCAATATAGATAGTGCTTACCTTCAACAATCTATTGAACTAGCTGCCCTTACTGTTGTTGCCTCTGGAATTTTTGCACAATCTTCACTCACTATAAATACACCTTCTTTCACCATAACCTCACCAATAGTATCCACCACAGTCTAGTCCCCTAAACCAGTTATTAATCAACCATCCTCACCATCATCTAGTTCACCTCCATCAGTTTCAAGCCCTTCCTCAAGCACCACAACTTTACCCCCTAGTAAAACCAGAATGATATCTATGGCAAACCAATATGCACCTCTAGTTTTACCTACACAACTCCATGCCTGTTGAAAATGGCAACAAGAAATGCTAAAAATAGAAGTGTTAAAAATAGCAGTTTGGGTACCAGTGCTGGATTGAGCAACAGGGAATGAAAAATGGAAGTGCTAAAAATAGAATTGCTATTTTTAGCAATTCAGGATGGATTCTTATTTTAGTCAGTCCCTGGACTAAAAATAGGAATTAAAATTCGAATTTCATATTAACAGCAGTTTGTAAATTAATTAATTAATTCATCTTGATTTAATTAGTTAAGAAAAAAACAAACTTGAAGTCTATGTGAGGACATGCAACAATTTATCTATTAATTGAGGAATTTATCCATCAGTTAAAGAGATAAGGATGAGTTCTAATTTGAATTGTAATTAGTTGGATCAGTTAACTGAGTCAAGTCCAGTTAGATTGATTTAAACAGTTTGTTTAAATTAATGTGAGTTCAGTTAGTTAATGCTTGCATGGATGTAACTCCTACACTTCAGATAACTTAATATTCTCTCATAAATAACTCATGCATGTTAGTTCAGAGAAAGACCCAGTTGATATTAGAGGAGGGACAATGTACTATCAGTTGGATGGATTTTTCCTATAAAGGAAAATCATACAAGCAGAAGGATTAAGGTTCCTTGAGGATTGTGCAGTTTTACAGGGTGTGAGATCAGTGTGAGAGATCAGTGTTACACTTGGTAACAAGAGGATCACCCAGGAAAAACTACACAAGGAAACATGACGCTTGGAGGGTAGAGGAGAAGGCTTAGGAGAAGTCTCGATTGCCTGTGAGCATCCAGGAGGATTGCACTGAGAGATGGCTAGCTGTGAGAGCTAAGGCTTTGTGTAATCCTGATGTATTCCACCTTCATCTATGAGGATTGTACTGAGAGCTGGCTAGCTGTGTGAGAGCTACGGCTTTGTATAAATCCTATGTATGATAATACAGAGTTGGGGTTTTAGGCTAAGGGTTTCCCTAGGTAAATTCTTCTGTGTTATGTGTGATTGATTTCTCCATGTCAGTTACATGTGTTCTTATTGATGTTTCTCATGTTCGATTAAGCTTCCGCTAAATTGGTTGTAGACGTAGATCAAGTATTTTTCTTTAGTCTACTGCATTATCAGGTGATCCACAGTGGTAATTTCTACATGGTATTGGAGCTAGCTGATTTGCATAAAAATTCTACATGGTATCAGAGCTAGCTGATTTGTAGAAAAATTCTACATGGTATCGGAGCACAGGTGATCAAGGAAGAACAGTATGTTGAGAAGAGATTTCAAATTTTTGAGTTTTGGGTCGAGAGTTTGCAGAGAATACCATAAAATTTCAGTACAAAATTTTCATAAACAAATAGAAGATTTGGATTTCTTGCAGAAAAAGACCCAAAAAAAAAATGGCTGAATCAGAGTTCGGATGAGGGAGATATCGTTGATTTAAAATCAGCTCTTTTTCTATAAAATTTCGTGACGGCGGGAAATATGAAACAGATTGGTGTGCTAGTTGTTTAGTCAATTTAGTGTCCTAAATTGCTACATAAATTATCAATCCGGGTGTTGTAAACTAATGAAGTGTAGTGCACTATATGTGCTAAATAACCCTTTCTTACCTCACTATTTTCAAGTTTATGTTGTTTTGGGGTTTTGTTCTTTTGACTCCTAGAGTTCTACAATGTAATTGAAATCTTAATCTACTGCTGAAGTGAGAGTCTAAAAGTGCTTTTTAGGCCAAGTTTGGAAGTGGAGTTTTCAAAACAAGAAAGTGAAGACAAAGCTTATCTTCTTGCTATTATAATGGTTCCCAAAATATGAGCTTAAAAGACTCTTAAAACTGCTATCTACAAAATCAAAACTTTAATGAGAAAATGGAAGTGCAGCTATCGGTACCAAACTGAGAATGAAATACTGGAAGCAAAACTACTTATGTTGTCTATTCTACTTGCAAAATTAAAGTCTAATGAACTACTGCAATTAAACTAAAGGCAAAAACAAAACTGAAACTGCAACTATACTATTTGTGACTCTAAACTAATGAACAGAAAGTAATCTCACTTATAAACATAACACTTCGCCAATTAGTTTGAAGATCAATCATCAAAGAAAGGCTCTAGAAATATTAGCTTATATCATGAGAAAATGACATCAAACTATTTAACACTAAACTAATGAACAACAAGTAATCTCATTTATAAACATAACATTTCGCCAATTAGTTTGAAGATCAATCATCAACGAAAGGCTCTCGAAATATTAGCTTATATCATAAGAAAATGACATCAAACTATCTAACTCTAAACTAATGAACAGCAAGTAATCTCATTTATAAACATAACACTTCACCAATTAGTTTGAAGATCAATCATCAACGAAAGGCTCTAGAAATATTTGCTTATAACATGAGTGACTATACTGGGAAAGAAAAGGTATTGAACAACAAGAAAATGTCATTCATAAATTCCATATTTCACCATTTAGTTTGTGGATGAACCATTAACGATAAGTTGTGGAAACATGCACTTATGTAATGAGTGACTATCCTAAAAAGCATAAAACAACTCGAACTTGAAAACTAAAGAACAAGAGAAGAAGTCAGTCTAAAGCTGCTACTTAATACAATTTCAAAACTACAACTAAGAAGCTCGAGCATAAAATAAATTAAAGAACTATTGTGATATTGAAATGCATTTATCAGGGTTAGTAAAAACAAGTGACAAAAGCTACAATATATACAATGTTAGAACGATTATGGACATAAATAAAAACACAAGAAATATACAGCTAAACGAAAGAAAAACAACAAAAGTAAATACACATAAACAAAAAAGGAACCTCAACCCCACAGGGGCCCTTTGCACGGCCTTGGACTAGCAACGCAAATTTACTTCACACGCTCAAGTAGCCATATAAGAAAATAGAGTTTTTTTATATAAAAACAGTGGACTGTATGTCTCTTGATTACAAACGGAAATCACACTACTCCAGCAGCAAAAAACATTAGCTAGTTCTGCGTTCCAAACGCTGAAATTTATAGGAAAAATTCATAACTGTTTCTAAGAGGAAAATCTTCTACAGCAGACATGTGAACAGGTCGTGCATCCGAGAATTTATTATCCGGTTGGCAGAAACAGTAAATCTCTAAATATGGATGTTGGATATGGTTATGCAAGTGGAAAAACGAATCCTTAGCTTCAGGAACATGCCTCGGACTCATTTGCGTGCCAAAACAGAGTTCTAACTGTTGTAGGACTTCTCCGTTGACTCCCCTTTGACCAGGGTCTTTCTCCTCGAATTTGATCAAACGAATAGGAATATATCCATGTATTGACATTTCCTTAGCTACCCATGTGGCTCGTTCATCTTCTCGACACCTGTAACCTGCAAAAGTATGGAGATGGTTGCGGAAATGCCAGTTAACTGCAAAAAGTGGCTACATTCCATAGCTGAAAAACAAAACCCTATCCAAATAACACACATAATAATATAATTTGAAAATCACTAAAATCTACTTCTGGAATCAACATGCAATGGATTTTGATGGTTTAGGATGCACTGGCATGGGGAAACAAGGGAATAAGGATGAAGAAATTGCTTGAAAAAGAGGCAGTTTTGGAGCTCAACATACCCCCATTGTAAAGTTGTTGCATGTCCTCATGCAACCAAAATTGTAACAATCCTTGTTCTACTGCATCTGCTCTAAAACCTCTGCTAGAATATCCAACCTTTTCTTGTTTTTCCTTGCTGCCACTGCCATTCTAGGCTTTCTCATAAGAAATATATATTTAAGGTTGATGAGGGCCCTGCTTAGCTTTCTATTTTTCCTCTTCAATTTTCTGTTTTTCTTATGCCATAGGCCTAAATGCAGCATGGTATTGTCATGAATGATTTTGTTCAGCTTTTTTTTTTCCTTCACAGCTTCGTTTTCCTTCTGAATATGCCTGTTTAAGACCTCCAATTCATAAATTTCTTGCTTTAGTGAGTGAATCAGAGTTTCCTATGATGTAACTCGCTGGTTAGATGAAGTCCCGTGATCTACTGTTGTGTTCTTCTACTCTTATGATTCAATATAATCATAGATATGCTACTGAGCTTGGTCAATCTCTGGAGATGCTTTTCTTGGACTACTTTCAAAGTCTAGTTGAGGAGAAGGAGAATATTGTGGACTCTGCTCAAATGAGGTGTTATCTGGTGATTGAGTTGGAGTCTCCCCTCCCAAGTCTATGAATTGGGCTTCTTTTGTCTGTGTTTTCTTCATTTTGCTTTTAAGCCTAGAGCTTCTTCTTAGACTTTGTGAGCCTATGTCCTCTTCTCCTATGACCTTTCTTCTTTTCCCTTTTTCTTTTTCTTTTTTGTATTGTTCTTTAATGTGGACTAATTTTTCAGAGAGAAATTGTTCCTCTTCTGATGAAGGCTCAGGAGTTTGATAGATTTCCTCAACTTTTCTTTTTATTTTTCCTCTTTGTTTTGTTTTCTTCATGATCTCAATCAGAGTTTCAGAGAGAGGTTCATCCTCACTATTTTCTTTTGCTGAACTGGTAGGAGTATTTTGAATTGTTAGAGTTGTTCTCCTCCTCCTACTCTTCTTCATTGAACTCCCTTCAGGTAACTAAGGTGGATCTGGGAAGAAGTTCCTGATCAGGAAGTTTTCCCATGTGTCTCCTATATCCTTCAAGTGATTTTCAACCAAAATTTTTATGAGACCATGGTGGTAAAGGTGAGTTTCTAGATCTTCTATTTTCTTTTGGATAGTGGTGGACATCTTCCTTAAGCTATTCAACAAAAAGTAAGGGAGATTTATGGTTCCATTTTCCAAAAAGTTCATCAACAACCTTATGTGATACATGTACATTGAACCATATCTACCCTCACATGTGATAAATTTCTGAATAATCAAGAGCAAACTACTCCATTTATCCTTTAATGCTGAGATAGGAATTCCTCTTTTGAAAATTGAGATATCCATACCTGGGTTCCGGAGAATAACTTTCCATGCCTCATCATCGAATTCCTTATTTTTGAACCACCTTTCTCCATCTTTTGGAAGTTCGGTTGCAACTGCAATGGAAGATTCAGTCACTGAGAACCTTATATCACCAATTTCCACTTCTACCCCATCAAAAGACCTTGCAAATGTTTTGGTGACTTCTTTGTGATGGCCATTGAATTTCATGATAAACTTTAGCCAGCTAGCCTTCTTCAATGTCCCCTTCAACTGAGGGTATCCCTCCATAAACTTGACTCCTATGGGCTGTGATCTTACAATGAGACTCATTCTTCTTTTCTTCATGGTGTAGAAACTCTGCAAACGGTGGTTATACGGGAACAGAGTAGTTATAGGGACGGAAATGGAACACCAGAAAACTATGGAGAAAATCGATGGTTGTGGAATGAAATATGGAAGGTATACGAAGCAAGAAGAGCGTATGCACGGGAACAGTGCGAACGATGTAAGGACTAGTGCATACGTAGATTGTGTGGAGGCAGGGTATTACTCATGCACAGAACTGAAAACTAAATGAAGTCAGAGTGCTTTGCGTTCATAAGAAGGCTACGGGAGGAAGAAAACGGGAAACTCAATGTGTGAAAGAGCCGTATTCAACTGAGTTACGCTCACATAATTATCTGTTTAAATAGGTGGAGTAGGAAAGTACAGTAAAGTACGAGTTAAAGTCGGAGGCAAATCATGAGACCGTTAAGGATTAAATCAGAAGGCATGGTGGAGTTATGACAACAATCAAATCACATTATGACATGTTAAGGAGTAGTGATTATTCAAATTATACAAATTATGCTTTTATAGTGCTATTTGAAATAGGTTTTATTCTCACCTTTGGAACCATACCTTTTCCATTTGCTAACCTTTGATTGTTTGCTTTTGTAGGTGCTTAGGTGCTGATGTGTCTTCAAAAGATTTCTCCTTCAATACCTGCATCTGGCTTTTTATTTTTATTTTTCTTGGCTAATAATCAAACTGTTACTGTAGAGTCAAATTGGCTGCAGAACAGGATTAGCTGCGGAATCAAATCAGCTGCGGAATCAGATCAACTGCGTAATTGGAGAACAGCTGCGGAATGTAACACATTGAATGAAATATGACTTGATGAATGAATGAAAATAGAAAATGACTATATGGATGAAATATGGAAGAATGGAAATGAAAAGTGGATATGAAGAAATACTGAAGAAAAGTTTATTGATGGAATGTGGTGGTGAAATGGAGTGAAATTTGCAGAAATAAAATGGAATGGAATGAAATGAACCATGAATAAAATGAAGGACCTTCTTCTTCTTTTTTTGGAAAATATAGGGTGTCGGAGTCTTCTGGTTTTCACCCTATATTTTCTGTATAAGAATGCCAATCAGTGATTAGTTTTCAAGCTTATACATTATTTTATTTTATTTTATTTTTTTAATTGATGAAAAATAACAAAGACTAAGTTGGTGGAGAATAATGATTCTTCTTCACCAACTTCATTTCAGAATTATTTTGAAAGATCTTGATAAACTCCTCCTTTGAGATTGGCTTTTGATAAATCTTCAACCTATGACCATTCACAAGGAGAGGAGTTTGATGTTCATCTATGGTTCTGATTCTTACTGCTTCATTACTGAAAACTTTTTCAATCTCATATGGCACAAGCCAATGAGTTTGAAATTTACATTGAAAATCCTTGAACTTTGAATCAAATAGCAATGCCTAATCTCCTTCTTGACACATTTTGTCCTTGATGTATTTGTCATGCCACTTAGCTCTCTGTTGCTGAACTAGACTAGTCCTTTGAACTGCTTCTTGTCTGATTTCATCAAGTTCATTCAACTGCTCCAGTCTATGCTTTTGAGCTTCTGATAGATCCATTGTTAGGCCCCTCTACTACTAGTGTAACCCCTTATTGTTATTAGTACAACCCACTTATTATATTGATGTACCCATGTAGTGCCCATATTGTTACTATTGTGGCCCATAGAAGCCCACTATTGTTATTATTGTGCCCTTACATTATTATTGTTATGTCGGCTCTGATTATGTTATGACCCCTTAGACTCCTATATATAGAAAGGAGGTCTTCTCATTTGTATCATCCAAGAATTTTTCATTTATGTAATGTAAAGGAGGTTGCCCCCTCGAAGAGTCTGAATTCTAAGGTGTTGATCTATCTTTTCTATCTTTTTCTTAAGCTAGTTTCATAACATTTGGTATCAGAGCCTTGGATTCTAGGGTTTCGCTGCTCCAAACAGGTCATCATGGAATTTTCGCTATAACTTTTTTTCTGCAACGTTTCAAAACCTAAAAAAAAAAACCCCATTTGAGAAGAAATCGCGCTGAATCTCAGGTCCAAATTTCAGAGCTTTTCGTGCTATATTTTCGGAGATATGATCTGAGGAAGTTGGTCTTTTTGTAGATTCCTGAATTACATTCCAAACAGGTGACCTGGGGAAAATCGTCATAACTTTCTCTCTGAGCATTGGATTGAAATTTCATAAGAAGGTACAGAAATAGGACGGACTGTAGTTTCTTGTATATATTTTTTAGATCCAAATGTCGAAACAGTGACTTGTGGCACGTCGTACAAGTTCCCTCTATTGAACTAGTCTATAATCAGGTCATCTTGGGAGATTGTGCATAACTCTTCTTTGGAGAATCCAATTTGGATCAGACTAGTGGCATTGGAAAGAGGACACAGAGGGCTACTAGTGGTCGCAATTTCAGAACTTGAAGATCCAAAAGTACAGATTTACAGTCATTTCAAGATCGAGCTCCTAAAATCAAGAAAAAGCAAGATGAGGAATTTTGATGGCAAGGATCTGGTAAATTGGATACTTCAGATGGAGCAATATTTTGATCTACATGGTGTACCACTGTTACAAAAGGTATGCATTGCATCTTCATATTTAGAACCGGATCAATTTTTATGGTATGAAGGGCTTTGTTCTAGTAAACAACTTGTTACATGGTCAATTTTCACGGAGGAAATGATAACACATTATGAAGATACAAAGAGCAACACCTTCTTTAGAGCAACACCACAACAATTGGAAAGAGTAAAAGGGCTTTGTGACATAGTGGAAAGCAAAATTATGGAAACCAGGAAGTATACCCCTCACAACTATAAAGATGCAAGTGTTGTTTCTCCTAGCCTTCCAAACCTACAAGGGTTACACCACAACAATTGGAAGAAAAAAGAGAAAAAGGGCTTTGTTACAATTGTGATAGCAAATGCACTAAAGGTCATAAGTGTGTTGAGAAGAAATTATTTTACATAGAATATGAAGAGGAGGAAGAAAAGGATCAAGAAACATCAAAATAAGAAGATATACACCAGGACCCCACCCCAGAGAAAGAAGAAATGAATCAGACCATATCTTGTAAAGCATTGGAAAGAATTACCACTCCTCAAACTCTCAAGATAGGACATATCAAGAAGAAAAAGGTGAAAGAAGTGAAAGATCACATCGAGAAACAAGAAATGAATCCAACCATATCTTGTAATTCATTGGTCGGAATTACCACTCCTCAAACTATCAAGATAGAAGGCCATATCAAGAAGAAAAATGTTCAAGAAGTGAAAGATCACATTGAGCATCAAGAAATGAATCCGACCATATCTTGTAAAGGATTGGAAGAAATTACCACTCCTCAAACTCTAGAGATAGAAGGACATATCAAGAAGAAAAAGGTTCAAGCAGTGAAAGATCACATCAAGCATCAACAACAAGTTCTCAAACTTTTAAAGGATAAGGCCACTTCGGTGCAAAATCAAATGAAACAACAAGCACTTAGAAAATGGCGACCTTACCAAATGGGAAGACTCTTCAAGGATGAGGATGTGGAAGCATTGCTTTGTGCTATTTCTATTATCCAACCAGATTGGATAAACGAAGCAAGGGATGAATGGAAGAAGGACGAAGAAGTATGGCCACTTATTTAAAAGTTGCAAAAGATCCCAATTCAAACAATATTGCTAGAAATTGAAGACGAAGGAAAAATCATATTGGAACCTGGAGCAGTCACAGAAAAAAGAACCCAACAGCTACGAAATTGATCAATTTCAGAGTATCTCATCAAGTGGAAGAACTTACCCGCTGAAGTTCCACATGCAAGGACAAGAATTTTATATAGAAGCATCAAGAACTACTCAATCGTTGAGGACAACGCTTTTTGAAGGAGAGGGGCATGTTAAGCCCCTATACTACTAGTGTAACCCCTTATTGTTATTAGTACAACCCACTTATTATATTGATGTACCCATGTAGTGCCCATATTGTTACTATTGTGGCCCATAAAAGCCCACTATTGTTATTATTGTGCCCTTACATTATTATTGTTATGTCGGCTCTAATTATGTTATGACCCCTTAGACTCCTATATATAGAAAGGAGGTCTTCTCATTTGTATCATCCAAGAATTGTTCATTTATGTAATGTAAAGGAGGTTTCCCCCTCGAAGAGGCTGAATTCTAAGGCGTTGATCTATCTTTTCTATCTTTTTCTTGAGCTGGTTGTTTCATAACATCCATCCCCAACTTAACTGTCATCTTGAAAGTTTTAACTTGGAACTCAATGGGGAACAGGACTTGCTTTCCATAAACAAGTTCATAAGGTGCATGTCTCAGTGTATTCCTCCATGTAGTTCTGTAGGCCCACAAGGCCTCAGGAAGCCTTTCTGCCTAATCTCTTCTATGTAGATGCACAGTCTTGGTGATGATTCCTTCAATCACTTTATTTGTGGACTCCACTTGACCATTTGCTTGTGGATAATAGGGAGTGGATTTCCTATGCTTGATCTTGTACTCTTCCATAAGCCTCTCCATCATTTTGGATGTGAATTGAGATCCCTGATCTGTCACAATTTCTCTTGGAACACCAAAGCGAGTAAAAATATCCTCAAAAAGAAAACTAACTACTATCTTTTTGTTAGCAAAAAGTAATGCTCTAGCTTCTACCTATTTGGTGACATAATCAGTACATACCAATATATGCCTTTTCTGCTTGGATGGAGGATTAATAGGTCCAATAAAGTCTAAAGCCCATTTTTCAAAGGGTTCGATAAGTACCTGAGGTTGTAATGGCATCTCATTTGAGGGAGTAGGTTTCCCTACCCTTTGGCAGCTGTTGTGCCTTCTGACATATTCTTTTGCATCTTTGAAGATGGATGGCCAATAATATCCTAAAGAAAGGATTTTATAGGCTGTCCTCCTGTCAACAAAGTGTCCACCACACGGCTCATCATGACATGCTTTAAGAATATCAGGCATTTCATCTTCCCTAACACATCTTCTGATCACAAGATCTAGCCCTGTTTTATACAATTCGTTAGAGATCCATGAATATCTTGAACTATTTTGAATAATATTTCTTTTCTCTCCAGGAAATAAATGTGAAGGTAACTTCCTTGTAACCAAATAGTTAGCAACATCTACAAACCAAGGGGTTTGAGTAGTTACTGCAAATAGATATTCATCAGGAAACTTATCCTCAACCAGAGAGTCTTCTTTGATATTTTGAATCTTGGACAAGAAATCAACAACTGTGTTTTGTTTTCCAGGTCTATCTAGCACAGTAATATCGAATTCTTGCAAAATTAAAATCCATCTTGTAACTCTGCCATTAGTAATAGGTTTATTCATCAAATATCTAATTGCAAAGTGATCAGTATGAACAAAAGTTTCATAGCTTGTTATATAATGTATAAACTTGTTAATTGCATGAACAACAGCTAATAACTCTTTTTCAGTCACAGTATAATTCAACTCAGTGGGAGTCAAATTCTTACTTGTATAGTAAATGGCATAAGGAATCAAATCTTTTTGTCCCAGTACAGCTCCTAGAGCTGTATCTGAAGCATCTGTAGAAATATGGAAAGGAAGTTTCCAATTTGGTCCTCTTCAAATAGGTGCTTCAGGTATTTTTGCTTTCAAGGCTTCAAATGCTAGTTGGCAATCAGGATTCCACTTGAATTTACAATCTTTCGTAAGCAATTTGAAAAGTGGAGATGCTACTTTGGTAAAGTTTTCTATGAATCTTTTGTAATATCCTATAAATCCTAGAAAACCTCTAACATCTTTTTGGCAATTTGGAATTGGTAACTTAGAGATGACTTCCACTTTAGATTTTTCTACTTTAATCCCATCTCCTGAAACGTGATGTCCTAAAACAATACCTTCTATAAACATCATAAAGCATTTTTCATGGCTTAATGAAAGGTTTGTTTCTTTACATCTTTTAAGGACTTTTTCCAAATTTTCCAAGGCTTCCTCAAATGTGTTACCATAGAATGTAAAATCATCCATATATACCTCTATGCAATCATGTATTAGATCAGAAAAAATTCCTATTACTGCTCTTTGGAATGTTGCGACAAGTAAATGTGGTCTTATCTTGATCTTCAGGTGCTACTTGAATTTGATTATAACCACTAAAACCATCCAAAAATGAAAAGTACTTTTTACCTGCTAATGTTTCTAATACCTTATTTATAAATGGCAAGGGAAAGTGATCCTTCAAGGTTGCTTTATTCAATTCTCTGTAATCAATGCACACCCTCCATTTTCTGTTCTTTTTAGGCACAATTACCAAAGTAGAAACCCTTTGGCTATCTGAGATTGGGTAAATGAAGTTTACATTGAGTAGTTTTTGGAGCTCTTCTTTCACAATCTCCCTAAGATTTGGATTCATCCTTCTCTGAGGTTGTCTGATTGATCTATTGTTTTCCTCAATATAGATATGATGGATACAAGTCTTAGGGTCAATACCTTTCATATTAGTATACTCCCATGCAAATGCAGCAGAATGTTTTTGTAAGATTTTGGTTAGCTCCTCTTGTTGTAATTTCTCCAAGTTTTTGTTTATATTCAATGTTCTACCTGGAAAAATTTCAATTGTAGAGCTGCCAAACTCTTCCATAGAATAAAGAGACATCTGCCTAGATGACAAGTATTCAATATTAGAATTTACCTGAAATTGTGCATGATCATATTCTGAAGATGTTTCAAAATTTTCTAATGTGTTCAAAATTTGACTATCCTCACTAATTTATGATATAGTAAAGATAGGTTGTATAACATCTTCATCATCGACCCATTCCTTGTCATCTATTTCTGTGATTGCTTTTGCTGGAGGATACAAAGTGAATTTCTTTGTTGAACTTCCATCCGAAATGTACATGTCACCAAATCTACAACTAATAAAAGCATCAGCTGTGGCCAGCCAAGGTCTTCCTAAAATAAGTGGGTGTCCTCCTAGATTATTCTTGAGAGTTAAAATCATAAAATCAACAGGATATTCCCAAGAATCTAAGGAGACTGAAATGTCCTCTAACTCTCCATCTGGTTTGATTACTGATCTATCTACAAGTTGCAGTAAGGTAGGTGTGTAAAGAATATTAGGAAGTTTAAGTTGTTCCATAGTCTGTCTACTCATAATGTTTATAGCTGCCCCTAAGTCAATCAATGTATTTGGAATTTCAATCCCATTTATATGTGTCTTGATAATTGGACTTCCTGTATCCACATATTTCTGCATGGCAATCTTTCCCATCATGATATCTGCTATTTTTCCCACTAGGTGAATTCTTTTTGTGTCTCTTGGTTTTCTTCCTGGTCTTTTGATGCTCAACTCCTTTATTGTTTTTGCTATAATAGGAATTTCTCTAATGGCTTGTAACAAGGGAATCTTGATACAGACATTCTTTAATTCATCTATGAAATCATAATTGGGCAACAAGATCTGTTTTTCCACTCCTCAATCAATTTGTAATCTCTCAGGAAAAGGAGGTGTGGAAGTAGATGTCGGTTGCTCAATTATAGGAGTTGTATTTATTGACTCTTTTTGTTTTTCTTTTTGAATGTTTTGGTTTTGAAGGGATGTTTCCTCAAAACTTTTATTAACTTTCAGAGAGTCCTCCTCAGAAGCATCTTTCTCTTGAATATCTATAGAAGGTTTTTCATTTTCTAAAATCCTACCAGATCTAAGTTGAACATCATTAAGATCTAGAGGAACAATAATGTAAGTAGGAAATTGTTGCCCTTCGACCATGTAAGAATTTTGAGGGCTTTTATTATTTGGGTTTGGCAATGGTTGGGCTAGTAGTTGATTTGGCTTTTGTTGAAATGGAAGTAAGAGTTGAGGATTTTGACTTTGTTGTGGAGGTTGTTGTGGAAATGGCAATGAAAGGTGAGGGCTTTGATTTGGAAGTTGTGGTTGTTGATTTTGCTGTTGATTTTGTGGGGGAGGATAGCTCTAATAAGATGGAGGATATTGATAATATTGAGCAAATCTCCCATAAGGATTTTGTACCCCTTGTGTCCATGGTTGAGATTGATACTGATTTTGAGGTTGAGGCCAAGGTTGTTGCCAAGAATTCCAGTTTGGTGGGGGCTGAAAATTCATTGGATTGTTAAATCCTTGATTTTGTGGCCCTTGCCAAGGTCTTCTTGCAACAAAACAAAGAGGTTCTACAGAATTTGGGACTACTTCCTCTTGAAAGATAGCCTTAAGACCTGGGATTGAAGGACAATCCTTGGTCTCATGACTTTCTGAACAAATCATACAAGTTTCTACAATTTTTGCATCTAAGGGGCATTCCCTTAGAGCATGTTTCTTTCTGCATTTTGGACAAAAGATGGCTAAAGCATCAGCTTCTGTTTTCTTCTTGTTTTGGATTTTGAGGGTGTCTAGCTGCTCACTAAGGCTCCCTAAAATATTAGTTTTGAACTCATCAAGCATATTGCCAATTTCTGCCCTACTTACAGTTCCAATTGCATATTTGTTTGCTCTAATAAGAAAAGGATATCTTGGTCCTTTCCCAGTTTTAGATTTTCTCTTGAGAGATGGACACATAGTTCTGCTATGTCATTCAATGGAAGTTGAGAGATGTCTCCCTTCCCCATCATGTTTAAGATATCTATCCATTCATCTCTAATGGCTTTCAACAAAAGAGCTTTCAAAGTTTCTTCATCTAAATTGTTCATTTTTTCTCTTTTCAAATTGTAGTTAAACCTCTCAAGCAAATCCTCTAAGTTTTCATCTTCCTTTTGCATCATTTTGAATACCTCATCCTTATGATTGGTAGGCATACAGTAATCCAAGTATCTCTCCAAAAATGCCTGCCTCATATCATTCCAAGTCCTAATGGATTGAATGACTAATCCCATAAACTATTTTAGAGCAGCCCCTTTTAGCGTTGAAGGGAACAATTCAAGTTTTTGAGAGTCTTCTAGATAGTCATAAGTTCGACATAAGACTTCAAACTCAAACAAAAATGTTTTAGGATCCTCACTTCTCAACCCAAAAACGTTTGGGAGGACAGATGGTGAAATGTTTTTCATTGTTGTATGTGTTTCCTCATCTACTATAGGGAATCCAAATGAGTTATCTCCTTCCGTATTTTCTCTACCTCCTCCATTGTTACCTCTACCTCCTCCATTGTTTCCTCTACCTCTACCTCTACCCCCTCCTCCAAATAGTGAAAATTATCCATCTTTCTCTTCTTCTACCATGATAGTTTCCTTAGAATCTTTTGGTTCTTCTATTAATGGCTGATGACAGAGAGTTTCTACTTCTTCTTCTTCTTCTTCTCTAGGTATTTATACTTCTTCAACTACAATAGGTTCCCCTATAGAGGTGAAAAAGGGTTCCTCTCCTATATCTTGTTTAGTAGATGAAGTGGGAGAATATTCTAATTGAGTTGTTGCCCCTTGATTTCTAGGAATCCTAAGGCTGGGAGTATGAGTTTGGGATGGAGGTGTGTCCTTTCTAATCCTTGATGGATTAGTTGGAGTTGTAAAAATCGAACTTCTGCCCCTAGCTATAAATCTACCCCTAGAATCTCTTTCTCTATGCATGTCATTTTTTTGTTTTGTTGTTTTTTATTTTATTTTTTTTATGAATGTAAGAAGTAAGGCTACCTAGTTACACTCCCTCGGAAACAGCGCCAAAATGTTTAGTCAATTTAGTGTCCTAAATTTCTACATAAATTATCAATTTGGATGTCGTAAACTAATGAAGTGTAGTGCACTATATGTGCTAAGTAACCCTTTCTTACCTCACTATTTTCAAGTTTATGTTGTTTTGGGGTTTTGTTCTTTTGACTCCTAGAGTTCTACAATGTAATTGAAATCTTGATCTACTACTGAAGTGAGAGTCTAAAAGTGATTTTTAGGCCAAGTTTGGAAGTGGAGTTTTCAAGATAGGAAAGTGAAGACAAAGCTTATCTTCTTGCGATTATAATGGTTTCCAAAATATGAGCTTAAAAGACTCTTAAAACTGCTATCTACAAAATCAAAACTTGAATGAGAAAATGGAAGTGCAGCTATCGGTACCAAACTGAGAATGAAATACTGGAAGCAAAACTACTTCTGCTGTCTATTATACTTGCAAAATTAAAGTCTAATGAACTAATGCAATTAAACTAAAGGCAAAAACAAAAATGAAACTGCAACTATACTATTTGTGACTCTAAACTAATGAATAGCAAGTAATCTTTCTTATAAACATAACACTTTGCCAACTAATTTGAAGATCAATCATCAACGAAAGGCTCTGGAAATATTAGCTTATATCATGAGAAAATGACATCAAACTATTTAACTCTAAACTAATGAACAACAAGTAATCTCATTTATAAACATAACACTTCACCAATTAGTTTGAAGATCAATCATCAACGAAAGGCTCTAGAAATATTATCTTATATCATGAGAAAATGACATCAAACTATCTAACTCTAAACTAATGAACAGCAAGTAATCTCATTTATAAACATAACACTTCGCCAATTAGTTTGAAGATCAATCATCAATGAAAGGCTCTGGAAATATTTGCTTATAACATGAGTGACTATACTGGAAAAGAAAAGGTACTGAACAACAAGAAAATCTCATTCATAAATTCCATATTTCACCATTTAGTTTGTGGATGAACCATTAACGAAAGGTTGTGGAAACATGCACTTATGTAATGAGTGACTATCCTAAAAAGCATAAAACAACTTGAACTTGAAAACTAAAGAATAGCAGAAGAAGTGAGTCTAAAGATGCTACTTAATACAATTTCAAAACTACAACTAAGAAGCTCGAGCATAAAAGAAATTAAAGAACCACTGTGATACTGAAATGCACTTATCAGGGTTAGTAAAAACAAGTGATAAAAGCTGCAATATATACAATGTTAGAACGATTATGGACATAAATAAAAACACAAGAAATATACAGCTGAACAAAATAAAAACAACAAATGTAAATACACAGAAACAAAAAAGGAACCTCAACCACGCAGGGGCCCTCTCCACGGCCTTGGACTAGCAACGCAAATTTACTTCACACGCTCAGGTAGCTATATAAGAAAATAGAGTTTTTGTATTTAAAAACAGAGGATTATATGTCTCTTGATTACAAATGGAAATCACACTACTCCAGCAGCAAAAAAACATTAACTAGTTCTGTGTTCCAAACGCTGAAATTTATAGGAAAAATTCATAACTATTTCTATGAGGAAAATCTTCTACAGCAAACACGTGAATAGGTCGTGCATCCAGGAATTTAGTCTTCGGTTGGCATAAACAATAAATCTTTGAATATGGATGTTGGATATGGTTATGCAGGTGGCAAAACGAATCCTTAGCTTCAGGAACATGCCTCAGACTCATTTGCATGCCAAAACAAAGTTCTAACTGCTGTAGGACTTATCCGTTGACTCCCCTTTGGCCGGGGTATTTCTCCTCGAATTTGATTAAACGAATAGGACTCTATCCATGTACTGACATTTCCTTAGCTACCCATGTGGCTCGTTCCTCTTCTCGACACCTATAACCTGCAAAAGTATGGAGATGGCTGCGGAATTGCCAGTTAGCTGCAGAAAGTGGCTACATTCTGTAGCTGAAAAACAAAACCCTATTCAAATAACACACATAATAATATAATTTGAAAACCACTAAAATTTACTCCTGGAATCAACATGCAATGGCTTTTGATGGTTTAGGATGCACTAGCATGGGAAAACAAGGGAAGAAGGATGAAGAAATTGCTTGAAAAAGAGGCAGTTTTGGAGCTCAACACTAGCCAAGAACCTGTATGCACTTGAGGTACAAGATGCATGAAAAGCCTTGAGGAGCAAGGCAAAAGTTAGATACTTGGTGGTTGAGACGGAGAGTAAATTACCTCTCAACATGCAGCGCCAGAAGAAGTCTCAAACAATTATGGAGGAGCCACAATTGGTGAAGCAGCTTCAAGAGGTTGTGGAGCAGCCACAACTAGAGAAGTTGAGAGGAGATCGAGTAGAGACATCTACTCATGCAGATACCTCCAGTAGGGGGAAACTTCGAGCCAGGTGGGCAAAGGGATCACATGCAGCCATACCTCCAGGTAGGAGGTGGGGCGATGTGGAGTGATCGTCCCAAGGAGGAGGGGCAGGATCCTTGAAGTACCCAACCTCTTTGATTCGACTTTGCTACAGGTGCCCCGATGAGGAGTAGCAGGACTAACTGATTGTGTAGAGACAAATGTGGATGGAGCGGCACAGAGAGCTACAATGCAAGAGTCCCAGGACTGTGTAGAGCTAGGAGGCTGCAACGATGTGAGAGGCATAGGAGTGTTGCACCAATGCAGGTTGGCACAGAAAGGTGTGTAACGGTGCGAGATGCATGGGGTGTTGCAGCAGCTCATAGGTTAGAGAGGGAGCACTTGTCAGCTGCAGGTAGAGCTTCAGCATCAGAGTATGTTTCTAGCCCAACAGAGAGGTCACTGGGAATTTTTTTGTTTCGAGAGTTGCTGGAGCAACCACACTTGGTAGAAGTGTTGCATGCAGAACATTCTAGAGGTACAGGATCGGGTTCGAGTTGAAGCCTTTTTTGTTGAGAGGGAGTGTTGAAAATGGCAACAACAAATGCTAAAAATAGAAGTACTAAAAATAGCACTGCTAAAAATATTAGTTTGGGTAGCACTGCTGGATTGAGCAACAGGGAATGAACAATGGAAGTGCTAAAAATAGAATTGTTATTTTTAGCAGTTCAGGATGGATTCCTATTTTAGTCAGTCCCTGGACTAAAAATAGGAAGTAAAATTTGAATTTGCTATTAACAGCAGTTTGTAAATTAATTAATTAATTCATCTTGAGTTAATTAGTTGAGAAACAAACAAATTTGAATTCTATGTGAGGACATGCAATAGTTTATCTATTAATTGAGGAATTTATTCATCAGTTAAAGAGATAAGGATGAGTTCTCATTTGAGTTGTAATTAGTTGGCTTAGTTAACTGAGTCAAGTCCAATTAGATTGATTTAAACAGTTTGTTTAAATTAATGTGAGTTCAGTTAGTTAATGCTTGCATGCATGTAACTCCTGCACTTCAGATAACTAAATATTCTCTCATAAATAACTCATGCATGTCAGTTCAGAGAAAGACCCAGTTGAGATCAGAGGAGGGAAAGTGTACTATCAGTTGGATGGATTTTTCCAGTAAAGGAAAATCATCCAAGCAAAAGGATTAAGGTTCCTTGAGGATTGTGCAGTTTTACAGGGTGTGAGAGATCAGTGTTACATTTGGTAACAGGAGGATCACCCAGGAAAAATTGCATAAGGAAATAAGACACTTGGAGGGCAGAGGAGAAGGCTTAGGAGAAGTCTTGATATCCTATGAGCATCCAAGAGGATTGCACTGAGAGCTGGCTAGCTGTGAGAGCTAAGGCTTTGTGTAATCCTGATGTATTTCCACCTTCATCTGTGAGGATTGCACTGAGATCTGGCTAGCTGTGTGAGAGCTAAGGCTTTGTATAAATCCTATGTATGATAATATAGAGTTAGGGTTTTAGGCTGAGGCTTTCCCCGGGTAAATTCTTTTGTGTTATGTGTGATTGATTTCTCCATATCAGTTATATGTGTTCTTATTGATGTTTCTCATGTTCGATTAAGCTTCCGCTAAATTGGTTGTAGAAGTAGATCAAGTATTTTGCTTTAGTCTATTGCATTATCAAGTGATCTACAATGGGAATTTCTACATGGTATCGGAGCTAGCTGATTTGTAGAAAAATTCTACATGATATCAGAGCTAGTTGATTTGTAGAAAAATTCTACAATGCCATGCCCACAGATTATCAGAGTAAAATCTTCCTGTTTGATGCTACTGGTCAGTACACTACCTAGCAGCATGTAAACAAGATGTTTGACTTTTTTGAGTTGCATGAGATAGATGAAGCAGATGTCCAAATGAGGTTGTTTGCCCAAACTTTAACTGGGGATGTCAAGAAATGGTTCAAAGCCTTTCCTGCCAACCATATTGCAGATTTAGCTAATTTTCATAGATTATTCATTGATAGATGGGAGAGAAAGAAAAACCCATTGCAAATACTTTCTGAATATGAAAACATTAGAAGAGCTCCTAATGAGTCAGTTTAGGACTATTGCACTAGGTTCAATAGTATCTACAATGCAATTCCAACCAATATTAAGCCTCCACCTGACCTAGCATTAATTAAATTCCCTGATGGTTTTGACATTGACATGTCATACCAGTTAAGGGAAAGAAACCCTGAAACACTGGAACAAATGCAAAGCAATGTTGTTAGTGTAGAGGCCAACCTATTAGCCAAGAAAGCCCGAATGAGAAATGAAAAGAAAGTTGTATTTAAAGAGGAAACTTCCACTTCTAATGGAAAGGTAGATCTTTTAGCTAAGAGTTTAGAGAGAATAATGGATAGATTAGAAAACATGGAGAGGAAAAATCAATGGGAAAATCAATAACCACCCCCAAGAAACCCCAATTTTAGGAAGAAATCCTAATGTTGGAAAGAATGTTATACCAGATCAACATATTAGACCTCCCTTCCAAGAGAACTATGTTGTGCATTCACATACCTGAGAAGGAGAGGATGATACCCAGATAAACTTACTAGAAACCAAAGATGAAGACACTATTTTTCTTACTCAAGAAGAACATGAGTTATATATGTTGAAGCAGTTGCAGTTAGAATCTGGTGAATCCTTTGATTTTAAACAGGGATATGAGTCAGCTATATATGAGGTACACAAACAATATATCTTAAGAAGTAAAAAAGAACAATGAGACTCCCATTAAAAGATCCATCTAGACCCAGACTAAGATAATAAAAGAAGCTCCAATTACCAAAGTGTTACAAATCCTCCCTAGGGGAACACTGGAGACTTATACCCCTAAAATTGTAGATATAACCTCCACTGAAACTGAAACTGAGACAATTGCTGAAAAAAAAATCAAAATAATAGAAATCAAGGAAAAACAGTAGAAACAAAGACTGAAATGCCTAGATTGAGAAACAGGATAAGAACACACAAACTACACATGTTAAGGAAGATCTAAATCAAACAAATAAAGCTTAGCACCCTTTCAACATCAAAATTGAATTAGCAAAATTAAAGATATCAGTTCCCTTGACTGAACTAGTAAATAATGAATCCTATAGGTCACAAATAACTTAAACTTTAAACATAGGAGAGGGAGAGGATGTTGTTAACCTGAATAAAAATAAAATAAAAATAAAATAAATATATAAAATAAAATTAAAAATTCCAAGCCGACTCTATGTTCTCTATTATTATTCCTCCTCATTAGTATTTATTAAAAGTTTTCTGCTCTTCTTGTATCATCATTCTTCAACCCTGATGATGGATCCCACTTGGGATTTGAAACGTTGGTATAAAGATGTTGAAACTGTGGATTCTCCGATCAATAAAAATGACACAAGCCACAGATCTCTAAAATCCAAAACCTGAATGATGATCAACCTAAATTATTGTTTGGCCCTGAGGCCAATGGTATTCATCAGCAAGGGGGAGTTCCTCCTTTCTACATTAGCCTGAACATTCATGACAAAATATTACATAATGCTATGTTAGACTCAGGGGCATCCCATAATTTGATGCCAAAGGCAATCATGGAGAGACTGAACCTAGACATTACCAGACCATATAAGGATTTGTTTTCTTTTGACTCTAGCCAAGTTAAATGCCTTGGTTTGATCAAGGACTTATGTGTAACTCTTGTCCAGTGCCCTGCAAAGAGTATTCTAATGGACATAGTAGTTGCAGAAATCCCACCCAAATATGGAATGCTTATATCTCGCTCAATGGGAGCAAAACTACAGGGATCCTTGCAGTTAGATATTTCTTATGCCATTATATTTGTTTTTGGCCAACCAAGAAAACTATATAGAGAGACCTTGATGAAATACATGGTGAGTAGTGATGAAAAACCACAAAACTTTCCCATATACTCCATGCATTCAGATATGGACTCTTTTATCTTGTACAATGTAGAACATGACAATAAGGAAATCACAGCTCAAGACCTGAAATACAGAACAGCTGACAGTGAGAACATTTTTCATGAGTCCCTATGGCATCTAGACTTTGATGGGTCTGTTAATAGGTTAGGGGCTAGTGCAGGAGTGTGGATCCATAATATGGAGAATAATCATGCTGAGGGACATGCTTTTAGATTGAACTTCAAGTGTACCAATAACATGGCTGAATATGAAGCCCTGATTCTAGGGTTACAATTGGTTAGGAAACTTGGAACCAAAATATTTTCCATCATGGGAGACTCTGAGCTGATTTTTAAACAAATTAATGGTGAATACTCTGTAAACAATCCCAGACTTGGTCAATATAAGGAAACTACCCTAGACTTGATCAAAGACCTCCTGTAAACAAACTTTGCTACCATTCCTAGAAAACAAAACATGCAGGCCCACAGTCTGGCCACTTTTACTAGTACCTATAAATTTCCATTTCAACCCAAACATCAGTACACTGCAGAAGTTAGACATAGGCATGTTATACCAGACAACCTGGAGTATTGGCAGATTTTCTCCAAGGATTCTCAAATTTATGATTTCATGAACAATGAAGGTGAGTTTCAGAATTGTAAGATAGATACAGACTATACAATAGACAATAATATAGAAAGTAACATAGATGTAAATATTTTAGATATAGCTAAACCAACTAAATTTACTAAAGTAAAAATATACAGTTTAGAGAATGTAGAGATTGAAGAAATAATGAATGATGATCCTAAAATTCTTAATCTGAAAAATATTTTTTTTCCTAAGGGATTAGTCCCATTAGAAGATTTGTTTGACTCTAATGATGTACTTAGGAAACCCAAAATGGAACCTTTGAGAGCTGACATAGAAGAGGTTAACATAGGAACTGAGGATAAACCAAACTCATTAAAACATCAAAAGCCTTACCTCTATAGGAAAAGGTTAAATACATCAATTTGTTTAAAGAGTTCCACGATGTTTTTTCCTAGAGTTATGAAGACTTAAAATCTTATGACACCAGCATAATCCAACACAAAATACCTCTAAAAGAAGATCATAAACCTTTCAAACAGAAACTTAGAAGAATAAACCCAGTTCTTATGTCATCTATTAAGAAAGAAGTTAAAAGAATGTTTGATGCCCAAATTATAGCCCCCATTAGATACTCAGATTGGATTTCAAACTTAGTCACTACTAGGAAAAACACTGGTGAAATTAGACTTTGTGTAGATTTCATAAATTTAAACAAGGTCTCACTAAAAGATAACTATCTTCTACCAAAAATGGACTATTTCCTGCAGAGGGTAGTAGGCTCATCCAGGATTTCACTCTTAGATGGATTCTTTTGGTATAACCATATCTTAGTTCAACCAGAGGACCAAGCCAAAATTGCATTTACTACTCTTTGGGGTACCCTCATGTATTTGAAGATTCCTTTTGGATTAATGAATGCAGGTGCCACATTTCAAAGAGCTATGGATATAGCTTTTGCCAAGGAGATCCATGACTTTCTAGTAGTATACCAAGATGAAATCACAGTCTTCTTTAAATCTGACAATGAACACCTAGACCACCTGAGAAGAGTATTTATCAAATGTAGAAAATTTGGCATTTCTTTAAATCCCAAAAAAGACACTCTTTGGTCTAGAAGAGGGAAAATTGTTTGGACATATCATATCTAAAGATGGGATTAGAATAGATCTTGCTAGAATAGAGGTCATTTTGACCATTACCCATCCTAGAAACATTAGAGAGTTACAGTCATTTCTAGGCAAGATAAAATTTCTTAGGAGATTCATTTCAAATCTAGCAGAACTGATTAGAGAATTAAATAACATGCTAAGAAAGGACTCAGCATTTAAATGGACAGTGGAGGCCAAACAATCCTTTGAAGCCATCAAGGAAGCCTTAACCAAAACTCCAGTCCTTATAAGTCCTGATTTTAACAAGGATTTTATAATTTTTTCTTTTGCTTCAGAACACACCATTGTAACAGTCTTATTGCAAAAGAACAACCAAGGATATGAAAAACCAATTGTGTCTTTTAGTAAATCCTTAAGAGATGCCACACTCAAATACAATATTATGGAAAAACAAGCATTAGCTTTAGTAAAGGCTATCAAAGACTTCAGAGTATACATTCTATATTCTCACATTATTGCTTATGTTACAAATTATGTAGTTAAGGATATTTTGACACAAAATGGACCTGAAGGGAAAAGAGGCAAATGGATTGCCACAATATTGGAATATGACATAGAGATAAAGCCAACTAAGCTTATCAAAGTCCAAGGTTTAGCAAAACTCATGGTTGAATCAAACTGTCAGGCCCTTGATATAAACTTCATTAGTGCCCTTGATGATCAGGAAGAGATGGCGACTCCACCGAGCAGTGAACCTTTTACTGATTCACCCTAGTACGCAAATATTATATTTGTATTACAAAATTTACAAGCTCCTCCTGGTTTAATAAGAACTAAAGCTAGATTTTTAAACATGAAGTCAATGAAGTATTGTATCATAGATAATGCATTGTTTTGGAAAGACAATAGTGGTATTCTTTTAAATTGTTTACTGAAAAATGAAGCTGATAAAATCATGCAAGAGTTTCATGCAGGGGATTGTGGAGGACACTTGCACTAGAAGACTACTGCTGACAAAATCCTGAGGACTGGTTTCTACTGGCCCACTTTATTTGCAGATGTTAAGAAACATGTGGCCTCCTGTCATAAATGCTTGATATTTGAGGGAAAGAGAAAAATTTTACCCTTGCCTCTTAAACCAATTTCCATTGAAATTCCATTTCAACAATGGGAGTTAGACTTCATTGGAGAAATACAACTAGCCTCCTCAGCTCAGCACAAATGGATTCTAATAGCTACTAACTATTTTACCAAATGGATAGAAGCCATACCTTCTAGACAAGCCACAGACACTATCATAATCTCATTTCCAGAAAATAATATCTTGTCAAGATTTGGATGCCCCCGGAAGCTCATTACTGATAATGCAGCTTCCTTTAAATCCAGGAGAATGATAGACTTGGGTAACAAATACCATATCACCCTTGGCCGCTCCACAGCCTATTACCCTCAAGGTATTGGACTAGCAGAATCCTCTAACAAAAGCCTGGTCAATATCATTAAGAAATTGCTGGAAGATAACAAAAAGACATGGAACAAGAAGTTAGTCAATGCCTTATGGGCAGACAGACTAACTACCAAGAAGTCCATTGGCACATCTCCCTACCAGTTAGTATATGGGATGGATGCAGTTTTTCCATCATCTTTGGGAGTGCCAGTGATGAAGATCATCCAGGAATTACAGGTGGAACCAAATGATATTCAGAGAAGAATAAATCAGACCATACACCTGCAGCAGACCAAAGAAGAAGTATATGTAAAATCACAGGTAATCCAGGACAAAATCAAGAACGTTTTTTATAAAAAGACTAAAGTAGATGATTTTTACATAGGAGATAAAGTCCTCCAATGGGATTCGAGGAGAGAAGACAAAGGCAAGCATGGAAAATTTGATTTTCTGTGGCAAGGGCCTTATGTCATTTATGGTTACAGGGGCAACAATGCCTTTTTCTTGAGAGAGATAGATGGATCAGATCTACCAGGAGGACTTGTTAATGGTAGAATGTTGAAGCATTATTTTTCCACTGACTAATAATAGTTCACTTTACTTTGCATCATTGTACATAACATTTCAAAGTGTAGATTGGATTGGATGGTAATCCTTTGAAGTTGAAGCCCGGAGAGAAGGCCCCGAGCTTTGAAGGATTCACTATCATAACTATCAATAAAGCAGAATCACAGAAGGACAGTTCACAAGGTAACTACAGTCACAATTCAAAGGCCACTGATCTTTAGAGTTCTTGACATTTCACCAAGAAATTCCATCCCCATGTGGAGCCACTGTTAGAGTCCTATAATAATAGGAATTCATAATTTTGAATTGACTATGGTTAAATCTTGTAATATTGTACATACCTTTGATTTCTGCAAATGTTTTCAATATTAAAATTAAAAAATGTGAAGAGGGTATGTCTTAAAAGAAACATCAAAGGACAAAAAGAATAAGAAAATATCAAAAAAAAAATGAAGAAACATGAACCCCAAACAAAAACAGATCATGAAAGTGCACAAGTCCAAGTGCCACTACTCTTTACTTTACTATCTAAAATAATGATTGTGTGTAGCTTGTCATGCATGCCACAACCCATGATAGTCAAACTGTTTAATCTTGACTACTTCATGCTTTAAATTTCCTGTCTATAGTTAGAGAATAAATATCTGGCAAAACTATTTAATCTTGGCAGATCAGTAGTTAGGTAGAGAAAGAAAATGTGCTCATAAGCTTAATCTAAGCCAATGGAAGATATAAGGTTAGAAGTAGATAGTTTACTTTTCAAAAGAAAAAGGAAAGGAAAGGGTCTACTAGCTTAAATGCACCCAACAAAGTGAAGAAAAAAATGTTAGGGTAAGTAGAAGAAAGGTTGCAGAAAGTACAAAGTTCATTGAAACAAAAGCACATTTATCATGTTTAATCATGTGTTTCAGTGTGCAGGAGAAGTTATGAAAGTGAAAGGATGTTCACAAGTTCATTTGGCTAACTTCCCCTCATTCCATTTCACCCCCACTACATACTTACTAATTTCCCCATCATCCCATCATTTCTTGCTAAAATACCCTTTTCCCTTCATTTTCACCCTTGCCCCTTGGTTTCACACATTTCCCTAGCAATTTACCCTCCAAACTCATTCCCCTACCCAAAAACCCCTTTTCCCTAGTGTGAAACCCATTCCCCTTTGAAAAAATCATTTTCCCCTTATTAATCCCCTATTTCACTAAAAACCCTTATCCTAAGTTTAAATCCCCCCCCCCCCCCCCGCATTACTTTATTAACTCCCCCATTCCTATATTTCCAACATAATCCCTTTTAAACCATAAAACCCCATATTTCCTAAGTTTTGTCTCCCTCCCGCTTATTTAAACTAAACCCCGCAATTCACCATTTTCCCAACAAAACTTGTTTAACCCACCACTTTGGTGCAGTAAACTAATCCCGCTACAAAAACCCCAGTCATTATATTTTTAATCTCGCTGTTACTCATAAATTAATTACAAATCAATTGTAATTAACCCCTGGGCCCTGCTAATTTCCGCTCTGATTCCCCACGGTGCAACTTCACCGCGCGACAGTCGTTTGATCTACCACCCCCAGATCTGATAGGTGCATCCATATCGCATCCATTCACCTCCCGAACTTTACCCGCTTGAGAGTACGCGATATGAGCGGTGTTGCCTGAGCCCCTTTTGGCTACGTGGCAGCATTGTGTGAACTTGCGTGCTCTCGGGAAAAACTGCCCGATGGCCAAAAGCGGTGTAATGGCCCCCTAAAATGCCTCCTCGCATAAGCGAAAACCATCATTGTTTATAATGAATTTCCCCGCCAATTTCTAACCGTTTCTGGTTAAAAGGGGAAAGACACCCATTTTCACCCTTTTTTGCTCATTTGCTCTGTTAAAGCCTTCTAAGCTTTCCTACGCCACCCTAAGCTTCTGCAACCATATTTGACCTCCAACTGCCTCCCGAACACACTATGGAAGCCCAATTCAGCCCTCCAGTGCACAACTGAAGCCACAGTACTCCCTGCAGTCACCATTCACACCTGTTTGCAATCTGAACCTCAAATTCCAGGTATTTTGATAACAAACCAAAAATGGCCCTCTCAGTTTAAAAACGTACAGTCAATTCAAGAAATAATTAATTGAATTTAAGTTGATTTTGTTGAGGGACAAAGCCCCATAGGGTTTTGGGTCAACACCCTAGCAGAGCGGGGGTTATATACAGTAAAAAACAAGCATTCCACACAGACATGATACTTAAATAAGCAAACTACGCGAAGAGAGGTGCACCTAGGGGTCCTTCGTTCGGGTAGATCCAGCCAGGGTTCAAAACCTCTTAGAGTTCCTCTCGATCCTTGAACCTACAAAACAACCAATTCAAAGAAGCATAGACATATATAGACAAAGCATCATATAGAAATCATCTTCATAACATATTGAAAGATGGTTAGTTATACAATTGAAACAACTATTCATATGTAAACCATAACAATAACATCATATGCATAAAGAAGATTGATTTTGGAAACAAGATAAATGTTTCTTTATTGCAGATAACTAAAACAAAGCAAGGAATGATATCACTTGAATCTTCCTCTTGCTGGCTCCAAGCGGAACCATCCTCCGAGTCCGTCCAATCCCAAGTCTTCAAAAGGCTCCTTCCACGACTCCCACAAAGATATCTCAACTAGTGAAATGACATCATAACTCAAGGAAACAAAGGTTTCCTGTAGTGGGGGAAGTGTTGGAAGCACAAGGATCTTCAGACCTAATCAGGGATAATCTCAGTAGAGTAATTTTCTCTCTATTCTCTCCTCCTTTAGGCCTTCCCATTGAAGCTTTTTTATACTTCTACCATAATAGTTTTTGAGTTGGAAATTCATTGGGAACAGTTGGGCCACGGGCACTAATAGGTAATCAACAAGTAAAACCCATGACTTCTGCCTGAAATTAAGGAGATTTAATTTTTTTAAGTGTTTTAAGACATAAACATGGTTTGGGTATACACAAACCCGCGTATACACGCGTTTAGCTTAGGGCAATGTCGCGTATAGGGAGTAAAACACTGTTTTTTAAGTATTTGGACCAGGTCTGGAAGGAGGGGTTGCCCTAGCCCATAAATACGGCATCACAAATATCAAGGGTGAGATTTGGAGCTATAACAGATGCCCCCTAATATATGAGGTCATAAGGGGTACATGATGGCCGAAATGTATTAATTACATGGAAAGGAAACCTATCAAAAACTGAGAAGGACTTCGCCAAATTTCAACCTGCCAAGCCACAAAAGGAGATCAGAAAGAAACACTGTCTGAGGCGGGCATACCCATGCTCAGAGAAAGTAAAGCATGTCTACATATCAAGTACAAGTGGATCCACTAAGTATACAAGTATAGAAGACTGGAAATACTACATGTCTGAATATCACATATAAGATTGTCAATGATGTTGAAGTATGAAGCGGATCATTGATATCAAAGATTGATCCCAACAGTACCAAATGAACATGATGGAATAAGATGGCACTACACTGCAAACTCGAGTGCCAGCATATAGAATGTCGCCATGAATGACTGCAACATATAAGGTGGAATGGTATCAACTAGCAGCAACAGGAGCAACTGTCAAGTGAACCAATGAATGTTGATGCAACCCGAGGTCTTCACCGACCACCGTGGTACATTTCTACACAATGGGAATGAATGAGTTGAAGTCAACCATGTGAGAAATCATTTGATTACCGGTCATTGATGTATACAATTAACAAACGCGAGACTACTCACCGATGATGATAATGAGAGTCAAGGTACCCCTGTACAATCTAACAAGTGTGAATAAATTATCTGAAGTCAAACACCTGGAATAATCTATCGATCAGGAGACAATGATGGTTTCCCACTGTAGATAGCGAAGGATCCGCGACTAATGACTGCAAACCCCAAGGTACTGTCAAATGGACTCTAGACCTTTTCCCCAGAGCAATGAGTCGTAGTTGATGGGGAAAGATCTACTAAAAGGAAGGCATTAAGGCATCCTTCATAAAAAAAAGATGTACTAACCCGACTGAAGCACGTTTCCGGCGTACACAAGATGTGGCTAGTGCACGACAGAAACCCTCTGAACCAACCAATAATAAAAGCTAACACAGAGGCGAGGTATCCACCAATAGGGTCAAATGGAAACCAAGGTACTGCATGAATCCCAATGTGTGATAATGTAAGTTGATGTCGAACATAAGGGAAACCACTCAGCCAAATACCCATGATACTGATTGATGCTAAGCACAAGGTGACCTACCAATAATGAAAATAGGGCCAGGGTGCGCTCTAGGCCTGTCCTCAGAGCAAGATGTTGTCGTCGATAAGGACAAGACCCGCTAGCAAGAAGTCAATGGAGACCTTCTCAAACTGGCACGAGTAAAGGACCAATATAACTGATGTGATGATAGACAAGACACAGACAACCAGGGGTGGCCGACTAAAAAATGAGTCAAGAGACACCGCAGAGAGTCT
Source organism: Pinus tabuliformis (assembly GCA_031772625.1). Classification (NCBI taxonomy): domain Eukaryota; kingdom Viridiplantae; phylum Streptophyta; class Pinopsida; order Pinales; family Pinaceae; genus Pinus; species Pinus tabuliformis. Next base: position 44,699,427 of record CM062807.1, on the reverse strand, counting down.
GACTCAGGCTAACTTCCCTTGAACAAAAGCACGACTCAATGATGACCATGTGGCAGCATATGATGACTCTGTATGAGTTTGTCATGCAGGAGGCATGAACAAACTCTCCATATGATTGGAAGAGATAAGCAATCGGAGGAGAACTGACTCAATAACAAGGTTAAGGCGTACCTAAGTCAAATTAAGTCCCGCCCAAATGGAGGAGACTTTGTTTTGAGTGTTTTGTTCAAGAGCGACATGACTGACTCTAGCTGCCAACAATAAATGGGAATATTGTCCCGTTCCCGCTCTTTTTTGGAATATATAATTTTTTGTCTTTTTCTTTAAGCTCGAAAAAGAATAAAATAATGCTATAGTACAGTGGAAGGAACGAGCGTCGATGAAGCAGATGATCTAGTTCTTGGGATTGGAACAATCCTATGCTCAATGAAAGGAGGCAAAAACTGGTCAAAGACACTCAAAGGTGTGTTCCTTCCACACGTCATAGGGTATCGAGTTGCAGAAGTTAAAGGGTTGCAAGTTTGATTTTTCAAATGACTTGGTCAAAATTTGGCTTAAACACGAGTCCAAGTGAAGTCGACTAAAGGCCAAGAGGTGCAAGCGGTCAATCTGCAATGTAGTAGTACAACTCAACATGAAGGAGCCTCTAGGGTATCAAGCCAGAACAAAGCGAAGAAGCAAAGAGGGACGAGTCTTCAACGCTTAAGTCATGGCGGGACTACAGAGGACTCCCGAGCCTACTCAAATCGAAGAAGCATGGGCAACAAATGTCAGTGAGGTGCTAACTACAATTCCCATGAAAAGGATGGCTCTACCATCGTGTCAAAGTTTAAAAATCGGCAAGTGAAGTTGGTTTGCTAATGATGACATGATGGGATCGACCCTATGGCAAGTATATCGGTAGATGGAGGCTAGTTATGCAAAATGCAACGGAAGAATGGCTTCCCTAACCTATATGCCAGTGAGACAATGATACTTGCCATGACGGGTCATCGGTTCCATGACTGTTGAACCGTCATGGAAAGTATCGTTTTCTCACCAGGTAATGCCCAAACTTGTCTTGCATTCATTTGTGATTAATTTTAAGAAATTTAATTAAGATTTCACTGTTGAATTTATGTCAAAAATTTTGTCGCGGCGTATACATGGGTTGGATATATGGAACCCGTGTATACGCAGGCCCTAAACGTGATTGTGTATGAAATAGACTCGCGTATACATCGTTTAAATTTCAAAACAAAAAACAAACGGTCCAAACTTTTTTTTTCTCAGGATGCCAATCACCTGGAGGAAAAGGGAGCATGCCATTGTTAATTATGAGGTCATGAATGATCAACAAACTTTAGATACCTTAAGAGGATGCGATTTGCTAAAAAAATTCAAAATGCCAAATATGATGGCAAATACTTGCTTGCTCGAAATGCTCATTCACTACTGGAGCGTCGAGGACGACTCATTCATGATTGATCAAATGCCACTAAGAATAGAGATTGAGGATATCTATTTTATCACAGGCCTTTCCCGGAGGGGAGAGGTAGTACATTCTACGGGTCGTTCACAAGGTAGCCTCTCTATTGAGGACTATGTGCATATATATTGCCCGGGCCATCCAGAAAAGATTGGAAGCCAAATTCCAATCAAGCACGTAGAGAGTTTTTCATTGAGGATCATCCTGTTCACTATAGCCAGAGTGAATGGATCAGCCTCCTTACACCAAGATTCACGACTTGCCATGAGCTTGGCGGTAGACTGTCTCATCACAGTATTTGATTGGTGTACTCCTCTTCTCACCAACCTGAAGAGCCAGCTATCATCTATCAAAAAGGGCCAACCCAAAAACTTTGGGTATGGGACAATTCTGTGGTCCTTATTTTTCAAGAAGGTCCCAGTGTTATGACCTAGAGTACCAGTTTCAATCAGTAGCCCGCAAGATCCACAGATGGGCAGGTGGGCTGATCTGATGAAATGACTAGGAGGCGGGGACATACCACGGACTGCTTTTGACGATGATTTCTTCTCCTGGTGGGAGCAGCAGATCATCACAGTGGATGATTATCCCTATGCCAGCTTGGACTTCCGGGAGATCCTGATTTAGTGTTACCACCAGATGCTATTTTTTTGATTTTATGATTTTATGATTTTTATGATTTTTCAAATATGAAAATGAAATTTAAAAATATTTCTGATGGGATTCAAATGACTAATATAATGATCATATTCCAGATATTGGGCCAATATGACTAGATGGTTTCCCACGGCATGGATGTCGCAGCCGAGGTGTTGAAGAGGCGGCTGCCGATACAAAGCGACTCCTATACACAGTTCAGCGGAACTTGGTGAGATTAACTCACTGAGTACCAATGGAGGCCGTAGAGGATCTCCCTATAGACATGCAGCTTCACGTGGTTGGAATGCCATGAGACTGGGTTTGGACTCTTAGGCATGTGGCCAAAGCAGTGGTCACATACTTAGCTGCTCATCCTGAGCCGAGTCATTAGATGTACTGGACATGATTATGGGTATTTGAGTCCCAATTTTTGTATATTATTTTGGGCACACTTATGTACACTCGAGATATTTTGTGATATATATATATAGTTTCAATTTTCTGATACTTGATTTTATTGTGATGAATGAATGATATGCCAAACTAAAGCTTGATTAGCAATAGAGTCTGCTAGCCAATTATGAGATCTTGGAATGTGCAAATAATTAATATAAGTAAATGATCTTTGCAACAACCTCACTCTTAAATATTGGCGATATAAAGATGGATCCCTAACCCGATAAATGTTATTTAATTGAGACACTATCAGCTGCGAATCAAGATATACTACTAATGAATCGATTCCATAAGAAATAGCTTCAGATAGCAAATTAATAACGGCAGTATACTCGGCCATATTATTTGATGCAGGACCAATGCATATGCCCCTTGACACTATCAACTAACCAGTTGGATAGTAGATCACCTAAGCTGCGGAAGTGAGGTTCCAAGTGTCCCGATTAGCACCATCGTCAAATCCAAAATAGACCAAGTCATCCATCAACACCTGCCACAGCAGATCAAAAAGTGTTGATACCAAAAAACTCTCGATGAGTTATGTACAAAAATTTAAAATATACAAAGAAGCCATTGCCTAACTGCTAAGAAAAGTACTTCTTGAGGTAGAGCCGATCAGGGGGCTCTGCCAACTTGCTCCTAGGGATGTTTATAGGTACAATCATTGAACCAATCAATATATTACCTTCGGCAGACATCTATGTTGGAGCCAAAGGAACCGTACAAACATCGCTGGCAAACAGACTGGAGGACCTAGATTCGACTTCATGCGAAGGAGGACGAACAAATAAATGATGATGTAAATCTTCCAATGGTCAATCTACAGCCGTCATCGCTTCGAATATCGCTTCGTTAGATGGAAAAACTGTATCTAAGCACTCCAAAGCAAAAGTGGAATCAAAGGTCCAAGTAGGAGCCACATCACCATATAACTCCTTTTCTGAAGGAGTAGGAAGGTCATCTGTAGAGTTATTGATAGATTCATATCTAAGCTATGTTGCAGACATAGAAGACTCTATTTCACCCACCTTTCCGTCATCTGATGTGGTCACAGATGAAGATAAGGCTCCAAGATCCGAAAAATAATGAGTTTGAACAAACTCTTTCTGTAAAGGCTCCTTGGAGGATGAAATTGTATCTATTCTAGCTGTAGGAGGGGGAAGATCAAATACACCCATCAAGGAAGAGTACATCCCGACTCCTAGATTCTCAATAGGTGGATGAGGGTTATCCACTAAGGGAACAGTAGAATCTGAAGTTGCTCAAGGATCAACTGGAGAATAATCCAATTGATCAACCTTAACAATTTTCCTCTCATGAGGAAAGCAAAGGAAGCGAAACACAGTCGAAACGATGGCATCCATTTCATAAATCCAATTCCATCCTAAGAGGAGATTTTAATCTAGGTTAGCATCAATGATTTCCACTTCGACGTTAACTACCTTTCCTCCAACACATATAGGAAAGGCCAGGATAATCCCATGTGGCCTATGAGAATGACCATCAAACGTTGTCAAGAGGGTGGGTGAAAGAACAGTTGAAGGCGATCCAATGGCCTTCCAACATGACATAGAAATAACACACGTGGAAGCTCCCTCATCTATAACCATCTGAAAAATATTATTTTTTTGGTAAGTAGACTTTATCTAGAAAGCCATATGATGAGGAAGTCTCTTTTTGACATTATGCATATCAAAAGTGAGAGCTAAGGAATTGTTTGGATCAACTGCCCATATCGCCGAAAGCAAAGCACTTCATTGAGTTGGACGCAACTGGAGAACCTCTAAAGTGAACATTGCGCATGGAATCTGAGCCAGATCCTCAACAATGGAGTAGTTCTGGGCGGCCCTAGCATTAGGGTTGATAGTAGCGTGCTTAGCGAAACCTTTCGGTATCCGAGGTATATTCTCGACAAAGGGTCGCTCAACATGAAGCAGGTCGACAGTTCCGGGAATAGTTTTATCCTTGGATGTTTCAGGTTCACCATAATCACGTGACCGTGTGGCCACATTGGCGTGAGAACCCATCATGAAAACATTTGATGAATTGTCCCCCTCCTAGTTTCCCCCAGTAGAGGTACCAGGGTTTGAATTCGCGCCAACAAGCAACTGCTGCCCTTGGGGAAAAGGGTTGGTTAATACAGCTTGAGAGCTAGAAGTCCCTTGTTGCCCTAACAAGCATTGAGCATCTTGAATTTTTGGGCAGAGATGAGTCAAATGGTCTCCATTGCATAGCTTGCATGGAAACTTAGCTTTCTTCTCAGACCCATTTCCACCCTCACCAGCACCATTGTCGGGATTGTTTGCATTACCCTTCCCGTCTTGATTCTTCTTTTTACCTCGTCCCTTCTTCTTCCCATCAGAATTTTGATTTCCTTTGGGGTTAGAAGTCTGAACGAAGTTTACGAAAGAAGGTTGGGAAGGCGAAGGGTTAGACGATGTGACCTGATTGGTAGGAGCAGTTTGTAAAGACAATTGTTGCAATTAGCTCAACAGGTTCATCGCATTGGTGTCTATGGATATAACAATACCATCTACATGGGGACCTAGCTTCAACTTGGCTATATCAATCTTAGTTCCAGGAGCATCAGGCAATATTTTCTAAAGAATCCCAGACCGAGAGTAAATAAATTCTAACTGTTGGGCCCGAAAAATAGCTTTCTCTTCAGAATAGACTCTGGACAAAGAGATGTCCTTGGAAATATCTGGTTGTAACGATTTCAAGAACCATTCGAGACGGTATTCAGGAGGAATTTCGGCTTTAATGAGCCTCTTTCTTCGTCTCCATTCCTGAATATGATCAGAGATGTGAGTTGCCGTATCCTGACAAAAATTGGCCAGAAGTTCAGTTCTGGCATCATAACGAATGGGCAACTTGAAATGGTTTAGAAAAATGTTAACGAAATCAGCGAAGATGTAAATCTGCCCCCTGGAAACTCTATATACCACTTGGCTGCATTTCCAGTTAAGGTGCGTTGAAAAAGTCTCAACCTAATCGAGTCATCGATGAGGGAGTTTGATGAGCACCACAAATGGAATGTGGTTACATGGTCGCCCGGGTCTTCACCACCATTCCCCTCGAACTTTGGAATATTCAACGGTAGTTTGGTTGGGACCGGAGGCCAGGCCGGATTGTATCTGATTGGATCATTTGTCAATTTTGTGAGATCTAGCAAATTCAGAGTTTCCAGAAAGGGAAGCCTAGGAGGACCTTGGGGATTCCACCCAGATTGGGCGGAGTTCCCAAAGTTTTGAAAAGATTGGCCTGGATTTTGAAAGGCACCAGGCTACCCGAAGTAACTAGCAGAACCTGCCGAACCAAAAGGCGACCCTTGTGGTCCAGCAAAACTCGAATTTTGACCAACTCCAGCCGAAACACCTACAAAACTAGTGAAGTTCCCTCCTAAAGAATTATAAGGAGTCGATAACCCCTGATAAGGATTCCAAGTAGTAGCTAAGGGAGGAATACTTCGAAATGAACTAACTGTGGAGTACGGCTTATTCCCTTGTTAGCCGAAAAACGGATTTCCAGTTCCTATGCCACTAACCGCAGGGTTAGTCCAACCTTGAAAGGGATTATTGCCTTGACCTATAGAAGAAAAAGGCATAGATCCTATCGTCAGGTTGGAATGTGGTATATGACCACTTCCAAAAGGAAAACCCTGAAATGAAGCCGATCCACCCATCATGGATGTGGAGGCACTAAATGGAACTGACGGAATACCTTGTGAATGGGTACCAAATGGGAAAAATCCAGAACTTGATGCACTAGCTTGGGAATTTCCACTCGTAGAAGGAATGGAGGTAGACCCAACTAAGGATGTGCTAGAAAAAGACCCAAATAATGATTCAGAGGGGATGGAAATAGTTCCTCCCCCTTGTATTGATGTTGGAGTCCGCATGGTTGTAGCACTTGTGGTAGAAGCCATGCTTCCAGTGGTGGTCATTGAAGGTAAGTGTGTAAAATAACCTGGACTTGACGATCTATGCGTCGGAGTCCCAATGCATTGTAATACGTTTGGATGATCTGAAGGTAGAGGAGAATTCGGAGCTGCTAACGACTCTGGGAGTTCTCCTACCTCAATGTTATTTTCCGATTGAAAGAGAACTCGAGAAAGAATTGGCGAATTCCTCTCTAGTTCTGCGGAAGTACCAAGCCTATCCTGAACACTAATGCCCCCGAGCGGAGGATTAATCCCCGATGCGTCGGCTGCCACGGGATGAAACCCACTGGCAGTATTACCTCTACGCCTTCTAGGAGAAGGCTCTAAACTTGGTGGTCAAAGACCACGAAGTCTTCGAGACCGTCTAGGCAATCGGTTAGCCACTTTTAATTTTTTATTAAGATCTAGTTAAAGACTCAAGAAAAAATGAAAGCTAGGCCAACTAAAGAACACACTAAAAAGTCCCTAAAAGATGTTAGCCAGTCAAACAACTTTCAAGTATTTCCACTCTGGGTGATGAGGACCGGACACCAAAATACAAGAAAGTGAAGTAGGGGCCTTTCGAAGATAGTCTGGGATAATGACAGTCCAGGCCTACCAGCGAAGGTATCAGAGGAAGTTACGCTAACCTCCAAACAACAGCCTGTGCCGGTGCAAGCCCCCAAGCTTCGCAAGGGTGCCCTCCAGAAGTGTTGCTGAGAGTGATACAACGTCGAACTCAGGTGCCACGGGATTCCCCTCCACAACCACCTGTGTAGATCCCTAGGATTAGCAACTAAGGTTACCAACTCGTGTCAGAAGCCAGGCGAAACAATCTTGAGGTAAGATCTGACAGGTAGGAGAGGGGGTATCTCTCTTCCTTATCTTTAAAAACCCTCGTGCTTAACTCCTAGATCCGGAGCTTTTTTGGTCTTCCTAACGCTATTGGATTTGCACTCGTTATTCAGACTTCTATGTTTGACAGTTTAAAGTGACCTTGGAGAGTTTTCTCTCCACACACCTAATCCAAGGCCCTAAATATCCTAAAACTTATTGATGTGTCTAAATTGACCATATAAAATAGTTCTAGTATGTTTTAATTAGCACTTGTTTTTAAATGGGTTGTTCTTAAGTCAAGGGATAAGTGGAAATGAAACTTGTGGTGTTTTTCGATGCAAAAGAAATTAATAAAAGCCAAACTATATGCAAATGCACTTGTTTCATTCTTCGATGAAAAAAATTTCTACCAAGTTCTAAGGAACTTCCAAGAAAGCAATAAATTTCTCTTTTCTTTTCTTTCAACAAGCTTCACACTCACAAAAACTAACAAAAACTATGGATGCCCTAAAAGATGCACAAACTATCCTAATGCAATGAGTATATGTTGATGCAAAAACTTAAGACTAATCTAACGCAAAGAATGAAAGTAAATTGTTTATCACTTCTAATTAGCCACTTAAAATGTTTAGATACAATATAAGTTCCTAATGCTCATTTTTGTTGAAACACTAAAAACAAATCTCAAGACAAACAAAATTCACTTTCACTCGCAAAAAGAAAGCAAAAACCAAGTTTTTTAAGGAGTTTTCTTTTTCACAAAAGCAACAAACAACTTTTCAAAAGTGCTCCAAATACTATTGAAGACTTTGAGACCGAAAAATAGGCAACAAAAACACTTTGCAAGTTATCAACTCAAAATGGGAAAAAACTCAACAAAATAGGTGTTTCAAGATGTCCTAAACGACCAGAACGCAGCAAAAAGAGCTTGGTGACAATGATCAAAAGACCAAGAAAGACGACTTCCAAAATCGTCACTCAACAACTTTCAAAAAGCGAGAAAAGAAAATGGCCAAAAGATGTAGTTTTGACACAAAGCAAGAATATCACAAAGATAAAGTTGTCACAAAGATTGGAACCAATCTTTCTGCTCTAGAAGACCAGAACAGCCAATATTCTCAGAAAGAAATCTTGTGTGCTCAAACACAAATGATGACACTTGCAACAAAACAAAAACAAGACCAAAACTTTCCACAACAGGAGAGAATTTGAAACTGGAAACTTGCTGCAAAACCAAAGACTGACAACCAAACTTGACTGCTCAGGAAACACTTAGACTAGCAAACAAATCTTCTGAAACAGAAAGACTTGACAAAATCTTGGAAAATTAGGGTATACACGACTGTGTCAATACACAGTTGCGTGTATACGCGATTCAGCCCAGAGAAACCTGCATATACGCGGGTTCATATGGGGAAAATTGTGTACATACGCTACTGTAACCTGACAAAACTGTGTATATAATAGTTCACAAGAAAAAAACAAAAAAGAGGTCTGAAGAAACTGCTCAGACTTAAAGCCTGAGTTCCTACAGGAATAGACAACTCAGTTACAGCAAGAAAATCAATGGTTGAGCCCTGATTGGCTTAAATTAACCCAAACTAAGAATAACAATATTGTTGTCCCCAGTGGAGTCGCCAATTCTGTTGAGGGAAAAAGTCCCCTAGGGTTTTCGGTCAATACCCTAGCAGAGCAGGGGTTATCTACAGTAAAAAACAAGCATTCCACACAGTCATGATACTTAAATAAGCAAACTATGCGAAGAGAGGTGCACCTGGGGGTCCTTCGTTCGTGTAAATCTAGCCAGGGTTCAAACCCTCTTGGAGTTCCTCTCGATCCTTGAACCTGCAAAACAGCCAATTCAAAGAAGCATAGCCATAGATAGACAAAGCATCATATAGAAATCATCTTCATAACATATTGAAAGATGGTTAGTTATACAATTGAAACAACTATTCATATGTAAACCATAACAATAACATCATATGCATAAAGAAGATTGATTTCGAGAACAAGACAAATGTTTCTTTATTGCAGATAAATAAAACAAAGAAAGGAATGATATCACCTGAATCTTCCTCTTGCTAGCTCCAAGTGGAACCGTCCTCCGAGTCCGTCCAATCCCAAGTCTTCAAAAGGCTCCTTCCATGACTCACACAAAGATATCTCAACTAGTGAAATGACATCATAACTCAAGGAAACAAGGGTTTCCTATAGTGGGGAAAGTGCTAGAAGAACAAGGATCTTCAGACCTAATCAGGGATAATCTCAGCAGAGTAATTTTCTCTCTATTCTCTCCTCCTTTAGGCCTTCCCATTGAATCCTTTTTATACGTCTCCCAAAGTAGTTTTTTAGTTGGGAATTCGTTGGGAACAATTGGGCCACGAGCACTAATAGGTAATCCCGAAATTAAGGAGATTTAATTTTTTTAAGTGTTTTAAGACATATACGCGGATTGGGTATACACAGACCCGCATATACACGCGTTTAGCTCAGGGGTAATGTCGCGTATAGGGAGTAAAACATTGTTTTTTAAATATTTGGACTAGGTCTGGAAGGAGGGGTTGCCCTAGGCCATAAATGCAGCATCACAAATATCAGGGGTGAGATTTGGAGCTATAACAGATTTCCCTTAAATTGAGAACATTTCCCCCATTGTATACCCAAACCCCTATCCTGCAAACTGCCATTACCCTATCACTGCACCTGAGTTTTTAAAGCATCACTGCTTCAGCCTTTATAAGTCTAATTCCCACATTTATCTTAAAGATGGCTACCCATACCTCTCTGGATGTCAAACTGGTGTCAACCCCTCACCTGGACATTGACCATTTGGCCCTAGCAGACAGGAATTTCCAAATTATAGACACTGCTACTCCAGGCCACCTTCTGAAAATCCACTGCTGGAGTAAAGATAGGTTTCTAAACCATGTAGATGACATTCACCTTTGGGAATCTGATTTGCCCAAGTATACATTCCTAGAAGTTCACCCATTCCCAGACATTGTACATTTTTTTCATGCCTGCTATTTCCCAAGCCAAAGGGCTATTGTGGCACCAAACCATGAGATACTATTCACCATTACTACTAAATCCATCAACCAGATGATACAAATCTAGCCTAGCCCTAATCAAACCCCTCTATCCATTAGAAATCTGTTGGACCTGTACATCACACTAGACCCAATCAAAATCAAACAAACTTTCCAGAATTTCATCATTGAGGAACACCATACTCCTACAGACGCTCCACCTTATGCTGCCACTATTTTTTCAAAGACTAGTAGGCGCATAATCACCATGCTCTCATGCATCCTAGGATACACAGCAGATGAGCATGTGGATGAGGTCATCATGGCCTTCCTGTCCATTTTCACTCCAGGAAAGCCTCTTGCTACTATGTATGATTATGCTCAGTTCATTGCAGATAGAATGCATGAACACTAGTTTGCCCACGGAAAGAGCTTTCAAATACTCTTTAGTGTTGTTTTATGTGTTTTTGTATTACCAAACAGACAAGTTCCCTGTGAGGACCCATAAATTAGACACCAAGGGAAAGGAGAGATCAGTCATCTACTGGACACCCTTGGTCCCAAAATTTTCCACAACATTCACCTAAAAATACTTCATAGACTCTTTTGTGCACCCAGTCATGGGCATGCTGACTTCTAAGACTGATCCTAGAATCAGCCCAGAGATCAAGAGAGTATTGCAATTAGCCAAGAACAGCAAGGTGAGAGATTGGTACTTGTACCAAAACCACACTGAGAACAGAATTTATGGTTGTGAGCTAGCCCCCTATAAGTTGCCCAAATACCTCCCTATGAGGATATTTGATCTTGAATACTTCAGAAAAATCATCAACTCTGATGAGGTCCACTTCCTAGCTTATAGGAAGAAAACCTAGTTCAAAGTGAAAAACCAAATGGGCCCATTCATTTGCAACAACAGAGAGGCTGGACCAGAGGCCGACAGGTTACTTCAACAAATGAAATTCAGAAATAGTTTCATATGGCACTATGACCCTCATGGTGGCATAAAAAAACTCAGACTCAAGGTCAAGTTGGGAGCACACATCCACCACCCAAGAACTGACATTAAACAGTTTGCTAACCAGGATGAGTGGGGGAGAACACCTTGATTTATTTGGACAGCACTGTTGTGGATGTAGAGAACACACTTATTGATTTGGAAATACAATTTGATCACAACTCTTTCCTGCAGGTTCCAGAACAAGGGGAGAAAATGAACATTCCTCCTGTCATACAGACCCAAGCCAATGAAGAGAAGAATCCTAAGAGGAATAGGGAAGAGGCATCTAACTCTGCCATGGAGACTACTGATGAGTTGTTTGAGCCAAGCAAGAGTCCCAAGTTGAATCTTGTCTTTGAACAGGAGGAAAACATTGTTTCAGAGGAAATAACTGAGTGGGGCAGAGAAGTAAAGAAGTAATTGCATCAGAGGAAACACAGCAACCATCAACCTCCAACATACAGATGATAGAGAAACAATAGAATATGGAGGTTTCTTCCTATGTCAGGCCATCTGACAAGGAAAAAGATATCAAAGATAGATTCAAAGAGATAAAGATGAGGAATGAAAAACTGAAGGCGAAGACATATGCCCAATACCTCAAGCTTACACCACCAAACCAGACCAGACTGATGTTAGCCTTTGACATCAAAGCAGGGAAAATGCAAGTATCATTTTTGCAGCCCACTATACAACAACCAAAGACCTTAGCAGACTACAAGAAGACAAATTTTGAGGTGTTGGCCAGGGATGTTCATCCCATTGATCAGATAGAGTTCCATAAGCAGGCTAGAGAAATTATTTACTCCACCCTCACAGAAAAGGCCATGGATGCTTTTAAACTAAAAGATTCATTGGATAATGTGACAGCCCAATTTAAGCTGGAGAAAACCTCCTCACAGGCCAAAGACACCAGGATAAAATCCTTGGAGGACTTGATCATTGAACTGGGCTATGACACAAGTGATGTTAAGGCCACAGAGAAATTAATCAAGAAGAAGAATGAGGACATAGCAGCCCTCAAGAAACAGCTTAAGTTGCCTCATTTACAGCACCCACAAACAAAGGAGGTCCTGGAAATCCAGACCAATCATGAGGAAATGATGGACTTAGCGTTGCAACTGAATGATCAGTTGAAGGAGATGGAGAAAGAACTAGATAGCTTGATGCAGCCCAAACAAGCTAGTCTAGATAATGCTCCTGCAACTATCATTCCAACAATGACCACTACTGTACCTTCTACTTTGACAACATCCTTAGCTCCCACTACTCCAATGGCCACTACACTACCGACATCTACACCAACTACATCAGCAATAGGATCAACAGCAACAGGCTCCACGGGAGAAGAAGCAAAAAAGTTGGTCAAAGCAATGGAAGAAATTTCCATTCAGACCACTGATATGAACAAACTTAAGGAAAAAGTCACGAGCTTGGAGATAGATTACAAATTGGCCCAAATCATGCATAAAGAAGAACAACAGAAGGCCACAAGGATGACTAAAAGAATCAAAAGCCTAGAAAAGGAATTGACACTAGGTGAACCTATAGGTAAGGCTAAGGAGCAACTGTGGGCCAATATCATTGACTTTGTTAAGATATTTGGCCATCCATCCAGGTTATTTTTGAACAAATTGATTTGATAAAGCAGGCTACAGAAGCCATTCAGAAATTCAAAGAAGAACTTGGAGATATGCCAGAGGAGGCAGCAAGGATCATCCATTTCCTCAACTCCAAGAATAAGTATGATCTGCAAGAACTTGAGATACCTGACAGGATAGGTACAATTTTGGAAGTCAGAAAATTCCTCACTAAGAGCAATTTGATGTTGAACTTAGAAGATAAGTGTCAAAACATGCAATTAGCCGTTGACAAGATCATGGTTAAGTTTGAATTTTTGAAGGAAAAGGGATTACCTAATCCCTTAGTTATAAATGATAAGTTAATGACACATGAGGATCACAATAAGAAGATCAGGGAAATGGCCAGAGATCAGGTAAACACTTCATCCATGAAGGGCATACCAACAGGCAAAGTACTATACCAGACATTTGAAAACTTGTTTTACCTCCAGCATGAGTTAAAACACCTGTTTATTAATAGGCCAACTTTTTCCAAGTATATAGAGGCAGATGAAATATACAGAAAGATGCTCAATATCCAATTACCAGATGAGGAAAGATGGAAAAAACTCAATGATTTACTGTAGTAAATACACAGTAAAATATAAATTGTACAGTAAAAAGTGAAACACCAAAGTAAAAGGATATTAACAGGTCAGCAAGGTCAAGGTGTATCAGATGAAAGAGTATCAAATGAAAGGTTAAAGTAAAACAGAACATCCAGTGTGAAGACCAAACAACCAAGTAGCTTAAAGGGAAAAATATCAAAGAGCAAAGCCAGCATAACCTAAATAACAGGGGCAGCAAGCAGCAGTTCAATAGTTGTCTCTATCTTCTTGCATGAAGATATTTATTTTTCCTAGATTAGTTCTCAATGCAATTTGAGATATTTTGTAATTCCTTTTTGTATAAATACTTCACAATTCAAAGTATTATGGTGTATTATTTTACATTTGTAGAGTTATTTTGATCTTAAAACCTAAGGGTGATTGTACCACTTTCAAGTTAATAGACTAGAGCAAGTAATAAAAGCATTTCACTGCAGGATTCATGAGCTGACCTATTTGCAGTGAAGTATCTTCTTTGTTTGATCTTGTTACCTTCTTATGTGTTTCATAATCTTAAATGTGTTCTAAATTTGAATGAATTAACTGGAGATATCACTCAGAATATTTTTAAGTACATTCTGTTTTGCAAAGTTAGTCATTTACATGTTTTCCTTTGAAACCGAATTTGATAACCCTTAATTGCTCTCCCATCCCTGTTGACTTCTTTCATTCCCTACAGAGTCCAGCCTAGGGAACCCATAATTGCTCCCTGGATCTGATTTGAAACCATTTCACCATTTAGTCTTTGAGATTTGCATTAACTTATCTATCTTGCCCTGTAGACATTGTTTTTAGAACTGAATCCAGTCTTGTTTGTCTGACATTTGACCCCATAGCCCAATGGTAAAAGCCAATCATATGTTCATCTAAGTAAAGTGATCTCACCACCCAATTTCAAACCAAAACCCAAGTGCAAACAATAACTAGCCTAAAATCATCTTAACTAAAAGAAAGTTAAATTATAAAGAGAGAGCCCTCTCTGAGGATCAGGAAGGCTATGTCCTGATCTCCAAAAGTGGTTTATAGTTACCTTTGACTTTTCTTCCTTCATTAAATTCGAAAGAAATATCAGAGTGATAACAGACACAATACTTCTTCATCACAATATACCAATAAATTTCATCATTGAATTTGAACCAGTAAGTGACTTTCATAGCATTCAATTTTACAGTCCCATGACATTATAATGGTAAGCTAAGGAAAGGTATGTCTTTTGTCAATTATTTGTAGATTTGATACTTAATAAATGACAATATAATAGTATGTACACATGTCGAGACGGTTGTTATAATTAGCTAAGGAGGAGGAGTTCATCATTAAAATGATGCATGATGATTTCACCCGAACTTATTCCTCCAATCAATACACACCTCACCCTACCATAATATTACATGATTAGACCGTTTTGATATCATTACTTTTTATGATTAAACCAATGTAACCACGGCCATTAGTACCACATTATTTTATCATTATTACTTTTTCCTTTCTTATTCTTATTTTTACATCTGGAAATCAATGCGATCGTGTGGAAAGTCCTTTTGAATCAAAAGTCTCAATTAGGTAATAAGGAGGAGTAAACATTGATAATTCCAACACCATGACATTCTCCCCTGAGACAAACATATGTGTGCATTGAAGCAACGTGTAATAGGTTCCTAGCAGTGTTTAGTAGTGTGGTTGTGAGCATCTATGGGTGGAGAAGCGAGCAGACACAAACCTGACTCTGTTAATGTGTTGTTACAACATATGGAAACATTTGAAATTTTCCAAAAGGATGGATGATTGATCTATTTTGAAAAATTATAGGGTTTTAGTGAATTGGTCGCTTTAGATTTTTCCCAAGCCTTTACTTAATAACCCTTTGTGGTCAGGGAATTCAAAATTTCTGTTACAAAAGAAATTATTTCCAAAATGACAGGGATTCATAGGACAGGAGAACGGTGAATCTCAAGAAAAGTGGCCAATCCTGAAGCCAAGGCCATATTTTTACTGGAAGGAGAAGAATTGAGACCCAAGGGTAGGGGTTTTTATAGAACATCTCTTCCTCACCCTTGGGATGATGTAGCCCTCTTCATCCAAAAATTCATTACCTGTGAAGGTTGTTTTGGGATTGTTTTCAATTATCACTTCCAATTGTTGGCACACCTAAGGACGGGACGATTTATTAATCTACCTTACTAATTTTTAAAGTTATTACAACAACATGGCAGAGGTTGTGAAATGGGCGAAACATCTAGGAACTTGCCTCACCAACCATGCACTCATTAAATTTATTATTGTTCTTTCATTAAAAAAACAAGGAAGCTCATGGCATGGTTTGATAATGAGACACTATGTTGGCGCGAGTGAGGAATGTGAATAAAATGTTGAAGTAGCACCTAGTGTTGAAGCAGCATCTAGCACTGAAATAACACTTGCCACTAAAACTACTACATATTCCAAGAGAAAGACAACCTCAAATTCTAAACGAAGCATGGATGATACACCTCTTAGGACCAATCGTTGAAACCCTAAGAGATGGAGTTCCATAAAAACAACTCTGATTTCATCTTCACAAGGGAAAACGTCATGGATTTAGGAACCTGTGGAGGTGTCTAGCGATTCATTAGAAGAAAATCAAGGTGAGTGCCCAATTAAAGAGGAAGTGTTGGAGTAAGAAACTGTTGGAACAATAACTTTTCCTGAAACTGGAGCCAATGAAGTAAAGACCTCTAAAGGGACTAGGTGGGTCTTAGAAAAGATAAGGGTGGAAAAAAGGAAATTGAGAAGGCTAATTAGTGGGAGAACCCCCAAGAAAAAGATGCAAGTAGTTGTTGCACAAAAATAGACTCAGGCATCTGAAAAACAAATTGTTTAAGTTGAGTAGGAATGTGTTGATACAACTAAACTTGATATGCTTGAGGAACAACATGACAAAGAAAAGCAGGAGAAGACTACATAAGAGGGCCCCTATACATCCGAAATCTCGGATGTCACACTAAAACCTAGAGAATAACTAGAGAAATAATAGGAAAAAGAAGAATCGACAAGAGAACTAGTAACAGAAGAGCAGACATAAGAACAAGAGGTTGTTACTTCACCAGGTAAGACAGAAATTAACCCCTTCATTCAAATTGAAAACCTAAGGGAAAATGAGCAATTCAAGAAATAATTTAACTTGGTTAAAGAACAACTCCATTTCAAGAAAGAAATTGGATTAGATATGTTGGCAAAAGCTATAGAAATGACATTATCTACTTTCACAGAGAAATTTTGTAAGGTTTTCCGACAAATTCCCGATGAAGCTAAAATCATGGAAACAATTATTGTTTCAGTAGGAGTGCAAGTGGGGGAACAAGATGAATAATTTAAACCTGTTGATGGCGCTACTCTTACATAAGAACCAGCAGTCAAAGCATGGAAGAAGAAGAAAAACAATCTGCTAACCCACAAGAACTTGTTTACGATGTTGATGTTACAAAAGAACCAACAAATGGAATAGAGTGGAAAAAAAATAAAAAGATTGTTGTTCCACAAGAACCTATCGACAATGTTGTTGTTGCACAAGAACCAATAATTGATATAGAGAAGAAGGAGGAGAAAGGGAATAAGAAAGAGGATTTTTAAACAACATCTAAAATAGCTTACTCTAAATCTAAATATTTGATGAGGGTAGTAGAGAAACGAGAGAAATTAGCAGTCTTTCCCAAAGTTAAAGTCTTTTCCCTAAAGTGGCATGAGGAAGTGGCCAACAAGATTAGGAGGGATTGGGCTGAGAAAATAAGAGTTAAAAATTTTGTAAGAATCCAAAAGGAGAGGAATCAAGTAATAAAGTAGGTGAAGGAGTTGCAAGGAGAATTTTAGTTGTTATAGCAAGAGAGGGAGCTCATCTACAAGCTCATTAATGGTTTATTGTGTAGTAGGATTCCTTCTCCTTCTTACCCTTTATATTTACAAGAGAAACATTACCTCTTCCAATTAACAACCCTTAAGGAAAAGTGGACATACAAAACAAGGCAGATACAAGACGTCTTGGAAACCTTCCAAAGTGTTGATTTCTCATAACAACATTTGTTTTATGAACTGTACCTTCATGATCTCGCTTGTTTTGGAAATCAATAATTTAATTTGCTGCCCTATGTGGGAGATGTACACTCAATACCTTTGTTTCTTTTATGCAAAATCATATAGGATGGAAATTTTCTTAGATACTGTAATGACCAATGAGGGGTGGATAAAACTGTGCATTAGAGGGGAACCTAGTTCAGTCGAAATTGTTACACATAAATACAATAAAATATGGCGGTTTTTGGCCACTAAGACACTGGTAATGGATCATTGAGAATCATTTCTACGGAGACGTCATAGAAATATATAAGGGATGAGAACTGGTTCCTTGGAGTGAAGCAAGTTGACATGGGATTTGTCCCGACAAGAATTGAAGGAGGAGTGTCCCTACTGTTATCATAATTTTAAGCAAGCACTTTCCATAGTTCATTAGTATGTTGATTGTATTAAGAGGAGTGGTGCAAGTTGGATAGGACTTATTGTTAAGTTCCCTCTTGTTTGGTTTCCCACCTATCAGTATCAACATCCATAATGTATTACTGATAAGATTTGGGAAGTAGAGTTGGTCATTTCTTGAGGATACAGGGCTAGAGGTGAAGACATGGCAGGAACTTACAACCTCACACAACTTCAGTCTCAGCATGTTAGGGATTAGTGACATGAGTCTACATGAGGACATGCAAAATCTTAAGTTAAGGGGAGATGTTGGGTCACGGAATTGTAATTCAATAGTTTACTTTGAGTAGCTCGTGTGCTTTTAGTGCACCAACCCCTGCTGAGGAGGAAGTGCCCTCCTTCTTAGCAGGGATAACCGGTAAGTTAGAGTAGAATACTTAATTGCATAAATTCTTCTCAGTTATGTGATTATTGTTATTACTGTCGTTACAGTTAATTTTCTATTTAATTTCATTAATTGCAATAAGCTTTGGATGGTGTGCCAACTTGATTCCTGGACATGTCCCTCATATTAGTGTGGCGGTGAATTATTTACTTTGTTATTAAAGTTTGGATTGCACTTTCTTTTATGTGTGTGGATTGAGTGAGTGATGGTTTTCAGGAGTGTTGTGAGAGTGATTGAATGATAAAGTAGATTATTCTACAATATTTTCTCGCATTTAATTTGTGTGGAGTGTGTAACAACTTTGTTGATTGTTGGTAGTGAGTGTGCAATGAATTTCGGTTGAGATTATTTTATACTAGTCATAATTTACCTTATCATAGTATTTGCACGATAGCCTTGTAAAATTTAAGCTTATGTGGATTGATAATTAAATGTAAGAGCGGATTCGTTGATATGATTTAAAGGAACATTTTTTTCACCTGACATGTGTATGGAGAAGAGAAGCAGTTTTTGAATCAAACAAGAGGGAGTTCATCTGGTGGAGAAAAGAGCTTAGAGAGCGCAAAAGCCTAAATAGAAAAATAAAATAAACGTAGAGAAAGAGAGAGTGGGAGGAGGCAAGAGCCCTAAACCCTCTATGTGAAGGAGAGTAGCCTCGACATTCTACGAGAACCATATAGAAAAATGAATTTTACCTTAGGACATCAGACCTAGCTCGGGGTTGTCCAGCTATGAGAAACCTACAGCGTAGTTATGCATATGGTTGGGAGGAGGGTGTCTCTCCCTTCTTTAGTTTCCAACCAATTTCATTTATTCACATAATTGTACTCAATTCCCTATTAATGGAATTAGTGTTCAATACTTTATGATTTCTATGATGCTAGGCTACCGTGAATATGGCAGTGATAAATTGAATGGTAGTTTTATTGAATATGGATGAGTAATGACCTAAGTGTATGGTACAATCGCTTAAATTTTAACTATTACTTCTTTCATGAATGAATGTTGTATGGGGAGGTAACCTTTAACATATGCTACTTGTGACAAATAGATGTTTCTTGTTCATGAAATGAAATAGTACACTTCGTTGTAATGATTGTATTGTTGGGAACCACGATTATCGTTAGACCAAAACCTGCAAGTGTTAGTCAACAGTCACATCTCCAGAGACAAGGATCCATGAGAGGTAGTTATTCCTTGTCACAAAACACACGGGGAGCGTTGATTTATCCAATGTCCAACAATATCCCCCCCAACGGGAGCCATGTGTGTATCTAACTCGTGGCATACGCTCTGATACCTCTTGTTGGGAATCACGATTGTCATTAGACCAAAACCCGCAAGTCATAGTCAAGGATCACATCGCCAAAGATAAGGATCCAAGATATGTGGTTATTCCATGTCACGAAACATAGAGGGAGAAATGACTTATCCAATGTCCAACATGTATTGGCTCAAATTTTCCTGAAAGTGTCATGATTGGATTGTTGTGCATATTTGTAAGTATATAATTGTGAATTGATTGTGATGGTTCCCTAAATAAGTATAAATAATGGGTTGAATGTTGTATATGAATTATTTAATGGGATGGGATGATGAGCTAATTCAAGGTGTAATTATACACAATCATTAGTTTTTGTTTCTTATAAGGATAAATTCTATATGCAGCGATATTCTTTAATATTGTCCCCTGTAGTCAAAGGATCTTAGTTCAAGTTGTTTGGTGAAAAATTAATTTCTCTAGTTGTGTGGTTTCAAGTCTCTGGAGACATGTCATAATTGGTCCATTTGTGGCATTTATGAAATAGTTGTATATGGTGTAATAGTGGTAGTTGATTTTGTAAAGTTACCGATTCTCCAAAAATTCTCATTCTAGTTTAAAAAAAAAATGTTGTCCCCTATGGTAGTCTTAAATTATGAGATGGTACACAGTATTGAAGGTTCCTCTTCATTTAGGATATTGTTTCTTTTGGAGGTAGGTTATAATATAGGATTCATTGTGTGAAAATGTTAAAATTGGAAATGTCGGCTAATGGTAGTCCTTAAGAAGTGAGAAGAATATTTTCAGTTGGGAGAAATTGTGGGACTAGTCATTGGCCATCTTTTGCATTTTTTAGAGAAGTTCCCTAATTGATGGTAGTT
This sequence comes from Pinus tabuliformis, assembly GCA_031772625.1. Classification (NCBI taxonomy): domain Eukaryota; kingdom Viridiplantae; phylum Streptophyta; class Pinopsida; order Pinales; family Pinaceae; genus Pinus; species Pinus tabuliformis. The sequence continues at coordinate 44,678,810 of CM062807.1, read as the reverse complement.
TTTTGGATTCCCTCCAAGGTTGTTGAAAATTATGAGACTTTAGAAGTGTTCTCAACAATTTGTTACCCTATCGCCCACGTGGCTTTGGATTGATGGTGAATGGGTGCGTTGTTAAGGCATTCCTTGCGATAGGTCACCGGTTTAAATCCCCATGGGTACTTAGGTAGTATTAATTAGTAAAAAAAAAAAAAAATTGTTACCCTGTCGGATTTAGTTTCAAGTCATATGAAACAAGCCTCATAATCCTTTCGAGAACCTCAGCAATTTTGGGGTCAGAATATTTATCCTCAACACTTGGTCACATAGCCAATATAATCGATGACCAAGAGCTCATTCGAAAGGGGCTTAATTCTCATAGAACATGATATCGGGTGTTGGGGATACAACCATAAACTATTACTCACACACCCTAATACCAACAGAATATGACAACTCTATTTATCATTGGAAATTGGATGTTTGGGAGTTGGTATGTGACAAAATAGGGATTTCAACTACTAGAGTGTCAAAAGTTTGAGCATTGAGAAATACTTTGCAGTGCACAAAACAAAGGTTGATACTGATGAACCTGACATATTTTTCAATTAATATAAATATTCTTGTTGGTTGATATATATATATATATATATATATATATATATGCTAGGGACTCGAACAAAGAGTTATATTGATGTATATATCCTCGTGGGTTACTGCATTCGAGAAATTTTAAGGTCTAAAATTGGGTTCCTAAGGAATATTATAAAATAATAGTAGAAATAATAAAAATAAGATTAGATTACCTCATCAAGTTTTGGAGGGAAAAAAGAAAAAACTATTTTTTCAACTCGTATTTTCAACTTATCTCCCTAGGATTTTACTCAAATTTTGAGCGAGAGCACTCATAGGAAGTAGAATTTAATTTTCCATCCAAGGATTACACATGTTGCATACTTTTGATGGAACCTACCATACGAAAAATTTGAAATACATGAAAAAACGTGACTGCAATTATGCAACATGGGTACTCCTTGTATGCAAAATTAAATTTTGCATCTAATGAGTGCTCCCGCTCGAAATTTGAGTGAAATTGTAGGGAGATAATTTGAAAAGTAGTTTTTTTTATTTTTTTATACTTTTACCTTTTTACTCAGAAAAAGGTGAATCATCCCCCATGGTTGACATCATCATATTGGATGTTATTGTTTCTTATCAATTTGATTTTTGTTGTATATTTTTCTTTTGAGGCCCATTTTTTACCTCAAAATTTCTCTAATGGATTTAATAGATAGGGGAGATAGCCTGTGAGGAGATTAAGTTATGGTGGAGTACTAGGACCCCCACATTATTTGATTTTGGGAGATCACGCAATGGGTAAATCATTGAGAACTCACCAACATGTACTCCTGGTATTAACATAATTAGACAAGTCTTTTGAATATCAGCAACTATTTTACCATTTGGTGACTAAAAGGTAGTAGCGTATTAGCTATCGGGAAGGTCAAGGTGTCAAGTATCAGGAATCAATAGTTTGGAACTCTATTATTATATAGTCCTCGTGACACAAATGGACCTAGTAATGATTATGACATGTACCAAGGATACCACGTGTCATCCACATCACAGTTGACATGGCATGCCTATGTGGCAAGATGATGTGGCATGAGGAAGGTCTTGGATGCCATGTTAGTTATGTGGCATTCATGTAGAGATGATGTGGTGCTAACATGGAGATGATGTGTCATTGATGTGGAATTGACATGTTGTTTACCTTGCATTGGCATGGCGTGCCTACATGTCCAAATTAAATGATAAGGTGACAAGGATCGGTGTACACAGTGGCACTAAGGTGGTGGCTAGGTGGTGCTTGGACTATAGTGAGGTGGATGTTGGGGTGTTGGGATGTTGGGATATTATCATGTTAAGCTATCAACTTATTGGATGTTAGGTGTTAGGCATTAGTTATTTTTGGAGTGAAGTGTACTAGGTGTCCTAATGGCTGGGGGAGTCAATAAATGGATCTTTCAAGTCATGTTTCCTCCAGGGTCTTTCATCCAACCACATGAGTGCTAGTTGTAGGTATACCTACAACTCTCTTTTCAGTGGCCCTATATCAACTTATCCATATGTTGTTCAAAAGTAAAAAAATGAACATCAAATCAAAGTTACCTTTTGTGATGGCCTTTCATCATGACATCTTGCTTGCCTACAACATCCTACACATTCATAAACACATCTCCAAGACTTCATATGTCAAGGGTCTCCTTTCTTTACAGACCTTATCATGGTCTTCTTCTCTATGGAGATGTCATGATTAATTATTCTAGTCATCGGATGTTGACTTCCTGTGACCGTAGTTGCATCTTTCACGATCTCTTCTTTCTTTCTTCACATATTTCTTCCCAGGAAATTTCCATACATAGTTCCTTCATATTTTTCAACTACCTCATATTCCATATGAGGACATATTATGTTGATTTCATCTTATCAATATGTGAACCATGCCTTCATGCATATTTTCAAAAGAAGAGATCCTTGATCATGCTCACAAGTTATAGCATTTACCCATGATATCTGCAACTATATGATGACATGACTTAATCTATCAAATATATACATACCTCTTTTCTCCTTTTGGTCATCTAGACTTCCTTCAGTAACTTCCTTTCCCTGATTGAGAGTACTTCAATCATCTTGACTTGCTTCACTCTTTTATTGTCATACCATCATACTTCTAAACAATGTATCCCACAGAAGGTGGAATGATCAACGAGACACTTACTTCTTCCAAGTATAGGTGAACCTTCTAGTGAATATTCCAACAAAGGATCTTGATTATCCTCATCTGGAAAATTCTCCTTTCTCATGATGATGATGTATGATGAATTCCTTTTGTCATGGTAGATGAATTTTTTTCAATCATATGTACTATATATGATTTCATTTAGGTTTCCAAGAGATACTTCCTTTATATGATAACTGCTACATCTATGTAGACTTCTAATTTAGTTATTCTTTCAAGCTTCTCTAATGATGTCAAGAGCTCTTTCTTCTAACAGTATGCTTCTATTATGATTTCATCCTCTAATAATAATCATCTCATCATAATACTTCTCATCTTGACTACCATGGTGGATATATTTTCACCTCCTACTTCTCCTTGATACGCATTAGAGAAACCCTAATAAAGAATATCTATCCCTTTGGATTTATTCTCATCAGGTTCTTCCACTTCTTCACTGATGTGAGCTTCATTTCTTTATTTCCTCTTGTTTTCCTTCTTGAAATTCAAACAATAGGGCTTATAGTTCCCATCTTCATGACAACCATAACATTGGATTTTCGACATATCCTTCTTGTTCTTTTTCTGAGGACCAAACCTTCGAAATTTACCTTTCTTCTTAATCATGGCAGCAAATACTTGTGCTTGCTCATTTGATCCCATATCACTTTTTGCCTTCAGCATGGTTTCTTCAACTTTACATGATGACCAAAGTTCATTGAATTGGGTAGCTTTCTTCTTTCCATAGATGCTTGATGTAAAGTTGTCCCATTCCTCGGGTAGTGCATCGAGCACTGTGGTGGTCATTTATTTATCAGACATTATTTCTCTCAACTCTTGTAATTGGTCTCTTATTTCTGATACCCTCATAAAATATGAGGTTATTCCATCTTCCTTTGATATATTCATCTTGTAGAGTTCTTGTCTTAATGATATGGCTTCTCTAGTAGTACTTAGGGAGAACAATTCTACTAACTTATTGTATATTTCTTTTGATATCTCCAACTTTGATACATAGGTTATGAGGGAATCCTTGAAGGATTCAATGAGAATCCTTTGAGCCCTTACTTCCCCATTCATGTAATTTTCTAGAGCTTGAGATTATTCCTTTGGAGGCTTAGTAATGGATCCATTAACATGTTCAACGACTTCATTTTCTATGAGGATCGAATCTATCCTCTTCTTCCATGCAAGAAAGTTTGATGACCCAACCAATTTGTTGTTTTCCTTGCAAAGTGAATTCATTTTGATAGCATATTTAGTCATAAATACAAAGGTAATTACTTGTCAAGTGAATATTCTCCTTGATGACAATATCTTCAACTTGATGCCTTCTTGATTTTGATGATGGTGTTGATAATAGAATATGTCTTCTTGATGAAGATGTCTTCCTTCAAAAGTGATCCTTCAAAGAGAGGGAGATCACCTTGATTCCTTGATGATGATGAATTTTCCTCTTCTTGTTTCCCTTGAATGTAGAGACTTCAATATGCTTCAATGTGTAGTCCTTCTAGGTAGGGACCTTGAGATCTTATTTGATGATGACGTGCGAGCTTCCCAATAATGCTTCAAGTGAGAAACCCTTCTTTTGATGGGCTAGGGTTTTGAGGTCTTCTTTGCTTGTACTCAGTCCTTGTGAATGTCTTCTTAATGGTACGATGTCAATGTTTTGATCTTTCTTGATACTCCTTTTGATATTCCTTCTAGTGATTCATCCTTTGAGTGCCCTTATTTTAGCTACCTTTCCTTGTCTTGTCACCTTAGCTCTAAAACCATGTTGATAAATCTAGGGGAAGCTAGATTATGTGATTTATCTTACTTTGATAACAACTTGTGATGTATTTTTGCTTATCTTGATTAGATTCTTTTTCACCTTAATTATTATTGTGTTATTTTCATCAAATAGCTACCAAACCATAAAGAGTAGTGAGACAAAAGGACATAAGATATAGGCGATCATCCAAGGAACAAAACCTATCCACTTGAGAGGAAAACCCACAAGAAGTATTCTCTTCTTATAGAAAATTCAATTGATGAATTCCAAAACCTATGACCACTGACCAATACCCTCCAAGACCAAGTCCCTTGACGATATTTCCTTCTATCATTTCCTTAGCAGCTATTGCAATTTCGACCTCCAACAAATTATTCTACCCAACAAATTCTTCTCCAACTTCGACCAACTGATTCTACTGCAACTTCAACCTCTCTAGCAGATTCATAGTTTCAACCTTTCACAACTTTGACCTAGATGCATCTTCACAACTTTGATGCAACTTCACAGCTTCGATGCAGCTTTACATCTTCAATGTAGATTCACAACTTCGTTGCAGCTTCAGAATTTCATCTTGCCTGGTAACTGTAGAAACCCTAACAAAAGAGAGAGAGAGAGGGAGAGGCCAAAAACTTCGATCTTCTTCTTCTTCTTCTTCTTTGTCGTTTTCCAGCTTCTTATTGAGGAGATCAAACTTTCTTGAGAGTGTGTCCAAATGATCTCGAGTTCCTTCTTATTTACAGTCTTTTGAGGGGTACGAATTGATATCTTTAGGACAACTTGTCCCTTCATGTAGGCCGACTTGATCTTTGCACCATGACAAGGTCTTGGAGGGTCCTTTGACTTTCTTTTGACTCAAATAAATTTTCTTTAGAATATGTAACATGCCCAAAAGGGGTCTTTTATACATGACAATGACTCAATTGACTTGTACAATCAATGACAAGCCCTAGAAGCACTCGATGGGTGCTTGACCTAAAAATAAATTCCCCTCGAAAATGAAACCCATGCCTCAAGAATGACGATAATAAATTTGTTTCTTCTCTTTTCATTAAATACATAAAATCATGATTACATATGGCATTATGAAGACCGAACCTAGTTACATATTTCAACATCCCCCTTGTGGGGTTTTTCCCTGGTCTTTAACCAAATCAGTGTCTCTTGTTGATGTTGTTGATTGTCTCCTATTGTCATTACATTGTTGTTCTATCTTCATTTACTATTGATTGATGAAAGAATTAATTTCTATTAAAAATATTGCTAATTGAATTGGGATAAAGTAATTGAAACAGATTAGAATAATGGTAAAATTAACAAGGTCCACCCACTTGTTGGTGTCATATCGGGTCAGACTCCCAACTGTGGTGAGTCATGTACTCTCTCTACACACCCGAAGGCATAAGAGTGCAAAACTATTGTTGAGATCTCATGGAATTTTACAAATTATCCACGACTGTCTTAATCAATCAATCATTAAATTGGATATTTTTCCTCTTCTCATTGTCCTTATGTTGTTATCCAGTTCACGAAGAATGTTTGCAAACTCTCTGTCGATGTCAATGCATGACATTTTCAAATTTTCTCTCACAACAAGTGAATCTTGATTAAGCAATAGCATCTCAAATAATTATATAAAAGAAAATAATTAGTATATGAAAATGTGTCAAGAGTATATTGGGATTTCAACCAATACATGGATCTTGGATTTTAACAATCCATTTAAAGCCTCCACATAGTAGGCACATTGTCTGGTTGTGCTTCCAACTTTTACGTAAAGGTTCCATGGATATCAGAAGAAGAAGCGTTCATGGGGTGGTTCCCAACTAGAGAAATCCACCTGCAAGATCCACATAATTGTTTTATTGTTAACAAATATCCAAGTTTATATAAACAAAAACGATAAAATAAACTTGTGTATTATGATATTTACTAGTGTCTCTTCGATGGCTTTTGAGTTCATAAAACAATTATAGCCTCTTGGGACCTCGCCATCATCTGATTCCTGGTAATCTTTCAACTCCACAAAGTACTTTTGGATTTGAACCCATGTGCCCAGAGACTTGGGGAATGACCTAGCTATCTCACCACAAGTTTTAGTTATGCAATTCGTCGACCCACTTGTGGTGGATCAAGTATTATGCAAGTTGTTGTAAGCAACAAAACCATTAAACTAAAGTTGCTACCTTTCTTGTTCCATGATGGATGCATGTTGTAAACATTCAAATCATAAAGTGGTTTTTATTATTGTTCTAATCGACATCGGGTTCTAATGGAAATATTACTTTGACCCGATAAGATTCATCTCGATATGACTACTCCTAATATAACGCGCCCTTTTCACAACATTTATTGGCAACTCTTCTATCACCTACAATAGAGAGACTCTTATAGTGATTATCAAGTCCCAACAGACATAGGGGTATCAACCCATAGATTGAATTGGATGGAAGAATGCAATGAGGATAATATGATTTGAACCATATATTATTCATTACAACTTCTCCAACATCAGACTGGGGTAGGTGAAATTGCAACCCAGTATAGCGTTGAACCCGATATGTCGATATTGGAACTAGCAATCAACGACAATTCTCTTGTACCCGTCAATTGACACACACTATAGAAAAATCATTGGTTTGCAATGTTTAAATATCTTTCTTTGCAGGGGCTTCATCCTCTATTCTCTCATAAACTATAAGAATTTTCTATGCAAATACCAGATATAATAATCACCACTATGGGCAAGCTTTCAATTAGGGGAGTAGTTGGTTCACTTGTAGATTTATGGGTCAAATATGAGACTAACTTGAAATGTCAAATAGATAAGGTGCTAAGGATGACACAAAAAATACCACTATTGAGTCTTATTGCAAGCGTAGTTAATGTAGTGGCAGCTCCTTTTACCAACATGCTCTGTAAGTGGATGCTTATACATAGTGAAGCTAAAGTGAAGGAAGTTTTCTCAAACGATAATGCTACTAGAGTTGTTATGTAGGATGCCCTTGATGGCACTGAACATGGTTCTATTGATTATCATATATTCCTAGGGAAATAGGAACCTTTTGTGGAAATCAGTGATGCCAATTACATCAAAGGATGCCCAGAATTTTAATAAAGCAAGAAGACGAGAAGACATCTCAGGAGGTGAATGAAACAAAAGGTATGCTAGCAGCAATCAAGGTTTCAGATTCAGGTACATCTACCAACCCAATTCTTGAACTGATTGATACCAACTGGCATATGAAACCATCCATGATTTCTCTAAAAGTTGGGCTATCTCTCAAGGAGAAATCAAGCAAGTAGAACAATCTTATCGACTTTGTCTAGAATTCCAATGTTATTTAGAGAACCCATAATTTTGTATATATTCATTGAGTTGCAGGTGTTTAAAAGGACTTTTGCTGAAAATATTTGCATGCTCATCCAGGTGATTTTACAATACTAAACTTCTCTAAGTAAAATTGTATGCTTATTATGCATGCCTAATATTACTTCCAAATAAAAGGCTGGAGCACAAATGGCGCTTTTCTGGCACAAATATTATGGTTAAATATATGGAGCATTATTTTAATGTGTTGGTTCATCCAAAGACACTACCAACCTTTTTCTAAATATATAAGGATAAAGTTCATGATAGTATGGTTTGGGACAAATATTATTCTACTTAAATATATGTAACATCATTTTTCAATATTATGCAAATTGCACTACTAATTGTTTTAGAGATCTAATTTTTATATTCTTATTTCTTTAAAGTCCTTTTCCCTTAGAACTTGGATGGTGGTAGTATAGAGAGAACTAAAATTTCCATTGATTTGTGACTTTTATGTTGAAGTCTTTATTCTTTGTTTGAAAATCAAGGTCTTCCAGTTTTCCCTATCTTCCTCAATCTTTTCCTTCTCATGTGGTCGAAACTACAAGGCTTTTAATTTTGCTTCTCTTATCTTCAAGTTTTTCTTATTCTCGGTAGAGGTTTTGATTCCAAGGCGTTGATTAATCATTTATTTATTTATTGTCTCATCTTCAAGCTTTTCTTATTATCCCTGCTGCGAGGCAGTGGATGTTGCAATGAGTTTTTGGTTAAACCCATATTAGTTTGGGTTGACCAAAAAAAATTGCAAAAAATTCTATATGGTTTTTTAAAAATAATCTAATTTATTTATATTCAATTTGATTGGTTATGAGATTGAACATGTTATTGCCCTTTGCCTCTATTAATGTGCCCATTACCTCTATTAATTAATCAAAATTACATAGATCACATTAAGGTATAGGATGGGCATTTATGATACAATTTGTTTTGGGAAGGTGATAAAATTATTGCTAATGAGTATAATAATTTTATATTCCTATTTATAAAAATGGCTAATGATTAATATAATCTAATAAAAAATATATTATTTAAAATTACATATATAATTTAAAATGATTATTTAAAATCACATATATATTTTAAAAATATTTATTAATGGTATGTGAGAGATATATTTTTATTGTTACATTATATTTTTAAGGAGTAGAGGTCACTTAGGTTTTTGTGCTAACTTAACCATATATGATAGATTTTACACTATTCAAAATAATAAGATGTTTGTAATACGAATAAATATAAAATTTCTCATATTCACAAACCAAGGTATAATAGAAATTTATGATAGGACCTCTATACCTAGGTCTAATTACGCCGTAAGGCGTTTCCCTCTTAAATGAACTCCCCAACCTACTGTCGTGTCAAAATATGTGCCATTCGATTTTGTTGTTAGACGATTGGGTAATCATTAGCCGTTGATTTGAATTAAGCAATGCCAGGCGCGACGGTCCATACGAACCATCAACCGTCTTAACAGGCAGATTTGACGTATCAAGCAAGACCTTTCAAGTTTCAAGTAGCAGGTGGTGTTTTAGTGGCATGCATTTCCTTCCAAACAGAAGCCACGTTGGCCAGCGCGTTGTATGAACTCCCTCCCTCCGCCATTGAAAACCGGGCCTTCCCCATCAATTCTGTCATCCCCTTCTTCATTTCCATTTCCCCCTCTCGTTCCATTAATTCCCTCGCCACTCTTTCCACTTCCTTTCTCTTCACCAATCCATCTGCTCCCTTCTGCGCTTCAATGCCCACCTTCATCTCCTTCACGAGAAGGAAGGCATTCATTCTCTATTCAGCAAAGAGAGGCCAAGCAATCATTGGCACTCCATGTAAGATGCTTTCGATCGTTGAATTTCAACCGCAATGAGAAAGGAAACCGCCTGTGGATGGATGAGAGAGGACAGCAATCTGAGGCGCCCATGAATCCACCACAAATCCACGGTCCTGGGTTCGAATCTCGAAACCCTCAGGTAGAACCTCCCTCATGTCTGCTTCGGTAATCATCGTGGATTCAGTTGGAGGAGGAGGCTCCTTACGCAACACCCAAAGGAACCGCTGCCCGCTTGCTTCTAGCCCCAAAGCTAGTTCTCGAATCTGATTCTCCGACAGGGTGTCGCAGCTCCTGAAACAAACGAACAGAACTGACGAGGTGGGCTGGCAGTCTAGCCATTTGAGGCAGCCCTCCTTCTCAAACTTCTCTTCAGATTCCGACAGAGGTGAAGCTATTAGCGGCCCAACGGGATAAATGGAAGGGGTCATTTCAACAGCGCTCGGAACCTTTCCTTCCTTTAGAGCTTTTATTTGTTCTGGTTCCATTTCTTGGCATGTATTTATCAGAATTCCACAAGCTTCCTGAAGCCGAAGGGAATGCTGAATGAACCAATTGAATGAAATATCAGATCTGTCTAGAAGAGGGTCTGGCAAATCTATTCCGGGAATCGGCGGAAGGCCCAGCACTTCAATCGGGAAATCCACATCTTTGAAGGAAATTTCAATGTTGTGGACAAGTGTTGGAAGGTAGAGCATGATGCAGAGGAGAGAAGCCCCAGAAGTGGAGAATATGTAGCAAGGTATTTCCAGTTTGGAGGTGACATCCAACATGGGTGTACCGAAAAAATCGATTATGAAAGCGCAGATAGGAAATGAAAAGGATGTGAGAGCATCTTGCACTAATATTTTAGCTTTCTCCAATAGTAAGGGCATGCGTACAAAAATGTTCATCTCGGCATGATCCCCTTCGACCTGAACATCAGGGAGCTCTATGAAGCGGATCATGTCCCCTGACGAAGACGACAGGGTGTGGTGAGGAGAGCCGTCCATCCATTTGGCGGTGAAGAAGGTGACAGAAAAGCCATGGTACATAGTCAGTCGCTTTGCAAGCTGAGTAGTGGGATGTGATGGCCCGACCCAAACCCAGGGAATATTACGACATGAGGCTTTTGGCTCTGCTCTTGCGACTCCATGAATGTCTCTATATTCCAACAAGCAAATGCCAATATTTGAAGGGTGGGTTCTGTAACGATGAAGCAGAGAATTTATAGTTATAAAACAAATGTATGAGCGCGCTTGCGTCGTAATGAATAATTTGGGGAGGCAGCCAAAACTAAAGTTTAAACAAATATATGACCCACCACGTTTTTGTTGTTCCGAGGACTTGGTAAAAGACTACAGACAATTTAGGGTGGATTTTTCATTCATTTGTTGACTTTGCAGTAGCATGTTGGCAATTTAGGAGAGACGTATGGAAAATGGCAGGACCCAGGGCTATATTAAACAGTTTAATTTTGCTTGCAACGTCAGTGCAGACATATGGACGATGCCACCACTATTTTAAACAGTTTAGTTTTGCTTGCCACGTCACTGCAGACATATGGGCAATTTAGGAGAGACATATGGAAAATGGCAGGACCCGGGGCTATATTAAACAGTTTAATTTTGCTTGCAACGTCAGTGCAGACATATGGACAATGCCACCATTATATTAAACAGTTTAGTTGTGCTTGCAACAGATTTGTAAGTGATTAAGATATATAACATGAGTGGGGGGATGATTTTTAAAAATATATGTTGTGTTTTTTATTTATTGGGTAATACTGTCATGACATTAATCTTTAGAGCTTTTGACTAAGCTGTTAGATTGGCATCACAGAAGTATTATCAATTTTCTACAAACATGAATTATAACTTAACAACATAAAAATTCAAATGAAATAAGGCCTAATCCTTTAATCTAAGTCTATAATAGCTTCACTTGTAGGAAATCAAGTTGCAATATTTCATTGCCTATATGGGTAAATGGCTTATGTAACAATACCTTGTTCACTATGTAGTTAATGATTAAAAGAAGATTAACAAACATTCATCCAATAATTACTATTTAGCTAAGAAATATGGAAGACGTGCAATCAAGCTTCAATACTCTAAGTAGTATCCACTATGGTTCCACTAGTATAAAGGAAATTTATAGCAGTTTATCACAACTCAGTGATTAGATAGCATTGGTAATAGTACTTTGATGACCACTCTGAATTGTGACTAAAAGGCAGATTCAAGCTTCAGTTAAAGCAAAGATACAACTAATCAAACATATGAGACCTCAAAGAAAACATAAACAATTGATAAATAATAGAAAGTTGAGAAGAATTTAAAGTATTTCCCAAGAATAAATCTATACGGTGGAAATAGTGAAATGTATACACAGTAACTCACATAAATATAATAGTGCACATGTCCAAACCATGGGGTCCCTCTAGAATTTTCATATCCACATCATGACTATTATCTTCTAAAACTTAGAGTAATATATGAACATAGAAACATGAAAATGCACATATCTTAATTAAAAGTTCGTTGTATACAATGTTCCCTTTCTTCTACTCTTTATTTTTATTTACAAAAACTAAAATATAATAAACAAAGTTATGTTCCCTCTCCTCGAGTAATGACATATTGATATAACATCTAAACTTAGGCAATTCAATCCATCAAAAGTGTGATATCGACCTCAATTGTGCTTTTTAGATAAATATGGAAGTCAAACCTGATATTTTTGCATTATTTGGATTGATGGCACTTGTGTTGACTAGAACATTAACTAGGGGTGTTTGTTTTGTATTCTACACATCCAAGGGGAACCACATTGTGCCATGAAGGTGACGATCGCAACCCGTATTCCCTATTTCTAATTAGGAAATTTCTATGACCTACTGAACAAATGAAGGAACCAAAATGAATTTATTGTTTAATGTATAATAAAATCAAACAAAAACCTTGCTTAGAAACTTCAACATTTAATATATCCATTCCTAAAAAGTCTTCCTCGAAAAATTTAAAAATCAATATCCTCTCCAAAAAAGTCTTTCCCAAAATCTTTATAAATTAATATCCTTTTACAATTAATATATTTTTGGCCATATAAACTAAACTTTGGAAATTATGTCCTTGCCACACAATTTGAAGAGGGCAATGACAAATATTAATTTTTATATGTGAAAAAAATGGTAACTACACCTTTGTCAATAATAGTACATCTAACAACCTTGCAAATTTAGAGAAACCCCAATGGATCTAACAAAATAAAGCAAGCAATTTGAAAGCAATCTAAATCCTCATTTGATGTTGCCACCCTCTGTTGGCTCTAATGGCCAATCATGAAGCAAGCAAACATTCTAGTGTATATTTGTATTGTACAAGATGGTCACTATATATAATTATGGCTAGCATAACAAATACATCATGGATGATAATTTTTTTCAAACCACCAACATGAATATATGCTCAAATCTTTCCATAAATCTCTCGATAAATCTTCATCCCTATTTTCACTCATTTCTCCCAATATCTCAATCTTCCATAGACTTCTATGTTTGGTCTACATCATTACATTTTCATTTCACAATTTAGATATTAAATTTACTTCACAAGTAGGAGTTATTCCATTATAACCCCCCTTAACAAATTATTGTGATTTGAATATCTTCAATTGTCCTTTGAATTGGTCCCATCTTCATCTTCAATCCTCCACACTTTTCTTCTTTGGCCTTATTATTTCATCTTCATTTATCTTCAATTTTCATATTATACCTAAAAAAACATAAATAATGTGTTTGTTTAAGTCCATATAAAAAAGTTACCATCCACCTAAATGCATGGGTTTTCTACCACTGTATCCACTATTTCTATAGGAAACCTTTTCTCTTACATAGTTTATCAACAGATATTTATACCCTTAACTCCCATATATCAATATAATCATCAACTTGGGTTTTTAGGCTTATCCTTAACCACACAAACCTTAGGTGGTTTCAAATTACCACAAACATACATTACGTCAAGTGGTTTTGGATGACCACAAACCTTTCTCTCTCACAACAATCATAACAAGTAGTTATTTAGCATAACTTATTACTTCATGGAAAGTGGTTTTTTAGGGCCACTGCCTCTTCAATGGGGGTAGACTTTACTCATCAAGCATTACATTGACTCAAGTAAATTGAATTTCCTTCTACATATGCTTTTTAATCTGAATCTTCCACTACACCTCCATAAATTGTTTCTAGTAGGTGAATGTCTCCATCCAACAAGAAAACTGAAATTACTTACAAAAAATATGTGTCTTCGATGGAGTGATATCAAGATTAAAAAAAAAATATGACTTTGACTTGAAAAAATTAATTGACACACCATGGACATGACCCAAACATTGATTTGACTTTTAACTTTCACATGGCCTTATTTTTATTTTAACTCCATGTTTTCAACTAGACTTCAATTCTCATGTAATGAATTTACATAATTTGTGAGGGTGTTAGGTACCATAGAACATGCACCCTTTTACACATTAATATGTGAGTCACTTAACTTGGTTTCGAATTTATTTTACTTGATATCAATTCTTACATCAATATATTGTCATTCAAATCTTGACTTAACATGACTCCTTTTATAAATCTCCTTTTATTGATCACTTGGACCCCTTTCTTTAAATCAAAGCTTCCCATCACTCATCACTCTTCCACGGTAAGTGAGACCTTGAAAAAAATTTCCATTGCATATCAAAACCATTCCAAAATTCATTTTATATTTCAATGATATATATGTTAAAATTAGTTTTACCCTTTATGTTTTATCTTGGTAAGTGACTATGTCAAAAATAAATAAAATAGGGAAACATCGTGCTTCTTTTTATCTAAATAAAATAGGATACCTCTTTAGACACTTGCAATATTTCACTACCTCTGGGATGGATATTTGGACCTACTACACCTCCCATAGCCATGTTTATGTGAACCAACATAATTTCGAGCGTGTTGAGCCCTGACAAGTTTTGTGGATTAAACCTAGTGAAGCTAACTCCTGTGGGACTGCTTGATGTGTTCACTGGCATGCGTATGAATGATATTAGGAAGTGTTGATAATTAACTTTAGTGGGATCATGATAAGGAAATTTGTTTGTAAAAACATAAGACTTAGTGTTTGCAATGCAGAAATCCTCCAACCGCTCTAGATCTTTAATGATTCCCTTCATTACCATGAGAAGAGCTAAGAGGAAGAGGATACCAATAGTGACTCTGCAACCAGAGGAGATGAATTCACACAAGTCCATTACAAATAACAATCTAAAGTGAATTTGAAATGGAGTCACATATTATTTGCACAATGCTCACAAATCCAGGTCGCCTATTAACATTATTCAATGAGTGTGAAGTTGGGTTTTGAACCATGAACATGGAGAAATTCTAATGTATTATTTTCCAACAAATAAGAGTCTATGCTCATTAGCATCATGGATATGAAAAACTCTCACCTTCCAAATTTCTTTAGTGTGACTGTTTCCAGTGCAAACTCGAGTATGTATCATGGACAATGCGATTAAGTCCACTGAGTATCTCCAAATCTCATAGTTGTAAAGATTTACAAAAATGTTAGTCTCATATGCATCTTAACGTATGAAAATTCAGAAAACCTTAATGCATATCGTTGTTATGATACCATTTGTTGGCTCTAATAGCCAATCATGAAACAAGGGGACCATCGAATTAGACTAAACAAATCTTCAAAGGGAAATTATATTAAATAAATTTTATTGTACAAAATGGTCACTATATATAATGATGGTGGCCATAAAAAAATATTATATTTGAGAAGTTTGTTCAAACCACCACCATAACTATCTACGAATCTTTGAATGAATATTCATCCTTATTTTTAGTAATTTCTCCCAATATCTCAATCTTCCATGTTTACTATAAATCATTACTTTTTCATTTCATAATTTAGATATTAAATATAATTCACAAGTAAGAGTTATTCCATCACCCTCCATGCCTCCAAAGAGAAAGACCCATTATTGAACTGTATGATGAAGCCACTTTCCTGGCTCAATGATTGTACTATTTTGAATGGAAAAAGAAATTATCATGCAAATCTAGTTAAAACACAAGGGAAAGAGAAATGAAAGAATTAATATTCTAAAACCCATTTCTAATTCAAGCAGCAATGGTACCGGTATAATGAGTAGTGCCACACAATAGATGGCTTCCTAGTGTGCCGATGAAATGTTGAAGGGAATGGCATTGGTACCAACAAATTATGTTGAGAATGAATATGGTAATGAAGGAGTGCTTCTATGACCTAGGAAATAAAGGCACAAAAGGGGAAAAAAATATAGAATTTATCAACTATATCAAGTGTGGGAGCCAAACCTAGCATAGGGTCATGAATTATGGTATAAAATTATGATCCATTCATAATATACAAGATGACACCTTTTTCACCAAAGAGAATATGACCCTATCTTCGATCTAATCTGATCTTGTAGATCTAATTTAAATCACACTACCTCTCATAAAAAGGCAAGGACGGTGAAAACTTTGATACCATGAAATTTTTTAAAACAATATCCCATGAACTAAAAACAACCTTAAAATACCAAAAAAAAACCTTCTACAAAAGAGAATGCAAAATAATCTATTAAATCTATTATATAGAAAATGCCAATGTGTGTTTCTATATATAGTAATGAAAAAAGCCTAACATATAGCAAATGGATAGGTAGCACACTCAGGCAACTAGTGGCGCCTATATCAACTTGCAATTAACACAAGTTGTATGCATTAATAAAAGACTCTTTAAAAAATGTCAACGCTTTAGAAATATAATACTAACAAGTTTGATCTATTCTCTCTTTAGCAATATCAATTACTTCTATTTGCATATGTACACATCATTTAAATGGTAAGTTTTATTAAAATAAAATGCACACCAATTATATTAATAAAAAGAAAATTCATATAAATAATTATATCATAAAAATATTATTATTCATAAATAATCTTAGTATTATAATATACATAAATTGATTAATTGATGATAAACACATTTGAAAAATCATCTAATATAATGATATTTTGATTAATATATTTACAAACAATTTCATCCATTGATAATAACAAGTAATCTAATATAATGATATTTTGATTCATATATTCACAATTTCATCATTAATTTTTTTTGTCTAGGATAAAAATTTAATAAAATTTAGAATATTAAAAAATTTACTTATTATCTTATTTTTATATTTTAAATATTTAAAAAATATATATTTGAATAATTCAAAGTTAAAAGTGCCAGTATTAATTTATTTTTATATTCTACATATTTAAAAATACATATTTAAATCATTCAAAGTTAAAAGAGATATTGAAATGATCATAAAAATCTCCAATTTCAATATTAATCAAAGTTAAAAGAGATTGAAATTATCATAAAATCTCCAATTTCAATATTGATTTGGAAATTTGATCTCTAGATTTTTTTATAAATATTATTTATAATTAAAAAAAAAAAACATGAAAAATATTATAATATTTGTTTTATAATTCAATGTATTTATTTATTAATTATATTTACGCCATAAGGCGTTTCCCTCTAAAATCAACTCCCCTCTCTGCCCACCTCTCATTCTTGTAAACCATAGAATTATATGTGAGACGATTGCAAAAGTTTCAGCCTTTCAATCATAATAGTTACAAAATGGTTACAAATTAGTTAATTAGTTGCGGAAAGGGTTTGTGCAGTGGTCGGCATAACTGATTAGCGTGTTGTGGCAATGGAAAATCAGGCGTGGCGAGCCTCCTTCTTTACTTACGATAAGGGAAGGTTGTTTTACGACAGGGAAAAAACAGTCGAGAATGTTTTTATACAAGTTATGTAGATAAATCATGGCCGTGGCGATAGCCGGGGAGAGCTTGACACTGAAATTGTTTGCGCAGCAAAGACCGCCTTTATGGTACGTTTCTCAGAGAAATATAAGCCCGTTAAGCAACTTAACCATCACAAATTTGGTTCTAATTCTTTTGTTTTGGTGCTCCTAATGCACAATGTTCCGAACTAATAAACGCAGGCCAGGGTATGTCTTTCTCACAATAATATTGCACATTAGTTTTTCATGATATAAACGTTGACCATGTTTCTTGTGATCCACCTGCGGGATTGGAATGCTTGCACATGGGTTCCATTCCAAAGATAATTCACAGGGATGTCAAGACTGCCAACATTCTTTTTAGACCGCAATTTGAATGGAATATTGGGCGATTTTGGTTTGTTAAACATGACAATTGATGGGGAGGCTTCTCACATTACCACTACGGTAAAAGGAACGGCAGGATGCCTCTAGGACACTTATGTGAATCAGTGCGAAGAATAAATAACTTAATGTGTGAGAAATGAACTAAGCCATAGATTGGTGAACCCAGAAAATGAAGCAAACTTTGGCTAAACTTGTAGTATTTCTAGTGAAATTAAGTAGCAGCCTAGTCTCCAAAATAAAACCCTGAAGAAACTTTCGGGCTTAAGCAGGAGTGGCGCTTAGGGAGGGAAACTCTAACAAGGACTTAATCCAATAAAATTCGCTAGATAAAGTCGAGCGCTATTAAGCGGGTAATAAAAGAGCAGAATCTCTGTTCACAAGCACTAAACCCTACCCACTTCTTTAACTTATAAACCCAACATCAGTAAAATCAAAATACCCTTCAAACAGTGAACTCATCGTCATAAGCGAAACGATTTCAGTTGCTTAACGGAATGCAAAATTTTACAGCAGAAGGAAATCAAGATAATCTACACTGAATAAGTCAAGAATAATAGCGTACACACAGAATCAAGAGAAGTTTGTGCATGTCAAATTAATTAGCAGAGAATGCAATATGTGCGTAAATTCTGAAAAATACCTTTCATAGAAGAAAACGAGATAACAAGTATGACATCAAGAACCCATAGATAAATTGACAATAAATGACAACGACTCCCATACAAAAATTCATTAGAAAACCAGATAACTTATATAGAATGTCAATAATGGCCTCAACTCAAGGGAGGCCTTAAAAAACAAGGTACAGCATAATCAAGGAGCTTATAAGGACCGTGGCTGCTTAACATGTTTTCTTTCGGAAAGGAGATTAAAATACACAATAATCTGCCGGCAAGAAATTACAAGGCTCTCGGCCAAAATAACATAATTACAACGCTACAGTCCAGAGAGCAACCTAAATAGCAGGTCTACGAGGAATCCTCGAGAGGGTATCGTGAGGCATTAGAGGTGTCATCCCTCCAAGTAGCCATAAACAAACCGAACAATAGCACCCTTAGCATCCACCGAAGCGAAGCTCAAGGAACTCTATGGATGCAAAAACCTTACATATGCCAAAATATGAAACACCTCGGTCCATTGCTTACCCGGAAGACTTGCGCATCGGTGACTGCCAGAATAAGCCGAAAACCACAAGGGTTGATAGCAGAGGAATTCTCGTACTCGAACCCACCAAACCCTGAGAACAGAAGATAAGTAAGCAATTAGTATCACGAAATCCAGAGTTGAAGAGAAAAAAAAAAAAAAAGGAAAACAATAGATTAAAGAGAATTGTAGCACAGAGTCTGATTTGGGGAGAAATTTGACAGCTTACCATTAAGAAGATAGCCCCAGTTTTCATGTCTGACCCTCTGAGACAGGGTTTTTTCTACACATGAAGAAGAATCAGACAGAGGTAGGAGGAGCAGAGCTCGAACATGCGCCAAGAGCTTGGGAATCGAATGAGCCAATTTCCAGCAACTTAGAATGAGTAAATCTTCCGAAGAGATCATAGCCCCTTGATCAAAGAGCTGAGCGCACCACCGTCGATGGGAGTAGGAATCCTGAGGCGTCCAGCTAAGGAGGGACGGTCTGCTCGTGCCACAAAGCCATGGCAAAGCCAGTGTGAATGTTAAGATCACAAATCGAACGGTCCAAAGATAAATAAGCTTTGGTTATAATTAAATTCATCACGTAAGCAATTAGTATCATGAAATCCGGAGTTGAAGAGAAAAAAAAAAAAACAAAACAAAACAAAAAACAAAAAAGGAAAACAACAGATTAAAGAGAATTGTAGCACAGAGTCTAATTTGGGGAGAAATTCGACAGCTTACCATTAAGAAGATAGCCCCAGTTTTCATGGTTGACCCTCTGAGACAAGGTTCCTGCTACACACAAAGAATCAGACAGAGGTAGGAGGAGCAAAGCTCGAACAGGCACCAAGAGTTTGGGAATCAAATGAGCCAATTTCTAGCAACTTAGAATGAGTAAATCCACTGAAGAGATCATAGCCCTTGGATCAAAGAGCTGAGCACACCACTGTCGATGGGAGTAGGAATCCCAAGGCGTCCAGCTAAGGAGGGATGACCTGCTTGTGCCACTAAGCCATGGCAGAGCCGGTGTGAATGTTAAGATCACAAATCGAATGGTCTAGAGATAAATAAGCTTTGGTTATAATTAAATTCATCACATAGGGCAGTCTTGGTATTTAATATAGGTACAGTGCATAGGGATATGCGTTCCATAAAGCACGGGTTATATTTACAACAGTTGTAACAAAAAAATATCAGGGTATAGAATGAACAGTATGATTGTGATCTCTGTCCTCATTCCAAGTAATAATATTGTTGAGGAAGTAATTTAAATTACCAAGCTCAAAGTTCCGTTGGTTTCATTTTTTTTTTGTATACTTGTATAGATATATTTAATCTAGTTAAATGATTAATGTAATAAGGGGGAGACATGACAAAGGTACTATTAAAAAAAAAAAAAAAAAATTCATGATGGCTTTCCACACCATTACCTTAAGTCTTGTTTGCATCGCTACTATAGTCGTTGAACTTGGTATCGAGGCTTAGTTGTTATGCACGGTAGCACATGGACCATTCTCTTGTAAGTCCACTTATACAAGTCTCTTTCCATCCTTCTCTGCCATCTTGGTAAAGTGCACTATGCCTGTTGAATTTTCTCATCCATTGTGAATGCTCGTTTCTTAATTCCCATCCATCTAAATAAATTATTATGAAACTTCTCCCATAAATAAGTTATTGTGAAACTTCCCTCTTGTCTATGTTTGCTTTAATAAATAGTTCTTAGTCGCTTAATAAATCTCTTAATAAATATTTCACTCACTTCATTAACAAATGCATTCTCCAAATGACTTCACAAGGTGGTATTAGATTAAAAAATAGCTTAGAAGTGCAGATTAAAACTTTGAAGTTAATTCTAGTGTAAAACGTGGCTTTCACAAACTCTGAAGAAGAGCTTAATGTTAACTTTGCATGGAACAGTACTTGAAGAATTTAATTTGAGAAAAAGTTGAAGAATTTAATTTGGGAAAAGGTTGAAGTGTACATTTCATTTATTAGTACCGACATGTATGTATAGAATATAAAAAGTATAAAAGGATAAAATGACAAAGGTTGTCAAATTGTGAAAGAATAACTATCCATTTGCATCGGTGTGTATATTTTGTATCTGACCTCTTTGTTTCCATCATCGCATTCTACTATTGATTACTTTAATGGTTGCCCTGAATCCCTGGCAGGATGTAATAGAGTTCTTGTAATTGCTCCTCACATTGCAAAACCATAGTGTCGTTTTCTACCAGATTAGATCATCATGAGCCACCAATCTAGGGTCATGCAGGAGATCCACACGGATATAATCTCCAGTTGCACCATAGTTTACATTTATGCAAAATCACTCAATCACAGTTAATGTCCACCAAACATTAAAATTAAAGGAAAATACTCACGAATAGTTAATGGTCATCAAGCATTCAAATTAAACACCAGAGAATTTTTTGTTTTGTTTTGGCCTATAAACCTATATACAAACCCTGTGAGTTGCAAAGGGCCATGGCTGTAGTATTGTTGTCTGGATGCGCATCGATACAACGTTCAAGAAATCTAATATGATACGTTCATTAAACATTCTCCAGGAATATGGCATGTATAATGTGGCGAACAACAAAAATTATCAGGGTGTGTTGTATCATGCTTCCAGGGATGTAATTTGGGAATAACTTTCAAATTTCAACTGTCCTTTTGACATTTTCATGGTTAACTTGAAACGTATCTCATATGGAGAGTTAATGTTTCTAGCGTGGTTATTTAATTTTGAATGGGAATTGCCCACCTGGTTATATCTGCAACATTAAATAAATAAAACTTTTATACTCCTTAAATAAATAAATATTTATATTTTGAAGTGCACCACCATGGAAGTATGTATGGATTCATTAAATACGATAGGGAACTTGGAAGCTCTTTTCCTACACGAAGAGGAAATCAAAGTTTTTAATATTAAAATTATAGGTATTTATATATAAATTTATTTTAGTTTATATATTTATTTATTTTAAATAAAAATCAATAAAATTCAATTACATGAATATTTTAATTTTTTTACAATGTTTTTAATATTAAAATTATAGTTATTTAGGTATAAATTTATTTTAATTTAAAACGCTGCAAGTTTTTGATGAAGTTTTTGATGAAGTGAGACAATTCAATATTGAAAAATAACCTTTTTCCACTTTTTTGGAATAGAGTTAAAAATCCTTTTGTGTTTATTTATAGGCCTCTACCTCGTCAAATACATAACCTAGGCCTCTACCTGGTCAAATACATAACCAAGTCTTGCATAATATCATGCTAAATAAAGGAAAGCTCGTGGTTCTACCATAGGCGTTCACCATGGTACCTTTCAATAGCGAATTAAAGTTTCTATGTCAACTAAAATAATTATTTAATCAATGCTCAACAAAAGATCCACTTCTCTAAGATTCATTTATTTGAAAGGATTGGACCTAGGCATTCAACCTACTCAATATCATGACATACTAAATAATCAAGACTCCTTAATTAATGGTCAACAAAATATCCACTTCTCTAATATCATATGTCAAGATTCTTCTCATTTTATGCCTTACGGCGTTTCCTTTGCAATATTTGGTGCAAATGCTAGTAATAAGATTTTCATAAGACCATGCACGTGATGTGCACGATGTGACGGTCGGGGCGGATGGTTTGCACACCCCCCGACCTGTTTCGAACCCTGCAGAGCTGCTGCCACAGCCTATTTGTACTGATGATGGCGTTGATGTGTTGGTTGTGACACCCAATTTGTAATATATGTATAAAATGAAAAAAGAGGGCCCATAATGCTTCTAAAGGAAACTAGCCCCTCCCATTTTAAAAAAAGATTTTCATAAGACCATATCCACAAACTATAAAAAACCAAATGTAAATTATTAATAATTATTTCTATGTTGCAATACAGATAATGTTAATTTATAAAATTTAATAATGCATTTAATTACAATTTAAAATTAATCTAATTCTAACATTTTAAAATTTCAAATCTTTATATTTTTATTGTTTTCTACTTTAATTTAGCTATATATAAACTACGCAGCATGAACTAACTACTATATAGCTCTTGTTTTAAATAGAGATTTTGATTCCAATACATTAATTAATCATTTATTATTTATTGACACATATACAATAAAAACTCATTTTAATAAATATTCAAAAATAATAATAAAATATATTTATCAATTAAAAACCATATTTTATTAAAATTATTTTTTTTCATGTATGAAGTATATACGTAAATAATATTTAGAATCGTGTTCCAAGAAGACGACATTCATTATGTCTACCCACCATGTTTTCTTCGAACGAGTGAAAAAAAATCAATGCAATGATGAATGTGTCATGCATATGTCTATTGATAAATTAATATGAGATATTGCACTCCTGGTTTATTAAATCATGGTGGTTTGAATACTCATTTGAGGCAATAGTGGCAAACATCCCTTTGTTGAGATTTACATGTTTTGGAAACATATTTTATGATTAATGGGAGACCATCATTTTAAGTGACAATTAAGATAGTTTTTGTGATGGGTTATAAGTGTGGTTTAGGCAACTAGTTTTATTCTTATACTTCCATCATTAAAGCTTTTAATTATTAATTTAAACTAATTATTTATAAAATAAACAATTGGTTTCTAATTGTATATTACATGAGTATTTTTTCATACTTTCATCATTAAAGCTTTTAATTATTAATTTAAACTAATAATTTATAAAATAAACAATTGGTTTATAAATTACATGAGTATTTTGTCAGGAATGATATTAGTTTTTGTTAAAATTTATTTAGAGAGTTTTAAATGTATATTACATGAGTATTTTTTCAGGAATGATATTAGTTTTTGTTAAAATTTATTTAGAGAGTTTTAGAAAAGGAAAAATTCTGATTAAGACAAGAATTTATATTGAATAAATTTTTGCATGTAAAGTGTAATAGTTACATTAAAGTACATCAAAATAAAAAGATTATTTGTTGATTGGTTTTGATAAAAAGATTTACCAAAATATACTTTCAAATGCTAGCTTGAAAATGCATCAAAATTAGATAACTCGGAAGTGAAATCCTTCCAAAATATTTCTAAATTTTTACAAACTTTTACTCTCATGTTACTTAAGCATCATGAGAAAACACAAAAACATCATGAGAAAATCCCATTCCTATATTCATAGTTGTTTCATTTAGATTTGGGATCTCTATTTAAGGAGAGTTAGCTTAAGTACTTGAGATTCTGAATGATGTTGTCCTAGGAAAAGCTTAATTTCTTCCATTTTCAAATGGAGGGAAAAGATTTCATCCTCTAACTTCTTTAACAAATTACAATGTTCTAACCAGATTTCCATAGAAGAAATAAGGTCAGAGACCAAATGATTGTGATTCAATTGGAGAGCAAGAATATGTTCTTGCATTTTTTGTAATTGTTTCTGCAAAGAATCATATTGGGATCCTGAATAACTTTTCAGCTCCATGTTTATTAGGTTGTATCCAACAAAATTTGGAAGCCTCCATATACCCATGAATTATAGTGTCAGCATTTCCACCTATAGCCAAAAGTCCCCTCTTTGCAATTTGAAGAAAATGAGCCAGGAAAACTAAAACACAAAATAGAACACACTTCAAACCCTTAGTCGAGCAGGCTATGTTGTAGTTTCCCAAGTGTATAACTTCATCCCCAAATTTCCAAACACCTTCATAAAGGTGGATTGAAGCCCAACGCAAAATAATCACATAGCATTCATGTTGTGTGCCTCCAAAAGTGAAAAACAAATCAATATTATGAACAAAAATAAGAGATAAGGGTCGAGATGAAGCACCACGAGTAATAATAGTTATGGTGCACTCAATGGAAGCCTAGTATCTAATAAATTACAAATCTCCCAAATGCCAAATTGGCCACAGATTTAAAATTAGAAAGAGTTCCTCATGCACTCTGATATGCCATTTACTACCATTTCCATGCCTCTCTCACCATTGAAACGTTTCCTGATTGCTTGGCATGAGAGAGGTGAAATGAATATGAAGCCAATTTTGCTTGTGTTCACTCGAGCTTATCATGGAGAATAGCAAAGTCTTCTTTCTCTGGAAATATCATTAACGGAATTGATAAACCCCCACACAATGGGAAATACATACCTTCGACCACATAAGGTGCTATGTGTGAGAACTATTCAAAGTCCTTTTTCATACTCCCCTACTCCAATTGTTGTTGCACACTTGATATAGGGAGTGAAGTTATCAAGTTGGGCCCAAAATTCACTTCCATTACCCTTGTCTTTGTATTCACCCAATGCAAAGTGTCCTAGGTCAACAAGTTGCTCATGTTTTCTTCATAACAGTATAGATACATTGTGAGTTGTCATGAAGAGACTATGAAGTACAAGGGAGGCAGGGAATGGCTTCTGACCTTCCACCCCCCATGACCTTGATTCCAAATCAGCCAAGGATCATGAAGCAGATATGGCCCAGAGATGAAAAAGAGATGGAAAAACCTCTTACCTATGTTCACACTTACCCCCATGATTTTCTGCTTAATTTTAATCATCATACCCATTACAAACTAAACAGGAGGGTTAATGATCAAGAAAATTTGAACTGCCTTTGCATGAAGCCCCCTTCATTTTGTTTTCATTAGGGAGGGAATCAGCTACTATATTATATATAAGAAGCTTAGAATCTTCAACAACAATCATAGTAGAAAGATGGTGTTATTTATTAGCATTAAGCCTTGAAGTAATGCATATGCTTCAACTTGGTTGCTTAAAATTGATCTCGTACCCCAAGCATATGATAGTTATGCATTTCCTTCAAGACAAAATATAACACCCTTGCTCTTGCCACCCCTGGATTGTTCTTCAAAAAACCATCAAAGAATATACTATGAGAGGGCTAATCTTTGATCCATATATCAAATTATTCCTTTGGTAAACACAACTACTAAAGCTTCTTAAAAGAATGAACTCTGTGAGGGGAGATATATGAGTAAGGAAGTTGGGAAAAATATTTCTTTATCCATGCCTTTTCCAATTCGTCGAACAATTGAGAACAACATTTAGTGAGGGATTTGTGAGACCAAAATTTCAAAATTAACAAGAAAGCATTTAAGGTCGCACTTTGAGGGAGGAGTTGATGATCTTGAAAAATAACTTTGTTGCAAGGTAACTAGACCTTCCAACATACAAATTTTGGCAAAGCTACCCATATTTGTTTCAAGAAAGGATTGTTGTGAAAGATTCTTGCATAATGATGATCCCATGAGACCAAAATATATATATATATATAGAAGAGGGCCAAATCAACCTTGCTGCGAAGGAATGTAATGTGTATCTCCATACGTTTTGAGAAAATGGGAACTCTAGGAAGATATGAAGGATATATTCATCTTTAGCAGAGCAAAGAGGACACCTGGAGGGCCCATACTTGCCATGCTTTTTCAAAGTTTCCATAGTTAATTATTTTTTATGAACAAGAGGCAAACATAAAATATTTACTTTGGAAAAATTGTTTGGGGTCCATGTGCTAGCCCAAATATGATATTTGGGTGGATCTCCTTCATAAAAGAGCTAAAATATATATCCTTTCTTGACTATATCTTTTGAAAACTGTCATCCCTAAGCATCTTCCTCTTCTCTATAACTAGAAGTGCAACCAACTAAATCATTTTCCAATGAGTGATTTATTCTCCTCGGGTGCAGTGGCACAAAATGAAAGTCCCAACTCATCCATCAACCATCACTGGTCCAAATGAGAGATATCCTCCTATGTGAACTTACCCCAAGTTGTAAGCCAATCATGTGGGGAAACAAATTCAAGTTTTGGTCCAAAGGAGGATGCCCTAAAATCCCACAATTCCAAATATTTATCTACCTACCATTTCCTAGAATCCAAGTTAGATGCTCTTTAATAATAAAAGTGGTTGATGACATAAATTTCCAATTTGAAGATCCCTCTCTAGCACAAGAATGGAATCCAAACAACTTAATAGATCCCTGAATAAATATTTAAGCCTAATAACACCTTCTACCATTCCTCTTTTTGAGAAACCAATAACCATACCAATTTTGCTCCCATGGCAAGATTCATTAGGGAGGGATCTCTTATGCTTAATCCTCCATGGGGTTTTTGGGTACAAACAATTTCCTATTTTACCATATGGGTTTTTTTGGAACTAGATTTGCCTTCTTGCCACAAGAACTTTTGATTTTCTTGTTTCATTTGAAAATGAATCCCTAAAGGGGCCAATAATGCAATGAATTGAAACAACATGAGAGTAGATAATATGGTATTAATAAGAACAACATGAACAGTAGGATTAATTCAATGAGCTCCCCATTGATCAAATTTTGATTTGAATTTCTTTATAATTAAAGCCGAGGACTAGTGAGAGTGATATTTCATACTAATTGAAATGCCCAAATATTTAAGTTCTTTCCATGTATCTACCACTGAGAATACCTTAGTATGAATCAATTGTCCATGAAGGACTTTATTGACATTCCATGTGTATATATGGCAATTACCCTTATTTAATAAACCTTTAAAAGCATGCACAAAGCTATCTAGAACAAATTCAAATCTAGTTTTAATAATTATATAGGCTCCTCCCAAAAACAAAGTATCATCACCAAACTGAACGTGATTAATATTCTTGGTGCCTCTCCCAAGTCTAATACCCGATAAAATTTCTCTTCTCCTCTCAAATTCCAGTATCCTACTTAAGGAATTTTCCATTAGAATATAAATATTATGGGATAACACGCATCCTTGCCTCAGGCCCCTGTAAGCTTTAAAAAACCTTGTTGGTCTTTCATTGATTAAAGGAGAGATCCATGGGTTGGAGATGTAAGAGGAGACCCACTAGATGAATTTTTCTTCAAAACTGAATTTCTTCATTACTACAAAGATAAACTTATGGTGAACCTAATCAAAGTTTTTTCCCATATCTAATTTAATGATCATTCCTTTCTCCCCTCTAGATTTTCTTGAATGGGTTGCTTCTTGAACACGTATGATGTTATCCACAATCTACCTATTGCTCACAAACCTGGCTTGATTTTCATAATTTAACTTCGAGAGCAAATGCTTGATCTAAAGAGCTAGTATTTTGGAGATCAATTTGTAGGACAAATTACACAAGGAGATTGGTCGAAAGTGAGAGAATAAAGATGTATTTTCTTCTTTGGCCACTAAAGCTAAAAAGGAGGAGTTAATTCCACCTTTAACATATTTATATTTAAAAGCATAGTTAATCATTCTACAAAGGCCAAATTTGATAAATCCCAACATTACATATAAAACAGTATCAAAAACCCATCTAGTCTATGTAGAAATATGGTGATAGAATTGCAACTGTTCAAGAAATTTAATCTAAATTGAGAGACATAATTCTACTCTATTACTCTATGGAAATTAATTCACAATTTAGAACAACATTCACAAACATGCATCAATCACATACACAAGTACATAGATTTATCTAGGGGAAACCAAATGTTAAAAACCCCTTAAGCCTCTGGAAGCTCTAGTTTATTTTTTTTTGTTATTACATGAGATCCCA
Source organism: Pinus tabuliformis (assembly GCA_031772625.1). NCBI lineage: Eukaryota > Viridiplantae > Streptophyta > Pinopsida > Pinales > Pinaceae > Pinus > Pinus tabuliformis. The sequence continues at coordinate 44,650,119 of CM062807.1, read as the reverse complement.
CATTTATGCTTGGAATATGGCACGAGGGTGATTGGCTGAAAGAGAGATTTGGTTCAGCCCAATCTATGGTCGGGTGATACGTGGAAGTCCTTGACTTGGTTGGATTTGCATATGTTAATATAATCTCCTTTTCCTTTGGTATATCATGAGTAAATGTGCTTGTCATTATGTGGATTTAGTGTTTGTTTCATCATTGATATATCTCTTGTTATTCGCTGGTTATAAGCATGTTTTATGATCAACTTGATGTATGGCTCTCATCATCTTTTGGTTAGTAGATGAAATATTAATGAATGAATAGCCTAATAGATAAAAATGCAGCTATTGGGAGGAGATATCAATCCTTTTTGATGATTCCTAGATAAGTATGAGACCCCTATGCTCAAAATTGTTGTTATGACCTGTAGATTTCATGTTTATGATATGTTTGACGAAATGCATGTCATAGCTGGTAGGGGTCAGGTCAAGCCCTTATTCAATTTTTTGCATTAGTAGACTTGTTTCAATGTTATTTATTAATTTTTGAAGTTTCATGAACTTATGGGTAGAGGCCTGAGTCCTAGCCCTGAAAAAGTGGCTCAGAATTCGGGGTCACTAGCACAAAACTGCCTAAAAAATGCCACAGTCGCATGGATGCCTTGCTTTGGGATCGAATGGAGGATCTCAGTCTCATGGAAGGCTTGTCATGGGAGTGACTGGGGGTCTAGCTTAACAAAACATCAATTTGTCTCAAGGGTTGAGCACCTGGAAGGGTTGGTTGTCTCCTGAAGGTTTTGTAGCTTCTGAGTAAGGTTAGATAAGCCTTGTCTTGTCGGTTCCACTTCCTTAATTGTACATGGGGAGTTCAATCATATCATAGTAACTCTTTGCAACATATATACCCTCGTTGGACGATTAGCTTCAGTAAATGTGGGAGGAGGGTGTTACAGGACATATAATTGATGATTTTGTAATATAGAAAAGAGTGGTCCCTTGACAATAATATATAGATTGAATCCTTTAGGGTTAGCTTGAGCAATCATGAGCCTCTCTCACATATAGTCAAGGAGGTCACAAGTTTGACTCTCTTGATCCCCTCGAGGTTAGATTCTTAAATGAAGGCAAATGGTTTACCCCTTTCACCGTGTTTGGATCATGGGGAAGTACATAGAGGGTTTTCCATAAGATGTTTTCCTTGGAAAATTAGAACATATAGGTTGAAAAGGAATTAATTGTTGGAAAATGAATAATTTAAATATTTGAAATGTTGGGGGTTGGTGGGGGGACAAGGGGGCTTCACCTGTTGATCAATATCTTACCATTTTCATTCATAAAAGGGGTTTTTTAAATTGTGAAAAATAAAGTTAATAACTGTTAGGTGGGGATATGGGGTTGAGGGTGATTAAAGGAACTGAGGGGTATCAAAAGAGGTATTCGATAAAAAAAGGGGACATCTATTAAAAATATGGGGTTATTTGTATTAAAAGTATTTATTGGAGTGGGTTCAACAAAAGGATTTTGGGAGGTTTTTATCAATATATAGTGAGATTAGGGGTATTCTTTAATATCCCATGAAAGCAGGTGTTATGACTAAGTGGAAACCTTTTTTGGGGGGAGGGATGGCAAAGGGGGGACTTGGTTAAAGAACTAAAATAATAATATTATTTCTAGGAAAGGGGGGTTAATTTAATAAAGTAAATAATAGGAAATATAAATTGATAATCAATTATTATTCACCAAGAGGGACGTGACAATTGATTAGGATAAAACATAAAGAATAGCTTAGATGGAGGGTAAAGAAATAAATTACTAAGAATCAATAATATTGGAAGAATTATACAATCTAAGGATCAATAATTAAATACGTTAATGATCAAAATAGAGGCAAAAGAGCCCAATATATGTTATAGAAGCAAAAGAACAATTTAGAGCAAACAACCAAATTATAGGTTGAATAAGGAAAAGTTATCTAATAAAGAGTTCAGATTAACACTTAAAAAATAAAAATGTTTCAAGATAACATTGAGGGTTAGCTCAAGCAGCCATCAATCAAATATGAGATCTATCCCACAAAATTAGGGAGATCACATGTTCAACTCTCTTAATCCCCTCAAGATTAGCCTTCATAATCAAGGCTGGTGATTTACTCTATTTACCATTCATGGATCATGTGAAAGTACTTGGTTGTCTATGAGGTGTTTCCTTGGAAAAAATTATTTAAATCTAAAACAATAAACTAAATTCTCTACGAAAGAGGGCATCATGTAAAAAATATGTAAGCAACTATCTATAAAATGAAATTAAAAAAAAAAGAAAAGAAATGAAATAGAGGATAAATGACTAAGAGAATATTTGAAAGAGATTGATTAAAAAGGGTGAGCAAATTATATTTACCAAATGAACTATGGAGGAAGAAAATGGGGTACATTAAGGGTTAGAAAACCTTAATAAAAGAGAATGAAAAAGGATAAAATGAGAGGCTAGGAAGAGCAAGGAATTAGGTTTGATGACAAAGATGGTGGATGATGGGCTATTGAAAAAGAATGGAGGATGATGGGTTTCCAAACTCTTTCTCTTCCCAACACTTACTTTTACTCCTCGCATTCTCTTATCTTGAGGTTTCTAGCCATTATATACACCTTTTATTCTCCCATAATTCCCTTAATAAGTATGATTGTTTGACCCTCTTCCAATCAATTTTTTTTTACGCTCTTATTTATTTTTGACCCTCTTATTTATTTATATATATATTTCTTTTGACTTGTGTATATATTTGTTTTATTTTATTTATTTCTCCATTAATTATTTTCAATTTAGTTTATTTTATTCTCATTAATTATTTTATTTATCAAATGATCTTGTCTCGATTAGGGTCTTGACTTGTTTTTATAATTTTGACTTCCCTCCTTGTTTAGAGTTTGACTTTTATTTTTTTTAATAAATTAATTTAAATATTATTTTTCAAAAATTAGCTCTTTAATATAGTGGTTACTTATTAATATTTGTTTTCAATAAATTAATAAACTAAGATCATAATTTAAATATTATTTTTCAAAAACTAGCCGTTTAATATAGCCGTTACTTATTAATATTTTTAATAAATTGATAAATTATTATCATTATTTAAATATTATTTTTAAAAAACTAGTAATATTTGGTTTTAATAAATTAATTTAAATATTATGTTTCAAAAACTAGTTGTTTAATATAGTCGTTACTTAATAATATTTGTTTTTAATATATTAGTAAATTAATATCATAATTTAAATATTATTGTTCAAATATAGTCGTTTCTTGAAATTATGTCTCTACATTGCTCTCTATTTAAGCCTTTGCCATGGTCTGCCTCTTCATCTAGTCCCGATGATGAACCACACTTGTTGGTTCGAAACGTGTCTGCCAAAAATTTCTTTTATGTGATTTCTACTGAAAGACTTTGCTTAAATAATATTATTATTTTAATTCTTTCTCGAAGTCCCCTCCTTTTTTGAATATTTCTATTATTAATTTTCTAATAGTTAAGTCTTTTGCATCTTATATATCCTATTCAACAACTCACTATTTTTTATCTTATAGAAGCTTCAATTGAATCCCTTGATGATGGATGGGGTGTCTACTTGAACTTTTAGGGCATTTCAAAACTCAAACAATATTTGATTGTAGAAAATTTAACTATTATTATGGCTAATTGTAGAAACCTTCATAATCAAAACATTTTACTACTTGTAGATTATAATTCTACGGCCATAAATAAGTAAGATATAATTATTCACAACACAGCTAACTCTAAGCCACCATTATACGAAGAAGATCTTGATTTGATGAGCATCTACAAAATAATATATGAAGATGTAGGTGAAAGCATGTTTGGTATAGAATGTATAGAATTGTATACTTGTCATGACCTAAAATTGCAATGGTTTAAGACAATGACCAAATTCCAATTGAATGACTTGTAACCATGGTTTGGGTAATAGTCTAGTTGATTATGTTTTTTCTTGAGGAGACTTTGAAACAGTGCCCTACATTTGGCATATTTTTCCTAGTGTAAAGAATATGGCATTAATTATGTCACTTTATTTTATAGGGACATCAAGTGAGGCAACAATTGTCAAGGTAGCCAACCTAGGGGATTTACCCTATAACTTCATTTATGAATTTTAAAGCACTCAATTACTCCAGCCAGCCCAAAAGGATCATAGTTGATTAAATTATATCTAATATCCCTTAGTCTCTAGAATTGATCAAATATACATTTTAGAAGATCGTGTGCTTGACTCTAATTGCACACCATTAATTTTAACTCTAAAAATGACTTGCAAAAATATCCCCATGAAGATTGTATTACTAGTAAAAAACACCTAATATTTAATAAAAGAGAAATTAATTCTTCTCTAGAAGACTTAATAATAATAATAACCTCTATATGGAAAATCTCTCAAACCATTTCAAAGTCTAAGCCTCTTTTTTTTTTTGAGACACATCTTAACTAGGAAATCTAAAGAAAATGGTAAGATCATTAGGAAAGATTTGAATTTACCCCTTAAATTGCTCCATAAATCCCATAATGATTCAATTAACAATTAAACATTGTTACTAAAAAATATGTTTTTGTTCAAAATGGTTGTTATTGATGTTAAAGGTTGTCCAAATGAAAGAGGAAATTAGATAGTCAAATAGCATATTCCAAGACTTTTCCAACGTTATATGGCACTCCCTTTAATTCCATAACAATGAGGAGATATGAATATTTTGTCAAGATGACCCAACCAAAGTACAAGCAATCCCCATTTGGATACCCTATATTTGAAGGCATTTTTACTACAATTACCTAGCCCAAATGGGAGCATAGGAAATATGGTTGGAAAGCTTATTTTGATGCCTTTCCAATGGTATATAGCACACATTCTAACTCTCCATGATTGAGGATAAATTAATTTTTGAATATTCACTATACATTCTACCAGTTACATTAACTGGCGTAGCCAATGGACAAGTCAACCCTAGCCCAACATTCAAACACACTATAAATAGGCATGAGAAGGAGAATTTCTAACCAATTGACTCAAGTATTTAGTTTTGTGTTTAGGAGAGCAAAGGAGTAGGTTTGAAGTTCATACCTCATGAACTAAGAAGAAGTGAAGTGAAGTCGAGTTGAAGCAACTTTTTGTGGAAGGGTTTTGGAACATTTTTTGAAGGGTTTTTGAAAATGTTCTTAGGAAGGGTTTCTAGTTTGTTTTTGGTTTTTTTGAGGGTCAAACATTTTTATTTTAAGGTTGACTTTCAAGGGATGATTTTTTTTTTTGAAGGCCAAGTTTCATGGTTGAGTCCTACTATTTAAAGATCTAGTTTAGGCCTGGTTTAAAGGTAGAGTCGTGGTGTCTTGAAGACCAAATTTAGCGCCAATTTGAAGTCCAAGTTCTAGTGTATTAAAGGCTAAGTTTAGGTTGGAGCTTGTAATTACTGTAAGTTGGTGGTTATGGAGAATTAGTGTCCTCGTCTTCTTAATAGGTTAGAGCTTGAAATTTTTGTAAGTTGGTGCTTACAGAGGATTGGTGTCCTCACAAGATATTGTAATAAATCAAAGATTTTTTTCAAGAATTTAATTTTCAAATTTTGATTTGAACTTTAATCTCATTGTTCATACATTGTGGATGATTGATTATGTGATGTGAATTCAATTTCAAGATTAATGAAGTGAAAATTTTTCAAAAGTAACAACATACTAATTCACTCCCCCTCTCAGTATTTCCAACAATTGGTATCATATATAGCAGGTTTCTTCAAGAATAGTCTAACAACTGGAAGAATATCTTATAAGGGGCCATGGTTAGTTGAGAAGCATAAATCAAAATTCCTTTCTTTTATGGAACAAATTTTGTCTTTTGGAAGATAAAAATGAGAACACACTTGATGTCTCTTGGTGTTGAAGTTTGGCAGTCTATTATAGATGGATATAAGGTCCCATCCTCTCCTCCAACTAATCAAGATGGGAGAAAGGCTTATGTCTCCAATGCAAAAGCTATGAAATCCATTTTAAGTGGCTTGTTAGATTCAAAATTTGTTAAAATTATGCAGTGTGAATTAGCTAAAGAAATGTGGGACAAGCTTGTAAGCAACTATGAAGGAGATGGCAAAGTAAAGAAGGCAAAGCTTCAAACTTTCCAATGACAATTTCAAAGCCTAAAAATGAATGAAGAAGATGTTGCTACTTATTTTATTCATGTTTATGAAGTGGTTAATTCTCTCAAAGGATTTGGTGAATAAGTTAAAGAAACAATAGTTATTCAAAAAAAATTGAGGTCTCTTCCTCTGTGTTTTATTCCCAAGGTCCTTGCCATAGAAGAATTTATAGATTTGGAGAATCTGAAAATGGAATAGCTTATGGAATTCTCAACACATATGAAATGAGAACAATAAACTCATCACATAAGGAAGCAACATTTAAAGCATCTAAGTCAAGATAATGCAGGTCTCGTGACTATTATAGTGATGAATCTGATACAAAAATGGCTCAACTAGTCAGAAAACTAAAGATAAAATACAAATTCAAAGGTAAGTTACCGCTCATTTACTTTAATTGTGGTAAGATATAGGACATTTTCTTGCTAAGTTTCCTTATAGGGAAGATAGTGATAGTGAAGAAGAACCTAGGAAAAGGGTCTTCAATGGAAAAATTTTGAAAAAGAAAAATCTCTATTCCAAAGAGGATAATGATTTTTTGAAGAAGAAGAATATGGTTTCGATGTTGATAGAAGAGAGGTCCTATTTTTAGCCACAAATGATGAATCCAACATTAATAAATCAGAGGAAAAAAAAAAGGCAGAAGGAGAAAGTGGTGAAGGCATAGTGGATCTTGAAGCAGAACTTATCATTGCATTAGAAGAAATTAATAAAATTAGGAAGAAGAATAAGAGACTATCCAAGGAAATCATCTTCATCAAGATTGAAAGAGAGGAAGAAAAACAAGTGGAAGAAGTGTTGAAAATCCAACTAAAATAAAAGGAATAAATTTGTGAAAAGCTTGAAGTAAAAATTGTCTCATTGAGGAAAGAGCTAGATAAGCTCAAGAAAAACATGAAAATATCTGAAACATTGGATGTTATTCTCAACAATCAAGCATCACCATATCACAAGATTGTTCTTGGTTATATGGGTGAGACCTCATACAAATATTATGCAAACACCAAGTCGTCAGGTAAGGAAGTTGAAGAAAAACTTGAAATCTTCAATCTTAGAAGGAGCAAGGACAGGAGATGGGAGGAGTCTGGAAACACTACTACACCAAAAAGCTATGTTGATGCTCTCAAGGGGTCCATTCACAATGCAAGAAGCAATATGATAAGGTACGTGGACCATCAAAGATTTGGATCATGTCCAAAGCAGATCATATTCAAAATAGCTATTCCATCAAGGCAACCATAATCAGGCATGTATCAAACTTTTTCTTGGTCATTGTTTTTCATTAATGCAAAAAAATTTGTCATCGAGCAAGAGATTGTAAATATTTTGTGAAAAATTATTATGAACGGGGTTCTCATGAAACCTCTAAAAATAAGCTCGTAGACATCAAAATCAGAGATATTGATGATAATAAAAATCATAATCCATTTGCACCATTATCCAAGTATAGTATAGAGTGTTATAGATGCAACAATTTTGGACATGTGGCATGAGACTATCCTACAAGATCAAGAGAAGGGTTTTGGAAGAGAAAACAAGAAGAACCACCAACAGAAAAATGCAAACTAGTTATGTATGCTCAAAACAATCAAAGTCAATAGTTTGTTGATAGTGGGTGCTCTAGACACATGACTGGAGATCAAAAGAAATTTATTACTCTAAAAGAAGAAAAAGCGGGAAATTTGTCTTTTGGAGACAACGGATCTTCAAGAATCACTAGAAGAGGTACCATAAGCCTTTAAAATGGTATGGATAAAGCACAAATTGCTTTGTATGTTGAAGGACTCAAACATAATCTTTTAAGTGTCAGTTAGATGTGCGATCAAGATTATGATCTCACTTTTCATGCTAAAGATTGTGAAATAAGGAATACTAATTCGGGAAGATTAGTGGGAAGATAAATAAGGACTCTAGACAATGTATATATTCTTGATGAAATTAAAGGAGAAAAATGCTACATTAATCAGACAAATGCGGGTTGGTTATGGCATAAAAGGCCAGGACACTTAAGCTTTGGCAATTTGGTAAAAATCAACAGAACACAAGCAGTGAGAGATGTGCCCAAAATATTGAAACCAACAAGTGCCATCTGCGAATCTTTCCAACACAGGAAATGAAAAATAGTTAACTTCAAGTCGAAGGAGTGCTAGATATTAATGCCATTAGAGCTTGTTCACACAGATCTATGTAGACCAACAAGAACATTAACCCTGCAAGGTGAAAGGTACTTTGTGTGGTTTATTGATGATTTTACTATAATGGTTCGGGGTTCATTTATTAAAACAAAATCAGAAGCGCTAGATACTTTCAAATCATTCAAAGCATTAGTTGAAAATTGAAGTGATCTAAGAATCAAATGCCTACAATTAGATAGAGGAGGTGAATTTACCTCAAGTGTTTTTTTTTTTTTTTTTTTTTTTAAAGTATGGAATCAAGAGACAAATTTAAGTTGCAAGAACTCCACAAAAAAATGGAGTAGTAGAGAGAAAGAATATATCAATACAAGAAACGTCGAGAACAATGTTGCTAGAAGCGAAATTACTCGACAAGTTTTGGAAAGAAGCAGTTGTTGCACCAGTTTACATCACGAATGGAACACAACTTCGAATTAACTATAACAAGACACATATGAGCTACAGAAAGTCAAGCCAAATTTAGTTAAGCATTTCATAACTTTTAAAAGCAAATGTTACGTGAAGATAAATGATGATAGATTGGGTAAATTTGATTCTAGAGTAGACAAGGGAATCTTCCTTAGATACTCAACAAGAAGCAAAGCTTATAAATGCTAAAATAAATCATTGCACAAAGTTGTGGAATGTATTGATGTAAGAATAGACAAATCTTGGGTAGAGAAAGAAGTAGAACAAACAATTGAGAAATTAGAAGATACCATCTATGCAGACTAAGAATAGATTCCTACAAAGGAAGAACAATCTTCATCCAATACAACTTTTAAAATTGTGCAAAAAAATCACCCAAAGAACCAAACTATTGGAGATGTTAATGTAGGCATACAAACCCAAAGAAGAATGACAATTAACCAGGAAAAGATAATATTGCTTTGAAAATAGAGCCAAAGGACTTTGCACAAGCTAGTAAGGACTAGCATTGGGTAAATTCTATGGAAGAAGAATTGGATCAAATTGAGAAAAATGAAACCTGGGAACTTATGCCACGACTAGAAGATAAAACATAATTGTGATTAAGTGGGTATTCAAAAACAAGATGATTGAAGATGGACAATTTATCATAAATAAGGCAAGACTTGTTTGTAAGGGCTATGCACAACTTAAAGTAATTGACTTCAAAGAAACTTTTGCTCCAATTGCAAAATTAGAAGCAATAAGAATGATCTTGGCATTTACATGTTGAAAGGCTTCAAGGAAATTGATGTTAAATCAACCTTTCTAAATGGATACTTAAAGGAGGAAGTATACATCGAAAAACCAAAAGGTTTTGACTTGTCTGAAAATAAAGACCATGTGTGTGAATTGAAGAAAGCTCTTTATGGGTTAAAGAAAGCTCCAAGAGCTTGGTATTCTAGGCTAAACCACTATCTTCAACAATAAGGTTTTAAAAGAGGGGCTGTTGACAATAATATATACATCAAGATGGTAAATATAACCTATTTATTACACTTGTATATGTGGATGATCTCATATTTGAAGCAATAACAATGACATGAGTCTTGAATTTACCTAGGAAATGTCAATTATTGGAGAGTTATCCTACTTCCTTGGACTACAAGTTTCTCAAACCGACTAAGGAATATTAATTTCCCAAACCAAATACCTCACGAAGATGCTCAAGAATTTTGGAATGGAAGAATATGTACCAGTTAGTACCCCTATGATTACTAGATGCAAGTTAATCAAGGATGATGAATCTCTTGAATTCAATTCAACACTTTACAAATCTATGATTGGGAGTCTATTGTACTTGACATATTTGAAACCAAACATTATGCAAGTAGTCGGAATGGTTATGATATTTCAATCGACACCAAAGGAATCACATATGCAAGAGGTAAAAATGATATTTTGATACTTAAAGGGCGCACTCGATTTTGGGCTTTGGTATCCCAAGAGTATAGATTTCACATTAACATCATACACAAATGATGATTGGGAAGGTAGAATTGATAACAGAAAAAGCACTACTGGGAGTGCATTTTTCTTAGGATATATCCTTGTATCTTGTCGAGCAGAAATCAATCACCAATTTATATTTCTACAGCTGAATCCAAATACATAGCAGTGAAAAACTATTGTACCCAAGTTCTCTAGATGAAATAAACTTTACAAGACATCAAACTATAATATGATTAGCCTATTTTTATTTTATGTGACAACACTAGTGTATTCAATATGATCTGAATGGGAACGTTAGTGTTTGTTGTGCTAAATTCCAATTCAGAATAAGTTAACAATGCTTGAGGATTAATAGGTAAATTGTAAGTTTTAACTATGAGTTTTTATGCCTTTATATATAATTCATGAGCTTAAAACCTGAATTAAAAAAAAAGGAGACTAAACAACATCATAACAATAATACACTCAGCAATTGATAAAGGAATTCACCCCTCCTGGGTTACGTCTCCTTGCTCTAGCTTCCAATGGCTTGACCTAATCTCATTATGCTCAAAATACTTCAGTGATAAAGAGTACATAAAGTGTGCTGACCAAAAGAGTGGCTAGTTTCCCCTTCAAGGAAACATTCTCCTGCAAATAACTCTCACTCTAAAGACATGACAACCTACAATTAGTCATGAAACAATCAGCAAGAAAAGGGTTCTCAAATCAAGACCCCATACCCCATCTGATAATGAGCATAACAAATACAACAATTTACTTGAAGTACTAAAAGAGATCTTTCCTCAAAGACATAATGAGAAAAGAGAAACATGATATACACCATAGATGTCTCAGCTACTGCAGAAAACATATGAAGGCTAGAAAACCCCTACAAGGTCCTCTCCATTCTCAAAAGCCTTCAAAAACTGATTCAACCCCCTAGTTGATCCTAGCACCCATATACTTAAACCTGCAAAAATTCTCTTCAAAAGTTCTCCAATGGCTCTGAAACTTGTTCCATTGGCTTCCAAAAACCCAAAAATGCTTGTCTAGTCTCTTCCTTCTCCTTAAAAGACCAAAAACAGAAGAAGATATGAGCTTCCCTAGCTCTTGCACTATTCACTCTACAAATTCCCCCAAATCCGACATCGATCGTACAATTTTTCCCCAATTTCCGCCAACTAAGCGCCAAATTGCTCAATATACGGGTGGATTTGTCAGGGCGCTTAAAATCCCTCTAAGGCCTTATTTCTGAAAATCCAAGCCACATGGCCACCACACGTCCTGGGGATGGCCCCCGTGGCTCGCCCCTTAACTCTTTTCCACTCAGTGGTTTGTGTTCGGTGGTCAAGGCTCTTGCTCACATGGTGGTGGTTAGGTCTTAATGGTTTTCGGAGGTGGGTGGCTTGCTGACCGGCGGTTGGAGCATTCATATGGGCAACGGTTTGTTAACGCTTGGCGGTTAAGGCTTGGGTTGCGGAACCATTTGTGGTAGCCTCGGTGGTAAACACATGCGGCGGTTTCGTTTAATGGTTATGGGTACTACTAAGGGGATGGGCTAAGACCTATCCTCCGCCCCCCTGCCTGGAGTCTCGTGGTGTGGGGGTTGCTAGGGGCTAGGCCTTAGCCCAACCCACCCCAACAATATGTGCACCATATACAACAAATACCATATCTCCGTGAACTATAAAAGTGCAATACACATGGTCTATTGGCAATGCATGCGGCTTGTATGGTGGAGGTTGTAGGTTCAACTCCTGTGGAGTTCATATGAAATCTTAACAAATTTTTGGTGGCCCTTGGGTTGCCACATGGCGGCCCCTGGCTAGGCCACGTAGCAACCTATGGTTGGCCACCAACCGACCAACCATATCACGCCACTTTAGCGCCATTGAAATCGTGCCACTTGGCACCATCTAATTCGTCAGAGGAAAACAGTCAATGCATAGTCACCTTGCCACGTAGGCATGCTTGGTCAGTGCCATGTCAGCAGTATGGACCATTGACTGGACTATCATTTTCTTTGTTGCAAAAATTCTCCTGTTTTGAAAAATGAACAGAAATCGTTTCTAGGAGCATACTATGTTCGTTTCGTGAGAAACATGTTGCACCGAATTCAGGATGACGAGCACTACGTAGCTGTTCAGGTTCCACACCGATTTGACAACTTCGAAATTTGAGCAAAATTTTGAGCTCTGGATCACTCCTCCCCATTGGGAGATTTTGGACCCCAAAAGATCACTTTCAGTTTTTCAACAGATGAGGGTATAGTTCCCTCACCTTTCCAATCTTGATCCATTTGACCTTGCTCGAGTTGGTTTCTTTGAGCCCCAAACAAAGGTAGTCCACACTCCCTCGTTTTGAAGTCCTTGTTCTACTGTCAAGAATGGTGTCTTGTTGCAGTTCTTCAAGGTACTCAGGAGAGAAATCCTCAATGGACTTCTTGGCTTTGTCTATGTTGCTATGGCCATCAATAGCAACATCCTTCCTGATAATGAAATTTAATGCCTATCTTCTGCAAAATCTTTACCAAGGGTAAAATGCAAAAAAACTTTGGCAAATAACCCAAACAAGCTTCACATGGAAATACTTGTATAGATGAGTGCTTGACACATTTGTAACATACTGAATGTGTTGCAACTACTCATCCCAAAGTTTAGGATGCTTACTAAAATGTCCACAAATGGAAATGCATCTTACAATATGGAATAAATTTGACTCCCAAATTCCCATACAAATTGACTCATCATCAAGCCAAAATAGCATAACAATGTCAAAGAAATTATTGTTGTTTATATGTGATTTATTCACAAACATCACTTTTACAAAATGCCCAACTGTGGGGACATGCAACAAGTGAAATACAAAATAAATGCAGTCTTTAATTAGACAAATAGTCCAACCATTTCTTACCCAACCATGCTAGGGAATTTTCTTTCTGCACTTCACTTCCTTCTGGAACTGCTTTTGGAATGGTTATGGTGTGCCTTGCACATTCCTCTACCTTCTCCTTCTCAAGTGATTCCATTACCTGTTTGTCCTTCTTTGGATGAAGATGTGGATGCAACTTCCAACACTTTTCAATCCAATGCCCACTTATGTTGCAATGAGTGCAAACGTTTTTGTGAGATTTTCTTGGCACAAATGTCTTTAAACTTGGATGAAAATTTCCCTTCTTGGTCTCAATTCCAATTGACATATTCATCTTCTTGACTAATGCTTTCCTTTTGTGGCACTTAGCTACACAATGGTTAGGTGCATGACAAAAAGTGCAAGGAAAAACATTCCACAACATGTTATTCAAATCATCATGTTGTTTGTAATCATCAAAAGCCTTTGAATAATCAGGACGCTTATACCTCTTATGGTTGTCCTTTGGCTTATGAGCCTGGCGAGGAGAACTTGAATCATGATAAGAACTTGTCTTAGTCTCTTCTTTAACTTGCTCATCCCTCTTTGGAGAAGTCTTACATTTCATGTCCTCCTTTTGCTTTAGAAACCAAGCTGGTACTAATTCTGAATGAAAATCCCAACAATTTTCCTCCTCATGTCCTCTCTTATGACAAAAAGAACAAGATACCCAAGAGCTATCATTGGAAGACCATTCTTCCTTTTCAACATAGCCCAAACCTTCATATTGAGGTCTCTCGTTTGCTTCAATTGGATGGATAATGCCTTGATTGTTCACTCCAAGCCCTCCTCCCTTGTAACCCATCTTAGACAAGAGCATTGTTCCTATGCCTTTGCTATGATTCTCAAAGGCTACAAAAGAGATTAAATCAACATTTTCATGTAAAGATTACCGATTATCCTAGATTCAAAAAAAAAAAAAAACATTTTCATGTAAAGAAACTACATGTAAATGCTTACCATTTTCCTCATCTTTAGATTGAGGGACAAAGATGCTCTTAAACTATTTCCTAATTCTTGAGGTGTCTTCTTGGAATCTTGGTCTTTCTTCTTTCAGCTCCTTGGACTTTGGCGTTGATAGAACCTCAACCTCAACATCAAGTGGACAAAAGGTGCAGATTTGGCCATCTTCCTTCTTTGAGGGACTTTCTGCACTAGCCTTTTGAGGGTACTCATCCAACAACCCCTCCTTCTTCTCTGCCCTAGATGGAGCGGTGGAGGATGCTTCAAGGAAACCTCCTTGTGTCCCTAGTACATAGGAGGCGTCCTCCATTTGACAAGAGCCATAGGTTGCATTCTTTCCATGTCCACAAGCTTGCTTAGTATTGGAGGGACTCTTTGCTGCTTTGGTAGAACAACATTCATCAGTCTATTCCTCCACAACATTTTGCAACATGAGGCGCATCTTTTGCTTCTCTTCCTCAACAACTTCAAGTAGTCTTTTGAGCTCCATGTTCTCTTGTTGGAGAAATGCAATAATTTCCTCTAAATCTTGGAGACTATCATGCTTTGAACTCATGCCCATGCTTACTGAAGCTTCAACTACAATTTGAGGTAGAACTGGTGGTGGAGATTGTGGCAATCTTGCTCTCCTGTCCAAACCTTCTCCTCTTTTGAGCTTCAAACTTGTAAGCTTCACATTCACTTGCAAACAATTAAATCCTCCTTGCACAAAGAAAACCAAGAGCTCTGATACCAACTTGATCTGAATGGGAAAGTTAGTGTTTGTTGTGCTAAATTCCAATTCATAATAGTAAACAAAGTGCTTGAGGATTAAGAGGTAAATTGCAAATTTTAACCATGAATTTTTATGTCTTTATATATAATTCATGAGCTTAAAACCTAAAAAAAAAGAAAAAAGCAAATAACAAAAAACAAAAAGCAAAAAAAAAAAAATGACAACATCATAACAATAATACACTTAGCAATTTATAAAGGAGTTCACCCCTCTTGGGCTATGTCTCCTTGGTCCAGTTTCTAATGGCTTGACCTAATCTCATTATGTTCAAAATACTTCAGTGGCAAAGAGTACATAAAGTGTGCTGACCAAAAGAGTGGCTAGTTTCCCCTCGAAGGAAACATTCTCCTGCAAATAACTCTCACTCTAAAGACATGACAACCTATAGTTAGTCATGAAACAATAAACAAGAAAAGGGTTCTCAAATCAAGACCCCATACTCCATCTGACAATTAGCATAACAAGTACAACAATTCACTTACAAGTACTAAAAGAGAGCTTTCCTCAAAGACATAATGAGAAAAGAGAAATATGAGCTACACCATAGATGTCTCAGTTGTTGTAGACAACATATGAAGGCTAGAAAACCCCTACAAGGTCCTCTCCATTCTCAAAATCTTTCAAACACTGATTCAACCCTCTGGTTGAAACTAGCACCCATAGACTTAAACCTTCAAAAATTCTCTTCAAAAGTACTCCAATTGATCTGAAACCTATTCCATTGATCCAGGTGGATATTGGTGGCCACCTGCCAAGTCCACCTGGACGCCCACCATTGTTTCTCTCAGCATTTTCAGTTTCCTTAATTGTAGCACAACTTACTATTTTTAGCAGTTTTTCGGGTCCTGAACTTCCGGAGCCGTTTTGAGGCCCTAAACGACGTTTTTTGGGAAATCTGGGGCAACATGGGTCCATGGACCCCTGTTGCCTCCCAAAGTGGCAGTGCTCGGATCGATCTTTCTAACTAGCTATTGTACACGTTAAACGGAGATCGTATGCCAAAGTTACGACCCTGGGAAGTTGGTGTACCAATTTACCCAAACGGGGCCCACAGTTTGGCGTTTCATCTTCTAGGGTTAGGTTTTGGAATGTTAAGGGTTTTCCATTGTTTCTCAACAATAAATAGGCCTTTGAGCCTCATTGTAACACAGTTCAGAGGCATGTAGCCACCACATCTCTTCTCAGAGATAAGCTACCATCGCCCTAGCTGGTTTATTTCCATTTCTGGTTGTAAGCATATCTCAGTATTTTCCATTAATGAAATGAAGTATTATTTCCGCTGCATCTTTGTGTATATGGTTATCTCTGTAATTTGTTACGTCCCTGTTTAAATCCGGATCAGTGGTATCAGCACGGTCTGCTTTTTCTCTGTTTTTCTTTGCATGTCCCCAACAAGGTCGGGATATAAGGAGTTAGGGCTTGAACTGGTCGAACCTTTGCAAGACCAGCCTCGCAAATCCCGACGGCCTCCCATGGCGGATGAGAAGAAAGACGAGGGGGCAGGAGATCCCATCAAAATCTTGCTCAAAGAAGCCCTCGAGCGACAACGGAACGCGATGATGGATAGCTTTGCCCAGATCCTTCAGCGGCTACCCAGAAGCGACGCATCGGATTCCAGCAGCTACTCTGGAAACGCCACGCCCTTTAAGGTACAAGTTAATTTTGAAATCCCCATATTCGAGGGTCAGATAGACACAGATGCCATAGATAAATGGTTAAATCTGCTAGAGGGTTATTTTTCTGTTCATGAATTTTCAAGTCGAGAAAAGATTGTTTTCGCTCTTCTCAAAGCAGCCCCCCACGTCAAGGACTAGTGGGAAACCTATTGCGAGCAGAAGGATGAAAGTTCTGGCTCACTATTTTTAGCCGTACCCACCTGGAATTGATTTCGGGATGCCATCAAGGAGCAGTACTACCCTGTCGGAAGCTATGAGGATGAATACATAAAGTGGACCACACTGCGGCAGGGAAGGGACCAAGACGTGCCGGAGTTCACCAATCTTTTCCATACCCTTCGCACAAAGTTGGGTATCAAGGATTCGGAGCAACATTTGATACTCAAATACCGTGGCTGCCTGCACAAGTACATCCAGGAAGAAATACAATTCCTAAACATCTCCTCGCTCGGCGCAGCATACCGATATGTCGTCAAGGTCGAGCAGAAGTGTAAACAAAAGAAGCGAGACTTTGGATCTACGAATCCAAAGCAGGGGAAAGGTGCCCCTAAACCACAGAACAAAGGACAAAGCCAAGGCGGGACAGCCCAAGACAACCCGCCGAAGCTGCAAGCAAAGAACAACGCCGCGAAGCCGAAAAAGGACACGGGAAAATGGTGTGAGTTCCATAAGAGCTCCACTCACAACACAAGTGAGTGTCGGGCCAAGCAGTCACTGGTGGCTGAGCTAAAGGTTTCAGAATCAGATGCATGTTCTGACTCTGAGTCAGAATCCGATAAGGGGAATGACAAAGGGAAGCAGATCATTGATGCGGATCCCAACGCCACTGTCGCTACCGCCAAGATCCAGAAAAATGAACCCGAAGATCCAGAGGAGGAGGAGCGTCTCTTCCACTCCCAGATGTGGGTAAAGGGTTCCCCGATACAGTTCATTGTTGATAGCGGGAGTCAAAAGAACCTCATTTCGGCAGAGGTCGTGAAGCGGTTGGGCTTACCGACCACAGCACATCCACAACCATACACCATTGGGTGGCTTCACCAAGGACGAGATCTTCGCGTGAGCCAGCAGTGTCGCCTTCCATACAACATCAAGCCCTTCACGGATGAGGTATTGTGTGACATTGCTCCCCTTGAAGTTTGTGATGTACTATTAGGACAACCATACTTGTGGAAGAGACATGCTGTGTATGAATCAAGGCCCCGTGCTGTTATTATTACATTGGGAAATAAGTTGTACATGATACCAGAGGTAGCACCACCTACCGCCATCTCTTTGATTACTGCAAAACAATGCAGTAAGATCATTTCCAAAACCAGGAAATTTGTTTTCCTGATGATACGCCCTCAAGGAAAGAAGAAGACGGTGGTCGCAGCCTCCAGACGGGGTCCCTCTGCACGACAACTACAGATGGACAAGGTTGTGGAGGAGTACAAGGACATATTCACCTCCCCTGCAGGGGTCCCTCTGCACTGTCAGGTCAAACACTCCATCGATCTGACCCCAAGTGCATCGCTACCCAATGGACCAATTTATCGGCGCTCTGTTCTGGAGAACAATGAAATCAAGAGGCAGATTCAGGAGCTCCTGCAGAAACGTCACATCTGTCCGAGTTCATCGCCTTGTGGGAGCCCGATCGTGTTGGTACAGAAGAAGGATGGGACGTGGAGACTCTGTATTGACTGTCGGGTGCTGAACAAGATCACTGTTCGTAATAGGTACCCGATCCCGCGGATTGATGACCTCCTGGACCAACTAAAGGGGGCGAAATATTTCAGCAAGATCGATCTGAAGTCAGGATATCACCAGGTACCAATCGAACCCTCTGATGTGTGGAAGACTGCCTTCAAATCCAAGGAGGGCCTTTTCGAATGGTTGGTTATGCCTTTCGGATTGACAAATGCTCCTGCAACCTTCATGAGGCTAATGGATGACATCTTGCGGCCATTCACCAACTCCTTTGTAGTAGTATACTTGGATGAAATTCTGATCTTCAGCCAGAGTTGGGAAGAGCACCTCCACCACATCCGACAGGTTCTCCAAACACTGCGGCAACACAAGCTGTGTGCCAATTTGGAGAAATGCACTTTTGGCATGAACCAGGTTCAGTATCTGGGATACATCATTGATGAACAGGGGTGCATGTCGATCCAGCCAAGATCCAAGTCATTCGGGATTGGCCATCTCCAACCACTCTAACAGAGCTCCGCAGCTTTCTAGGTCTTGCCAACTTCTACCGCAGGTTCGTGTTGGGGTTTTCTCATATTGCTTGGCCCTTGAGTCAAGTCACCAAGGGAGGGGCGAAAGCAAAATTCGTTTGGTCTGAATCTCAACAGAAGGCATTCATGGAGTTGAAGGATCGCCTCTGCATGGCACCAGTGCTCGCGTTACCAGATTTACAACAACCATTTGAGGTCGAGGCAGATGCCTTTGACTATGCTATTGGGGCAGTCCTTACTCAACATGGACATCCAGTGGCATATCACAGTGAAACACTTTCAGACACAGTTCAGAAGTAACCCACTTATGATAAAGAGATGTATTCCATTGTACATGCCTGCCGACAATGGAAGCATTACATTTTGGGGAAGGAAACGATCATCCACACAGACCACTGGCCCCTGCAGTTCATACAGACCCAAGGGAAATTGCAGAATGATCGCCATCAGAAGTGGTCTACATACCTGCAACAGTTCCACTTGAATATCAAGTATAAGAAGGGCAGCACCAATAATGTTGCAGATTGCCTCAGTCGACCACCGATCATGGCGTTAACCACCGTGCTCAACTCTTGTGGGCACGAGACTTCTGATTGGCCACTTCTCTACAAAAGCGACCCAGAATTCGGCCACACATACCAGACACTCTTGGAGGGTCGGCATGTTCCAGATTTTCACCTCCAGGACGCCCTGTTATGCCACCTAGGTCACCTTTGTGTTCCTTCAAGCGAGCGTGCCAAGATGATTTGGGAAGCACACTACAGTCGGGCTGCTGGGCATTTCGGGGTCGAGAAAACAGTGACAGTACTGCAAAATTATTTCTATTGGCCGAATCTTCGATAGGATGTTGGGAAGTACATCAGATCATGTACTGCCTGTGCCATTGCCAAACAGACCATCAAGAAGCACGGCCTCTATACCCCATTGCCTACCCCTAGTCGACCTTGGGAATCCATCTCCATGGATTACATGTTAGGCCTTCCTTCCACTAAGCATGGAAATGACTGTGTTTTTGTGGTCGTCGACAGGTTCTCGAAGATGGCCATTATGGCGGCCCGCAAGAAGAATATCACAACAGAAGCCACTGCTAAACTCTTCTTTGAACGAGTGTGGGTGCACTTTGGGATCCCACAGTCTATCATCTCAGATCGGGACAGTCGGTTTCTCAGCACATTTTGGTCCAGTCTCTGGTCAATGCTAGACACCAAACTCACGAAGTCCACAGCCTTCCATCCTCAAACCGATGGCCAGACAGAGGTTGTCAATAGGATGATTGTGCACATTTTGCGCATGTATAACTCAAAGCATCCACGCACATGGGACGAGAGCCTCCCCTATGTTCAGCACAGCTACAATCGAGCTCTTCACAGCTCCACTGGCCACAACCCTTTTCAGGTGGGTTTGGGATTCCAGCCACTATGCCCCATTGATGTGGCCATGCCACTTGCAGCTACTCACATAAATTCAGCTCATGTCCAACCCGAAACAGATAAGGCCACCAGCTTCATTGAGTGCATCCAACATATTCGCCAGCAGGTCCATGACATTCTGGAGAAATCAAATGCCTACAAGTAGCGACATGATCAACATCGGGTGCCACACAAGTTTCAGGTGGGCGACAAAGTCTGGTTGCATTTGCAAAAGGAACACCTTACTGGAGCCTATCGGAAACTGAGACCACTCCGATATGGTCCTTACACCATTACTAAGGCTATGGGAGACAATGCATTTGAGCTCAGCATTCCCCCATTCCTTGGCCTGCACCCAGTGTTCAATGTGGACTGCCTTCGGCCATACTTTCCACCATTGCTAGACACATCCGACATTGCAGAACAGCTCACACCCACAGAATTAAATCCAGATTGCATGGAACAAGCTGCAACTGATCGGATCATGGACACACAGATCAAGAACACTCGCCAACAGAATATCCAACTGTATCGAGTTGTCAAAGTAGGCCAACTCCTTCAACAAGGCAAGTGGCTCATCAAGGAACAAGTTCAGCAAAAGTTTCCTCATCTCATGGAGGAACTCAATGCAATGGGGACCATTGCTTCCTAAGGGGGGAGGAATGATCCAGGTGGATATTGGTGGCCACCTGCCAAGTCCACCTGGACCCCCACCATTGTTTCTCTCAACATTTTCAGTTTCCTTAATTGTAGCACAACTTACTATTTTTAGCAGTTTTTCGGGTCCTGAACTTCCGGAGCCGTTTTGAGGCCCTAAACGACGTTTTTTGGGAAATCTGGGCCAACATTGATCCATGGAGCAATGTTGCCTCCCAAAGTGGCAGTGCTCGGATAGATCTTTCTAACGAGCTATTGTACGCATCAAACGGAGATCGTATGCCAAAGTTACGACCCTGGGAAGTTGGTGTACCAATTTACCCAAACGGGGCCCACAGTTTGGCGTTTCATCTTCTAGGGTTAGGTTTTGGAATGTTAAGGGTTTTCCATTGTTTCTCAACAATAAATAGGCCTTTGAGCCTCATTGTAACACAGTTCAGAGGCATGTAGCCACCACATCTCTTCTCAGAGATAAGCTACCATCGCCCTAGCTGGTTTATTTCCATTTCTGGTTGTAAGCATATCTCAGTATTTTCCATTAATGAAATGAAGTATTATTTCCGCTGCATCTTTGTGTATATGGTTATCTCTGTAATTTGTTGCGTCCCTGTTTAAATTTGGATCATCCATTGGCTTCAGAAGGCCCAAAAATGTCTATCTAGCCTCTTCCTGCTCCTGAAAAGACCAAAAAATGAAGAAGATATGAGCTTCACTAGCTCTTACACTATTCACTCTACAAATTCCCCCAAATCCGGCACCAGTCCTACAATTTTGCCCCAATTTCTGCTAGCTGAGCGCCAAATTTCCCAATATTTGGGCGGATTTGTCAGGGCTAGCCCCTTAACCCTTTTTCGCTCGGTGGTTTGTGTTTGGAGGTCAAGGCTCTTGTTCACATGGTGGTGGTTGGGTCTCGGTGATTTTCAAAGGTGGGCGGTTAGGCAAACGGCTTGTTGACTAGCGGTTGGAGCATTCATATGGGTGTTGGTTTGTTAATGCCTGACGGTTTCATTTAATGATTATGGGTATCGCTAAGGGGGCGAGCTAGGGTCTAGCCCCCCTGCCCACGGTCCTGTTGCGCGTGGGTAAATAGGGGCTAGGCCTTAGGCTGCCGCCCCCCACCCCCCCCCCCCACCAACACTATGTGTGCCATATAAAACAAATACCATATCTCCGTGAGCTATAAACAAGCAATACACATGGTCTATTGGTAATGCATGCAACTTGTGTAGTGGAGGTTGTAAGTTCGACTCCTGTGGAGTTATTCAAACTCTTAACAAATTTTTGGTGGCCCTCGGGCTGCCACGTGGCGGCCGCTAGCTGGGCCATGTAGTAGCCTATGGTTGGCCACCAACTAACCAACCATATCACACCACGTTAGTGCCATTGAAATCATGCCACTTGGCACCACCTAATTCGTCGGAGGAAAATAGTCAATGCATAGTCACCCTGCCACGTAGACATGCCCAGTCAACGCCACATCACCTGTACGGACTACTGACTAGACTATCATTTTTTTGTGAAAAATGGCTTGTTTTGAAAAATGAACAAAACTTGTTTTCGGGAGAATACAATGTCTGTTTACACAAAATGAGTTGCGCCGGATTGAGGATGACGAAGACTACACAATCGTTCAGGTTCCTCACCAATCTGACAACTTTGAATTTTGAGCTTTAGATCACAATATCTCAAAAAATCG
The DNA here is from genome assembly GCA_031772625.1 of Pinus tabuliformis. Classification (NCBI taxonomy): domain Eukaryota; kingdom Viridiplantae; phylum Streptophyta; class Pinopsida; order Pinales; family Pinaceae; genus Pinus; species Pinus tabuliformis. The sequence continues at coordinate 44,627,579 of CM062807.1, read as the reverse complement.
TATCATGCACTCTAAAACAAAGAATATTCCAATCAAATATCACTTCCTTATAGAACAAGTCATTGAGCAGAATGTCAATATGGAATATATTAGCACCGAGGAACAGATTGTTGACATCTTTACCAAACCTCTGCCCAGAGAAACTTTTGAATATCCTAGGCTAAAGTTGGGAGTGATCTCTCCTTTATCTCAATAAAGGAAGCAAAAACTCAGAGGGAGTACCCTTTGATTTCTATTTCAAAGGGGGAGCGAATGTATAGGTAGAGTAGTTGACAAGAAGTATGAAGACAATACAGAGAGGGGGAACAATAATCAGAAGAAGTAGATATCAAAGTATTACTAAGAGATTGATGAAAATTGGTTGTTATTGATGTCAAAGGTTATCCAAATGAAAGAGGAAATTACAGTCAGATAGCATATTTTGATGCCTTTTAAATTTTGTATGGCACTCCCTCTAATTCCATAAGAATGAGGAGATATGAAATATTTTTTCAAGATGACCCAACTAAAGTACGAGCAAGCCCCATTTGGATACCCTATCTTTGGAGGCATTTTTACTCAAATTATCTAGCTGAAATGGCAGCATAGGATATATGGTTGGAAATATCATTCTGGGACCTTTCTAACGATATATGGCACACCTTCTAACTCCTCTTAATTGAGGAGAAATGGATTTTTGAATATTCATTATACATTCTACCAGTTTCACTAGTCGGCCCAACCAGAGGACAAGTCGGCCCTAACCCAATGTCCAAATACACTATAAATAGGCATGATAAGGAGCGTTTCTAACCACTTGACTCAAGCATTTGGTTATGTGTTTAGGAGAGAAAAGGAGCAGGTCCTAAGTTCACACCTCATGAACTAAGAAGAAGTGAAGTGAAGTCGAGTTTAAGCAACTTTTGTGGAAGGGTTTTGTCACATCTTTTGAAGGGTTTTTGGCATTGTTCTTGGGAATGGTTGGTGGTTTGTCTAAGGTATTTTTAGGGGCAAGTACTATTGTTTGAAAGTTTAGTTCCAAGGGATGAGTTATGTTTTTGAAGACCAATTTTCAGGGCTGAGGTCTGCTATTTGAAGATCTAATTCGGGCTTGGTTTGAAGGCCAAGTTTAGGCCTGATTTGAAGTCCAAGATCTAGTGTATTGAAGGATGAGTTCAGGTCGGAATTTGCAATTGCTATAAATTGGTGCTTACTGAGGATTGTCCTCATATTCTTGATAGGTTGGAGCCTGTAATTTCTGTAAGTTGGTGCTTACATAGGATTGGTGTCCTCACAAGAGATTGTAATAAATTAAAGATTGTTTTCAAGTATTTCTTCTTCAAATTTTGATTTGCACTTTAATCTTAGTTTTCATACATTGTGGATGATCGATTATGTGATGTGAATTTAGTTTCAATATTAACTAAGTGAAAATTTGTTAAAAGTAATAAAATATTGATTCAACCGCCCCCCCCGCCGAGTATTCCCAACAATTTTAATTGTAGAAGACATTGAGTTTGAGTTAAATCATTTCATAAAAGGGGAAATGAAATATATTGTAGGTTATCGAAGAACCCTCAAAATTGGAAGCATTATATTTATCCCTCACATTGATGTCTATTACAAACTAATGGTCGAGTAGGGTTTTTCTAAGCTATTTGTGTGTTGATAGGTGTGCAATTTGAAACCCCTAGGTTAGACACACTAGTCTACACTTACAAGAACACAAGAGATTCCATCCATGAATGTGGGGAAGCATCTCCTTGAGTTTCCCTTATGAGGTTTTCCTTTGGATACATGTATGTATGTATGCATGTATCTCTCTCTCTCTCTCTCTCTCTCTCTCTCTCTCTCTCTCTCTTTATGAATATATGTATATATTACTATTCCCAAGGAAACTATTATGCTCCAAATACATAAAATACTTCAACTACACACTATGCACACAAATGTGAGGGTGCGACACAACTTCAATATAGATAAAATAGATAAGGTTTACACATCCTCAATAGCTACTATATGATCTTTATTTATACCTATTCATGAATTGCACATGTGGCCCCTTCATTATTAGGCCAACCCTATTAAATATAAATTTTCACATTACATGTACATTTAACCGCATATATCCCCCCTCTCAAGGTAATATCAAAAAATTTGTGGGGAAACTCAATGAGATGCTTCCATATATAATGAGGGAATGCATCCTCATATTTATGGACTGATTGATCCAAAACACATGCACACGCACATTCCCTAATAAAACCTCGTGGGAAACCCAATGAGATGTTTCTCCACATTTATATATGCCATCCCTACTAAACCCATCGACATAGCCTAATGCACCTAACCCAAAAGGATTCAAATTGGGCACACAAGGGATGCTTTCCCACATCCATGGATGTCAACCCCAAGAAACCCATTGTTATAGACTAGTGCACCTAAGCCAATGCAATTCAAATTGGGTGCTTGTTGATGCAAAACTACCAAAATGCTCAGCAATAATGGTGACAACTAATTGAAATATCCCCTTGGCTACAAACAAATATACAAAAAGATATTTCTTTGAGACCCTTAAATGCCCTACATGCTTGCATTTCTCTCTTTCTATTGTGATTAATCCATCTTTTTCTGATATGCAAGCTTTCTGATTTGATTTTAATGATGATGGATTGAAATCCTTATTGATATTTTTAGATATATGGATAAGTGTGTGTAAGAGTAGCTTATGCCATTTGAATTTGAATTTTTTATGGTAGTATGGTTATGAGGCTTCAAACTAGCTCTTTGCTGGTGGTAAGAACCAACAAGTTGTATGTTATTTATAAATGTAACTTTTTCCATGTTGAAATTATGTTTAATTTTTTTACAGACATAAATCAAATGAAATCATAATTTGTTTGGAAATTCTTAAATATAATTAGTTTTCATATAGTGCAAGGGTTAATAAAAAATAGTTTGGATCTATGTTAACCTTGTATTTATCAAGATCTAAGAGGGATCAAATATCTAGAGATGCAAATAGAGTAGAAACTTGAGGAAATTCCCACACCCTAAGATATTTGATCTTTGTGGTTGATAAATCTCAAATTCAAAGGGATATTTTAACAAAAAAAATTCCATTACAATGTACATAAAAGTAACCTCAGTGCTAGTACGACATATAAAATTTTATTAAAATCATCATTAAGTGAAAATATGGTAATGATAATGTTCAAACATAATGTCCAAAAAGTAGCTATCTTAGAAAAAATAATTATAGTATTGCTCAAGCATGAGATCAAAATGATAATTAGCTTAGGCCCAACTTTCACATAATTTTTAGGACTTAACATATTATTTGGTAAATATATAGACATACACATACTAGATAACATATATTGGGGAAAACCCTTGAGCACTTCCACTCTCTTTTAGGATGGTGCTAAGGGTAAACCCTACATTTTTTAGGGTATAAGGGCATGTCAACAATAGGGCTTAAAGTCACTACACCAATATACTCATTATGAACTCAATATGCCACTTACAATAATAAAACCTTGGTGGGGAGGATAACACTCCATCTTGTAACCACTATAGCCCCCTTGATCCAAACACCACTACATGTGAGAAGATCACATCAAGATTTAGGCACAAGCACAACATATCATCATCCTATACACGAGACCTAACTAATTATTGGTTAGAACCCTCTTGCCTTGCGCCTTTTTACATGAAATAGGGATAATATGTGGATAACGTGATTCATCTAAGATTAAATGTCTAATGAGAGCAAGATAATTGATATTCATTGTACCATTAATAGTGTGTTTCTCATTTTCCCTCCCTTAGAGTTTGAGGAAGTTGGCCTATGCTCTTAGGTAAGTTTGCACTAACTCATTTTTATGAAGATTAAGGATATGTGTGTTGGTGTAGTTTGAAAGTGCTATAAATATGTGAATGGATTTTACACTAACCAAGTGACTTAAAGAAAGCCTCAATCCTTATAGCCATTGTAGCTTTCCAAACTCTTAAGGTATGCACCTAGAAAAAATTCTTAAAATGTTTGTTTTGTAATATTTTAGAGCAATTTCTTAGGGATTTGGAGAGTGTACTTTTTTCAATTTACATATCCACATATACACGTGTACATTGTTACGTTTATGAATTTTTATGGATCTTTTTTTCTTTCTATTGTCCCAAATTTAAGTGGTCTTTTTTTGACTTGGTGCTCAACCTTAACTACCCACATCATGTTATTTTTCATTGACTAACCAAATAGTGGTATCTTCATGATAAGGCTATATATCAAAGTTATTTTGAAAACAATGAATTATGGTCAGAAGGCATTTTTTCTATGGGAGTTATGTGGGATTATAATGACAAGGTGCACTCATAGTCATCCATATGTAGTAGATAATGATTAGTGCACTCATAGTTGTCCATATGCAGTAGATAGTGGTTAGTGGTTAGTGTGTTTATGCCATCCATATGCATTAAACAATGGTTAATGCACTCACAATCATTCATCTATCAACTGCTAGGATAAAGAAGCCAACTGTTATGAAACCAGCTCAAGAAAAGATAGAAAAGATAAATCCACGCCTTAGAATTCAGCCTCTTCGAGGGGGCAACCTCCTTTACATTACATAAATGAACAATTCTTGGATGATACAAATGAAAAGACCTCCTTTCTATATATAGGAGTCTAAGGGGTTATAACATAATCAGAGCCGACATAACAATAATAATATAAAGCCACAAAAATAACAATAGAGGGATTCTATGGGGCACAGAAATAACAATATGGGGGTAATAGGGGCACAACAACATAAATAAGGGGTATAACTACAATAGTAATGGGGTAATCACTAGTATTATAGGGACCCAACATGCCCCTCTCCTTCAAAAAAGTGTTGTCCTCAACGCTTGAGTAGTTCTGGATACTTCTGCATAAAATTCTCATCCTCCCATGTGGAATCTTCAGCGGATAAGTTCTTCCACTTGATAAGACACTCTGAAATTGATCGATTTCGTAGCTGTCGAGTTCTTGTTTCTGTGACTGCTTGCGGTTCCAATATAATTTTTCATTCCTCGTCAAGTTCTGGCAATATTGTTTGAATTGGGAGCTTGTCACCTATAACCTTCTTTAAACATGAAACATGGAAAATTGGGTGCAATCGAGAAGCTGCAGGAAGCTCCAATTTATATGCCATAGTACCAATCTTTTGCAACACCTTGTACGGACCATAATACTTTGGTGATAATTTATTATCCTTCTTAGCTTTCTTTAGGGACATTTGCTTATATGGTTGTAGCCGTAGGAATACCCAATCACCTACATCAAAACTTCTTTCACTGCGATGTTGATCTGCCTGTTGTTTCATTCTATTTTGTGCCAACACAAGGTTATCCTTTAAGAGTTGGAGGACTTGTTGTTGATGTTCGATGTGATGTTCCACTGCCTGAACCTTAGAATTTTCTCTTAAATATGATGTGATGGATGGTGGTTGATACCCATAAAGTGCCATAAATGGGGTCATTTTTGTTGTTGTATGGAAGGAAGTGTTATACCACCATTCAGCCAGAGGCAACCATTTGACCCATTGTGTCTGTTTATCAGATACAAAGCAACGAAGATATCCTTCCAAACATTTGTTTACTATCTCAGTTTTCCCATCAGATTGAGGATGATAAGATGAGCTATGAGCTAACTGAGTACCAAGACAAGAAAATAATTATGTCCAAAAATTTCCAGTGAAAATGGGATCTCTGTCACTTACAATAATCTTTGGGTTTCCATGTAGCTTTTGAACTGTTTCCAAATGCAGTAGAAACTATACTGGCTTTAAATGGATGTGATAATGCACAAAAGTGTGCATACTTGGTAAGTCTGTCAACTACCACCATGATGACACTCTTTCCCTCAGACTTGGGTAAACCTGTGATAAAATCCATTGAAACCTCCTCCCAACGTTGGCTTGGAATGGATAAAGGTTGTAATAGACCCGGTGTCTTAATTGTTTCAACTTTATTTTGCTGGCAAACCAAACATTCCGCCACAAACTTTTGAATATCTGATTTAAGGCCATCCCAAAAAAATTCCTTCTTAACCCTGTGGTAAGTTTTTAAAAATCCTGAGTGCCCTCCTAAGGGAGAAGTGTGCAATTCCATAAGAATCTTTTGTTTTAGTTGGGAATTCTTACAGAGGTATAAGCGATCTTTGTACCATAACGAATCATTTTGCCAGCTAAATGTATCAGAAGTACTGGAATCTTGTTGTAGCTTTCGAATAAGTGCCCACACTTCTTCGTCATTCTTCCATTCCTCCCTTGCTTCGTTTATCCAATCTGGTTGGATAATAGAAATGGCACACAACAATGCTTCCACATCCTCATCCTTTCTTGAGAGTGCATCTGCCACCACATTTTGCTTCCCTTTTTTGTAGATGATTTCAAAGTCATAACCCAACATCTTTGTGACCCACTTTTGTTGCTCTTCAGAGGATAATCTTTGTTCTAAAAAGTATTTAAGGCTATCATGATCCGTTTTTACCTTGAAGTGTCTTCCCATTAGGTAGGGTCGCCATTTCTTAAGTGCATGGAGTATTGCCAACATTTCCTTCTCATAAATAGCTTTGCTTAAAAACTTTCCCTTGATTGGACGACTTTCAAAAGCAATGGGTCTTTCATCTTGCATTAGAACAGCACCAATTCCATTTCCTGAAGCATCACATTCCACAATAAAGGTTTTTGTGAAGTCCGGTGTAGCTAAGACCGGTGCTTGGCACATTGCCTCTTTAAGATGTTCAAAGGCCTTTGTTGCTTCCGGAGTCCATGAAAATGAATCTTTCTTCAATAATGTTGTTAGAGGTGCTGCTATTCTCCCATAATTCTTAACAAACTTGCGATAATACCCTGTCAACCCAAGAAATCCTCGCAGATGCTTTATGGATGTGGGGATTTTCCATTCCTTAATGGCTTTAATTTTGCTAGGGTCTACCTTAACTCCTTCATGAGATACAATATGACCCAAATATTCCACCTCCTGGACTCCAAAGAAACATTTGGATCTTTTTGCATATAATTGTTTCTCCTCCAATAGTTGTAGCACCCTGTCAACATGTTCAACATGATCCTTCCAAGACTTGCTGTAGATTAGTATATCATCAAAAAATACTAACACAAATTTTCTAAGGAATGGTTTGAAAATTGAATTCATCAAACCTTGAAATGTTGAAGGTGCATTGGTAAGGCCAAAAGGCATGACCAAAAATTCATAATGACCCTCATGAGTTCTAAATGTCGTTTTCGGAATGTCTTCAATCTTCATTCTGATTTGATGATATCCCGAACGAAGATCCAACTTGGTGAAGTAAATTGATCCATGCAATTCATCTAGTAATTCATCAATAACAGGAATGGGGAACTTATCTTTAATAGTGAGCTTGTTGAGCTCCCTATAATCCGGACACATGCGCCATGATCCATCCTTCTTGTGCACCAATACTACTGGAGCTGAGAAAGAACTTTGACTCGGTTGAATTATACCAGCCTCTAGCATTTCTGCAACCATACGTTCAATTTCACTTTTTTGGACATATGGATATCTGTACGGCCTGATGTTTGGAGGAACACTTCCTGGAATCAGATGAATAGCATGATCATGATCACGCATAGGTGGGAGACCCTTGGGAGTCTCAAATACCTTGGAATGATTGTCCAAGACTTTTTGGAGATCTGGAGAAATAGATGATTCCAATGTGGAAACATCTAGCGAGCATAATTGTGCAATTACACCTCTTTGCTCCTTTTTTAGAAGCTTTGTCATACCATGAGAGCTGATTATCTTTCCTGGTTTCCCTGCAATACCCCTTAATTCAACTTCCTTTCCTTTCGTAGAAAATTTGATGAAAAGTTCTTGAAAATTAAAAGCTATTGTACCCAAGGATTGTAGCCATTGGACTCCTAGTACAACATCCGCACCTCCCATTGGAATGGAAAGCATTGGGCTAGTCAATACATATTCTCCCATGGATAGCTTGATATTATGGCACTTTCCAGAGCAATTTATTGTTCCTCCATTTGCAATCATCACTTGACACTCTGGTGCTGGATATAGGAAGCAATTCAATTCTTTTGCTACCCTACAATGAATAAAATTGTGGGTGCTTCCTGAATCAATCAACACTATTACCTTTTTCTTCTTGATTTGTCCTTCTATCTTGATGGTTTGAGGAGTGGTAATTCCCGCCAATGCATTACAAGATATGGTCGGATTTATTTGTTCTTCATCTAGGCTTTGTTCCTGAAGTATATCTTCTTCTTTTGACCTTTCTTGCTCCTTTTCTTCTTCCTCTTCACAATCTATGTAGAATAATTTCTTCTCAGCACACTTATGACCTTTTGTGTATTTGCTATCACAACTGTAACAAAGCCCTTTTGCTCTTTTTTCTTCCAATTGTTGTGGTGTCAACCTTATAGGTTGTGGAAGACTAGGGGCAACAACACTTCCATCTTTATAGTTGTGAGTGGTATGCTTCCTGGTTGCCATAATTTTGCTTTCCATTTTTCTTGCTAACCTGAATGCCTTCTCTAATGAATCAGGTTCCCAAAGGCGAACATCATGTTGGATATTATCCTTTAAAGACCTTATGAACACATCAATCCTATGCTCCTCTAGAATATCTTTTACCCTTATGTTCAATTTTTGGAACTCCTCAATGTGCTCCATTACTGAACCCTTTTGTTTGAGACTTATCAATTGGCTAAAAAAAGTGTTGCTTTTTGTATCTTCATAATGTGCTATCAATTCTTCCGTAAAAATTGCCCAAGTGATAAATTATTTACGAGAGCAAAGCCATTGATACCATACAAACTGATTTGGTTCCAAATATACAGTTGTCATACGTACCTTTTGTGCGTTTTGCACATTATTGAGATCAAAGAATTGCTCCATCTGTAATATCCATGTGGCGAGATCCTTGCCATCAAACTTCCTCATATCGATTTTTGGAATATGGTGATTCTTCGATCCAACATTAGTGTCTATGGAATCATGATTAACATTTCTTTTGTTCTCATCATGAGTTTCCTTTACTACCTTTTCACCATTAGTGACCCTTTCTTGTAGCAACTTCTTCAATTCTTCAATGTCTGTCTTCATATCTATCTTCAAATCTGCCATGTCTCTCTTCAAATCTGTCTTCGAATCATCCATCTTAGCTTCCACGCCCTTTATCTTAGATTCCACGCCATTTATCTTAGATTCCACGCCACTTATCTTAGCTTTTGTTAGCTTTTGTGAGCGTGACATTTGTTGCACTTGTTCTTGTAATTTTGATAGATCATGTAGCATTTCTTCCTCTTCTTCATTGGTCATGCTAGAGCTTTCAGGTTCCTTACTAGGTGTTTGCATTTTCTTTCCTCGGGGCATCAGTTACCGATAATAATGCTTTACTATGCCCTTTGAATTCCGTTAAACCAAGCTTACACAAAAATTTAAAAAAAACTACACACTTTTTTTCACTTTATAGAAGCCTGATATTGAATCTGATGTCTCTCTGTAATTTCGGATCATCCAATTCTGAAATTACTACCTGTAGTATCCTTCTGCGTCCTCTTTCCAATGCCACAAGTCTGAGCCAAATTGGATTCTCCAAGGAAGAGTTATGTGAAATCTCCCACAGTGACTTGTTTTTAGACTGGTTCAGTAGAGCGAACTTGTACGACGTGCCACGAGTCACTGTTTCAACCTTTGAATCTGAAACACACATAAAAGAAACTACAGTCCGTCCTCTTTCTGTACCTTCTTACGAAATTTCAATCCGAACCCCAGAGAGAAAGTTATGACAATTTTCCCCAGGTCACCTGTTTTGAATGTAATTCAGGAGTCTGCAAAAAGGCTAACTTCCTTAAATCATATCTCCCCAAATATCGCGCGAAAAGCTCTGAAATTCGGACCCAAGGTTCAGCGCGATTTCTTCTCAAATGGGTTTTTTTTTGCGACTTCTGAAACGTCACAGAAAAAAAGTTATAGCGAAAATGCCACGATGACCTGTTTGGAGCAGCGAAACCCTAGAATACAAAGCTCTGATACCAAATGTTATGAAACCAGCTCAAGAAAAGATAGAAAAGATAAATCCACGCCTTAGAATTCAGCCTCTTCGAGGGGGCAACCTCCTTTACATTACATAAATGAACAATTCTTGGATGATACAAATGAAAAGACCTCCTTTCTATATATAGGAGTCTAAGGGGTTATAACATAATCAGAGCCGACATAACAATAATAATATAAAGCCACAAAAATAACAATAGAGGGATTCTATGGGGCACAGAAATAACAATATGGGGGTAATAGGGGCACAACAATATAAATAAGGGGTATAACTACAATAGTAATGGGGTAATCACTAGTATTATAGGGACCCAACACCAACTATGCATATAATACATCATTGAAACCAACTCCCCATGACCAAAACATCATGTGTAATTAGAGAAATCATCATTTTCTTTTTTCCACCTCATTGTTGTAACTATAGTTTACCATCTACCATGCCTTGTTAGAGCCAACACGAGGTCCTATGCCAACAAGAGAGGGGGAAATGTGCCCTACTTAACATTTGCTTGATGTAATTGTTATCTATTCCAAGTACACTAAGTTGATCTGCCTCCTAGTTAATTATATCATCCCCCCGTATCCATGGTTTTATAAATTAATAGACCCACCTATAGAAAAATAACTTGAATCGTCATGGGCTTATTGAAGCTTATGTCCTTCATAGCTTGGGACGTTGGAATTGAAAGGTCAATATAATATTCTATGTAGCCATGATGTGCATATAGTCAGATAGCATGTTAAATACAATTATGTGTTGAAGTCATGACCTTTTTAAAAAAATATTAGCCTTAATAATTAATTAGTGCAATGCAACCCAATGATGCGCTTTAAAACAACATTTAATTCTAAGAGCATAAGGATTGCAACAACCTATGTATAGGATGTCAAATGGATTCTACAATTTTTTCATATGATTGGACTTATTATCTTTTAAAACATTAATTACATTGCTAACATTGGTTGATTATAAATCCTTGGTCATCATTGTTGTATACATTAGACATTTAGTGTATGTTGGTTATAAATTCTTATCACTCTTGTTATCACCCTTTCAAAAGTGATTATATACTAGCCATTGACATATTTCTTCTTATAATTCTTTCATTTAGTTGTTTCTCAATAAAGAGTTCTCTTGGGTGGGTATATATCAACTCGTCAAAATTGTTATGTGTAAGTGTGCTTTTAAAATCCATGATTGTGCTATATGTTTCCTAAGAATAAATGCATGCATAGAAAGAGTCACACCCCTTGTTGGAATAATAATGATATATATTTAAAAAGTGTAAAATATACACATATCGATCCATGTTGTGAATAAAAGAAAAATACTTTTTATTTCAATGACATTGATAAAATGAAGTTCGTCTAATGTTAGATCGTTGAGGATTTGGCATCAGTTGAAATAAATAAGAAACATCCTTGTACTGTGGGTAATACTTGCATCCAATGGGTATCTATGGAAGCATAGAGGATCCATTTGCATTCATGATTTTACATTGTTTAAATCACAAACTCAAACATTATTTAAAACTAACCACATACTAATACTTTATTTCAAGTACATTCAAATTCTTAAAAAAAGTAGTGGAAATGCCACAATTCAATGTTATATAAACAATGCATTTTAATGAAAATCCCCATCAAATCCATGAACAACTAAAATATTCTCTTGTCAAATTACTTTGTTAAATATTTCAACTGTACTTATATCTCTGAAACACAACTTATTTTATCCTTAAAAAAACAAAAAAGTTCTATTGATGATCCTTTGTGCCATAAAGGGAAATTGTTCGTATATAATATTTTTTTAATAGTAGTTCGAAGTAGTACTCACATCAAGGTGTGATATATGTTATTGTTTTTAATGGAGGATAAGAGAGGGCAACCAGGCATGTTGTTTTTCATTTTAAGGTTTAGGGTGGAAATGATTAGAAAAGGACAAGTTAAATTTGTTAAAATGTAAAAGTTGCAATTATACATACTCTCTCATGTCTAAATTAAAGGATCAAGTCCCTAAAAGCACATCGAATGCCACTATATTTGTCAAAAGTTATTTGTTGCATTGTTTGTATGGTTTTCATTAATGCCACATCAAATCATTTGAGACTCGATGTGAGACCTAGTCTTTGGTATTGCTTTGGATGTAGGTGTGGCACTCAAAATTTTGCTATCCCATTTAATTGCCCCAATTGGAAGGTATATGGAGAGGGATCGAGCAATGGAGGTGTCAAGCTTGAACCCTAGGAGCTCGAGGATCCAATGAATTTGGTTCTTTTAGTACTAGTTTTAGCACACTCTTCAATTGGAAATCTAGTGATTGGATTTGTAGAAAAATATGTTGTAAAAAGTAAAACCCTTCCATAGTTAGTTTTTTGACATGAAAATCCAAGGGTATTCTAGCTACTCTAGGAATAACTTCTCTAAAGTTCAAGGTGTATGTTGTAGTGCTTTCTTCTCAAAGATGTACGAAAATAACCCACTTAAGATTGTGGATGGCAAACAATCTCAACAATATAAATGACTGCTAAACATTGTAGATCTGCAAAAACTGATAGAAACAAAACCTGTTAAAGTCCGGATTTATGCCACAATCATAGTTAAACAACAAAAAGAAAGAGTAATAACTCCAATTGTCCAATGGAAACCAGATATACAAAGAATAGTTTTATTAGAACACCTGTGAAGGGAACAAATAAATGTTACCAGTCCCCCTCTATGGGATGGGTTCTTGGCTATCCTCAAACGTCTTCAGCATGTGTAGAGTGTCTCTCCTCTATAATGTGTAAACCCAACAAAAATATGGTGTGCGAAAATGAAAATAATCAGAGTTACAACAGTGAATGTAACAATGAAAATCATCAAAAGTGAATAATGAATGGAAAACCCTTCTATTTATAACAAAATATTGAGTTATCGTCGAATAATGAGCAATAATAAAATATTATTGATCCCATTCTTGGAATAACTACTTGGAATATTGTATTATATGTGGTTAGGAGGGAAAAAATATTTAAACTTTTATTTAGAAATAATAAATAAATAAATGATTTATTTATCATCTCAAGGAATTAGTTAAGGAATAATAAACAAATAAGGATTAATTCAATTATTCCTAAGAAATTTAATCAAATTTGACAAAGAATAATAATTAATTAATTATTCTTAGAGAAAAATAAGATAATTAATGATTTATTTGTTTATTTTTCATGATTGGGTCAAATATGACAAGGAATAATAATTGAACAATGGTTTAATTAATTATTCCTTGAAGAAAATCAAATAAATAGTGATTTATTTAATTACTCTTCATGGGTTTAACTATAAATTACTTAACAAAGGTGGTTTATTAAGTAATTTGTCACAGTGAAAGCAATTTTACTATGGTAAAGTTGGCTTTACATGGTGTACTTCGATCCATCTAGTAAATTAGGCTGGATGATCATTTTTGTGGTGATAACAATGTATGCATTACTTGTGAATAATTTAATGCAAACTACTAAGATTCCTATATCTGTTCTATTACCAATGTGGCACATAAAGTATAACTTACAAAGGTGTGTCATAGGCCAAGGGATGCCTGCCAACTATTTGACAAAATTCGTATATGAGTTGATAGGATGGCCACCAACTCTTGATGAAATGTCTACAAGATTATCTAGGTTTTTTCTTGAGTGGAGCATAGAGATTTTGATAAAAAAAATCTTTCTAGGAACTTTTTCACCCTCAAGGTGGAGACTCGAGAAGGCAAAATCCATTGACAATGCAAAGGATAAAATCCAGTTCAAGGAGGGTATCTCTCTTGATAAAAAAGGATAATCTTTATAGTAAGTAGCTAGAAAATGGTCACACCCTTATTGGTTATAACATATAACAGGACTAAACCTTGCACTTACTAAAGTGCTTCATCTTCATTGAGGCTTCAAGAATATAGGGATGATCTCATCCCCTTCAATGCTAAATTTTATCCATTTGAAGTGGCTAGTAAAGGCAAACCAACTTTATTTAAATTTGTTCTTGTTTGTTTGGAGAAACCCTTGTGCAGTGTTAAATTTGCTACTAGTTCAATGCTTATTAATTATCCTATGTGTTCCATGAAGGCCACTATCATGAACATAAGGATCTTAATTGAAAATTTTCTTTTCATAATCTTTGGTTGTGTGGCACTACCTTGCATTAGCCACAGGGGCTTAGCCAACCTAGCTTACTACAACTAGATTGCACCTCTTCACTTAAATTTTGCCCATAATTTTTCCTTAAGATACAATATGTTAGATATGCAACCAAGTTCAGCCAACAATAGGCACACATCCAACTATGACTATAAAACACCCCGGTAATATTGTTATGCTTAACCAATATTTCAACAATACTTAGCCAAAACACTACATTGCAAAGGACATATCAATCACCCAAGCAAAGTGACCACATCACACATGTATATGTGGTACCCAAGGTGGATGCCTTGACTTTATACAAGATAGAACAAAGGAAAACAACCAACTAACTATGACTCTTTTATCGACTACAATTAACCAAAGCACAATTTCCCATAAGACATGCCAGTTAAACCCTTGAAGCATCCACATGTTTTGACTCTTCCATTGTTATACTCTTGACCTATGAGAATATGCCAGAATACCAAATATAAAAAGAAACACAACCTAGAACACATAATAAAATGAGAAATAACAACATGTATTTTATTATTCAGAGATGAAAGCAATGTTCACACTTGCCTCTTCGAGGGAGCAACCTCCAATAGAGCAGAGCTTGATTACAAAATAAGACACCACACTCATCAATGGGGAGTCTCTATCCTTTATATAGGATTCATACATGCAATACAATGGGTCAGTACCATGGTTCTCTTAATACCATCTATCTAATACCATGGCCCGTTTGCAACTAACTGTGGTCCCTTTCTTTAAATGCGGGTCAACCACTTACAATTATTAATATGGGCTTTATTGACTCTTTAACTAACTATAACTATGACTCGACCCTATTACATAAATAAGGGGGTTAGGGTTGGACCCTAACATTCCCTCCCCCATAAAAACAACCTTGTCCTCAAGGTTGAAGTTGCGGAAACTGTTGAAGAATAGTGGTTGGTTCCCAGGTCGCATCTTCTGGAGAGGTGTCTTTCCACTTGACGAGGACTTCCTTGATCGTGCGGCCGTGCAGATGTCGTTCTCGTGTGTCGAGGACCTGTTCTGGTTGGATCCAGATTGAACCTTCTTCATTCAATTTAGGTAGACTGGTTTGAATTCTACAATTGTTCCCCACCACTTTCTTGAGGCACGATACATGGAAGACGGGATGGATTTTTGCAGTGGGTGGCAAGGCTAGCTTGTAGGCTACTTCTCCAATGCGTTGAAGTATTTAATAAGGTCCGTAGAATTTTGGAGATAATTTCTAACGACCCTTCTCTTTGAGTGATGTTTGCTTGTATGGTTGTAGCCTCAAGAATACCTTATCCCCTTCTTGAAATGTGCGCTCTGAACGATGTTGGTTTGCCTATTGCTTCATGCGATTCTGAGCTTGATGGAGATTATCTTTGAGATGGGATAGCATGGTTGCACGGTTTTGTAGGAGTTGATCCACTGCTTGCACCTTAGAGAATCCAGGGATATAAGAAGTAGGTGAAGGGGGGAGTTGACCATAAACTGCTTCATATGGAGTCATCTTGGTGGCGGCATGATAGTTAGTATTATACCACCATTCAGCTAGAGGTAACCATTGTACCCATTGATGTTTCTTTTCTGAAGTGAAGCACCTGAGGTAGGTTTCCAAACATTTGTTGATTGCTTTAGTTTGACCATCAGTTTGGGGATGATAGGAAGTACTTAGTTGGAGTTCGGTGCCTTTTAGCTTGAAAAGTTCTTGCCAAAAGTTACTGGTGAAGATTGGGTCATGATTAGACACAATGGAAGTGGGCATGCCATGCAGTTTGAAGATCTGGTCCATGAAAGATTGAGCCACCAAAGTGGGGGTAAATGGGTGGGGTAGGGTGCAAAAATGAGCATACTTAGAAAGTCTGTCCACAACCACCATGATGACTGACTTGTTGCCTGACTTCGGAAGACCAGTAATGAAATCCATAGAAACATCTGTCCAGATTGAGGCAGGGATGGGCAATGGTTGTAAAGTGCCTGGGGACTTGACTATTTCTCCTTTGTGGCATTGACACACATCACATTCAGCTACAAAAGTAAGAATGTCAGTTTTCATGCCTGTCCAAAAGAAGGAACGACGAGTGCGAGCATAAGTCTTCTGAAAACCTGCATGCCTGCAGTGGGAGATGAGTGCAACTCTGCCAAAATGCACGTTTTGAGGGTGGATGTCGGTGATATCACTACTCTATCCTTGTAGCGAAGAATCTCATCCTTCCAAGAGTAGCCCACTGTGGAATTAGGATCTGCTCGCAAGTTATTAATGAGTTGGGAGAGAGAAGGATGTGAAAACCATTCCTTGTGGGCTTCTTCAATCCAATCTGGAATGGGAAGAGAGATTGCTAGTAGGGTGTTGTCCTCCTCAAATTTGCGTGATAAAGCATTTGCTACTACATTTTTGCACGCCCTTTCTTGTAAATCATCTCATAATCATATCCCAACATTTTGGCTAGCCATTTATTTTCCTATGGCGAGGATAGTAGTTGCTCCAAAAAATATTTGAGGCTTTGATGGTCTGTGCAGATTTGGAAACGCCACCCCAATAAGTATGTTTGCCAGGTATCCATTGCATGTAAGATGGCCATCATCTCCTTCTCATAGGTAGATTGTCCTAGATGTTTCCCACTTAGTTGTTGGCTAGTGAAAGCCAAGGGTCGACCTTCCTGCATTAAGACAACCCCAATACCCGTACATGAAGCAACACATTCAATCACAAAAGATTTGGTGAAGTTGGGTAGTGCCAATACGGGAGTGGAACACATGGCCTGTTTGAGAGCCATATACACTTGTTGTGCTTCATCAGTCCAGAGGAATGAATTTTTCTTGAGAAGGTGAGTGAGGGGTCTAGAAATGTGACCATAATTGCAGACAATTTTGCGATAGTAGCCGGTGAGACCCAAGAATCCTCTCAAACTCTTTAAGGTCTTTGGTTGGGGCCAATCTTGCATTGCCTGGATCTTTTTGGGATCCACCCTAACACCTTCACGCCCCATAATGTGGCCCAAATACTCAACTTCTTCCATGCCAAAAGACCACTTGGACAATTTGACAAATAATTTATGCTTCCGGAGCAGTTGCAAGAGCAGGTCTACATGCTGAAGATGTTTTTTCCAGGTGAGACTGTAGATGAGAATGTCATCAAAGAAAATGAGGACAAATTTTTTGAGATATGGTGTGAGGAGGTGATTCATGAGGCTCTAAAAAGTGGATGGGGCATTATAGAGACCAAATGGCATGACCAAGAATTCATAATGGCCTTCATGAGTTCAGAACGCAGTCTTGGGAATGTCTACTTCTTTCATGCGTATTTGGTGATAGCCCGAGCAAAGATCTAGCTTAGTAAAGAATTGAGCACCATTTAGTTCATTCGGAAAATCATCAACAACCGGGATAGAGAATTTATCTTGACCGTGAGCTTGTTGAGGACCCTGAAGTCTAGACACATGTGCCATTCCCCATCTTTCTTTAGCACCATGACCACAGGTGATGAATAAGGACTGATGCTAGGACGAATGACACCGGCTTCCAGGAGTTCCTTGATGATTTTTTCAATTTCATTCTTTTGGGCGAAAGGGTATCTATATGGGTGCACATTCGGTGGTTGTGCCCCTGGGACCAAAGTGATGCTATGATCATGTTCCCCTCTAGAGGGTGGAAGCTCGTTAGGTTTGTCAAAGACTTGCGGGTGGCTATTTAAGACCTGTTGCATCTCAGGATGAATATGAAGAGTAGTGGGCTCAATGGCCTGGATGGCATTAAATTGGGCGATAACTCCATGATGGCCCTTTTTAAACAACTTTTCCATTCGATGCGAGCTAATAATAGAAGGAGTACCTGCCTGGAGTCCGAGGAGGGTATGTATGTGGTCATTATGCTTAAAGTTCATATATAACTCCTGGAAATCCATTGTGATTGGGCCTAGTGTGCGGAGCCATTCAACACCCAAGACAATGTCACAACCACCCATGTTGATGGCAAACATGTGGGTATTTAGGTGGTAATCTCCCATCTGAAGTTTGATATTTTCACAGCAGCCTTCACATTTCATTGGCCCCCATCAGCAATCTGGACCTGAAAATTAGAGACTGCTCTGACAAAACAATGAACAGCTTCGACGACTCTCTAATGGATAAAGTTATGCGTGCTACCACTATCAATCAATAATACTACAGGGCGATGTTTAATAAAACCTTTGATTTTGAGAGTTTGGGGAGAGGAAATGCCTGGCAAAGCATGGAGCGAGATAACTGGTTCTTCTGGCATAGCTGGGAGCTCATTGTCCTGCTGATTGTCCTCATCCTCCTCCTCTGGTCCCTCAAAGGGTGGGGCTTCCTCAAATGAACTGTGATCAGTAGCATCAATTTGAAAGAATTTGGGTTCCTTGCATTTATGCCCTGGGGAGTATTTGTCATCACAGTAGTAACACAATCCTTGCTTTCTTCTTTCAACCATTTCTGCGGGGGACACCTTTTGAACCTTAAGTGTTTGGGTAGTGCCTTAAGCCTGGGTGGGGCGTCCCTTGGCTATGAAATTTGGACGAGGCGACTGGGCAACTAAAGCACGTTCCACTTCGATAGCCTTTGTGCAAGATTCCATCCATGTGGATGGGTGGTGCATCCGGACGTGGGCTTGGATGGCTTCTTTGAGACCACTTATAAAACATTCCAAGTAGAATTCATCTCCTAGACCTACTGTGTGGAATGCCAATGTCTCAAAGGCTATAATATAGTCGTTTACTATGCCTGTCTGTCTGAGCTTAGTAAGACGACCCAAAAAATTAGGTTTGTGGTCAAAGCGGTCACAAATGCATTTTGTGAATGCCTGCCAAGTAATTTTCCTTGGATAGCATTTCTGATGCCACTACCACCATTGCCATCTTTCTTGGTCCAAGTAAAGGCCTCCCACATGTAGTTTATTTTCATCATCTACGATGTTATTCAGAGTGAAATTGGTCCATTTGTGCTACCCATATTGCCGGATTAGAGCCATCAATTTTTTACATGTTTAGCTTGGGTGGTCGAGGGTGGGAATGTTGGTGATTTCCATGGAAGTGAAGATGATGGCTAGATTCTCCTTCAAGGTCTTCATTAAAACCATATACCTCTGATTGTAATGCTGACTTGCCCCTTGTGACTGTGTCTGTTAATTTCTGTATCTTCTCCGTTAAAGTAGCCAATTGTTTTTCAATGGTCTCGATCTTCTCATTGGCCATGGCTTGAGTTTTGATTTTTACCATACACAGATCCGAGTCACTTGTCGTCACTTTGAAAAAATTTGGGACCACCTGAAATTTGAAGCTGACAAGTGAATGGTACCACCTTGCTCAGCTCGTCGTCCTGATTCTTATGGGATACGTCTCTTATAACTCCCCGCTTATCAATACTGCAGTGGCCAATTTCTAGAAAAGTTAATCCTGCCTAATGTCCTGCGAGAATCACCCTAGGGTATAGGAGCCACAAGCCTCCCTGCACAAATGGTCAGATCTGTCTGCGAAACCCTCAACTGTTGAATGTGAGTTGGACTGTGGTGACGACATAACCCCAGCTGCTAGATATGAATGGTACTGTGGCGGTAGACCCTGAACTGGTGGATTTGATTGTTGAGGCGGCGATAGAACCCAAATTGCTATATCTGATCTGGTAAAGAAAATAATGGGTGATCTTCAGAGAGACGAGGGAACTATGGTCTCAAGGAGTGTCAGGTGCTACAGATCGCAGTACACATAAGGGTCCAACAGTAGTACTCAACCTAATATTTCTGGGCACTAACTAAGGAGGACCAACCGTACCCTTAGCCGTACTACCCGACTACCCTATCGTACGCGCGAGTAATCTCCCCGAGTGCTGTTCTCGGTGTACTGTAGCAGCAAGATGACCGACGGTTTATCTACAACGAGGTTTCAGGTGAGCCTAGGGGGCTTTCAATATACCCAGAGGGTACGTGGAAGACAATCCGTGTGTGGTTCTATCTAATGCGCTACTACTCAAAGGGGTACCCATAGAGGTTACAAGGGAGTCCAACAAGCGTGACTACCTCTTGTATTTCCTGCGTGCATGCATCCCCAAATCCGTAGGTTTATGTGCTCAACGACAAATCCCGTGGTTTAAAGACGTCAGAACACGTCTCTAGCCAAAAAAAAAATCTACTAAAAATGGAGATACAACCGGACCTGCAAAGCACTCTGATACCACTTGTTATGCTCTTGACCTACGAGAAGATGCCAGAATACCAAATATATGAAGAAACACAACCCATAACACATAACAAAATGAGAAATAACATGTATTTTATTATTCAGAGATGAAAGCAATGTTCACTTGCCTCTTCGAGGGGGCAACCTCCAATAGAGCAGAGCTCGATTACAAATAAGACATCGCACTCCTCAAAGGGGAGTCTCTATCCTTTATATAGGATTCATACATGCAATACCATGGTTCTCTTAATACCATCGATCTAATACCATGGCCTGTTTGCAACTAACCGTGGTCCCTTTCTTTAAATGCGGGTCAACCACTTACAATTATTAATATGGGCTTTATTGACTCTTTAACTAACTATAACTATGACTCGACCCTATTACATAAATAAGGGGGTTAGGGTTGGACCCTAACATCCATTTTTCATTCAATAAGCGTCCAAATCACCCTAATATGTCAAACCTAAACTTAACACAACCCTAGAGCTTGTACAACCTTGTACGAATGATAAAACTCCATTGATTTATTTTCACACGTGGGCATCCTCTTTATATAGGGGGAATGCCTTGTCTTTTTGCTTCTTTAAGGTGTTGTGCAAGCCCATCCATGTCCAAAGTGGACTCAACTTGCAATTTATCGACCAACAATGGAATGCTCAACCCCTTGGGTCCACACAATTGGTTCATGTGCCCAAGGTGTCTCAAATTGCATAAGGCAACTACATATGGTTCATTTCTCCATCCATTGATTGGAGAAGCATCATTTAGCCTTGCAAACTTCTACCATGTACTTTCACATGCACCTTAATTGATGGGGCAAGGTGCCTACTACCATGCGTAGGTGAAGGCCTTAAGACAACTATTCCATCCTTTTTCATGGATAAGGAAACACTAACTTTGAATTTGAAGCTTGATCCAACATTGGTTAAATATGTTGAGGACTTTTCCGTAAAATATGACATGACATGTCAATCTAATGGCTTATTAGGGCCATCACTAAAAACTCTATAGTAGCATGGTTTTAATTCACTTATATGATCATTAATATAGGTTCCAATTTGGGTATGAATGTATAACATTATGTTTGAACATTAGAATGCAAAAAAATCATAATGATTGGTAGCAATCCATGCAAGATTACTACCTTAGGTTAAGAAATAGAAAGGAAGCCTTATGGTACTATGGTCCAAATCTACATTTATGCAGGTTTCACTAAAGATCTCCTAGATAAAATCATATTGAGTGTGATAGTTGTAGTGAGACACAACTTGTACAATATGAACATATAGTGCAAATTTGTCATGGGTTTTCTTTAGGTACGAGCATGTTGGAACATTCTACTCAAACATAAAGGTATCTTAGGGCAAAAATGATCAAATAATAAGGCTTATTGGTGAAAGCCTTGGGAGATGAATAACCAATTGGTGATTCTAGCTTTATTTTAAGAGGAGATCACCTATGGAGCTTCAACAAATGATCCTGCACCCCCCATAAAGGTAGGGGGTACATATATTGACATAAATATGATTAAGGGGTTAAACTTACCATTACCAATTACCGTATTCCACCTAAAAGGTAGAGCAAAGGCACGAGTAAGACAATTCAAATTAGACAAAGGAATTGATCCCTACATTGATCTAGAAAATGATTTGCAATTAGTGTTATTAGAAAATTGAGAAAATATCTAATCAATTGACTAAATGCACCAAACTTTTGGAAAATGGGGAACTAGCAACATGTATGATTCATAATTAGGGAACATAAAAATAGGTAGCCCTCAAGAAATTATGTAAAGCAATCAAGTTAGTACGTGGTCTCAAGTCGTAAGCAAAAGTTATAGTGAGCCCTTTAGAGCCATATGAAGGCTCAAACTTAAAATATGTGACCATAATCTAGTTTTTGGGTTGAAAGGGTTAAAATATAGAGTATCAAACTCTCATTGACATGGAAAAGTTTGTAAATTACTCATTACAACAATATAATTCCTTTTTGTTTACAAAGGAAACACTCATAGCAAGGAAGGAGATGTGATAGTCGTAGAAGTTATTCCAAGGAACCACAAGATATGTGTATCTAATTGTAATCATCCATGTTATTATTCACACACTCATGCATGCACAACTTGGACTTGTATAAAAGGATAACATAAAATAACATGCCCTAAATCTAGTTTTTGGGTTGAAACAATTAAAAGCATAGAATATCAAACTCTCATTGGGGTGGAAAAGTCTGTAAATTATTCACTATGGTAATATAATTTCTTTTTACTTTAAATAAATACTCATAAGAAGGAATGAATGATATTTTATAATTTTATAAGCTTTTCCAAAATGCCACAAGATAGTTATAATTATATTCTACTTATAAAAATACTCATAAGAATGAAGGAATGAGATTTTATAATTGTATAAGCTATTCCAAGACGCCACAAGATAAGTGTATTAGATTGTAATCATTTTTATTGTTGGTCTCACACACATGCACATGGTTTAAAATTACATGAAATGCCATACATAAAATATTCCACTCTAAATCTTGTTTATGGCTTGTAGTAGTGAAAATCTAGAATGTTATACCATAACTAACATTGAAAAGAATATAAATTGCTCATTGTAACAAGAAAAGAATATAAATTGCTCATTGTAACAAGAAAAGAATATAAATTGCTCATTGTAACAAGGAATACAGTTGTAGCTAAAATGATCTGGCCTCCTCCCCTTTAAGCCAAAAAGATCTGGGCTCCTACTTTTAACAACCAGCGAGATTCTACTCACATTCAACCCCACCCGGCACGCATCCGGACCTGACCCAGACCCGACCCGCCCGCCAGGCTCGCCTAGCCGCCCGGGCGGTCCCACGTTGACGCCCACAAACCATGACGACACGTCTTTAAGGCCACAACACAGTGGGGGCGGGGACGAGTCACACGGCTCCCTTTCATTCACTTCAATTCAAACGTAAAAAAAAATAACACCTTACTGTCGTAATGGTAATAATATTAATAATTGACAGTGATTAAGAAGGAGAAGATGAAAGATGTAGGAAGCTATTAACAAACAAAAACACACAGAAACGATATCAAATTGAATTCAAGACGAAACTGATGATGATGCCAGTCTGTTAGGAAGAGCATACAGGAAGGTACTGTAATTCCTTGGATTTGATTTCATCTTCATCATTATTATTCTTCTCTGCATCTTAGCTTTAACTCTGGAAACCCTAGCCGGGCCATGTACTTTTTCCATTCCATCTTAAATTGCATCATCGGTGCCCAAAAATAACTTAGTCAAGATAAAACCATGCACATGAATGAATCCACTGCACTAGAGGCAAATCCAAGTCTCATCTTTGTGTTTATGACTTTTTTGTGGATTTTGCAGTTACGGATGATGGTGGATCAGGCTGCAGCATGTATTCCGACGTGAATAAGTACAGAATTGGCTGTCAATTGCTTTCTGCGAATGCTGGGTAGCAGTGTACTTTTAGCTGTTTGTTAGTCGAAGAAACGACAGACGAAATCTGTATTGTATGGTGCTTCTGGAGCTATGGTAACATGAGCTGAAAATGGTTTAATTATTTCTCTTCATGCTCAATTCAAATGGCCAGGCGCGTGTATCAAGTCTGGAAAGGGAACAATGTAACTGCTGCAAACCCTTTTATTCTATTTTTCGTACATTTGTTTTTTTGACAAGTTTTATCATTCAAATATGTTTTCGTCCCTGTGTACACCATTAAATGTTTTCTTCGCCCCTTCTATTCAAATCCATATTAATGGTATATGTGACGTTGTAATTTCGGGCGAGTGATACTCAGGGTTCAAATGTTACTTCACACTTATAGGTGTTTATATCCAAGTATGCTTACTTGCTCAGCCTTCCCCTTTCCTCCTCTGTTTAGCTAAAAATGGCAAAATAATCCTCTGTCTGACAGTACTCTATGGTACCTGTTTCCATGCTATTCTGCACGTGTTGAACAGTTTAAAAAACGGTCCGATATGCTAATGGATGGCATGCTGGAAATGCATTCTCTCTATGTATTCGATGGCTTGTACTCTTTTAGACCTTTTCTGGCCATTCATGGTCATTCATTGGACATTAATAGATTATCTTATCTTATTTATCGATGACCATAAAGCTTCCTGTCGTTTACCTGTGATTTAATGAACTGTGAAACAAGTGGGTTGATTGTTACATGTGGCCTTACATCAACCCACAGTTGTGAGTTCAAAATTCCTAGCCCACATGCCCTAATCTTGTTTTACCAGTAAGGGGCATTGTGAGGGGAAACAATGGAAATAATATAATTGTTCTCCAATTTAGTATCAGGTTCTTCAATTTAGCTTAGCAACTCTAGTATTAGGATCTCCAATTTAGCCTAGCAATTCTAGTATTAGGATCTCCAGTTTAGCCTAACATATTTCTATTGGATAGATCAAAATGGTGGAGCTTGTGGACCATACACAACGTGAAGTAGAGAATACTTGGCAGAAATTTGAAATGGCAGAAAAAGGAAAAGTTAGATAAGAGAAAAGATAAGATAATTTTTCAAAAAGAAATAGCACAGCAATTCTAGTTTTAAGATCTCCAGTTTTGCCTAACATATTTATAGCGTACGGTTCTAATGATGGAACTCATGGACCATACACTATTGACGTAGAGAGTACTTGGCAGAACTTTCATGTGACAGAAAAGATTAAAGTTAGATAAAATAAGTAAAGAAAAGATAATTTACCTTAAGAAATAACACAACAATTCTAGTCTTAGGATCTGCAATTTAGCCTAACAATTTTCCGATGGATAATTATAATGATTAAGTTCATCTCATGGACCATACACAATATGGAGTAGAGAAAACTTAGCCTAATTTTGAAAGGCAGAAAAAGGAAACTTTAGATAAGATAATTTTATTAATGTCCAGTAATGACCTAAAGGTAGATCAATGGGACTTAAAAATACAGTCAGTGGTAACAAATTATAGGAGTGCCAGGGCAACTTATATAAGCTAAATGATGAAAGGAAAAGAATAAGCTAGAAGATGCGAAACTACTGAATGAGAGAAGTAGCAAGACATATGACTCAAAATAACAAGATAAAAGGCAAGATACCATCAGAAGTAGGTGCAGAATGAGGGGGAAGCGGTGCTGCACCAATCAGAGAGACAGGTGGACATATGGAGGAAGAGAATGAAATGTCCTTGCATACTCATTCACCAGAGGAGCCAAAACAGTTTGACAATGTCCTCAGAGAGACTCCAGGTCTTAGAGGGCCATACTGTGAAACCCTGGGAGGAAGTCTGGAATGATCTGCTCCAGATGTTGAGGGTGGGTGAGCAACTGGTCCATGCAGATGATCATAAAAATATGAAAAAGAGCAAAATGAATCTTTGTTCACAGGCTTTACCTAAGAGGAGCCTTCAAGGGTGAGTCCAAGATAAATACAAAAAGGGAACGGGTTAATGTTTGGAGTTGTGGATGATGCAAGATTGCTGCCCATTCTCCGAGCTGTACATTGCTAGTTACAGCTGCGGCACATTTGCAGCCTGTAGCTGTATTGCATCTCAAGTATCATGCCATTTGTTTTGTTCCTTACTTAGATTAGGTTGTATAGGACTTGAGCGTCAGTCATCACTGATTTTCATGTCATGCAGGCCCTCAGGGATCTTCTTGTGTTGGCTCTTCAGCCCCTGTGGATGCACAATATTCATATTATGCAGACCTACAAGGCTTATGATGTGTACACTGTAGATCCACTATTTTTATTAGTGTGGTCGGATGTATGGATGGAGATTCA
Source organism: Pinus tabuliformis (assembly GCA_031772625.1). Lineage (NCBI taxonomy): Eukaryota > Viridiplantae > Streptophyta > Pinopsida > Pinales > Pinaceae > Pinus > Pinus tabuliformis. The sequence goes on along the minus strand of CM062807.1, from coordinate 44,601,339 downwards.
AATATATGTATGTGCATCATATATGGATGGACACACACACATATGTACACTGTAGATCCACTATTTTTATTAGTGTGGTCGGATGGATGGATGGAGATTCAAATATATGTATGTGCATCATATATGGATGGACACACACACATATGTATATATACAATGGTTTAGCTGATGAATGCATTCCTTTGGGTGGAATTTGTATGTTTATAACTATTGGTTCCGTTGATGCGTTTTGGTCATCTGTAGGCTTTAATACTGTTTCATTCTTTCCAGACAAGTGCTAGCCTCTGCTGCAACTTATATTTCATAGTTGAAGATGAAGGCATCCACTAAATGGCGCCTTGGAATAGCTTCTACTATTTTGTGTCTTGGAATAGCTTCTACAATTTTAAAATTTCCTATCTGTGACACTTGATTACACAAATCCCTACAATATGTCTAGGATTCAGTTAAGATACATAGATCCCTGGGAGACCACACTATTACGCACATGAGTACATTTCTATGGCAAAATAATGTTCACAATAGAGGTATTCAAACAGTATTTCCTGGAAAACAATAGTAATTTTTTGGCTTAGTTTCTATGTTACAGTGGGTTTCACATCCCTGTGCTAAATACTTCAGTTCCCATGGAGCTCATGACAGGATTCGATTCTTCTGAGTGAATTACATGTTTGGAGAACCTCTCCATTTAGCACCATTATCACAGATCAAGGTTGTTTCTCCATTTTTAGGAGTTCCTTTATGAATTTCAGCAAATCACCCTGTTGAGCTGCTAATAAACTGTTTGCTCCTACTTGCTCCTTTTCCTCCTTTCCTGCTCTGTTTCACAGTAAATTCCTTTTATGGTGCACATCTAAGACAACATATAGGTTCTAACAGTAGTATGTGACATGTTGGAATGCCCCTTGCAATCCCTTTTCTATTCGATGGCAAACCCATGCAATCACCTTACAACACCTTTGTAAAAGGGAATTAGTTTTATGATTGTAGATCTGGTTCCCTTATACAGTCGACAGTTTCCTCTGCATAGATTGGGTGTAGGGCCTTTTATTCATGGGCTCTTTCAAGTCATAATGGCTATTTAAATAATGGTCTGTCTTTAGGATATTTCTCATCACTGCACCTCCAATCATTATTTGTGTAATGGCTAGTTACTGGAAAGTTTGCTCATAATCTTTTGGCTTTTTTTTTTATAAACAACACCTTGCACTAAATATAATGGAGTTATGTCTGTAACGAGTTGGTAATGACATTTAACTTTTGATCTGGATTGGATCAATTTATTATTTGTCATCCATCTTGATGTTTTCAGAGTGGAAAAAGTCGAGGAATCAACTCATAGGACCATTTTTACTACCAGGTCCTAGTTTGGCGAATCAGACTTTGAAACCTTCTGAAAGCAGTTTGAGTCATCAAATGACGTTTATTTGGGGAAAAAATTGCTGCTTAAGTGCCGCTTCCCTTTGGCTCTATTCTACACTTAGATACCTTTCCAATGGTACGAGAAAGACCTCAAACGAAATCTGTATGCAAAAGTTATGCCACCTGGAAGTTGACCTTTCTGTTTTGTCCACCATGATTTGAGAGGATGTCACAATGTCACATGAGCCTCCATTATTCATGGAAAAGGAGGTAGCCACATGATCATGATGAAGAAGACTCTAGAAGTGTCAATATTGCAACTCTAGTTAAGTGTTGAAGGAGCCAAATTTAACCACTAGTAGGTTGTTGGGTTGTGTTATATTTGGACCACTAGGATGAAAGGGGTTCCATCCTATTCAAGTGCATTTTGTTCCATAGACGAGTAGAGTAGCTAAGAGTGGATAGAGAGGGAGCAAACAGAGAGGGTTTGTGTACTACTGCAGCCCATGGGCCACAGGTCTCACTCCTTTGTACTTGCATCCATTTCCATTCATAGAAAGAGAGAGTAGAGCAACCTCACCTTCTAGTTGGGTTTTCTCTCATAAGGGTTTTCCAAATCATATCTTGTGTTCATTGTGGTTTGTGAGTTTGATTTCATTACTTTCTGTTTTCCATATTTTATCCATTGCATACAGAAGCATAACATAGTAATTAACGAATCGAGAAATCTAAGGAGAAATTAACTCTAATGGTGTAGATTCCATATTTTCAAATATATTTTAGTAGATATGTTGTGATGAACTATCCAGTGGAATAACCACAATAATTTATGGACCATATTGTATCAAAGAAGGTTTCTTTGGGTATATTGTGGGGAGTTGTAGGGGATCCAAATCAGTTAAGCTGAGAGTCATGAAACACCAACCATGGTCGACGAACCATAGTTTTAAAACTCCGACTCCTACTCGGCCAAGGGTTGACTCCGACTCCGACTCCGACTCGCTATCGACTCGGCTGGCTCGATTTCAATGACTCGGTCGTTGTAAAAAATACATTAAATATTTATTTTTTATAAAAACACATAATTTTAAAGATTTTCATTCATGTTTCCAAACACACAACATTAGAATATAGATAGAAGACAACTTATGATCAAAGTAGGCTCATGAATATATCCATTATATCAAAATGGCACCCAGTGCATTGTCCAATACATACACGATGATGATATAGAGATCAAAACAAAAACACATAACCAAGGAGGCTATAAATGGCCTCTACAACAAAAGTCTGTGACCAGTACTACTGGCTAGTGGCTACTGCTAGAGTTGCCAACATCATCTGGCTCAGTGTTACTTGGGAGCAGGAGCGAAAGTGGGGAGCGAGAGCGAAAACGGGAGCGGGAGCGACATTTTCAGAAGCTCTTGGTTTGGGAGCGAATCCCAGAGGAGTTTGACAACCAATGTCACTAACATCAAGGTACATAGAGGGATTGATGCTCTTGATTAAATACGAGTTCCATACCCTAATACATGACAAAATTCAATGGAAACATTGCAATCCTCCAATCTTGAAATCCTGAAAAACTGATAAGTCTGCTGGATTTTGAATGAAATCTAAAATTCTACTTTCTCCATATGAAATCCAATGAGGCTGAAACCACTCTCAAACATCCTGAGTCATTTCATGGTAATGTTAAAAATTTAGGTAAAAGGATGAAAATGAAGATTAAGGAGAATGCCACTTTTACTTTAAGAATTTAACATTACCATGAAATTTGAATAGCATATCAATAGTACAGAGCATTTGAGTGTGTTAAATAGGGTTTGGGAGGGGGAATGGACCCCAAATAACATTTAACTAATTCATAAAACACATTGGAGTCCAAACCAATCAGCAAACACCTTAAAAAATCATTAAAAAATTGTTAAATCGCTGTTTTACTGGGGTTAAGGGCCACTGTTTGTGACTTGGCCGAGTCAGTATAGAAATGGCCGAGTTGGCCGAGTCAGCCATGACTCGGCCAAACGAACCGTTTCTTCTACCGAGTCACTTCTGAGGGCAACGAAACGGATCAACTCTGCCGTTTCGGTTGCGAAATGGCCGAATTTTAAAACTATGTGACGAACCTATTAATAACTCTCAAGATCTCGCAGAGGAGAGGTTTGCGCTGCTAGAAGCACAAGTCATACATATAAACTGTAATATGAGCCTCCTCATGACAACCTTAACCAATAAGCTTGGGCTAATTGGTGAATATGGAGGTTTTAACATAGAGGTCGTATCAGAGGGGGGATTGGGGGTTCGTGAAGAACTAGAGAGGGAGTCTAAGAAATAATGTGAAAAGGAACAACTTAGTTTGAGTGTCGTGAACCATTCATAGTCCTTGTTCAAGATGGAAGTGAAGGTCGACATCAATTCATATCAAGGTGAGATTCTCTTTGAAGTTAAATCACTGGTTGCACAATTAGAAGTTTAATTTAATGTTCATCATATAGAGGAAGAACATAAAATTTCGTTTGTTTGTGTGAAATTAGAGAGCCATGCTCTAACTTGGTGAGAAAGCCACATAGAAACCTTGAGGTTGGAGGGAGATCCTCTAGTGACTAAGTGGGAGGATTTCAAAATCTCTTAAAGTTGTAGTACTACGGTACTACCCTATCGGGTATGTAGGAGACTGACGAATCTGGTGGCATTACTTTAGGCAGAGACAAGGGAAAAGTGTACAAGAGTACACCATTGAATTTAGGAAGATGGCAATAATGCTGGATATCTCCCTAAAGAATCCAGGCGTACTCTTCAAATATCTAAAGGGGGGCTACCTAGAGAACATAGGGGAGAAGAAAGGGCAATCAAGTGGGGCAAAGCGGAAGGTGCGCTAGGAAGCTCTCAAGGAGGGGAAGAAGAAGTGGAAAAGGGAAAGACAAAAAGACAACGACTACATGACACCAATGCAAAGATCCCAACAACCATTGTAATGTTGATGGTGATATAGAGGAGAAGTTTTGGAAGTTGCATCTAGAGCTCAACTCGAAGAATAGAAAGAAAGATACTAAGAAGAAATCTCATGGCCACTAATTCAAGCAACTAGGTGGAAAGCAATTGGGACGTGGATGAAAATATTGTTTGTACATCAATGTAGAAGGGGATGAGTCTAAGTAGTGTTCAACAAGAAGAAGAGAAGGAAATGACCAAACTCTTCCATATAAAGATATAGGTCAAGAAGACGAAAATTGATGCTTTATTCAACTGAGGATCACTAGTGAATCTCATAGCAATAGATTTGGTCAAGAAACTAAGATTAGAGACTTATGATCATCCTATCCCATATCCATTGAGATGGGTTAACAAAGAGGTAGAGCTAAATGTAACGAAATAATGCAGAATCAAATTTGCTATTAGTGCTAATTATATTGATGAAGTAGAGTTGGATGTAGTTCCACTTGATGTATGTGGAGCTGTATTTGGGAGTTCCTATATGTACATGTGGGATGCAATCTTCATGTAGAGAGCCAACCAATACTGCCTCATCAAGGACGGAAAATCCTTCATCATCAACGCACACAAGGGCAAATCAAAGATATTGCTGGTAAGTGCCAACTAGGCCAAGAAGTTTATTAGTTCTAGCAAGAAGTATGTTTTGTTGTTTTTAAGAGAACCAATTTGTAGAAGAGTCCATAAGAGCTAATTCATCCTTGGAGGGGTGTACTAAGGAACAAGAAAAGCAATTGGAAGAGTTGCTACAAGCGTACATGGGTGCGTTTCAGGAGCCTAAAGTTTTACCACCCAAGAGGGCAATGGAGCATGAAATCTAACTGTTGCTGGACTCTGTTGCCAAACATTGGGTTGGCTATTGTACAGTTAGTCTGTTATAGAGACAAATGAGGTGCAAAAGTAGTTGCAACAATATTGGAATATGGTATCATTGCACCAAGTACTTCACCCTGTAGGTCACCCATCATCACCATTCCAAAGAAGGATGGGACTTGGTAGATGTGTATTGATTACAAGGCATTAAACAAAATTATGCCCAAGAACAATACCCCCTGCCCAGGATAGATGATCTGTTGGATTAGTTGCAGCAAGCCAAATACTTTACCAAGGTGGAGCCTGGACTTAAAGTGAGGGTATCACCAGGTTCGAGTCAAAGAAGAGGATTCCAGGAAGATTGCCTTCAAAACTAGACAAGGTTTATATGAGTGGTTAGTTATGCTATTTACCCTATGCGATGCACCAACTACGTTCATCAGGGTAATGAATGATATAGTGTGCCTTTTTATAGATTCATTTGTTATTGTTATTTGGATGATATACTGGTATACAGTGCTAGTTGGGAGGAGCACATCTCACATTTGATGTAGGTGCTAGAGACTAAAAAAAACACCAATCGCTGGAAAATTTCAAGAAGTGTGAGTTTGCACAACAGTCTTAGGTGTATTTGAGATATGTGATAGGTGGAGGAGAGCTAAAGATAAATCTTGCCAAGATGGAGGCCATCATGAAGTGGCCAGTGCCTACTAATGTGTCAAAGGTAAGGAGTTTCGTTGGGGTAGCATAGTACCCAAGGAAATTCATAGCCTTATTTTCAATAGGAGCAACACCACTCCACGCCATAATGAGTGGCAAGAGTTTCTAGTGGGGAAAGGGTCAACAAAGAGCCTTTGAGGAGTTAAAGAAGATGATTCAAGCACCGGTTCTGGTGTTACCGAACTTCCAACAACCCTTCAAAGGGGAGAAAGATACGAGTGGGTATGTTATAAGAGCTGTCTTGATGCAGGGAGAAAGGTCTATATGCTATCATTTTGAAATATTTCATGGGGCAGTTCTTAACTATCCTACCTATGACAAGGAACGTTATGTCTTGGTACAAGCTATTAAGAAGTGGAAACACTATTTGATGGGAAAGGAGACAATAACCCACACTGATCACTAGTTGCTACAGTACTTGCAGGCCCAAAGTAAGCTACAATAGACTAGGCATTACAGGTGGATGGGGTTTCTAGAGCAGTTTCATTTAGCAATCAAGTATAAGAAGGGCAACACAAATAAGTTGGCTGACATGCTTTCAAGGTCACTCACATCAAAGATCACAACTTTGGGAATTGTGATGTACTTGGAGACTTTCACCCATGATGCATACAAAGGCATATCCAAAGGATGAGGACTTAAAGGAGGTGTTTCAACAGTTGCAAAGGGAGAGTCTTGTGCATGATGGTGATAGCATAGTTGAATACCATATCCATAGTGGGTTACTCAACAGGTTCGATAAGTTATGTGTTCCTAAGGATGAACTACTGCAGTTAATGAGGGAGGCTCATACCTCCAAGGTTGCAGGGCATTTTGGTGTAGGAAAGACAATGACCAACTTGCAGAGGTATGTGTATTGGCCCAGGATGCAAGAAGATGTAGCTAGGTTCATATGACAATACATGATTTGTTGTACCAACAAGCCTAATAACACGAAAAAGGGTCTATACCATCTTTTGCCTATACCCGCTCGTCCTGTGAAAGCATTTCCATTGACTTTGTGGGAGGTCTACCAGTAACCAAGAAGGGACATGACTACTTGTTCGTGGTAGTTGATAGGTTAAGCAAGATGTGTGTTGTAATGCCTTGTAAAAGCACAATCAACGAGCAAGAAACACAAAACTTGTTCTTTGAACAGGTTTGGGTGCACCTTGGGATACAAAGGAGCATCATTTCAGATAGGGACATTAGATTTCTTAGTGCATTTTGGACTACATTGCATGAGAAGATGGACACAAAGTTGAAGAGGTCTACAACATTCCATCCATAAACAGATGGGCAAACAAAAGTATTCAACAAGATTTTGGGGCAATTTGTAATGTTACGCTCAAAAGCATTCAAAGAATTGGGTTGAAAATATCGTATATATACAACACTCTTACAACAGAGCAATCCACAGTTCTGTTGGTAAGTCCCCATTTGAAACTTGTTTTGGATATTTGCTGATTTCACCTGTGGATATTGCATATGGGCAACAAGGAGGGGTGAGGGAGGATCTCATCGAGGATGCCTTAAGGGTAGAAAAATTTGTTGAGAAGATCAACCAAATCCATTTGTAGGTATGAGAGACTCTAAAGTAGTCATAGGAAAAATATGAGGCCATGCATGATTAGCGTAGAAAAGAGAAATTATTATTGTATAAAATTGAGTCTAGAAGCCACCAAGCGAGTAAGTAAGCTAGCCCCCTCAAGTTGGCCTAGAAGAGGCCTAATCCGCCCTCAAGAAGTCTATAGAAAGGATAGATGCTCAACCTCATAAGCATCATCACACATCTTCTCTGATCTAATCTAAACAAAAGAAGGAGAGCGAAAGAGGAGGAAAGAAGCAACAAAAAGGGGAAGGTCGAAATTTCTATTCTTGGGACTTCTACAACTCACACATGCGAGTTTGTTGGAGGAACTAGGGTTTCCTTAGTTTTGATTTTGAAGAAATCTTGTTGGGGTTTGGCTGGCTTATCTTTTGGGTGGATGGTCTTGGGTCTAGATCTTGGAAGTCTTCATTGAATTGATTCTATAAGGAAGAGTTTTTGGGTTTTCCCCTTGTGCAGTTTTGCCCTGGCTTGGAGCCTATTTCTAGTGCCTTCTTGTTTGAATTGCGATCTTCTTATTGGCATTTGTCTTGATGACGAACAAACCAAAATTATGATTGTGATGCCCTAATCTAATATCATAAGAAAGTGTCAAGAATTAAGAGAAATCAAATTAATAATTACTCTAACTACTCAGCCCTAGTTTTCTCAACAGGTTGGAGGGAGATCCTCTTGTGACTAAGTGGGAAAATTTCAAAACTTTCATAAAGTCCCAGTTCTACCCTAATGGATATGTAGAAGACTAGTGGATCCGGTGAGATTACTTTAGACAGAGTCAGGGGCAGAGTGTAGAAGAGTACACTACAAAATTTAAGAAGATGACAATAATGTTGGGTATCTCCCCAATAAACCTAGACATATTCCTCAAGTATTTGGGGGGTCTACACAACCATCTGTGGAAGTAAGTGATAGTATTCAAACCCAGAATTGTGGATGAGGGTTGTGTACAAGCACAATACATGGAGAACATAGGCCAAAAGAAAGGGCAATCAAGTGGGTCAAAGTAGAAGGCGCACTAGGAAGCTTCCAAGGAGGGGAAGAAGTGGAAAGGGTGAAAAAGCAAAAAGACAATAGCCCCATTTTACTAGTGCAAATATCCCAACAAGCATTACAACCACTGTAACATTGATGTTCATACGAACGAGAAGTGTTGGAAGTTACATTCAAAGCTCAACCTGAAGAATAAAAAGAAATATGCTAAGAAGAAAAATCTCATGGCCACTGATTCGAGAGACTAGGTGGAAAACATATTGAGTGTGGATGAGAAGATTTTCTACCCATTAGTGCAAAAGGGGGTGAATCTGAGTAGTTTTCAACAATAAGAAGAGAAGGAAATAACCAGACTCTTCCATATAAAGATATAGGTCAAGAAGACGAATATTGATGCTCTATATGACTTAGAATCACAAGCAAATCTCATAGCAACAGATCTGGTGAAGAAACTGGGATTGGAGAGACTCATGACCATCCTAGTGAATATTCATTAGGATGGGTCAACAAGAAGGCAGAGATAAATGTAACCAAACATTGCATAATCAATTTGCTATTAGTGCTGATTTTATTGATGAAGTAGAGTTAGATGTAGTTCCACTTGATGTATATGGAGTTGTATTTAGGAGTCCCTATATGTACATGTAGGATGCAATCTTCATGCAAAGAGCCAACCAAAATTGCCTCATCAAGGATGGAAAATCCTTCATCGTCATCATGGACAAGGACTAGTCAGAGATCTCATTGGTAAGTGCTAACCAAGCTAAGAAGTATGTTTTGTTGTTTTTTAGAGAAAACCAGTCTGTAGGAGAGTCCATGAGAGCTAAGTCAATAATAAGGAATAGAAAAAGCAATTGGAAGAGTTGCTACAGGCGTATAGGGGTGCGTTCTAAGAACCTAAAGGGCTACCACCCAAGAGAAAAGTGGAGCACGAGATCCAATTGTTGTTGGACTTTTCGTTGCCAAACATTGGGTTATACAGGAAATTCGTCAGAGGCAAATGAGGTAAAGAAGCAGTTGCAAGTTGCAACAACTACTAAAATAGGGTGTCATTCGACCAAGTACCTCACCATGTGGGTCGCTCATCATCATTGCACCAAAGAAGGATGGGACCTGGCAGATGTGTATTAATTACAGGTCGATAAACAAAATTACACTCAAGAACAAGTACCCCTGCTGAGGGTATATGGCCTGCTGGATCAATTGCAGCAAGACAAATACTTTAGCAAGCTGGACTTAAAGTCAAGGTATCACTAAGTTCAAGTCAGAGAAGAGGATAGCTAGAAGATTGCCTTCAAAATCAGAAAAGGTTTGTATGAATGGTTAGTTAGGCCATTTGGCCTATGCAATGCATCTAGTATTTCATGAGGTTATGAATGATATACTTTTCCCTTTTATTGATTCATTTGTTATTGTTTATTTGGATGATATACTAGTATACCGTGCTACCTGGGAGGAGCACATCTCACATTTGATGCAACTACAAGAGACATTAAAGAAGCACCACCTATTGGCAAATTTCAAGAAGTGTGAGTTTGCACAATAGTCTTTGGTGTATTTGGGATATGTGATAGGTGGAGGAGAGTTGAAGATAGATCATGCCAAGATGTAGGCCATCATGAGGTGGTTGGTGCAGACTAATTTTTCTGAGGTTAGGAGTTTCATTGGGATAGCACAATACCTGAGGAAATTTCTTACCCTCATTTTTAGCAGTAGCAACACCACTCTATGGCATATGCAATAATGAGTGGTGAAAATTTCTAGTGGGGAAATGTTAAAATTGGCAACTAGGGCCAAACTCCACGTGGGTCATCTTATTTATGGCCGCTGATATTTTTCTTGGATCCCTCTCATCGAGAGGTGTAGGATTGATCTAAAGATCATCCGATTCCGATAAGTATTCATGGAGTTATGAATTTATTTGCGTTATAAGACAATTCATCAAGGTCGGCCAACAACCAAATAAATCCCAGATGTGCTCAACGTTTGAGTATAAATAGAGGTGGCCTTCAAGTCATTTCAACACACTTAGGATCTCTTCCTCTCTATACTTGTCTTTGGGTTTTAGTAGGAAGAGAGATCCTAAGGAATAACGTTGCCCTAATCCAGAGGGCAGAAAGCCAGAACTGCCGGAAAAACCGGTATTGTCGGAAAAGCTGGAAAAGCCGGTACTGCCGGAAACGCTGGAAAAGCCGGAAATGCCGGAAAAGTCGGAATTGCCGGAATTGTCAGAAAAGACGAAATTGTCGGAAAAGCCGGAACTGTCGGGACTATCGGAATTGCCATGAACAACCGGAACTGCCGGGAATAGCCGGAACTGCTAGAACTGCCAGGAACTGCCGAAGCCAGAGCATTTGTATCCGAAGGAGAGCAGCATGCAAGGGACAACTAACTAACATTGGGACAGTTGTATGGTACTTAGCAGCAAGTACACCAAGCATGCAAGGGACAACTAGCATGCAACAACAAGCATGCTAGGGACAACAAGCAAGCAAGGGACAACAAGCAAGCAAGGTGCAACCAACACATAAGTCAGGATGGCAACATGGTGCAACAATGGCACATAATGCAGTACAATGATGGGTACAGTCATGATTAATGAAGCGTGATGAGATGCAGCATAGTGATGATGGGTGCAACATGGTGTAGCGTGGTGAGGTGCAACATGATGACGAAATGCAGCACAACGATAGGTGAAGCAGTCACCTTGGAGAATTAGTTGAAGCAACATGTCTTCAACTGATCTCATGTATCATCTTCTTAGAGATGATCTATGCTCTTATCTAGATAAGTCAAAGTGTTGGCTGCTATTGTAAATGTACTATCTATCTCTCTCTCTCTGCTGAACTATTGAAGAACATATAAGAAGAATTGATCAAGGGTTTCCCCAGATTGGGGTTTGTCCCTGGCTAGCGTCACATCTTGTGTCCTCTTGTCATGGCTTGTCTTTTGCGATTTATGTTTATGTTCTATCTGCAGTTTACTTTAATGCTGATGTGATTGCTAATCTGGAAAAGATATGTAGCTAACTGTGAAAATTGAAATAAATTGCTCTAAGCATAGAACATACCTAAAATTAACATGGTATCAGAGTTGAGGTGAAGACAATGCCCAAGCAAGAGTAAAAGAGCAATCATCGAAGACAGTTGGGAAAGGACAAAAGGATCAGTGGATTCCTCATCCCTCTTCAAATTCACCAAGGGTGAAGTCGAAGCAGAGAATATTATTAGAATGGCGCAGCGAAATATGGCCTACCTAAAGATCACTTCATTTGAAGACCGGATCTCAGGGTGGAAGGAAAGGCAGATAACTAGTTCGGCCATTATGCGAAGGAGTGTCCAGATGGCAGGGACACATCACTTGATGATGATAACAATAATTCCAGGGACATCTCAATGATCAAAGGAATGACAAGTAATGCAGGTCATCAAGGAAATGGCCGACTCTTCATAGAAATCAAGGAACCCCAGGTATGAAGAATCAAATGTTGTTTCTGATAAGATAAAGAAGCGTTATCTTGTATTGGCCCTCTCCTTCAGATTCTTTGGGAATCTGACTTATAGATTGTAGTGCTTCAAGGCACTTCATCGGATAGATGGTTGCACTCTCTAATTTGGTAGAGATGGAAACAATCGTGGGATTATACTTGGAGCCGATGCCACCTATCCCGGAAAGGGTGTAGGGAATGTTAACTCTCAATTGAATAAGGGTAACTCGATTCATTTACAGAATCTCTTTTATGTACCTGATCGCAAGAAGAACTTGGTGTCCATCTCAGAAATGGAAGTCAAAGGTTTCAGGGTGGCATTCATCGATGGAAAGGTACGTGTTAAAAAATATAATTTTCAAAGATGCTTTTTCTCATGGGTTCAGGGTTGGCAATTTGTATCAAGTTGCAAGATGGTCCATTGGGGATGATGTCAATTGACATATCACATCTATAACACCAGAGGTCTACCTATGGGGCCCTACCTAATGTGAGTCAAATGGTGATAGGGATGTATGAATTCAAGCAGAGCATGAAGGTACATGTCTGAGATGTACCGAAGGAGAATCTTATAAGGGAACCATTCCCCTCATGTAGCAGGTCCACAGGTTTGCAACAACTTGAGGAGTTTGAGATTCATGATTGGGAATCTCATGTATATAGGTGGAAGAAAGTCTCTATGGCTTGAAGCAAAACACCCCGGGTGTAGTATGAGAGGATTGATAGCTGTCTGATGAAGCTGAGATTCACTAGGAGTGAAATCGATCCAAACCATTACCCCAAGGTTGTGGATGATAGACCTCTCATACCAGCACCTTATGAGGACGACCTATTTCTGACAGGTGTAGACCCTCTTATTTGCAGAAGTAAGAGGGAGTTGGATTTCGGATGTGGAATGATAAATTGCAAGTTTGTGACTACCTCGAGGATCTTAACTTTCAGAAGTTATATGGTAGTGATGTCGGACCAGATTTGGGAAATGCCTCTGAGTTTCATAAACGCATTCGCGTTGATGTTCTTGGTGAACTTCTGTCCGGACATATGTTTTGCAGTTAGCATGGTGAGCTCATATTTGGTTGAGCCTCACTTGATTGGTGCCAAGAATCTTCTGAGATATCTTTAGGGCACAATCTCTCATGGATTGAGATACACTGCCGGAAATATGAAACTGCATGATTATTCGAATGCTGATTGGGCAGGCAGTGTAGAGGATCACTAGAGCACTTCTCAGTGTTGGTTCTCTTTGGATTCTTCTTCGATATCATGGATAAGTAGGAAGCAGAAGTCAGTTGCTATAAGCATCGTCGAGACCGAATACATGGCTATGAGTATGATCTCGTGTGAAGCTGCATGGTTGCAAAAGCTCTTAAGTGAGCTGTTTGTACACATGATGAATACCACTGTAATTTTCTGTGACAACCAGAGGGGGGAATTCGATTATTGAGGAATCCCGTATTCGATGATTTCTCCAACAGATAGACATCAGATACTGCCTTATCTGTGATATGGTAAGTCGATGAGCAAGGAGGCTCCATCGCATTGAGACTGATGTACAGGTCGTAGACGTTTTGTCAAAGCCTCGGGGAAAGGTCAAATCTGTGACTTTCCCGAACGACTTGGAGTCGTTGAGAGACCTTCTTATAAGGGTCCTGCATGTCGCATTCATTGAGCTCTGGGAGCTCTGGGGGGCTTGGGGTATTTACTGGAGCAACATACGACCACAGGGCGACTCACCCTCCCCTGGTGGTGCGCTATGAACAGGATGATTAGTTCTTCTCTGGGCCGGGATGATTAGTTCTCTCGTGGCAACTGTGGAACAAGATGATTAGTTCTCTTGTGGGCTGGGATGATTAGTTCTCCCGTGGCAACTGTGGAACAAGATGATTAGTTATCTTGTGGGCCAGGATGATTTGTTCTCCGTGGCGACTATGGAGCAAGATGATTAGTTATCTTGTGGGCCAGGATGATTTGTTGTCCGTGGCGACTGTGGAACAAGATGATTAGTTCTCCTATGGGCCAGGATGATTAGTTCTTCGTGGCATCCACTGACAGGATGATTCGTTCTCCTATGGACAGGATGATTAGTTCTCCTGTCGAGGCATCCTACCCATGTAGTCTGGGACTCATGGGAAGTACCTCCATTGATCTCGGATCAATGAAACTGATCTGGGATCAGTATGAGTGGTTCGAGACTCTCTTGTAACATTGATCTGGGATCAATGAAACTGATCTGGGATCAATATGAGTGGTTTGAGACACTCTCTTGTGACATTGATCTGGGATCAATATGAGTGGTTTGAGACACTCTCTTGTGACATTGATCTGAGATCAATGAAATTGATCTGGGATCAGTATGAGTGGTTTGAGACACTCTCTTGTGATATTGATCTGGGATCAATAAAACAGACTTCGGGTCAGTAAGAGTGATGTGACACACTCTCTTCAGATGAAGCTGACTTCGGGTTAGTAGAGAATGGTATGAGACATTCTCGATCAATTCTTCTTCTTCATGGTTCAGCAGAGCAAAGCAGAGCAGAGCAAAGCTAAGCAGATCAAAGCAGAGCAGAGCTCAGCAGATCAGAGCAGAGCAGAGCAGTGCAGGGCACTGATGGCAGAGATAGTACAGTCGGACATATGGATCAACGGATGGAGTTCTCCCTAGTTGAGAGGGAGTGTTAAAATTGGCAACTAGGGCCAAACTCCATGTGGGTCATCTTATTTATGGCAGTTGATATTTTTCTTAGATCCCTCTCATTGAGAGGAGTAGGATTGATCTAAAGATCATCCGATTCCGATAAGTATTCATGGAGTTATGAATTTATTTGCGTTATAAGACAATTCGTCAAGGTCGGCCAACAACCAAATAAACCCCAGATGTGCTCAACGTTTTAGTATAAATAGAGGTGGCCTTCAAGTCATTTCAACACACTTAGGATCTCTTCCTCTCTCTACTTGTCTTTGGGTTTTAGTAGGAGGAGAGATCCTAAGGATTAATGTTGCCCTGATTCAGAGGGCAGAAAGCCGGAACTGTCGGAAAAGCTAGAAAAGCCGGAAAAGGCGGAACTGCTAGAAAAGCCGGAAAAGCTGGAATTGCCAGAAAAACCGGAAAAGCCGGAACTCCCGGAAGAGCCGGAAATGCCGGAAAAGCCGGAAATGCCGAAAAAGGCAGAAACGTCGGAAAAGTTGGAAATGCCGGAACTGTCGGAAAAGACGGGACTGCTAGAAAAGCCGGAACTGCCGGGACTGCCGAAACTATCGGGAACAGCGGGAACTGCCGGGCACTGCCGAAACTGCCAGAAGTGCCGGGAACTACCGAAACAACCGGAGCATGTCTCCGAAGGAGAGCAGCATGCAAGGGACAACTAACTAACATTGGGACAATTGTATGGTACTTAGTAGCAAATACACCAAGCATGCAATGTTACAGCTTGCATGCAAGGGACAACTAGCATGCAACAACAAGCATGCTAAGGACAACAAGCATGCTAGGGACAACAAGCAAGCAAGGTGTAGCCAACACATAGGTCAGGATGGCAACATGGTGCAGCAATGGCACATAATGCAGTACAATGATGGGTATAGTCATGATTAATGAAGTGTGATGAGATGCAGCATAGTGATGATGGGTGCAACATGGTGCAGCGCGGTGAGGTGCAGCATGATGACGAAATGCAGCACAACGATAGGTGAAGGAGTCACCTTGGAGAATTATTTGAAGCATCATGTCTTCAACTGATCTCATGTATCATCTTCTTAGAGATGATCTATGCTTTTTTCTAGATAAGTCAAAGTGTTGACTTCTATTGTAAACGTACTATCTCTCTCTCTCTCTCTTTGCTGAGCTATTGAAGAACATATAAGAAGAATTGATCAAGGGTTTCCCCACATTGGGGTTTGTCCCTGGCTAGCGCCACATCTTGTGTCCTCTTGTCTTCGCTTGTTTTCTGCGATTTATGTTTATGTTCTATCTGCAGTTTACTTTAATGCTGATGTGATTGCTAATCTGGAAAAGATATGGAGCTGACTGTGAAAATTGAAATAAATTGCTCTAAGCATAGAACATACCTAAAATTAACAGGAAAGGGTTAGTAGAAGGCCTTTGAGGAGTTAAAGAAGAAGATCAATCAAGCATCGGTTATGGTGTTACTGAACTTGCAGTAGCCCTTCGAAGTGGAGATAGATGTGAGTGGGTATGTTATGGGAGTGGCCTTGGTGTAAGGAAGAAGGCCTGTATGCTATCATTTTGAAGTATTTCATAGGGTGTTTCTTAACTGCCCGACCTATGACAAGGAGCTTTATGTCCTAGTACAAGCTGTTAAGAAGTGGCAGCATTATTTGATGGGAAAGGATATAGTAATCCACATTGATCACCCACCACTAGAGTACTTGTAAGCCCAAAGTAAGCTGAAAGAGACCAGGAATTACAAGTGGACGAGGTTTCTACAACAATTTCATTGAGTGATTAAGTACGAGAAGGGGAACACAAACAAGTTGACTGACATGCTTTCAAGGCCACCCACATCAAATATAACAAATTTGGGAACACTAATGCACATGGAGCCTTTCACCCATGATGCACATAAAGAGGCATATATAGATGTTGAGGACTTCAAGGAGGCAGTTCAACAGTTGGAGAGCCATAGTCATGTGCACGATGGTGATATCACAATTGACTACCATCTCCAAAATGGTTTATTCTGTAGGTTGGATAAGTTATGTGTTCCTAAAGATGAGCAATTGCAGTTAATGATGGGGCTCGCACCTCCAAGGTTGTAGAAATTTTGGTGTAGAGATATGTGTACTGGCCCAGGATGTAAGAAGATGTCACTAGGTTCATAAGAGGATGCATGCTGTTATACTAACAAGGCTAGTAATAACGAATAAGGTCTTTACCATCCCTTGGTTGTACTCTCTCGTACATTCGAAGGCATTTAATGGCCTTTGTGGGAGGTTTACCAACGACCATGAAGGGACATGAGTACCCATTTTTGGTAGTTGACAGGTTTAGCTAGATGTGTGTTCTAACGCCTTGTAAAAAGACCATCAACATGCAAGAAGCAATGAACTTGTTCTTTGGATAGGTTTGGGTGTACTTTGGGATACCAAGGAGTATTGTTTTAGAAAGGGACCCGAGATTTCTCAATGTAGTTTGGACTTACATTGTGGGAGAAGATGGACACGAAGTTGAAGAGGTTTGCAACATTTCGTCCACAGACATATGGAAAAACCAAAGTAGCCAATAAGACCTTGGTGCAACTTTTGAGGGGTTACAATCATAAACATCTAAAGACTTGAGGTGAAAATTTGGTATATGTACAACATAACAGTCCACACTTCTACTAGTATGCCCCCATTTGAAAATCGTTTTGGATATTTGCCACCTTCACCTTTGGTTATTGTTAATTTAAGGCAACAATGGTATGTTCTATGATTTAGAGCAATTTTACTTCAATTTCTTTATTACCCCAGTATCAATATTCAGATTAGCAATCACATCAACATGATAGTAAAATGCAGATAGAACATACACAGTAGAAGACAAGCCAAGACAAAAGGGCACAAGATGTGGCACCAGCCAGGGACAAACCCCAATGTGGGGAAACCCTTGATCAAATCTTCTTTTAGTCTTCAATAGTTCAACAAAGAGAGATAGTACAATTTACAAATTTGATAATTTATAACAACAACAAAAGAGCCCTAACCAAAAAAGTCAATGCTGGTCAACAGGGCAGATTTGACCCTCAGCAAATTGGTCAACTTCAGTCAACTTCAGCCTCCAAACAGCAAGATAAAACAACCCTCAAAATAGTCAAATTCAGCGCAGTCAAAGTCTGGTCAAATAGACCACTTGCGGTCAGCCCTAGCTGTAGTCTACGTTGGTCAAATTGTCTAGAAATTTGGTCTCTTGAAATTTCGGCCTCCTGAAATTTCGGCCTCTGAAGTTTTGCTCTCCTAAAATTTCGGACATGTGGAGAGAGAGAGAGGCCCAAAAATCTGTACCCAATCAACGAGGAGAGAGAGAGAGAAGTGTGAAGATGAGTGTGTCCAAATGAGGCTAAGTCACCTTCTATTTATATGCAACGTTGAGGATGAATAGACGTGATTGTTGGGCTTCTGAGCCTACATAAGTTTGCTGGCCGACCTTGCAATTTGACCATAATCAAAATAAGTTCATAACTTCATTTGTACATGTTAGAATCAGATGATCTTTAGATTGGAGGAATCCAAGAAAAATATCAGCGATCATAAATAAGATGACCCATGTGGAGTTTGGCCCTAGTTGCCAATTTTAACAGTTATTGCTTATGGGCAGCGAGGAGGGGTGAGGGAGGATCTCCTCTTCGATGCCTTAAGAGCAAAAAAAATTGCTAAGAAGATTAGGTAGATCCATCTACAGGTACAAGGGGCACTGCAGATGCCACAGGAAAAATAGAAGGACAGGCATGATCAACACAGAATAGTGAAATCACTCAAGTTGGGAGACATAGTAGGGCTATAGTTGAACAAGGAGAGGCTAGATTGGCTTGGTAAGAAAATCAAGGCTTTGCAATATGGTCCCTTTGAGATACTGGAAAGGGTTGGAGAGAATGCCTATAGACTCACTTTACCCCCATATATACGCATTTACTCGATGGTGAATGTAGAAAGTTCAAAACTATATGAGCCTTCCATGGCAGAGTTGGAAGAGGAACACGTCCTCTTTTCTGTAGAGTATTTGGCACTAGATGTTCAATCAAAGTTGATAGAAGATGCAATTTTGTAGAAGAGGTCTAGAACTACAAGACAAGGATAAGATGACCTTTGGTAGATTGGGTTGAAGGGACAACTTCCAAGCAAGGCTAAATGGTACTCCAGGGAGAAGGTAGAGGAAAGATTTCTTCACCTCATTTAGTAGAAGCTTTTGGGGACCAAAATCCTCCCAATATGGGGAGGTATTATCCAGATTGGATCATTCTGTTATTTGTCATCCGTCTTGATGCTTTTAGAGTGGAAAAAGTGGAGGAATTACCTCATAGGACCATTTTTACTAGTGTGTCCTAGTTTGGTAAATTGGGGTCTCAAACCTTTCAAAAATGGTTTAAGGCATTAAACAACATTTTTTGGGGGCAAAACTTTGCCTCTGAAGTGCTGCACCCCCTAGTGCTATTCTACACTCATATACTTTTCAAAGTTCAAACGACACAAGGAAGACCTCAAACAAACTTCACATGCAAAAGTCATGCCACCTGGAAGTTGACCTTCTTGTTTTGTCCACCATGATTCGAGAGAATGTCATGCCACCCCCTGTTACTCATGGAAAAGGGGTGAGCCACGTGATTATGATGAAGAAGACTCTAAAAGAGTCAAAATAGTAACAACTCTAGTTAAGTGTTGAAGAAGTTAAATTTAACCATTAGTAGACTATTGGGTTGTGTTATAACCGGGCCACGAGGAGGAAAAGGTGTAATGTCCCCAATTTTTGAGTACGGAGGTATCACTCTCGATTGCCTAATTGTCTCCTTTAGGCTAGCAAGAGGGGAAAATTACTAAGGAGACTAGGGAGTTTTGCCCCAACTCACCTAATATAAAAAGAAAAGACAAAGGGGGTAAATTATTATTAATAAAAAGGGGTAAAATCATTATTATTATTATTAAGGGGGTAAAAGTGACTTCTATTATTAATAAAAAGGGGTAAAATCATTATTATTATTAAGGGGGTAAAAGTGACTTCTATTATTAATAAAAAGGGATAAAATCATTATCGTTATTAAGGGGGTAAAAGTGATTTCATCAATTAAAATTTAAGGGGGAGTTCTAGAAGCTTGGAGAAGATTCGGTGAAGCCTTATTAAAAAGATCAATGGCCATTCATGATTCATTCTATTTTGGTGTCATCTTCTTGTGATTGGATTTTGGCTCAAGGGAATCAAGTTTGAGGGTTTCAGGTGAGATTCTCATGCTAGTTTCGGCGAACATCATTGCCACCCTAGCTGGTACACCCGATTTCGGTTGACGTTATTGCCACCCTAGCTGGTACACCCGATTTCGGTTGACGTTATTGCCACCCTAGTTGGTATATCTCATTGTTCTACACTGCAGGATATTTGGATTATTTCTGCTGGAGGATCGAGTGACTATCATTTGCCGGAGGATATTTTATTGTGGAACAAATTGCCAGGTCGAATTGCTTCAACACATGCCGAGTTTGTATTCTTATTGCCAAAAACTTCTTCCCTGGGCCAAATTGCTTCAGCAGCCACATTTAATTCAATAGGCTGAATTATATTGTATTTTTCCCAAATATTGCAGGGGATTCAATTTACTGAGTGGAGGCCAAATTTTCCTTAGCATTTGGAGGCCGAATATCTTCCTTATTGGCAGGCTGAGTCAATCTACTGAGGAGGTCGAGTTTTTATCTAATTGAGGAGGTTGAGATTCTTTATTTGGCAGGTCGAATTCACCCATTTGGAGGACAAAATTACATTGTATCAAGAGGCCCAAATTCTGCTATATAAATCAGATCGATTTTCCTTGCCATTCCTCGGCTGAACCATTACTCTAGAGAGGCCGATTTCTGAAGACACTGTTCATCATTTGACAGCTGAGACAATTATTTTTGAAGGGATGAGCTCTTTGTTTTCCCTAGACGATTTATTGATCTACAGAAGACTGAGAATAGGGGTCAAATTTCATAATCTACAGACTTGAGCCCTTCTTGCAATTTCTGGGCATAATTACTATTGATTTGCAAACTGAAATCCTCCTAGTCTTGGGCATGATCATTAACAGTTGGCAGGCCGAGCAGCTATTCATATTTCTGGGCATGATTAACAATTGTTTGGCAGGCTGGAACCTTGTATTTCTAGGTTTGATCCGTATTTATTTGGCAGATCAAGAGCCACCCTTCATTATTGTCTGCGAGCTATCTTTGGGAGGCTGAACAACAGGTCAATTGGGGAGGTCGAGATCAGTGAATTGTGGGGGCTGAGAGCCTCCTTTCTTTGCAGGACAAGAGCACTGTTCAGAGGGGGTCAAGATCAACTACCATTGGAGATCGAGTTCCTTTCTGTCTCAGGCCAAGAGCAACATTCTATTGCAGACCAAGCGTCATCTTCAAAAGCAGAGCATAGTACTATAAGGGGTCGAATTCCAAAACCATTGGGGAGCGAGTTACTCAGCATATGAACATGCCAAGTCCATCATTGTCTTATTTCCAGAGATGAACTTTATCTACAGACCAGAGGAGCTGGGTTTCCAAGTCTAAGAAGACATTATTATCAGGATTGAGTTGTTGAAGTTGTGCCAAGTTCTCCAATCTCAAATTGAATGTTGTATTTCTCCCAAAGAAGTTAATAAAATCATTATTTTCCCCTTATTATTGTTGCTATTAGAAGTATTTCTGTTTGTCTGCAAATTCTTTGACAAAAGGATTTGTGGCATATGCACAAATTGTTTGTTTCAGTGTTCGACAGGGATGCGCTCCCTAGGGTGGGGGACACACTTCCTCGCTCCCCCACGCCCTTGGGACGGGGAAACTCTTGGGGAAACGTTTCCCCACGTCCCATTTTTTAGGAAACTTTGGGGGGCGGGGGCGGGGGGGGGGGGGGGGGGCTTTTTTCCGGTGACGAAAAGTGTCCTTGTTGGAAATAATACTGAGAGGGGGGGTGAATCAGTATTATCAAATTCTTTTCAATATATCTTCCAGATTTATACTTTAATTCTTTCTTCAAATGTTGATCATTAGTTTGTATGTCAGTACCATATAATAATGAGCAGGAACAAGAAAAACAAATAATCACACCAAAGAACACCAGATATAAGGTGGAAACCCAATGTGGGTGAAAACCACCTGCTGCAATATGTCTCTATCTCCTTAGAAACTTTTTTTACAATGATTTTGTACTGGTGCAGTCCTTTACCAGTACGCAGGCTGCAACCTGCAAAGAGCTACAACCCTCTCTCGTTTTCTAGTCTCTCCTGAAGGGAGCTACAACCCCCTTAGCTTTTCTACTTCTTTAAGGACCACGTTTCATTAATTTTCAGACTGGGTCCAAGAAGATCAAATAATCATCAAGTACATGTGAATCAACCAATCTCCTTATACAATCAACCAATGAATCACCCAACTTCTCAGAATGCTGTAAACAGAAAAGTAATACCAGTGATCTAAACCCAAAACTCTGCAGCAATAGATAAAAGGCAGCCAATAATTATTTCAAAAGGGGTCCGCAACTTCACCAATAGCAGCCTGCGGATATCCGTAGTTCTTTTGTGCCTAGACTGCGTAGATCCGCCCCTGATCCTTCTTGTGCTCTGCGTACCTCCGCACTTAGCCCTTCTGCTGAACTGCGTACCTCTGCCCAGATCCGCACCTGCACTGTCTGCCCGACAGTGCACCTCCGCACCTGATCCTTCTGTTTCTCTGCGTACCCCCGCACCTGCACCTTCTGTCGCGTTGCGTACCTCCGCACCTGTGCCTACTGCTGCGCTGTGTACCTCCGCACCTGCACCTTCTGTCGCGCTGCATACCTCCGCACCTGTGCCTACTGCTGCGCTGCATACCTCCGCACCTGCACCTTCTGCTGCGCTGCGTACCTCCGCACCTGAGCTGTGGATCGCCTGCGGACCTCCAAATAAAGCCAAATTAACAGTCCTCCAATGTACCACAGATTGTCAGATCCACAGATCTGATCACGCGCCCAAGAGATCACGACCTATCAACAGATCCGCCTTACACTTTACAGATTTCACCTTGATTTAGATCTAGCTTTTTAAACCGATTACCCAAAATTTCAGATCTTAAGATATTCAAATTTCACAAGTGACTAGCCAAGTGATCTCCTTTCCTTTTTATAGGCAAGCCCTTATTCACACCATGGGACAAAACCATCGAAAACAAATACAAGGGATCCAAACTGGGGTTCAATAATTTAGATCTTATACCATGGGCCAAAACCATAGGATCATGAACGTCGGGCTAAATACCATGGGCCAGACATAAGAATTCCCACGTGTGCGCGCTTTCTCTGCATTGGAGTGAGTGGACTGGGGTCCACACCTTCTGTTCGGATAACCTGCGGACATGACTGCACTTGGTGAATGGCGAGCCTGCGGGTCCGCACCTTTTGAACGGTGTACCTGCGAACCCCTTATTTTTCATCATTTTGAGAGCCAGAACAGGGTTTTGCCACTTGAGTGAGTTGCCATCAAGTACAACACCTGTGCCATAGCGCCAAACCTGAATCATAATGCCAACAATCTCCCCCTTTGGACTTGATGGCAACCCCAAGATCCTCAAAGTCATTCTCCCCCTTTGACATCAAGGGCAAAGGGCGGACCAAGATATTCTCTTCCTTTGCTGTCCATACTCCCCTGAGTGCCTGCTGAAATTTCTGAATGAGCTCTCCCTGACTATAGACTAGATCTGCAAAAGAAAAATTCTTCAAGAAGAAACATAATCTACTATACACCATACATGACCTTGACAAGAGAGATAGAGACATATTAGCAACAATATTCAGATCAGCATCCATGTTCTCCTTTTGTACTTTCTCCTCCAAGATCTTCTACCGTAATGCCAACAATGCATTATTAGAAGAATATATGCTCCCCCTGAACCTGTGCCATTCGATCTTCGACAAATCCATAACCCAGCAAATGTACGCGTATACCCCATATGAAACTCACGTACAACGAACAATCTCTGAAACAAATGAGATTCAACAACAAGATGATGCATCAACTACCCCCAGCTTTTGCCTGAGGTATTCAAAGGTCTCCCTGGGCAATGGTTTGGTGAGTATATCAACAACTTGTTCTTTAGAAGGAACATACTCCAACTTGACCTTTTGTTCAAGCACTTTTTCCCGAAGAAAACGATATTTGATAGGTATATGCTTGTTCTTTGAATGCATGACTAGGTTCTTTGAAATGCTGATAGCACTTGTATTATCACATAGGATGGAGATAGGTGGTGTACAAGTGATCTGAAAATCCTGCGAGGTTTGCATCATCCAAAGGAGTTGAGTGCAACAAGATGTAGCAGCCACATATTCCGCTTCAGCTGTAGATAAAGCAATCGAACTCTGTTTCTTGCTGAACCAAGATACTAATCTGGAACCCATGAAGAATGCTCCTCCACTAGTGCTTTTTCTGTCATCCACGCTTCCGGCCCAATCCGCATCTGTATAAGCATGAAGTGTGAGATCTGCATGTCTAGGATAACATAAGCCATAGTTTTGAGTTCCTTGAAGATACTTGAAAATTTGCTTCACTGCCTGAAGATGAGTTTCCTTTGGATTTGCCTGAAATCTTCCAACTATTCCCACTGCATGCATGATGTCTGGTCGGGTACCTGTCAAATAAAGTAGACTTCCAATCATAGATCTATAGGTTGGCTGATGCACTGTTGCTGATTCATCATTTGCACTAAGGCTACATCCTGTAACCATGGGGGTACATACTGGTTTGGCATCTTCCATGCCATATTTTTTCAAGATCTGCTTGAGATACTTGGTTTGAGACAAAAAGATACCGTCTTCATTTTGTTGGATTTGCAATCCAAGAAAATATGTCAGTTCTCCAAGCAAAGACATTTCGAATTCTTTCTGCATCACCAAGGTAAAGCTTTGACTCATAGCTTCTTCATTGTTGCCAAAGATAATATCATCTACATACACAACAAGTATTAGCAATTTGTCCTTTTCAATTTTTATATAAAGATTGCTATCTGCTGATCCTTTTGAAAAACCTTGTTGATGAAGATATTTGTCCAAATGGTAGTACCAAGCCCTTGGAGCCTGTTTAAGACCATAGAGAGCCTTTTTCAGTCTGCATACAAGATTTGGAACATTCCCAAGAATGAAACCATCTGGCTGCTCAATGTATACTTCTTCTTCTAAGTCTCCATTCAGAAACGCTGATTTCACGTCCATTTGAAATACTTCGAACTTCTGAAAGCTTGAGAGAGCAAGGAACATTCAGATGGCCTCAAGTCTTGCAACGGGAGCAAAAGTTTCTTCAAAGTCTATTCTTTCTTGTTGAGCATACCCTTTACAAACAAGTCTGGCCTTGTTTCTAATTACTTCCCCATTTTCATTCAACTTATTATTGAAGACCCATTTTGTCCCTATGATATTCTTATCTTTTGGTCTAGGAACCAACTCCCAAGTGTTGTTCTCGATCTGCTCAAGTTCTTCATCCATTGCCTTGACCCAACATTCATCTTTGCATGCCTCTCTTACATTTTGTGGTTCAGTGGAGGAGAGTAATGCCAAATAGCTTGAAGCTTCTGCAATTGGTCTTCTTGTTTGTACGCCTGCCTCCTTTTGCCCCAAGATTTGAGATTCTGGATGATCTTTTGAACATACCTGGATGGAGTCTTTGCTTCTATCCTTGTCTGTTCCTCTGGTGCCTCTTGAGGTTCTTCTTCATTTTCAGTCTGATTTGGAGGGTAGTCTTCATCCTCTTCGATATTTTCATAATTTACTTGCCTAGGAATGTTTCCTTTTTCATCAACCACCACATCAATGCTGTCAGCAATTCTTCCAAGTCTTTTATTGTAACACTTATATGCTTTGCTGTGGGGAGAATAACGAAAGAGAATGCCTTCATCTGCTCTAGGTTCAAGTTTGCCAAGTTGTTCATCATTATTTTTAATATAGCATTTGCTTCCAAAAACTTTGAAATGCTTTACCGAAGGAGTCTCACCATACCAGAGCTCATGAGGAGTTTGAGTGCTGTTCACTTGGACATTTGTTTGGTTGAGAATAACAACCGCAGCAAATGCAGCTTCACTCCAGAAGGTTGCGGGAGTTCCAGACTCATCAAGCATAGCACGAGCCATTTGTTGAACCGTTCTGTTCATCCTTTCCTCCACTCCATTTTGCTGAGGAGTCCTAACTGTAGAGAATTCCCTTCTTATTCCATGTTCTTCACAGAAATCGAAAAATTCATTTGAGGTAAACTCCCCACCTCTGTCAGACCTGAGGCACTTAATTTTGTGATTTGATTCGTTTTCAGCCAAGGCTTTGAAAGATTTGAATTTTTCGAATGCTTCATCCTTGTGTTTCATAAGTCCTAACCAAACCATCCTGGAGAAGTCGTCAATGAATAATATAAAGTATTTTTCTCCTCGAGGTGACCTTGTCCTAGATGGACCACATACATCTGTATGGACTAGTTCAAGAGGCCTGTTGGCTGATCCTTCCTTCTCAGGGAAGTTAGTTCTGGTTTGCTTACCAAACTGACATGATTTGCATATGGTGTTGTCTGGAATTTTGATATCTGGAAGACCACGAACTGCCTGGTATTTGCATACTTTCCTTATTTGTGAAAAGCTTAGATGCCCCAACCTCCGGTGCCATAACCAGTGTTCATCATCCTTGCTCAAATAGCATTGTTGTTGTCCTTCTTCAAATATGTATAAATTATTTGGAGTTCTTCTGCCTTTGATCACTGTTTTTCCTGTATCAAGATCACGAACACTACATCCATTTGATTGAAATATTACCTCGGTTCCTTGATCGCACATCTGACTGACACTCAATAGATTATGCTTCAAGCCATCAACATACAAAACATTTCCAGCTTTGACCTTTTCTTTCACTTGAGCAGTGCCTCTTCATTTTATGGCTGCAGGGGTATCATTTCCAAATGAAACTTTCTTTCCATTTTCTAAAGCACTATATGATTCAAGTTTTTCTTTATCACCTGTCATATGCTTCGAACATCCGCTGTCGATGTACCATTGATTTTCTTGTCCTTCTGCATAAAAAGCTATCCCACATCTTTCTGATTGTGGTTCCTTTATTCTCCAAGTTCTGGTACTTGAGGCTTGTTCCTTTGTTTGCCAAAACCTACTCCTGCATTCAGAATCTTCATGACCAAAGTTATTACAAATAGAACATTCAATTTCATTTTCAAGGGCCGAAAAGTTGTTATAGGTCCTTTTCGTGATCCCAGTCATACTTCTTTGTTTTTGAGCTTCTCTAGTCATGATTGTTTTATAGGCAACACATTGAGCTGCTTTGTGGCCAAAGTTATGGCAAGAGAAACATTGGCCATTGAAGAAACTTCTGCGATTATCAAATCTACTTGCCAAATGATTGTAGTTTCTATTGTCATCCATTCTTGAGGTAAATTGAGAAGATTTTACCTGTGGCTGGTTATAGCTTTTGTTCATCCTTAAGGTGGATTGCCCCTGATTTACCTGGTAGTCTTTGTTTATTCTTGATGTAATTCGTCCCTGTTTTACCTGGTGATCTCCATTGGGCTTTTGCTCATTCCTCCTTGCTGCATTGAGATAACTCTTTGAGGTGGATGCTTGAGATGCTTCTCCATTATACCCCAGACCTGTCTTGATTAGTGGAGAACGCTGTACATCGATAATCTCATCCAGAGTTTCAGATCCTTTAACAAATTTAAGATTAAGAGCCTTTGTTTTCTCAATTACTTTTCTAAGGCCAACAATTTCACATTCTAACTTCTCAAGACATTTTTCTTTTTCATCAAGTTGGAATTGCAGAGTATCAATGATCACATTCTTTTCTTCTAAACATGTTTTGAGTCTAGAAATCTCTTCATAAAAGCCATCCACATCTATAGCATCCATGTAATCATCATCTTCAAAAGCCATTAAAAGTTTATAGTTATTACCTCGTTCATCTTCATCACTATTTGAAAGACCATCACTATCTTCATGAGTGTAGTAACTTTTCTTAGTTACATTCTATTTCTTGTTCCATCTAACAGGTTCCTTCCCTTTGTCAGTTTTATCCTTATGAGGACATTTGGCAGCATAGTGACCGACTCTCCCATAAGCAAAACATTTGAAAGGTAACTTACCTCTGAATCTTCCAGTACCCCGTTGAAGGTTTTTGACAAAATTTGATTCTTCTTCCTCTTCTGACGCATGTCCTAACTCATAGTAGTCTCCTTTGCCTGAAGCCTTGAAAGCTGCTTCTCTCCTGTCTGATGGTCCTCCTTTCCTCATTTCATAAGCAGTTAGAATCCCGTGTAGCTGTGACATGGTAAGGTTTCGAAGATTCTCCTTTTCTTCTATTGCAGAAACTTTAGATTCAAACTTAGGGGACAAAGATCTTAGAAGTTTTTCAACCACAACAACCTCTTTTATTTCTTCACCAAAGTTTTTCATACAATTAACAATCTCATCTACACGAAGGAAATAGTTAGCCACACTTTCATCATTGTGCATTCTGAGATTTTCATACTGAATCCTGAGGGTTTGAAGTTTTGCTCGTTTTACCTGTTCATCTCCTTCATAACTCAGAACAATCTTGTCCCATATTTCTTTTGTGGATTTATACTGCATTACCTTGACAAATTCTGATTGAGATAGGCATCCTAATAGGGTATTGACTGCTTTTTCATTTGTTTCATATTTCTTCTTCTCAGCCGGATCTGTAGGAGTTGCTGAAGGAAAAGTGTACTCTGTATCTATGATATCCCAGACTTCTGTACCAAGTGATTAAAGATAGGCAGTAACTCTTACCTTCCAATATACGAAGTTTGTTCCATCAGAAATCGGTGGCCTGATAGATGCTTCTCTCTCGTAGTTGCTCATGATGATGTATCTTCCTCCAAGCGATCAAGCTTCTTTAGAAGGACCTGCTCTGATACCAATTGTTGGAAATAATACTGAGAGGGGGGGTGAATCAGTATTATCAAATTCTTTTCAATATATCTTCCAGATTTATACTTTAATTTATTCTTCAGATGTTGATCATTAGTTTGTATGTCAATACCATATAATAATGAGCAGGAACAAGAAAAACAAATAATCACACCAAAGAACACCAGATATAAGGTGGAAACCCAATGTGGGTGAAAACCCCCTGCTGCAATATGTCTCTATCTTCTTAGAAACTTCTTTTACAATGATTTTGTACTGGTGCAGTCCTTTACCAGTATGCAGGCCGCAACCTGCAGAGAGCTACAACCCTCTCTCGTTTTCTAGTCTCTCCTGGAAGGGAGCTACAATCCCCTTAGCTCTTCTACTTCTTTAAGGACCACGTTTCATTAATTTTCAGACTGGGTCCAAGAAGATCAAATAATCATCAAGTACATGTGAATCAACCAATCTCCTTATACAATCAACCAATGAATCACCCAACTTCTCAGAATGCTGTAAACAGAAAAGTAATACCAGTAATCTAAACCCAGAACTCTGCAGCAATAGATAAAAGGCAGCCAATAATTATTTCAAAAGGGGTCCGCAACTTCACCAATAGCAGCCTGCGGATATCTGCAGTTCTTCTGTGCCTAGACTGCGCAGATCCGCACCTGATCCTTCTTGTGCTCTGCGTACCTCCGCACTTAGCCCTTCTACTGAATTGCGTACCTCTGCCCAGATCCGCACCTGCACTGTTTGCCCGACAGCGCACCTCCGCACCTGTGCCTACTGCTGCGCTGTGTACCTCCGCACCTGCACCTTCTGTCGCGCTGCGTACCTCCGCACCTGTGCCTACTGCTGCGCTGCGTACCTCCGCACCTGCACCTTCTGTCGCGCTGCGTACCTCCGCACTTGTGCCTTCTGTCGCGCTGCGTACCTCCGCACCTGCACCTTCTGTCGCGCTGCGTACCTCCGCACCTGTGCCTACTGCTGCGCTGCATACCTCCGCACCTACACCTTCTGCTGCGCTGCGTACCCCCGCACCTGAGCTGTGGATCGCCTGCGGACCTCCAAATAAAGCCAAATTAACAGTCCTCCAATGTACCACAGATTGTCAGATCCACAGATCTGATCACGCGCCTAAGAGATCACGACATATCAACAGATCCGCCTTACACTTTACAAATTTCACCTTGATTTAGATCTAGCTTTTTAAACCGATTACCCAAAATTTCAAATCTTAAGATATTCAAATTTCACAAGTGACTAGCCAAGTGATCTCCTTTCCTTTTTATAGGCAAGCCCTTATTCACACCATGAGACAAAACCATCGAAAACGAATACAAGGGATCCAAACCGGGGTTCAATAATTTAGATCTTATACCACGTGCCAAAACCATAGGATCATGAACGTCGGGCTAAATACCATGGGCCAGACATAAGAATTCCCACGTGTTCGCGCTTTCTCTGCATTGGAGTGAGTGGACTGGGGTCCGCACCTTCTGCTCGGATAACTTGCGGACATGACCGCACTTGGTGAATGGCGAGCCTGCGGGTCCGCACCTTTTGAACGGTGTACCTGCGAACCCCTTATTTTTCATCATTTTGAGAGCCAGAATAGGGTTTTGCCACTTGAGTGAGTTGCCATCAAGTACAACACCTGTGCCATAGCGCCAAACTTGAATCATAATGCCAACAGTCCCCCCAAATTTTATTGCTAATAATAATTAAAAACATAAAAAATTAAAACATCCCCCCAATTTTTTTTCTAATAACAATTAAAAACATAGAAAACTACAAAAATTACAAATTTTAATATAATTAAAAAAATGAATATAAAATCTGAAGGATAAATTAAAACTTTAAAACAGAATCATTCACATTTGTCATTCATTTCTCATTAACCGTATGATTTTACCTTGCTGTCTGACATTTTCCTTCTACTGCCGCTCGACATTTTACCTTGCCGCCCGAGATTTTCCTATTGTTGCCGCTCGACATTTTCCATTTGCAATTTACTGTGATTCAAATTTACCATCGATCGGGGGCCTAAGCCATTTGGAGCTGTGATTTTCATTTTGTGACTTGGAGCTGCCGGATTGGAGCTGTGATTTTCATTTGTGACTTGGAGCCACCGGATTGGAGCTGTGATTTATTATTTAGTACTTTTTGAGAAATTTACTTGTATTTCACTGCTTTCTGTGTTTACTTTTAGTTTAGTATTCTATTGCTATTTTGGGCTTCAGTATAATGTCATTGTCATATGATGAGTTTACTTTCGATGTGCATTGTGTAATTTCAATTGTCAAATGATTAATTTAATTTAGATGTACCTTGCATAATATTAATGCCCATTGCCAAATGATAAATTTAGATGGAACATTGCATAATATCAAATGATGGATTCAATTTAGCAATTTACTTTTAGATTTACAATTTTACATTAATGATTGCAAAAATGTCAAACGATAATTATGATTCATAATAGTCTAGTATGAAATGATGATCATATTTAGATGTACATTTCTTAATTATTAATATTTACTATTTACTAACTTAGTTATTGACATATTTTTTGGATTTAATTTTTTATTTCTATATATTAAATTTTTAATAATTTTATAATATTTATGACTTTGACGTCCCACCGTTTCCGCGAAATTTCCCTAAATTTTGGGGTTTCTTATATACTTCCCTCTTGTGCATATCCCTACTCTTGCGTTTCCCTGTCCCAGAAACTCGGTTGAACATTGGTTTGTTTATGGTCATCAACGAACGGTTCCAAAAATTGTTGCAAAATTTTGCATGGTTTTAGCCAATGTTGCGAAAATCGTTATTGAGATAATATCGGTGAGGGGAAAAAATCGTAAAAATCAGGAAATAATTGGGAAAAAATCGTAAAATACAGAAATATTCATTTTTTTTTCCAATTTTTTTAATATCTAAAGCATCTACAACATAAAATAAATACATTGACACATAAATATGATAAAAGAACTAATATATAAGTGTAATATCATTTCTAGTGCTACATCACACACAACAGTGAATCATGTTCTGAATAGTAAGTCCCGACTCCTGAGTCTCAACTCAGCTTCAAAATATCAACAAAAAATATAATAATGTATCTCATATCATGAGTCATAATGTCATATACAATGAAATGAACCAAATAACTAAAGTCTAATACCATTGATTTCCTCTGCCCCTCTTGGGAGAAAGTGCAATAACTTTTCCTTTCCCTCTAGATGTAGATGCCGGTGGAGTTGGTAGTGGACTCTGCTATGCTCTAGAACTTGAAGAAGTAGGAGCTAGAGGAGGTAGACCACGTCCTCTGCTGGTGGCAGGGGTAGCCTGGGAGGTGGTGTCACCTCCTCCTCCTGTTGCTGCTGCTCCTCCTCCCCCTCTACTCCTTCCACTACCTCCTGCTCTAGCCAATCATCGGCGGACTCCATGAGAGGCCTCTCGACCTCAACCCTCCATGCAACAGTGGTGTAAATCCCATCCAATGAGATGGCCTCCATATCAGGTATCCTCTCAAGTTGCCTCATCCACAATCGAAGATTGTAGTAAATGTAGACCATGTCATTAAGTCGCTGGGACTCCAACCTGTACAAAGATCATAAAATAATAATTATAAAAAAATATTGTTTAATGAATTCAAAAAATTAATTGGAAAATTGCAATATTTTAAGTTTGAAGTTTAACCTATTGCGCTTCTTGTTGTGTCTTTTTTCAAATACACTCCAGTTGCGCTCGCATCCTAAGTAGCTACATGTTTGGTTGAGGATTCGAATGGCAAGCTTTTGCAGATGGGGTACTCTGGCACCATAGATTCTCCACCATGCATCTACAACAAAATTACAAAGAAAATAAACATGAGAAAAAATGAAATTTGAAAGTTGAAGCAAAGTATGAAGTTATGAATTTGAAGAGACAATGAAATTTGAAACAAACTAAAAAATACCTGGCATTTTAGTCGTCCTATCAGTCACAACCATCTCAAAGCCAAATGTGCCACCTGCCATCTTATATATCTCCATTTCTTTGGGGATTTTTGCACATTCTGCTGGAGATAGCACCATCTTTTGAACACAGGTTAAGAATCCATCCATGATGTTAGCATCAAATATGAACCCACATGGGTAAGAGAATGCGGGGTTCAGGTAGATCCCTGCAACATGAATGGGATGATGGAGTGTGTTGTTCTATCGTTCATCATTCATTTCCCAGCGGAGTAATTGTTTCTGAAGCCCTTCATCTCCCTTCTCATCATAGTAGGCCCGAATGGATTCTTTGGCCCTGTCCATGGCCTCATACAAATAGCCTATTGCGGGCTTCTTACCATCAATTAATCGAAGAACCTTTACCAAAGGTTCAGTAATGGTGCACACCTCTTGCACTCCTGCCCAGAAGTCTTCCTGGTATGAAACTAATCTGCGTATGACCTCTCCCTCTGGTTTGCAACTCATTGTCAAAGCATGCGATTGATCTGAAAGAAACATTCTCTTCACATCCCACATAGAATTCAAGAGGGATTGAAGAAATATGAAACTGGTGGCAAACCGTGTAATGGTGGGGCACATCAACTCCTTGTTGTTGGTGAATTTTCTCATCAAGCTAAGCACAGATGCATGATTATATATAAATTTTGTAATGCTTTTTGATGAGTCAACACTATCTTTGACAAAGGAAAATTTTCCTATGTCCTCCAACATCAAATCAATACAAAGTGCAGCACAAGGTGTCCAAAATAAAGTAGGATGCCTCTCTATAAGCATCCTGCCAGCAACAACATAATTTGCTGCATTGTCCATTATGACTTGGACAACATGTTCTGCACCCACCTCCAACATAAACACATCCAACAAATGCATCAACAGATTTCATAAACATTGTCACCTTGGGACAACTAACCAAGAAGTTTATAAGGGTTCTCCCCTTTTGGTCGGTTCAACTGTCTGACATCACAGTGCACTTGTTTGTGCCCATGATGCCCTAAAGGGCCTAAACTCCTCCAATCTTTTGGTGCAGTCAACCTTTTCATCTTGAAGAATGCGGCTTCTAAAGTCATCATAAGAAGGGATTTTGTACCCTGGGCCAACAGTTGCAATAGGATCAATAGCAGGCTGGAAAAATGGATTATTCCTTGCAACGCTGAAAGGAATATCACTCCAAAGGAGAAACTTGCCCAACAACTTGTTAGCTTGTTCTTTCTCATTTTTTTTAAGCATTGAAGTGATAGATGATTGTGAATCAGGCGTGGTTTTAGGAACAAAAAATGATGAGGCAGTTACAGGGTTGTCTACGTTGTAGACATTGATGCTGAAGTAGAACTAATGTCACTTCTATATTCACCTCCTAACACCTTCCTTGCTAGTTGCTTCTTCATTTCTGCTTTGGTCACTCTCTCTTGCTCTAATTCTTCCTATGATCTCATGGCTCTTCGAATGATTTCCGCATTTGTATTGTTGCAAGGCCCTACATCATGTCCAGGGATTTGTGCAAGTTGATACTTCAATCTATAACCCCTCTCGACATATGCTGCACACACAACTTGCAAGACAAGTTCAATCTATCAAACCCTCCATCAGGTTCACCAAATTCCCATAGAGGGTCCAATTTCCTTGGCATGTTTGTAACTTGGTTGAACTCTTGAGTTTTAATGTAAGATGAAGTTTGAACTTTGAAGTTGAACCTATGGCACAATAAGAATTGCAAGTTACAAAAATTAAAAAAAATTACATACATGACACAACACATTGAATTTTTGACAATTTAACAAACAAAAAAACCTTAACTCAATCCAAAATGAACTTTCTCCACTCTATGCAACAAAAATGAAAAAAAACCCTATCAAATCCACTAAAAAATCTTTGATAAACAATGGGTTATAGAAACCCAAGTAAAAACAAAAAAAAACCAAAACAAAATGGCCAAATTTGGTGCCCATACTTGGAAACCACGGTTTGCCGGAGAAATTTGATCCAAAGACAAAGTTCTCTTGCTTGGGATGCTAAAGTCTCCAGGCTTCCTCCTCCTCTGCCCTAGTAGACGCCTTCTAGGGTTCCTCTCCTCCCCAGCTCTTATTCCACGCCGCTGTCTGTTCAAAATGACAAAAAAAAATCATGTTTTCCCTTATAAAACGCGCTATCCGCCACCCCTACGATAACTTCCTATCGAAGCGCACTTATTTTGAAATTATTGCGTTTTTTTTTAAGTTATCGCGATAACTTCACCGATTTTTTGGAAAAAAAATTGCGTAGTAATCAGACGAGTTTATCGGGGTTTTTAAAAACTCGTGATTTTTTCATGTTATCGCGATTTTCGCAACAGTGGTTTTAGCTTTAGTACATTACAAAAGGGGTCTCAAGTGAGGTGAGATCTAATATGAATTGTCAATCACTTAGGAGATTAGGGTTAGGGATTTGGCTTAATGAAGATTATAAAGAGAAGCCTAAGGGAGAGTTGAAGACACAAGACAAAAGACAGCGACTGCATTTTGTAAAAGTGATTTTCTGCAAGAGGGAGAGAGCGATTTTCTCTAGAGCGAGAGGCTCATCTAGACTGAGGTGAAAGAGGAAGAGTGCAGGGTGATTCAGGAGTATTTCTAGGAGGCCAAGATTTGGAGATTGTGGGAGGCTGAATTGCTAAAGCATGAAGGTGGCTGCGAATTGGGGAGGCCAATTTATCTAGGGCTGAATTGCTGGTGAGAGCTGGGCCAAATTCTCTTGGCCGAATTTCTTTAGGGGCTTATTTGTAGAGGGCCAAAATTCCTTGGGCCAAATTATTTCTAGTGGGGCCGGGTTACAGGTTCCAGTCATTGAATTTTTTTGTATATTTATTCTGTAGGTCAAAACCCAGATTTTCCTGAGATTATTGAATGAAGGAGAATTGTTATGGGCGTACCTTTGTTGTTGTGATGTGATTGATCTCTCTAGTTTTTATTTTTCTGCTGCATATATTTTATTTGGGTGATAAAATAAATTCCTGGGAATAAATAATTGCTGAGAGAAAATAAATGTGGGCTGGTATTAGAAATTTAACAGGGAGCATCCCACGGAGCCTTGGAGCACACTCCTGTGGGTGCTTGTTGGATGCTTCTGCTCGGAGTGCGGTTTTAGGGGCGGGAACAACTTCTGCGAAGGTGCTCCTGGTAACCTTGATGCATACAATGTTTTTCATGTTAGATATGTTTTGGGTTGTTTATGGGGCTTCGAGTTATTGGAAAGGCCCTTTTGTATCCATAGGGTTATTGTGAAATTGCATGAGAGTTTCTTCGTAGCTGCTTTGAAGTTTAAGTAAGTCTGGCTCTGGGGATGGTACTGAATATGACAAGGCTAGAAATGATTTCTGGTAGATTCTGAACCTTAAGGGGAGTTGGATATTCCATAAATTGAGAGTTGGCTGAATTCTCCCAATGACAGCTAGATTATTGGCAGTGGACAATTCACTAAAGAAATGAAGCAATATATGTGTGTTTATATCAATCATATTTCCTGATTTCATTGGATACACACAGGGATTTATGAGTAAAAAGCATAAAAGAAGCTACTTAGATGACTTTGGAGATAGATATGACTGAAATAACGGAACTACTTAGAACTTTCCACATGTAAGTCAATTGTTATAAAACGTTGCAGTGTGCTTCTATCAATAATGGAAACTTGACAAAGCTTGACTGCATATGAGAGAAGATGAATTTTTTTAATGTCTGATTACTGACCTATGGGTCAATGGGATTTAGAAGTTCAACCAGTGCAAGCACATAGCAGGATTGCAAAAACAGAGATGGAAAAATTGTGATTTTCCTTATATTTGCAGGAGCAGTGGCATTACTTAAGTGACATTTAACTTATTCAATAACAGAAAATAGGGAAAATAATTTGTTTATGAGACATTCAGGAAAGGAGGTATTTTGAGGGAAAAAATATCAACACTTCTCACATCTAGTGGAGACTGTTGATTATAACAACAGCAATGTTGACAACTTTTTTAAAGATGAGGCGTTTCTTCATTAATTTTTGTCTATATCATTCACCTATCATGTTAGTCCTAGCCTCTAAGCCACTTTTTCATCCGTCCTAGCAGAACGTTTCCTTGTTTTTCTTATTGCTTGTGGTTAGGTACTCTATTTTGTAGATGCCAAAGCCTGGATCAAATCAACTATTTTTATTCGAATAGCTTCTGGTCCATTTGTTTCATGAAGAGAATGGTAGCTGCAAAATATTTAGCATCTACCATAGAACAGTGGGAATGATTGGCATTTAGTTTGCAATCCCTTTTTGGTGTTCTGTATGTTACTATTTTCATGATTGGTTAAGTCTAATATAGATCCCATGATGAAGACATATTTTCATATTTATGGCTTTCATCACTTAATTGATGGATTACACAAATACTACTATTAATATTGTCAACCTCAAGTGATTACTTTCAGCTTCAGTACGTTATATTAGGAAGGAGTAGCTGATTTGTCTACTTTCTTCTAGAGTTGGTGTAGACCTTTCAAGTGACAATGGCACAATCCTAACATCAACATTTAGTATTTTTCAATTTCCCTTTCATTATTCTACTCCTGGAATCTATAAGTTCCTTAGTCCTCATTGTAGATTGGCATTTGAACAATTTTTCTCTTGGTTTTTGTGATTCTGTGTAAGAATCTTGTTGGTTTCAAACTTCTGTTATACTATTTTAAGAAGCCTGCTATGGGTGGGTGATGAAGCTTTGCCAATTAGGAGTGCTGTTCCAAGCAATATGAGTTTTCTTTTCCTTCTTTCTTTTCCTGTGCATGATTATTATGTTGTCTTTATTATTCTTGTATGTTGGTTTCCATAATTTAATTATGAAGTCTGCGAAGGAAAGGTTACTGAGACAGTGGGATACATCAGTTGTTAAGTGCATTTCTGAGCAGAATGGTTTGTCTTTTGTTTATGCTGTTTTTACTTTGTATGACTATAATGCTTTGTTGTAACTGTACGTCGAATCTCTGTACTTTTAGTATGTTGTATGTCAAGTCGTGGTATTTGTTTCTTATATACTTTTATGGTTGATTATTCATGATATTATTTCACATATAAACCAGCTGAGTTGGTTGATGGACATAACTATGTAATAAACATGCGATTCCAGATGGGTAAAGAACAATTCTTCTTAAACAATGTGGGACCTTAATGATACTTACCCCTATGTATTTCAAATATGAGTAGATAATATGCTCATGGCAGACAAATGGAAAGTTCACAAGATATCAGTTGACAGTAAATGCATAGTAATTTGGGATGGATGGTGGTAGTGAAAGTTGTAGAAGGGTGTTTTTCTATAAAGGGAAACCTCCAAATTTGTTGAAGTGTTCTCTTCTTTCAGATGTATGGTGTTGACTAACTTTTACATTTTAAGGTGAACATATTGCTTAGATATACAGACCAACATTTTTAGCTGTGCACATTGCTTTAATATAATTAATGTCTGTTTTATACAGTGCATGGTTAGCTCTTGTGTCTTTGAACATTATTTCTGGCGGAACTAACTGTTTGTGATTTTAAACTTGTCATTGCAGAGGTTTTTCCTGGGTGGAAGGCTAATGTTCGGACCTGATATCAGGTCATTGTTCATCACAATATTTCTAATTGTGGCTCCTGTAGCATTATTCTGCGTATTTGTTGTCAGGCATCTTTTACACAAATTCCCAGGATTCGATAGTGGTTATGCAATTCTCGCGGTGGCAATTGTATACACATTCTATGTTAGTTTCTCTGACCTTTTTGCTTACTGTTCACTTAAATATATGGACATTCTATGCTAGTTTCCTTGACCAATTGATTGTTCATTAAAATCAAAGTTAACGTGTTTCAGTTTTTCAAACTCTAAAAATTTCTCGTGGTTCACTCATACAAAATATCAGTGTTACAAGGAAAAAATTCTTTAGACTTTCTAATGGCTCTAGAAACCATGGCTATGAGAAGAAAAACATGAGACAACTTTGAGGATGACCGGCTTATACTATGTTGAATCTGGCTCACATTACGTGATAATTTTAGACATGACTGTTTTCTTATATTTCCCCTTTCTTCAATATTTTATTTTTTAGATTTATTTATTGTTTCTGCTATGAACATTTATATCTATCTATCTATCTATATGGACATGCCTGCTTTCTTATATTTCCCCTTTATTCAATATTTTATTTTTTAGATTTATTCAATATTTCTAAATTCTGCTGTCTATCTATCTCTATATGAACCTTTTTTGTTGGGGGCCAATGCAATTTTTGTGTCCTGGTAAAGCTAGTTTTATGATAAAAATAACCACCAAATTGGCATGTCTCAATTTGCCTTTGATTGGTGTACTTAGTAAAAATATTGTATGACATGCCTCCAAAATCCAGTTCTTGAGGGCCAAGCAGCAAATACATAATGCAAAAGGTGATGCTACTCAAATTTCAGTCAAAGAATGAAACAAATGGCACTGCTACACAGACGAAAGGGAACAATGTCACATTGGTTGTCATGCTGCCATTGCCCTCAAAGCAATATCAGAGGGGAAATAGTCAGAATTCTGCCTCCTATGTTAGACAACAAGGAAACTAAGATTAAGGGGATTGAAACAAAAGGAAGAGTGAAAATCATGGTGGAGTACAAGGTTGAGTTCGAGGATGAGGTCAAGGGGGGAGAATCCAACACCCCTATCAATGACAAGAGAACCGCTCAATCATTTTAGACTGAAGACCAAACATGATTGCCCTCAATTTTCTTGAGAAGAACTCAAGGAAAGGTAGAGGAAATGATTTTTAACCTTGTCATCCACAATCCTGCTTAGAGATACCTTTCTATGATAAGAGTAGATTGCTTGGCTTTGGCATGAAGTTTATCCCACACTCTTCCCACTATGTTTTGATGGCATGTTTAAGGAGTATAATTGTTTAGAAATATTTGCCTTCAATGGTATTTCGGCCTAGATTTGGAACCTAGAAGAAATGAAAGAGAGAGAAGAAGAGGAAGAAGAAATTTTCACTAATCTTTTTCATATTCGAAACCCCTTCTAGCACCTTGAGGAAGCCTATATGCCTCTCAAACATGTCATTAGAAAATGTGTCAACACTATTAAAGAAAGGATGACTCTAGTACTTCTCCCATGATGTCTACAAAGTTGCTTTAGGCCCTTAGAAGATTTAGAAGAGATGCTAGCATTATTGTTAGGCTTGCAGATAAAAGTTTAGGACTTCTTGTCCTTGACGAATCCTGTTATGTCGGTGAAGGAATATGACAACAATATGATCTCTTGTCTATCAATGGATCAATGAAGTGCTTTTGAAGCAAATATGGAATAAATCGATTTGGATTATCGAGAAGTATATTAGTTATCTGCAAGACAGTTGAGGTTTTCTTTTAAAAAATCTCTCTAGTTGTATCACGTTATCATGCAAATCTACACGAGCAGACCCGCATAATAATTATTAATTATGGTAGTGTTACATGGGGATGCATCTCCCCTAGGTTGAGGGGAGTGGCCCCCTATTGATTTGGTGTAGCAACGGATGTGCTCTAGGCCTCAAATTTTGCAGGAAGGCTTGGGCACATATATTCCAAAGAACCCAGAAAACATTTTGGGAAATTCCACTTAGAAGTGATTTTATTAAATAATTAATATTTTTAATGGTTTCCTAAGTCTAAACTTAGGAAAATTAAAATATTAAGACTTAGAGAAATTAAAATATTAATGGGTATTAATCCAATTAGGGGTGAAACTTCTAGAAAAGGACACGGATCAAGCCAAAACAATCTGTGCTTTTGAGGCCGTTGGTTGTCCAACAGGAAGATATAAGAAGGGGCTTGAGGGTCATTTGGAAAATACACTAGGAGATCAATGAAATCGATTTTCTGAAGTGAGAAGTTCTTAGGAAGAAAATCAATTGAGGAGATTTCTTGCAGCAGAGGGGAGGGATAGTAGCTTCCGGGGAGAGAGAGATTCTCAGTCGGAGAATCATCAACACAGAGAGGCAGTGAGTGATCTAGTAACCTTGACGAAGAGACTAAAGCAGAGCTAGAAGGGCCACACAAAAGCAGCACAGAGGGAGAGAGAGAGTGGAAAATCAGAGAAGAGGGTCAGTTTTAGCAGCTGAAAGCCAGGGTGTGAGACCATGAGGTTGACAGCAGTGACTCTGGGCTACTAATTGATTCCCCAGTTGGGTAACACTGTGCTTGAAAGGGTTGACGTTGGGGCAGCGTAGAGGCAACGCAAAGATAGCGCAGTGCCCTTGGTGGGGCACCCCATCCAACAACCGGAACAACCAAGACTTTTTCTCAGTGATTATGTGAGGTAAACTGACAAAGCTTCTGCCAGTATTTCTCTCTGTAACTGATTAACC
Organism: Pinus tabuliformis; assembly: GCA_031772625.1. Lineage (NCBI taxonomy): Eukaryota > Viridiplantae > Streptophyta > Pinopsida > Pinales > Pinaceae > Pinus > Pinus tabuliformis. Next base: position 44,560,407 of record CM062807.1, on the reverse strand, counting down.
CTGTGAGGTATTCAGAGATGTATTCAGAATTTGCTATTGCTTAATAATAATAAATCCTTAGAGCTGCTACACCGATTTTCCCGCATTGGGTTTTTTTGGGGGCTATCGTTCAAAAATAACGGTGTCCTATGTGTTTGTATTTCCTTGCTTAATTTCTATGTTTCAGAGTCATATTTAATTTGGTGTAGGGTGCTTCAGTAATTTACTTCAATGTTTCAAGAAGAAATCTGAAATAAGTTTGTGATGTAATATACAATCTAGGTGAAGTAGATTCAGCTGGTTGCAGTAGGATTCCCAGGATTGTTAGATCTAAGAATTTTCACATCGTATCAGAGGTGTTGATGTGAATCAGGGAAGAGCAAATCTAGCATTGAAGCAAGGGCCAACTTGCTGTAGGAAGTAGCAGTTCGAATCCCCTGAGGGATTGCGCAGTTCTAGCCAGAAGGGATATATTTTCGAGGTTGTCTCTCTTTGAGTGAGTCGACATAGAGGTAAGATTGTCGGATCGAGAATTTGCCAAGGCAGACAGAGTCATGTAGAGCCTCAGCGTAGAGCTAGAGGGATGTAGTTTTTTGCAAGCCGAGTGCTGGGCAAAAAAGGCGTCGGAAGAAGGAAGTAGATCACATAGTGGGGGAATACTTCCTCAATGGTTTCTTACCGAGGAAATCAATATTTCTCATTTGTTGGGCAACAGAGGAGCAACAAACTTACCAGCTCCATCAGGGAGTACGTAAGCCAGCCTAGAAGCTATGCAGTAAGGAGAAAGAGGGAGCTGTTCGACATTTTTCGGAGGAGATGGCAACTAGTGGCTTGAGGGATCAGGACAGGTTGGATGGAGCATCCAACTATGTCATTTGGAAGGCTAGAATGTCCTTCTTTCTAGATGGGCATGCCCTCAAGATGTACGTCAACAGGGTGGTGGCTAAATTTGTGGATGCAAATCCGCTGAAAAAGTACAAGGCTGAGATGGCAAAGGCCAAGAGGATGATCCTGGATGGAGTCAAGGATCACGTGGTGTGCCACGTTGCTAGCATAGCGATTGCTAAGGAGATGTGGGATGCCTTGGCCACGTTATATCAGGGATCTTCGGAGCAGCAGAAGATGTACTTAGAGTAGAAGCTGAGATCTGCTCAGATGCAGAAGGGAGAGTGTGTAGATCCATTCCTCACGAAGCTGAAGGAAACCCGTTATGAGTTGTCTGCTGCGGGGCATACATCTCAGGATTTAGAGTTAGTTAGATTGGCCTTAAATTCTGTCTCAGATGAGTGGCAAGTCCTTGTCCAGAGTATCCTAGGCAGAGCAGCATTGCCTAATTGGAATAAGATATAGGCAACTCTAAAACAAGAGGAGCTGAGGAGAGAATTGGTCAAGGTCAAACTTGACGGAAGCAACAGCAGCAGTGGGTCGAAGCCCAAGGAGGAGGAGGATAATGCAACCCTTGCATCGAAGGGGCAACATAGACGAAAGAAGGACGTCTCCAAGGTGAAGTGTTTCAGATGTGGTGAGATGGGCCACTATGCATCCCAGTGTCCTTTGAAGAAAAAAGATAAGGGTGAGAAGCACAATTCTAAGGTTGTAGTCGCGAAGATCGACAAGGAGGAATTCGCCATGACAACCGAGATACCTCCAGGAGGGAGGTGGGCTGATTTGGAGCTGTAGTTCGAAAGAGCTACAAATGGGCATGATCCTTGAGGAGTCCACCTCTTGGATCAATACCTTGCTACGGGAGCCCGGTTTTGCAGTAGCAGGATGGACTAGTGTCGAATGGTGCTGAGGAGTGTCAGGGAGACAGTTGCAGTGGCTAGGATCGCCAGAGTCTGAGCAGCACAGAGTAGAGTTGACAGCAGTGCAGATGGCACATAGTAAAGGTTAGCAACAACGCAGTAGATTCAGAGAGTCAGCGCAAAGACTAGCAATAGTCAGTTCCAACATTCACGTGGTATCATACTGAACACAATTAGTTCGGTAATTTTGGATGTTTTTCAGTTGCTTCTCTCAACAACTGAGTTGCAGTCAGTATGGATGCAATGTTAGCAATGGTAGTGCTAGCAGCATAGTAGATGCAACATTTGAGAGGGAGATGTAGTACAGATGTAGCATTGGCAGTGGCAGTGTCAAAGGCAACAATACAGTTACAGTAGCAACGCAGTAGTTGGTAGACAGCAAGTCAGACATCAACAACGCAGAGGACGATGCTTCAAAGTCAGAGCAGTGTGCAACAATAGTATATTGCTAGAGCACATTCCTCGCTAAGAGGGAGTGTTGATTTGGGGTGGCATCGGATGTGCTGTAGGTCTCAAATTTTTGCAGGGAGGCTTGGGCACATGTATTCCAAAGAACCCATAAAGCATTTTGGGAAATTCCACCCAGAAGTGATTTATTAAAATAATTAATATTTTTAATGGGGTTCTTAAGTCTAAACTTAGGAAAATTAAAATATTAATGGGTATTAATCTAATTAGGGGTGAAACTTCTAGAAAAAGACACAGATCAAGCCAAAACAATCTGAGCCTTTGACTAGGAGTTAATCTAGGCCGTTGGTTGTCCAACAGGAAGATATAAGAAGGGGCTTGAGGGTCATTTGGAAAATACACTGAGAGATCAAGGAAATTGATTTTCCGAAGTTGAAGTTCTCAGGAGGAAAATCAATTGAGGAGATTTCTTATAGCAGAGGGGCAGGGATAGCAGCTTCCGAAGAGAGAGAGATTCTCAATCGGAGAATCATCAACAAAGAGAGGCAGTGAGTGATCCAGTAGCCTTGACGCAGAGGCTGATGCAGGGCCAAAAGGGCCACTCAAAAGCAGTGCAGAGGGAGAGAGAGAAAGTCGAAAATCAGAGCAGAGGGTCAGTTTCAGCAGCTGAAAGCCAGGGTGTGAGACCGTGAGGCTGAGAGTAGTGACTCTGGGCTACTGATTGATTCTCCAGTTGGGTGATATTGTGCCTGAAAGGGTTGACGCTAGGATAGTAGAGACAGTGCAGAGATAACGCAGTGCCTGCCAGGGGCACCCCATCCAACAACCGGAACCATAGGGACTTTTTCTCAGTGATTATGTGAGGTAAACTCACAAAGCTTTTGCCAATATTTCTCTCTGTAACTGAATAACCCTGTGAGGTATTCAGAGATGTATTCAGAATTTGCTACTGCTTAATAATAATAAACCCTCATACTTGCTGCACGTATTTTCCCGCATTGGGTTTTTCCGGGGACTATTGTCCAAAAATAACGGTGTCCTATGTGTTTGTATTTCCTTGCTCAATTTCTATGTTTCAGAATCATCTTTAATTTGGTGTAGGCTGCTTCAGTAATTTACTTCAATGTTTCAAGAAGAAATCTGAAATAAGTTTGTAATGTAATATACAATCTAGGTGAAGTAGATTCAGCTGGTTGCAGTAGGATTCTTGAGATTGTTAGATCTAGGAATTTTCACACCCCCTTGCTTGCCAAAGGAGGTGGGAGTGCAACTTGGGATATGTTTCCCCATGGTACCCTTTTGGGGAAACTCAGGGCAATTCAATGGGGAATTGTAACCACCGCTCCCACATTTACCCAGTTTCATCGGCCTGCCAGGGTAAACATGAGACGAAGAATTACTATGACATGACCCGACCTCCAAGCTTCAGTTATGAAAGTGGGGCTGACAACTGATGACAAACTGACAACTCACCTCATCCCTCAGGCTACAGGACACTCGGGGGCCTAAGAACCACCCCAAGTGACCAAACCCTGAACTGGGGTTGCATTTCACACTTTAATCCCCAACCGCACGCATGACAAGGCCTCCATGCAGTTATAGGCCTCCAACTACACACACAAGCCTGCTTGGGTGCAATTGTGACCCAAATTGTCCAGTTTAGAGGGTGCAATCTCGAGATTGGAGCCTAGATTCCAGGTCAACCTCCAAACTACTGCTTAGAACTTCCTGAAACTTCTCAGAATCAATAATGACATGACAACGATGCTAAACATACACTTTTGAAGGTAGGACTTGACCTAGACTGCTAGAACATAACAAACATTCCGTCAAACATGTAAGCTACTATCTGATCATAAAAGTCTGAGATTCATTTGAGAATCACCGAGAAGACCCTATGCCCTCTCCACATTGCTGCAACAACACTTATTAGTCCATAGATTCATCAACTAATCAATAGCTAAACCATTCATGACAAGAGCCATAGAAGATACACATCATATGAACAACATATAACCCGAAAATAACCAACATATTAACCATAACAACTCAACCATAATGTCGCCAACATAATTGCTCCAAATATACATGAATCAAGGTAGATAAATAACTCTTATTAATATATGAAAATGCTAACAAAGTCTGGGACTTCCACGTACCACCCGACCATAGATTGGGTTGAACCAAATCTCTCTTTCAACCAGTCACCCTTGCGCCATATTCCAAGCATGAATGTGGGATCTCATGGAATAAACCAAACAAAACCAAACCAGGGCTTCCAGAGGCCAAACCACCTCAACCCTCAATCAATGATTCCACCTCACGGTCAGACATCACTAAGACCATCCAAATTGGTCTCTACCCAAGCTGTCCAGGGCTCCAAGAACTAGTAACTCAACCCATTGCCTTCGAGGGCTCTAGAGCGTTTGTCCAAACTGGCTCCAGGACTAGTAACTCAACCCACCAAGGGCTCTAGAGCATTTGTCCAACCTAGGCTCCAGGGCTAGTGACTCAACCCAAGCTGTTCTAGGGCTTCCAGAGCGTTTGTTCCAATCCACAATCATAAGGGATTATGAACACCAACCAAAAAAAATCAAGTGGTTATGACCTCATTCGATCTCACTCAAAATCCAACAGACTTATCAGTTTTTCAGGATTTGGGATTGGGGGGATTGCAATGTTTCCGTTGGATTTTGTCATGTACTAGGGTATGGAACTCCTCTATCATGACCCTACTAAAAATGTATCCATAACTTAAACAAAATCTTGACTTGACATGCTATGTTTTTTCTATCTTATGTTAATGCTTAGAGGGTGATATTAATCACAATGATCCCAGATAGACAATGTGTTTGATGATATGTAGGTATTTGTTGTAGCATGTTTTTGTTGGATGCTAGAGGCCATCTAGAGTTTGTTTGTTGATGTATTTTCGGTTTAGAGATGGATTGCGCTCGATGCTATTTTGGTTATGTGCACCCTTACATGCTATATATAAATGTGAACTTGTAATTTGTGGACTTGTGGTTGATGAAGATTATAACTACTAGATGATTGATGTTATATGGTTTAATCCATGTTTTTATGTTTTTTTTTTTTTTGTTGACATATATGTATCAAAATTTATAAAAATATATATTATATAAAATTCGCTTCCGATTTGCTCCTGACCTAAAAGCTTTTGAAAATTGTCGCTCCCAATTCCCGCTTCCAATCCCCGCTTCCAAGCAGCCTTGGTTTGGAAACATAATAATATTCCCTTGCTTGAGTATTCTCTAAGCTTGGACATCCCTTACCACTCTTGTTGGCAACCAAGTAGGGCTTAATTCAAGAGATTGAAGCAGATTCTCGTATCCTTCCTTTGGTCCAAGTTTGGTGGTGAGTGAGGACTTCCTATGGCTCATTGGGACATTTGTGCTATGCCAAAAGATGAAGGTTGTCTATACTTATCAATGGGGCAACCTAGGGTCATATTGTGGCTGCGATATGGATACTCAGGTCCCTTGATGGATCTAACCCTTCACAGATTCTCTTGCATCATTGGTTGTAGTCTGTTCAACATCTACTTTTTATTTGAGGCCTCTTTGGACTTCGTGATATTATCTCACCTTCTTAGCTTTTTAAGGTGTATGGTTTTGTCATTTGGCAGATCTTAGAGAATTTTGGAAGCGTGGAGGTTTTTCGTTCCTTTGGTTGGGAGGAACTTCTCTAGGTATCATGTGGGATGGGATTTGGTGTGGTGACCTATTTGGAGCTGGATGAATGAAGGGAAGTGTAATTCTAGGTTTCCTGAGTTTTGGGCTCGCGTTTGCTTCCTCCTAAGGATTACTATAAGTTGATTATTGACGTGCATGGGTCATTTTGTAAAGATTGGGGATGGATGGATCATTCAATAGTATGATTCAAAGAAGTTTTACTCTCTTTTTCATTGAAAACACCATTCATCTCTTGTCCTGAATTCTGGATGGATGTCCTTCGACCCTTAGGCTAGATGGATTTTCCAATTGCAGTGTTTGGTCACATTGATTGAGCTACAAGCTCTAGGACTTTGCTTGGTTAGTGGTAGGGTTACTTGGGAGTGGGAGCGAAAATGGGTGCGTGAGCGACATTTTCAAAAGCTCCCAGTTTGGGAGCGAATCCCAAAGTGTTTTTTTATATAATATATATATTATTTTATATTTTGATACATACATGTCAACAAAAACATGTAGAATGATGAATTAGATATAAAAAACATAAAAAAACATAGATTGAACCATATAACAACAATCATCTAGAAGTTATAATCTTCATCAACCACGTCCACAAGTTAGTAACATACAACATATTGGGTCTCATGAATCATGATTCATCAATCTTAAAGTTTCAACTTCAAGCTTTCAAAATTGAAAATTCAATATATGACATTTATCATCATTGATCACCAAAGTTGTACTTGTAAGCTAAGTTTAACCATTACAACAAATAATATCTAACATGAAATGAAATGTTATAAAATTAAATGAAATGAAACAACTTTCTCGATGCATCATATTCATAATTCATTAACAATGAGTTATAATTGCCAACTTCAAACTTCAAACTTAAATTGTCATATATTGTTTACAAAAATATCATAATAAATATGAAAGAGTCAACAATTATAAAAACTACTAGAAACTAGAAAAGACAAGTAAATCTATCATCTACATCTTTGTCTTGCACCGCGAATAATGTCTAATTTCTGAGCAAGTCAGGGTGGTCTTCTAGGAGTCTCCTCTTGCACAGACCCATGATTAGAACCAGAAGGCACATGCCCTCCACGCGAGGATGTACATGGAGGCGGCGACAACAAAGGAACAAGACTCGGAACTCGAGCACTGCTACTGGATGGTGGGGGTGGCATGGTTGTTTCTTCATCTTCCTCTCTCATAAGTTCTGCTTCCAGTTCTTCAAGATGTATAGTGCCATCCTCCAAATTATCATCTTCTGGGTGGTTTTCCTAAATTTTATATGTTGGATCCTCATAACCCCGATCACAGTGATGACTCAACAACCTCAAGTTGTAGTGCACATAAACCAAGCTTTCTGCCCAGTTTTCATTGAGTTTGTTTCTTCTCACATTATGTATGACGCTGTAGGTGCTGCAACACCTCTCTGTAGAAGAAGTATTTACAACCTGTGAGAGAACTTTTTTTGCCAATTTTGGCAAAAGTCCCTGGCGACCATATGCTTCCCAGTTCCCACCATGTGAGAGTATCAAATCTGTCTCTATCTTCCATTGCATGGAAGGAACCAAACAAACCAGTGTAATTGAAGTATCTGCCTAATTCAAGGCGCAGATTAGCACATTCCCCCTGTCAGGTATCAACTTGTCTAATGCTTGCAAATATCCTGTAGATAGCTCTTCATCTATATGGGGTTTGACCCTAACCCCACCCCCTGGTGTAGGTTGGCCCAACCAAGATATAGTATTTTGGCGTAAGGATATACGCCAAGGCATGTAGTGGAACATTAAGTTTATCCCACCGTGTACACACACAACTGTGAATCATTGTATACAAGTTGGGATCATCTTTTTGAACAATATCTTTTATTTGCCCCAACATGGTATCCATCTGCTCATACACCTCCCCAATCATTGGTTTATCTGTATCTGCAAACCGAATCATGTGATAAATGGGCTTGGTGAATTTCAATACTTGCCTCACACGTGCCCAAAACTGACCTTGAAAAGCGGTCTCCTCCACATGTTCAAGACCTTGCCTGTCAGCGACATTTGTAGCCCTTTCCTTTAATGCCTGCCAATGTGGACTTGATACCATGCTAGTTGATGACTCTCTTACCTTCAAAAGGTGCCTGAAGGTGAGGTAATAGCTACCAAATCTAGTCTTCGCAATCTTCAACAACTCCAATCTTGAGTGACTACGGAAAAGGCCATGGGTATTGCTATGATTTGTAATAAATTTTATCATTTCTCTGCCTCTCTTCTACAAATCACCAACCCATTTGTATTGTTGGTTTTTGTTCTTAATAATATCATGCATCAAAAGGTTCATCGTGTGAACCAAACACCTAGACCAAAATATGTTGGGGTATTTATCCTCAATAATTGCTCCCGCTGCCTTACAATTAGGAGCATTGTCAGTGATGACTTGGATGACATTGTATGGCCCAATACGGTCAATTGTTTCAAGTAATGGTTCTGCATGGTTCTGCAATGTTGATGCCAGTCTTGAATTTGTCTGAGTAATCATATGCTGAAAGAAATATGGCACCACTAACAGACACAACAAGAACACTTATCAATGGCTTTCCTTTTACATTTGTCCATCCATCAGATACAATGGACACCCCATGCTCAGTGTAAGAATTTGTCATTCTACTCAAAGAATGTGATATTTTTGCTTTTGTTCATGATCAAGTCCAACGGTTCTAGCCTTGTCATACCCAGGGCTTTTGTATCCTTTAGGGGCATCATTTATGGCAGAAACCATTTCATGCCAATAAGGTGAGCGAAGAATATTGAATGGTATCCCACATGCGTAGAGAAACTTGTAAACATTTGAATTCACATCATTCCTACACCCTTAATCAAGGAAATATGATATGGTTCTATGCCTTAAAGAGATGTTTGGTGACCCTGTGCCTCCATATCCACTGCCATGGGAGGATGCCGAAGGAGTTCTTTGTGCATGTGATTGTGAGCTTGGTTCAAAGAAAGCCTTTGATTTTTTAGATTTGTATTGGACTTCCTCCTCTTCCCTTATGTATTTGGCTCTATCTGCTACTGACACACTTGTACAAGTTTTGATTCCTATTTGTTTATCTCCATCCCATGGCCTTTTCCCGCAGAGGTGCTTTCTGGCACGGGTGTTTGAACTTGTGTAATTATTGTTGCAATGGAGGCAATGAAATTTACTAATTTAGTGGTTCCACCCCCTTTCCCTGCTTCATGCCTATTAACATATTTCCACAATGGGGTTTGGCCTTGTTTAGTTTTTTGAGCTGACTCATGTTCACTCTCCTCCAGCGCCTCCTCACCAAGGTACTCCTCTCCGAGGTTTTCATCAAATCCACTATAACCCACTTCTTCATCCCCTTTTTCATTTTCAACCCTCCTTTTTCTACTCTCCAACACCATAATAACCAAAAAAGGAACCAAGAAGAAGAAAATGCCAAGCAATATAACCATGATATTTGAAATTTGAAGTTTTGAATCTGCAAAAAAATGGAATGGGAAATAGAGAATTTTATTTATTTATTTATTTAGGAATGAACATAAAAAAAAATTGCTAGATTAGAGTGTAGATCCTACCTCTTTGGCCTCCAATCTCCCCTTGCAAGCTCTTGCAAGCTCTTCAATCTCCCCTTGGATGCCTCTCCTTGCTCCAAATTCTCTCTTGCTCTCTCTCACTCTCTCACACTTATAAATTTAGAATGAAATGAATAACGAGAGGGAGAGGGTTTATTTATTCCCCCCTCCTCTCCCCTTCCTCCCTTTTTTCCCTCCCCTCCCCTCCCATTCCTTCTCTCCACACCGCCGTTGCTTCTCCCTCCCACATGGGTGTCGCTCTCTGGCGGACGGGAGCGATTTTTCCAACCCGGGAGCGGTCAGGAGAGATTGGTCTAGTTGGAAAAATCGCTCCCGGAGCGACCGGAGCGACACTCCCTCCATTGCTCCCAAGAAAACCAGGGAGCGAATTTTTTAGGTCGGAAGTGTGCTCCTCCCCGGAGCATGGATTGGGAACGGGATCGGGGGGGGGGGGGGAGGCGCTTCCCCGCAACCCTGGTTAGTGGTTTACCAAGGGCTGCCCTCTAGAGCCCATCTTGTCAAAAGTGGGATGACAGATGGTGCATACCCTTGTTGCAGTCACTCAGAGACCTTCGAAGCATATTTTATTGGAGTGTAGTTTTGCTATATCATGCTGGTGGTTGGTGCAGGACCAACGTTATATGCTACTTCAAAGGACAACTTCATTGATGTGCAACTCTTCTTGGTGACTTGAGGTCTATGTTATCGTTCTACTTCTTGGACGTTTGGGACTGTCTTTGGATTATGACTTTATTTACAATCTGGAAGCTAAGATGTGAATATGTCTTCTCCAATGAGGTCAGTTCAGTCCAATCTTTATGTCACTCTTGGAAAGAAGTATGTATGCAATTGCCTGCCAAAGGCTACCTCTTGATTAACATGCCAAAAGGTTAGTATTTTAAAATTTAGCCTATTCTGAGTTTAACTCTGCCCTAGTTTCTGTTAGGGAGAGGATATGAGAATCCATTATATATACCCTTCTGTTTTCTGTTTTTATTTTTTCAGCTATCCTGTACATTTTTCTACCATAATGTAAGATGTATTTTGCAAAAAAATAAAATAAAAATAAAAACAGTTCAGCCAATACAAGTTAAAATCCCATCTCTGTTTAAATCTTCTGTCATAGGCATAAAATATCAGTTGACCTTTCACAAGGCCACGCTCCTTTAACAGGCAAGGATCATTCTAATTGTTGTAATTTTTTTGTCATCGCACCCACTAAAATCCTTCATAGGATCAGCATTCTTTCACAGGATTCACTGGATGGAAGATATTCAACATACCAACCCTGATGCCTTGTTGAAATATTCGATTGATGATATGCAGATCTGAACTCAAAAATCTAAAATATTTCTGAACACAAAAATCTTACTTGCACCAATCAAAACTTTTCTGTTTCAAAAACAAACCCAGTAAAATTCTGAATCGGGAATAAAGATATGACATATCTTAATTTGGGATCTAACTCATTAGTTGATCTGAGAAACACTTGCTGAAAAAAAACCTAGAATTCTATAGCAGCAATCGTTGAAACCTCTCATTAAATCAATATTAGAACAATGACAGATTTCCATTATTTTCATTGAGATTAAGGTTACATTTATAGGTGTCTCCACTAAGTGAATACGACAACCAAGTGGGATGCCACCTTGGTAATCTGGACACATAGGTCACACTGAGTTTACACATGCATAAAGTGATGATGACTAATCACTGGTCTAAAAATGGAAATTCCCGAATTTAGGGAATTCCTAAAAAATAGGAAATGATGCCAAATGAAGGAAATGGTATTGAGAACATATCGAGCAACAAACAAACAACATCTAAGGAAAAAGAATTGCAGTGCAGACGTAGAAGGTTTTAGTTTTAATTTACCTTCTAGTTCCCTTAGTTTAGAGTGTATAAGTCTTAATATTTTGTTTACCGGTTTTGCATTTTGTTTTCTTTGATTGTCTTTGAGCAGCTCTTATTTTGGTTGAGTTTCCTGTTCATATCTTCAACCGTATGGATGCTTGGTCACCTCCAGTCTCAGTTGCTTAGTTACCTCTATGCCACTGCAAGATGAAAGTGTTTTAGGTGGTTCTCGTCTGGTGTTTATCATTTTTCATTTCATTTTCTCTGTCTTGTATTGCTTGAGGAGCACTTGGTTGTTTTATTTTTATATTTTTAACGTAAGACTCAATAGCAACTTTTATCAATTATATTACAAACTCTGAGAATGGCAGTGTTGATCTAGTTTTAACTGAAAAGTAATTATGATCTAAGTCTGTCATTGTACATTTAGTCCTTTTGTTTTGAATAGAAAGTTAACAAAAACATCGCTTTAGTTTTGGTTGTCTGTTTGATTTTTACATTATAAGTGAGGCATATCTCTTTGGTTTTTATTTTTAATATGACTTTTCCATTATGAACGAGATATTCTTACATCGTTGGGCTCTTATTTTAATGAAGACTTTGGTAACTTGATTGATTTTGTCTTGTTCAAAAAAACATTTTCGTTCATGTTTAACACTTGGGATTTAATTGCCAATTAATTAAAAAAATCATTTTATGAGTTTTTTCCTGGGTTTTCCAACAGGTCCTGGTATTGCTGTTTCTTACCTCTGCTAGGGATCCTGGTATTGTTCCACGTGCTCCACATCCACCAGAGCCAGAAGATATACCTGAGGCTACAATTTTAGCAGAAGGTGGTGGACAGACCCCACGATTAAGATTTCCACGTACGAAAGATGTTGTGGTTAATGGAATCCTGGTGAAAATTAAGTACTGTGATACATGCATGATATATCGTCCCCCACGCTGCTCTCATTGTTCCATATGTGATAACTGTGTGGAGCGATTTGATCATCATTGCCCTTGGGTTGGGCAATGTATTGGAAAGGTATTCCAATTATTTACATTGTTTGCTGACTTTCAAATGTCATTGATTATGATTATGGCAGCATTATTTTGTACATAATGTTGGATTTTCTTCCCCGTTGTGTGGTAACTTATATCCCATTCAGAATTGAGCTGATAGAGTACCATGGCTCAAAGAAGGGTCTAAGTTATTTTTTTATGACAGCTATAATAAAATCATCGTGTTATCCTAGCTTCAGAACTGAGAACATAGCATATGTAAATTAATTTCTGATCAACAGATTCAGTCTCATATATGATCTATTCAAATCACTGGCACAAAAATTTCTGTTCCAGATGACAGTTCACTCAGAAATATGGGCACAAAAGTTTCAGTTCGACGGACAAGACTTGATTCAGCTGCATTTCATATGGTTGTCTTTGACATATATTTAAAAGTCAATAGATTAAGGTAGGTATCTGTGTTTGTCATTAAAAATGTGATTTAGAGAGATGTGGTACAAGGGCATGTAGTAGCACTATAGTAGTAGCGGAAATTGGACTCCCAACCTCGATTGTAACTTCATCCAAGTTAAATTAGAAGTGCACTCATAATAATTGCTGGAATTGCGCAGCTTAATGCAGAAATTCCAGATTGTGACATACGATACCTATGGTAAATAAATCATATAAATTCTTTTCTTTGATGGTATTCTGATGGCATAGCGCGTTATGGTTTCTATATGTATACTAGTCACACTGTACACATTCCTCAAGAATAAATCTTTTTCGTCTGGAAATACATCTTCATACTAAACGTATAAGGGTGAGTACTCACTGCTGTTGTATGAACTTAAAAACATATTATGGTAGTCATTTTGACTCTGCCTTCCATGGTAGTTTCTTTCAGGTTATATGTGTCTGTGGTGTAAAGGAATTCTTGTGATCTGAGTTATGGGAAACCAAAGCTGTATAACTTGGACTTGGAAACAACTCAGGAAACCAAAGAGAAACATTCAAATTGTCACCCAACAGAACTCAGCAAATATTTTGACAAATAATTAGGAACAATTCCGTTCTATGGCTTTAAAGTTTAGCCAATTGCCAATTTTATCCCAGATTGATGGCAAGCTTTTCAGTTTGTCTGGTTGACTGACTCCATGACATTGGTACAGTGGGTTTGTTCAGGTCAAGTCCATACAACTGACAACCTTTTAGAATTCATTTGAATCTTCATTGGGGTTACGTTGTGGTGTTTCCCCTCACTCACCCAATCATGATGGTCTGATAATTGTTGGGATCTGGGCTGGCCCCCAATTTGAAGATCAGGAGGATGATGTGTTGGGACCAAACCCAAGGGAAGCCAAAGCAAACAAGATTATTAAATAGATTTGCAATTTGGAGTCCAGTAAGTAAAGACAATGCTTGAGGGACTCGATTTGCAGGTCTTCCTCATCCACTGCCCTGTTAGTGATCATGATTCCAATTGCCTCCTGATGTCATTGTATGTGAAAACATGGCACAAGCGGGCGCTTGGGGGAGGATTGGGAGGGGGAAGTTCTGGAATTCTCCTGAGTGTAATAGGGTGCTGAAGGGCCCATTAGAGTAATAATGATGTACGTATGGTGGCCATTCAACGTAAAGTGGATAAGGTCCACTATGTTTATTATTATTAAATTTGTTAAATGGAGTTAGAGGAGGAAGGGTTCAGCTAAATTTAGAGGTGCACTAAATTTAGCAGGGGGACCCACAGGTGGGCCAAAGGTGCAGTTACACTTTATCTCATTATTTTGACTTAGGAAAATTTTAATTTTCCTATAGTCAAAAATTGAAGTGATCTCAGCCATCCATTGAGATCTAATCTCAGCCATTGTGGAGATGGTGGGCCCAAGTCGACTTCAAAGGAGGAAAAGGGCGCAGACTTGGCTCATTATGCACTAGACAACTTGTGTGTTCAGCTCAACAGAAGAAGGGTGTTCAGTTCAGTGCCTAGGGTTTTCAGTTCAACGCAACTAGGGCAAGAAAAAGAGGTCAAACAGCTTGAGAATTTTCAGCTAGCATTCATCTTCAACCAGGATGACATCAGCTGTGCAAAGGGGCCGTACTCAGGCTGTACGGACCTGTACGATTTCTGTACAGTGTGCAGACAGCCAGGCCGAGAGGAAGAGAAGGGCACGGATCAGTTTGTGTTGAGGCATTTTCTCAGTGAAGTGAAGTCTTCCCTCTTGTAATCTTTTTCTGACTATTTTGCTGAAGAATAATAAGAACACATAAGTTGGCAAGTTTTGCCCAGTTGGGGTTTCCTAGGTAAATTTCTGGTGTATTATTTTTATGGTGTGCTTGTGTCTTCAAGTTTGTTTTTCTGCTGCAATATTTAGTTAGGAAACTCAGTATATTTGATGAATGTTTTTGAAAGTTCAGGTTCAGCTCTTTCATTTCTGAAATTTCATTAAATTAGTTGTTGGGTTTTAAAAACTAACATGGTATCAGAGCTCAGCCTCTGATTGAAGACCAGAAAGTGTGTCTACTTGTTCAGGAGCAGGTTAAAAGTCACAGAGAAGGGGACAGTTTAGTTCAAGGGTTTCCCTAGTGTTTTTGGCAGTGTGACCTAAGGTTTTCTAGAAGTTGACTAGTGCTAGGGTTTCCTTGAAGCTGCTCCGTGCAAGGGTTTCTGAGCAGATTGAACTACAATATAGCATATTTGGGGCTGAGATTTGAGGACCGGTTGATGGCGCCTCAAACTTTTTTTCTTGGAGTGCGAGGATTTGTGTAGTGCTTGAGGAGCAAGGAATTTGGGAGTTTGTGGACAGTCCACCAGCCCAACTAGCGGACCCTCAACAGTTGCCCCAACACAATAATAAGGATGAAAAGGCCAAAAGAATTATCCTTGATGGAGTCAAGGATCACATCATACCTCACCTATCCAATAAGAAGACAACTAAGGCTATGTGGACAATCATCATAGGGATGTACCAGGGTTCAAGTGAGGCCAGGAAGCTGGTACTTAGAGACAAACCTAGAAACATCAGGATAGAAAAGTCTGATTCCGTAGTCTCATATCTCACTAGGTTTACCCAAGTGAGGGACGAGCTTGCTCGAGTTGGGGAGACAGTCTCGGATAGAGACCTACTCAGTTTTGCGTTGTTGGGTTTTCACAAGCCATGGGAAAACTTTACTAATGCTATCAATGGTAGAGAAAACCTACCGAGATGGGAGAGGTTGTGGAGTGATTGCGTCCAAGAGGATATCCAGAAGCAGGCCAATGCTGGGTCTCACGTAGAGACAGAGGAAGAGGAGAAATTGCCCTAGCTAGCAAAGGGGACAAGGCTAAGGGTGACAAAAGGCACAGGAGGGGTCGAGTCTAGCTCTAGAGGCGAGAAGAAGAAGAAAGATCTTAGCAAGATAAAATTCTTCCCTTGCGATTAGTTTGGACATTACTCAACTAAATGTCCAATCAGGAAGAGGGGGTCCAAGAAGGATCACGTGGAAACATCAATAGAGGTGGAGTTCACTTCTCACTTTGAGAGGGAGTTCTTGCTCATAGCTTGCATAACAAGCTCAATGGTCAACAACGCGTGGGATGTTGACAATGGAGCGTCTTGTCACATGATCGGGAACATGAAGTATTTTAGCTAGTTGACCAAAAAGGACACGCAATTCACATAGATCCGAGAGATGATGACAGCTACCTAGCTAAGGGTCGCGTTGATGGGGCCTCAAACTTTTGTTCTTGGAGGGAGAGGATTGGTGAAGTGTTGGAGGAGAAAGGAGTTTGGCAATTTGTGGACAATCCACCAACCAAACTAGCAGACCCTTAGCAGCTGGCCCAACACAATAAGAGGGATGCAAAGGCCAAAAGAATTATCCTTGAAGGAGTCAAGGATCACATCATACCTCACCTATCCAGCATGAAGACAACTATAGTTATGTGGACAATCATCATAGGGCTGTACTAGGGTTCGAGTGAGGCCAGGAAGTTGGTACTTAGAGACAAACTCAGAAACATCAGGATGGAAAAATCTGAGTTCGTAGTCTCATATCTCACCAGGTTCACCCAAGTGAGGGACGAACTTGCTAGACATAGGGAGGCAATCTTGGACAGAGACCCAATCAATTTTGAGTTGTTGGGTTTTCCCAAGTCATGGGAAAAATTTACTAATGCTATCAGTGGTAGAGAAAACCTACCATGATAAGAGAGGTTGTGGAGTGATTGCATCTAAGAGGAGATTTGAAAGCAGGCCAAAGCTGGGTCTCACGTAAAGGCAAAGGAAGAGGAGAACTTTGCCCTAGCTGGCAAAGGGGGCAAGAAAGGTGCAGGAGGGGCCAAGTCCAACTCCAGAGACGAGAAGAAGAAGAAAGATTTCAGTAAGATAAAATGCTTCTCTTGCCATTGGTTTGGACATTACTTCACCAAATGTCCAAGTAGGAAGAAGGGGTCCAAGGACCACGTGGCAACATCAACAGAGGTGGAGGAGTTCACTTTTCACATTGAGAGGGAGTTCTCAATCATAGCTTACATGGCAAGCTCAGTGGCCAACAATGTGTGGTATGTTGATAGTGGAGCATCTTGTGACATGACCAGGAACAAGGAGTATTTTAGCCTGTTGATCAAAAAGGATATGTAGTTTCACATAGAGCTAGGAGATGATGGTAGGTACCTAGCCAAGGGCATGGGTATTGTCAAGTTTGAGAGGGAGTTTGGGAATCCTCTCTACCTCAAAGATGTCCTCTATGTGCCAGGTTTGAAGAAAAACCTTGTTTCAGTCTCAAACTTGGAGAGCAAGGGTTATGAGGTTATCTTCAGTAGAGGAAATGCCTTTATCAAGCCTTTCAACTTCGAAGTAGCTATGTAGATTGGAGTTAGGGTGAAGAACCTCTCTAGGCTTCAGCTTGAGATAATCACAACCTTGAGTAGTAGAGTAGTTAGTGAGTAAAGCTGTGACCTTGGGGAGCTTTGGCATAGGCATATGGGTCACTTACACCATGTAGTGCTGAAGATTCTTAGAGAGATTGCCACAGGACTGCAATAATCAGTGTTGACCAGCATGGCGTGTGCACTTGGACCATTTTCCACTCCATCCGTTATGGGATACAAATATTATGTCACCTTTGTTGATGACCATCGATAAAGACATGGATCTTCTTCATGTGAAGAAGAAAGATGAAGTCTTCTCAAAGTTCGTGGA
The DNA here is from genome assembly GCA_031772625.1 of Pinus tabuliformis. NCBI lineage: Eukaryota > Viridiplantae > Streptophyta > Pinopsida > Pinales > Pinaceae > Pinus > Pinus tabuliformis. The sequence goes on along the minus strand of CM062807.1, from coordinate 44,542,897 downwards.
GTTTAAAGCCTTGGTGGAGAACCAGACAGGTAAACAGATCAAGGCGCTGAGGTTAGACAACAGTGGGGAGTACATCTCCATCGCCTTCAGGGACTTGTAATATCCCCGATTTTTGGATTGCCTTGTGGTGAGATTAGGAAGGATTTCCAGAGCTTATGTCAGCCAGGTCACAGGAGCATGATTACATTATTGGTGGGCCCAGAGGGTTTTGAAGAGTTTTATGGGGGCCAAATGGGATCGCTTGCCATTTTGCATCATTAGGATCAATTTTGCATAATTTAATCTTGGGTCTGTTGCATTTTGATGATTTTCGTAAAACAAAGTTATTAACGGGCATATTTTAATTACTTTTGCTTAAGGTTTTGCTTCAGGATGATTACTTGGAGAAACTCCTTAGTGCAATTATAATAGCTTGTTGGAATTGGGACGAAAAGATCTACAAGACGAAATGATGAAAAGGGGCTTTGGGAGGCCAATGTGATCTTGGTGGCAGTTTAAGCATTTTCTGGAGATAAAAGTGACTTTAATTAGCAATAAAAAGACACTTATTAAATAAAAGGAGAAACAGTGTTTTTGTCTAAGGGGTAAATAAAAGGGGGCAAAAGCCACTTGGAAAATAGGAGGAAAATGAACTAAGTGGCTTATTAATAAAATAATGAAAGGAGATTTCTAGAAGATTGGAGAAGATCCGACAAAATCTTATAAAAGGGGAGAGAATGCCATTTCTCATTCATTTTGGTTTATGATTATTTCTTGTTGATTGATTGGGAGCTCAAGCGAGTTTCTCTCAGGGGTTTCGGGGTAGGCTCTCAAACTAGTTTCGGTGGGCATCACTTGCCACCCTAGCTAGTATTAAGCCAATTTCGGTGGACATCAATTGCCACCCTAGTTGGCCATTGCAGGGAAATTATCCGGAATTCCCATTTGTGTTTGATTTGTAGGAGATTTGCAGCTATTTCTCAAGTTTCGAAGTGATATCGATTTTTCAGAGATAGAGTGCCATTGCTGGGGTCAAATTTATCTTCAAAGAGGCTTAAGTTGATTGCTTGATTTCTTGAGGCCAAATTCAGAGTTCTGGAGGCCGAGTGCATAATTTCTCTAGAGGCTAGGTGCCTATTCTCTTCATTGATGTGGAAGTCGTGTTGCTGGGTTCATTGCTTATATTTTGGAGGCCGAATTATTATTTCTTCCTGAAGGCCGAATTGCTCGTGTTGAGGAGATCAAATTACATATCTTGGAGGCCAACTTTCATTAGTTATTTAGAGGGCCGAGTTTGTTTGTTGATATTGTTCTCGAGGGCTAATATTTATTTGCTGGGGTTCTATTCATTTTACCAGAGTTAATATTTATCCATTTTGTCGAAGTTGATATTCATTTGTCGAGGTTATATCCATTTGCTAGAGTTGGTATTCATTTGCTGGTGATTGATTCATTTTGCTGGAGTTGAGCATTTATGCAGAGAGGCCGAGTTCTCCTTTGATGGGTCAAATTGCTTACACTTCTTCTATGGAGGAGCCGAGTTCATCTACTTTGGGAGGCTGAATTTATCTAATTTTGGTGACCGAATTTCATCTTCCGTTGTGTTGAAGGAAATGTAACTAGGTTTAGTGTTCATAAATGTACTCTTGATATTTGTATTTATTCAAGAAAAGAAATATTATTTTTTATAATATATGTCAATGAGTTTCTTGCTCATTGAAGTAGGTCTAGCACATGTCAAAGTGCTATAGCAAAGTCAAAGAGTCCAAAGAATTATATAGAAGACCTTAAGGGCATGTTACATTATGTATATTTATGTATAAGAGTCAAAGAAGACACCTCCATGCAAAGTCAAGTCTCCTCCTAGCAAAGACACCATCAAAAGAAGCAATGGCACCATTAAAAGCACCTATTGCAGCAACGAAAGTCAAGTCGGCCTCAATGCAGCAAGTCGACCTAAAGGAGGGACAATCCTCTATATATAGAGGCTGCCCACTCCTCTAAAGATAACGAAAATCATCTCTGAAATAAGCGAGCAAGTGGAGCCAAGTAAAGGGTGGAAAAGTCAAGTTTAAGGGAGCCTCTATAGCAGCGAAGGAGGAGGAAAGATAACCAAAGTGACTATTCTAGGGTAAGCTACAGCCACACGTGCGAGAAATAAAAGTGTTGACTGTGGTCACTACAACAACACCATTAAGGTTGCTCATCCATCATTGTTTGGGCTTCAAACTAGGCTTACTAGGCCTCCTATCCTCAAGCGAAGTTAGAGGGAGCCCTATAACTACAACAAGATCCCTCACACGTGCGAAGATTAGGGTTGCATTGCTGTCACACAGCCTACCACCATACATCAAGAAAGAACTCGAATGATCTAGAGAAGGAATGAGTATCCTTAGGTGAAGGATATCACTAAGTAAAAGTATCTCTCCTAGAAGATCTACTTACAATAGAAGGAAGAACGAAGTGCCGGGGAACATAGTGCAGAGAAAAGGAAGGACTTGACTTGTGCTTGGAGGATCTTCTAGTCAAGGGTCTAGGGTTTGGCATTGATCAAGAAAGAAGCTTCAATAAGAGAAAACTTACCGAAGGGTTTTTCTCTCAAGAGAAGAGAGGTTTTGGCCCTGGCAGAGAGCCAACATCTTGTGTTCTTATTCTTATGTTTTGATAGTAGTTTGATGAAGTACACTCACATGCACTAATAATAAGAAAAAGAAGATTAAGCTAACAAGAAAAAGTAAAAGGACTCCACAAATTGTTATCAAGTAACGAAGAATCCTACTATGCCTAATTTCCCTAGATTCTTCAACATGGTATCAGAGCTAAGGTGACACATCAAGGAAAGGGAAACTCAAGAACACTCATCAAGGAAAGACATCTACAAGGTTGAAGCATCAAGCCTAGAAGTCTCAATCACTTCAAGAACAAGAAGGTCTACAATCCATCATTCATCAAGGAAGTCTACATAGCAAGAAAAAGAGCCTTACTCAAGGGCACCTACAAACAAGAGTAGATTGAAGCAGGACCTACATCAAGCTACAAGTCATCAAGCAAATCTCATCATCAAGCAAGTCCACTTGAAGAAGGCAACTTGAAGAACATCAAGATCTTAGGAAGGCAAGCCATTAAGTCTTCAAGAAGAAAGAAAATCCACTACATCTCAAAATATATCAAGTAAGTACATGTCCCCTTCTAAATATACATGAATGTCCTTTTGTAAGGAAAGCAATAAATTGGTAGGTACTAATAACTTTCTTGCATGGAAGAAGAGGACTGGTCTACTTCTCAAGGAGAATGAACTCCTAGAACATGTCAAAGGGAATATCGCTATCCCTGCTAAGGAACAAACTCAAGCCTTGGCTAAGTACAACAAGGATGAGACAAGAGCTCAAAGGATTCTAATAAAATCAATCAAGACTTTCTCATTCCCTTTGTCTCCAAATTTGAGACATCAAAAGAAATTTATGATAAGCTAGTAGAGCTATTCTCGGTATCCATAACCAAAGAAGTAATATCTCTAAGGAATGAATTGTACAAGATGAAGACAACAAAGGAAGGAATAGCTCCCTACTTCATGAAAATCTCTTAAATGAGAGATCAACCTCAAGAGCTTGGGGAAGTTATGTGTGACAGAGAAATGACAACTGTAGTACTCAATGCTCCACCTAAGGATTGGGGCAACTTCACATCAAGCATATATGCCAAGAAGGAAGCAACCACTCTTAGTGAAATGTGGTCTCTATGCAGGACAGAGGACACCAGACTTAAAGCAAAGGAAGATGTGGGATCAAAGGAGCAAGCATTTGCTTCCATAGCGAAGAGAAAAGAGAAATTTCGCAAATTTGGTCCACAAAGAACAAACAATAAAGACATGTCCAAAATCCAATGTTTTGGATGCCAAGAATATGGACATTACAAAAGGAATTGTCCTAAGCTTAAGAAGGACAATAACAACAAAAGAAAGAGGGAAGCAACTCACATGACTCAAGAGGTGAAAGAAGAAGAAAAGAAGCAAAAGAAGGAAGATCCTTCATATCTCTACTATGACTAAGACAAACTATTTACTTCAAGTCTTCTTTGAAGGTTTTGAGTAGGATAGGAGCATGTAGGAATAAATAAAATTGCATGGCTAGAAACATCTTCTAGAATCTAGAAGCATGTAGTACATAGAGTTCTAGATACTCAAGAAGAAGTAGCACTTATAATAAAAACAAAGTGCATGGTTAGAAATATCTTCTAGAATATAGGAGCATGATGAACATAGCTCAAGATATTCATGTAGAAGGAGCATACCTAGTATAGGACCTCATCCATGATAAAAGAAGATTGATCATGATTAAGAATCTTAGAAGACCTCCATCATCAAAAGAAAGGAAACATTTGCAAGGCAAGGGTCTTTAAGATCCTATGATGGAATCTTCAAAAGAAGGTTCATAAACCAAAGCAGATGTCTCATTAGGAATCTCATTCATGGGATTCAAGAAAAGGATGATATGCTGGCAATCTAAGATGAAGCAAGAAGGGCCACACCAAGGACAATCAAATGTAGCTAAGATGATCAAAGGAAAATCAAGATGAGGTATGTATGCATCAAAGTTTAAGTCATGTTATCATTTGTATATTATTGAGTCATGGGAATAGTTCTACAACATGATCAAGTATGAAAGAATCTCTTTCACCAAGGACATGCTCGAAGGCATGTACTACTTTGCAATGAAGGTCAAGAAAAGAATATGCTCACATAAGGAGTATAATATTGCTGACTAAGAAGCAAGAAGAAATGCTGACGAGTCCAGGAAGCAAGCAATAAAGGAATGCTTTCACGGGAAGCCTAAGATGGTTGACCTATCTATCTAAGAAGAAGCAAATGAAGAAAGTGATCAAGCATGTGAAGAACACCATGATCACCGAGAATCAATATCTGACAAAAATACTTTGAAGATATCTCCCAATAGAAGGCGGGACAAATCTGACAAAGGAAGGAAGGACCCTTGACACCTATGAAGGCCTTGGAGATATGAAATATGCAAATAATTGATTCTAGAATCTACTCTACAAAGATGCCGTGATGAAGAAGCCATCCAACAAAAGAAAAAGCAATGTTGAAGCAATATCAGGATGAAGTCATGATGGGCTACTAGGTAAAAGCATGTAAACAAGTACGACAAAACATCCATGAGAAATGTATTCCAAAGCATGGACAAATGATAAAGGAGTAGCCAAATGACAAGAAAGCTTCTTCCCACGAAGGAAGCAATGACATGACAAAACCAGGAAGGAAAGTGATCGATGGATGGTGCCCTACTTAGAAGAAGTTCGAACAAAGACTTTATGACATCAAAGGAAGGAAGGAGATCAAGTAGCTGAAGGACCCTCGAAGAAGAAGTTGTTGATGAATGAAAGAGTCCCTAGTTAAGAGGGAGCTCTGACAAGTCCTTGATCAAGAGGGAGTTTTGGATCACCCCTGATTACAAAGGAGTGACATTTGTGTTTTTCCATCTCATGGGTCATGCACTAGACCAGGACTAACAACCGTAAGTCTAGATGAAGGCCATGAATGGAAATGTAGACACAAGATAGACACAACATTCTTGTCTTCACTTGGGAAGAAAGAATGGGAGGATTGGGTAATCATTTGGCATTCGATACTCTTTGAGGATGTGTAGGGCATCCAAGACAAGAGTAGGCAAGAGGACCAATATTCTTTGAGGGCTGGGAACCCAAGATAAGAATAGTCTTACAAGGTCATACTCAGTGAACACCCGGGTGGGTATGTACCTTGAGAGACAATGATGAAGGTGTCTATAAATCATTGGTCTCACCAACATTGTAGCTCATGATCTCATGAAGAGATGGCGCTGTTAGTCAAGGCCTTGCACTATGACAATGTTGATTGATATGATGCCATAACAGATGGATTGCTAATCCGGTTTCTCTTATTTGAATTCTTCAAAGATTGATAATAGCCAAACACCTTGTAATGTTGTATGAATACCTCCCTAGTTAAGAGGGAATGTTGAAGGAAATGTAACTAGGTTCGGTCTTCATAAATGTACTTTTGATATTTGTATTTATTCAAGAAAAGAAATATTATTTTTTATAATATATGTCAATGAGTTTCTTGCTCATTAAAGTAGGTCTAGCACATGTTAAAGTGCTATAGGAAAGTCAAAGTGTCAAAAGAATTATGTTGAAGACCTTAAGGGCATGTTACATTATGTATATTTATGTATAAGAGTCAAAGAAGACACCTCCAAGCAAAGTCAAGTCTCCTCCTAGCAAAGGCACCATCAAAAGAAGCAATGGCACCATTAAAAGCACCTATTGCAACAATGAAAGTCAAGTCGGCCTCAATGCAGCAAGTTGGCCTAAAGGAGGGACAATTCTCTATATATACAGGCTGTCCACTCCTCCCAAGATAGCGAAGATCATCTCTGAAATAAGCGAGCAAATGCAACCAAGTAAAGGGTGGAAACGTCAAGTTTAAGGGAGCCTCTAGAGCAGCGAAGGAGGAGGAAAGATAACCGAAGTATTAAGGACTATTTTAGGGTAAGCTGCAGCCACAAGTGCGAGAAATAAAAGGGCTGACTGCGGTCACTACAACAACAACATTAAGGTTGCTCATCCATCATTATTTGGGCTTCAAACTAGGCTTACTAGGCCTCCTATCCAAGCGAAGAGAGAAGGACTTCAAGCAAAGTTGGAGGGAGCCCTATAACTACAACAAGGACTCTCACATGTGCGAAGATTAGGGTTGCAGTGCTGTCACACTCAGCATACCACCATACATCAAGAAAGAACTCGAATGATCTAGAGAAAGAATGACTATCCTTAGGTGAAGGATATCACTAAGTAAAAGTATCTCTCCTAGAAGATCTACTTACAGTAGAAGGAAGAACGAAGTGCCGAAAGAAGGACGAAGTGCCGGGGAACAAAGTGCCAGAAGGAGGTAGACAAAGTGCTGGGGAACATAGTGCAGAGAACCCCAGGTATGAAGAATCAAATGTTGTTTCTGATAAGATAAAGGAGCATTATCTTATATTGGCCCTCTCCTCCAGACTCTTTGGGAATTTGGCTTATTGATTGTAGTGCTTCAAGGCACTTCATTGGATATAAGGGTGCACTCTCTAATTCGGTAGAGATGGAAACAATCGTGGGATTATACTTGGAGTCAATGCCACCTATCCCGAAAAGGGTGTAGGGAATGTTACCCCTCAATTGAATGAGGGTAACTCGATTCATTTACATGAATCTCTTTATGTACTTGATCACAAGAAGAACCTGGTGTCCATTTCAACAATGGAAGTCAAAGGTTTCAAGGTGGCATTCATCGATGGAAAGGTACGTGTTTGAAAATAGAATTTTCAAAGATGCTTTAATCTTTGAGTTCAGGATTGGCAATTTGTATCAAGTTGCAAGATGGTCCATTGGGGACCATGTCAGTTGACACATCTCTTCTATAGCACCGGAGGATTGCTTATTAAGGGGCCCTACCCGATGTGAGTCAAATGGTGACAAGGATACCTGAATTCAAGAAGAGCATGAAGGTACATGTCCGAGATGTACCGAAGGAAAATCTTACAAGGGGACCATTCCCCTCATGTAGTAGGTCCACAGGTTTGGAACAACCCAAGGGGTTTGAGATTCATGATCGGGAATCTCATGTATGCAGGTGGAAGAAAGCCCTCTATGGCTTGAAGCAAAACACCTCGGGCTTAATATGAGAGGATTGATAGCTGTCTGATGAAGCTGAGATTCACTAGGAGTGAAGCCGATCCAAACCATTGCTTGAAGGTTGTGGATGATAGACCTCTCATACTGGCACCTTATGAGGACGACCTCTTTCTGACAGGTGTAGACCCTCTCATTTGCAAAAGTAAGAGGGAGTTGGATTCCGAATTTGGAATGGTGAACTGCAAGCCCGTGACTACCTCGATGGATCTTAACTTTCAGAAATATGTGGTAGGGATGCCGACCCTGATTTGGGAAATGCCTCCGAGTTTCATAAACTCATTCTAGCATTGATGTTCTTCGTGAACTCATGTCCGGATATATGTTTTACAGTTAGCATGTTGAGCTCATATATGGTTGAGCCTCACTGGATTGGTGACAAGAATCTTCTGAGACATCGTTGGGGCACAATCTCTCATGGATTGAGATACACTGCTGGAAATGTGAAGTTGCATGATCATTCGAATGCTGACTAGGCAGGCATTGTGGAGGATCACAAGAGCACTTATGAGTGCTAGTTCTCTTTGGGTTCTACTTCGATATCCTGGATCAGCAGGAAGCACAAGACAGTTGCTTTGAGCACCGCTAAGACCGAATACATAACTACCAGTATGACCTCGTTTGAAGTTGCCTGGTTGAGGAAGCTCTTCAGTGAGCTATTTGACACATGATGGATACGATCGTGATCTTCTGTGACAACCAGAGGGGGATTCGACTGTTGAGAAATCTTGTGTGTTATGATCGCTCCAAGCATATAGACATCAGGTACCACTTTATCTGGGATATGGTACATCGATGAGCAAGAAGGCTCCATCGCATTGGGACTGATGTGCAGGTTGCAGACATTCTGTCGAAGCCCCGAGGAAAGGTCAAATTTGTGACTTTCCAGAACGACTTGGAGTCGTTGAGAGACCCTCTTATGAGGATCTTGTATGATGCATGCATTGAGCTCTGGGAGCTCCAGGGGGCTTGGGGTACTTCTTGGAGCAACAAGCGACCATAGGGCGACTCACCCTCCCCTAGTGGTGCACTGTGTATAGGGTGAATGGTTCAGCCTTCCCCTGTGATACCCCGTGGTGACTTATGGACAGGATGAGTGGTTCTCCTGTCGAGGCATCCTACCCATGCAGTCTGGGACTCATGGGAAGTACCTCTCATTTGGCCAATGAGTAGGGAAATGGGATTAGGGACCATAGTAGTACCAATGGACGCATCGTGTATCTACCGTACTCCCTATGATAGGATGACCGACATTGATCTGGGATCAATTGGAATTGACTTCGGGTCAGTAAGAGTGATATAGCTCACTCTCTTTTAGAACTGATCTGGGATCAATATGAGTGATGTGAGACACTCTTATGATATTGATCTAGTATTAATGAAACTGACTTCGGGTCAGTAAGAGTGATATAACTCACTCTCTTTTGGAACTGATCTGGGATCAATAAGAGTGGTATGACACACTCTTCATATGGGACTGACTTCGGGTCAGTAGAGAATGGTATGAGACATTCTCGATCAATTCTTCTTCTTCATGGTTCAGCAGAGTAGAGCAGTGTAGGGAATTGATGGCAGAGATAGTACAGTCTGGCAAATGGATTAGCAGATGGAGTTCTCCCTAGTTGAGAGGGAGTGTTAAATTGGCAACTAGGGCCAAACTCCATGTGGGTCATCTTATTTATGGCAGATGATATTTTTTTTTGGATCCCTCTCATCGAGAGGTGTAGGATTGATCTAAAGATCATTCGATTCCCATAAGTATTCATGGAGATATGAATTTATTTGTGTTATGGGACAATTCGTCAAGGTCAACCAACAATCAAATAACCCCCATGTGTGCTCTACGTTTTAGTATAAAAGGAGGTGATTTGATAGTCATTTGTACACACACTTCATTCTTGATTTCTCTCCACTTGTTTTGGGTTTTAGTGGAAGAGAAGTCTAAGAGGAGGAAGCCCTAGATGCAGGAGGAAAGGAGCCTTAGCATGAAGCCTAAATGCAGTCTTATGATGCCCTAGCTAATTGCAGTCATGCCCTAATCTAGATGCTGTTTTGGAAGGGTTTGAGACAACCCTTAGATGCAACAAAAAGGGATAGAAGAGGCCCTCATACACTGCCCTAACCTGGTTGTTTAAAGGTTGTCAAACCACAGTCTTAGGAAGGGAGATCTAAGGCCTATATATGTTGCCCTAATGCATAGGTCTATCTTGCCTTAGCCGCAGGTCTATCATGCCCTAGTTGCAGCAAGTAGAGGCAGTCTTGCGTGGGAGAAAGAGGGTTGTTTTAAGGCCATTTCAGGTGACCGGATTGTTGGAAGGAGGGTTGAGGAGTTTTGCTAGAGGGCCGAAGCAAGGAGGGACTGTTTTGAGGATGTTTGAGGGTGGGCAAACCCTTAACAAGGTTGTTGCAGGCCTGTGGAAGCTTGTTGTAGCATGCCGTAGGGATTGAGGGCAGGCTGAGGACTTTTGTAAGGGCTAGAACTGCCCAAGATTTCAAGGAAGGGTCTCATCCCCAGAAGGAAGGGCAACCGCATCACCTTCGAGCAAATCTGGGCGAAAAAGAAGGATGGCAAAGGGACTGTGATATGCACTAACCAGGCCTAGTTTGCAGCAAACAAATCAGACCTCAAAACAGTGAGCTAAGGTATGTTATTTATGACATTTCTTGTAGGTGTTGGATCCTAGACGAGGATCAGAATTGGATCGTGCTAAGGCAGCCTGTGGAAGGCAATGAGATGAGGGCAGATCTCATGATTAGATGCCCTAGACTAGTGACAGTTTCCACAGCGGTTGGGCAACAAACTTGGAGTGAGGGTTTGTCGTGTATTGGGTCAAAGTGTTGACTATTGCATGGATCATAGTCTATCTTATTGCTGGGCTAGGCCATGGGCCATAGCCAGCAGCTAAGGCAGTATGGCAGCATGACTAAAGCAGTGTGGCAACATGACAGAAGTAATGGTGCAGCATGGTGTAGATCAATGTTGTTGGACATGGTGCAACATTGGTACAACAATGGGACAATGGTACATGATGCAGTGCAGTGATGGGTACAGTCATGATTAGTGAAGCATAATGAAATGCAGCATAGTGATGATGCGTGCAGCATAGTGAGGTGCAACATGATGATGAGGTGCAACACAATGATAGGTGCAACATGGTGATGGAGTTACCTTGGAGAATCAATTGAAGCAACATGTCTTCAACTGAGGTCAACTACCTCATTTATCATCTTCTTAGAGATGATCTATGCTCCTATTTAGATAACTTAAAGTGTTGAATTCTGTTGTAAATGTACTATCTCTCTCTCTCTCTGCTGAACTATTGAAGAACATATAAGAAGAATTGATCAAGTGTTTCCCCACATTGGGGTTTGTCCCTGGCTAGCGCCACATCTTGTGTCCTCTTGTCTTGGCTTGTCTTCTGCGATTTATGTTTATGTTCTGTCTACAATTTACTATTATGCTGATGTGATTGCTAATCTGGAAAAGATACTGAGCTAATTGTGAAAATTGAAATAAATTACTCTAAGCATAGAACATACCTAAAATTAACATCTTGTTCTTATGTTTTGGTAGCAGTTTGATGAAGTATACTCACATGCATTAATAATAAGAAGAAGAAGATTAAGCTAACAAGAAAAAGTAAAAAGACTCCACAAATTGTTATCAAGTAATGAAGAATCCTACTATACCTAATTGCCCTAGATTCTTCAACACTTTGGTGATCAGGTTGCATTTCCTTGGATGTCGAGAATACCATTTACTGGGTCGAGTTATCCTCTTCCATCAGGCTGAATTGTTTGTGGAACGAGTTGCTTCTTAGTGTGCCAAATTCGTCACTATTTTCATGCTGACTTGATTGCTGGAGCTATATTTAGGTTCATGGAGTAATTTTGTATTGTAAAACTCTCTAATCAAATTAATAAAATCTTTGATTGCCCCCCATATATTTCTGTTGTGCAATATTATTGCTTTGTCTACAAAGTGTTTGATGAAATGCTTGTTCACTAAATGTTTGACGAAAAACATCAAAGAAAATTTTTAAAAATTGTTGGGTTTTAATAGTATAAATTAGTTTTGGTACATTACAGGACCTATGTGCCAAGGAGGGCATTAAGAAACAGCTCACCACACCCTATAACCCTCAACAGAATGGCATGGCTAAGTGCAAGAACCGAAGCATTGTTGGAGCGGCTAAGGCCATGCTGCATGACCAAGGATTTCCTATGTTCCTTTGGGTAGAGGGTGTTACGTAGAGTCACTCTAGAGGAGGCTTTCGCAGGAAAGAAGCCTAATGTGTCTCACTTCTGGATTTTTGTTAGTCTTTTTTACTGCCATGTGCATTCTAATAACTGGAAGAAGCTGGAGCCCACAATAGAGAAGGGCATTTTCGTTGGCTACAACAAGACATCTAAGGTGTACAAGGTGTACGTCCCAACATTCAGAAAGACAGTGATTAGGCATGATGTGAAGTTCGAGGAGGAAAGGCCTCCCAGGAAGTCCTTGGAGTGTGAGCAAGGAGCAACATAAGAGGAGCAACATGCTCCCAAGCAGGAGGTTTAGCCAACTCCTCCGACTTCATCACAACCAGTTATTGGGTAGGCCGAGCAACACATAGATGAGGAGAAAACACAAGAACAGGAGGAGAGAGTAGAGCAAGAGGGGCCCACTCATCTAGTGACTCCCAGTAAAGGGAGAGGACGAGCCAAGTGGGAAGATCAGTTGATCAAGGAGGCTTAGGAGAGAATTGCAGCCCCCAGCTCCACATTTAAATAGAGTAAACAACCACAAAGATACATGGGGTACATGGTACTAATGATTGAGTTGATATACTCAAAGCCTTCTTGCTATAAGGAGGCAACCTCTCAGTAGGTATGGCAAGATGCCATGGTGGAGGAATATTCCTCCATCATGATGAACGATGTGTGGGAGATAGTGCCAGGAACAGTTGGCAAATTCGTGGTTGGTTCACATTGGGTGTATAAGATAAAGCAGAAGGTTGATGGGAGTGTGGAGTGTTGAAATATGTAACTAGGTTCGGTCATTCATAATGACATGTGTAATCATGATTTTTATGTATTAAATGAAAAGGGAAAAATACATTTATTATTATTGTTCTTGAGGCATGGGTGTTTCATGCTTAAGGAAAATTTATTTCTAGGTCTAACTCCCATTGTGAGCTTCTAGGGCTTATCATTTAGTCTACAAGTTATGGTCATGTATGAAAGACCCTTCTTGGGCATGTTACATATTGTAAAAATAATTTATTTCAGTGAAAGTCAAGTCAAAGGACCCTCCAAGACCTTGTCAAGTTGCAATAAATAAGTCAACCCTCACAAACTTCAAGTCGGCCTAAGGACAGTGACAAGTTGGCCCACAAACAATGACATGAAGTCTATAAATAGAGAGCTCGACCTCATTTGTTAGCACACCAATCAAGTTCATTTTGAAGCTCAAGAAGTCCTAGGAATTCTAACGAAAGGAAGGAGAAGATTAAAGATTAAAAAGGATTCTTTTGGGTCATTTATCTCACACGTGCAAAACAATTAGGGTTTCTTTCTATAGCTACAAAGATCAAAGATTACAGTCACTTTAGGAGGCCGGAAAAATCAAGTGTTTAAAGATCAGTTTGCCAAGCTGAGTTGTTAGGGAAGGAAGAACAACCCCAATGAAGAAGAGAAGCCTTGCAATTCTGTCCTAATCAGTCCACAAGCGTGGAATCTCAGAAATTACAGGCAGGTCAACAATAGCAGGCCTGAGATAAGAGGCCGAAGTCTGAAGAGAAGCTGAAATTAGTTGTGTTGTAGTCAATTTGACCAGCGTTGACTTGGAAGAAGAAAGGCTCATCAAGCGAAGAATTTTGACTTGGTCTTGGAGGGTTCTTGGTCAAGGGTCTAGGTCTTGGAATTCTTCAATTGAAAGTATATAAGAAGAGAAGAATTCTTGTGGGTTTTCCTCTCAGTTGGAGAGATTTGGCCTTGACTGATCGCTTATATCTTGTGTCCTTGTCTTATTGTTCTTTATGGTTTGGTAGCTGTTTGATGAAGAAAACACTAATAATAATCAAGAGAAAGAAGAAGCTAATCAAGTTAAGTAAAAATATACTACAAGCAGTTATGAAAGCAAGAGAAATCATCCTATGTTACTGCCCCTAGATTTCTCAACATGGTATCAGAGCTAAGGTGACAAGTCAAGGAAGGGTAGCTTCGAAAATAACTACTAAAAGAAGAATCAAAGAAAGGACAAGACATCAAGGAGGACATCAAATCTTCAAGAAAGGATACTTAAAGGCTGAATTCAAGGAAATCACTTAGTAGACTTAATTCTTTTACTAGATCCATAATAGAGGCAGTGAAGAAGTCTACCATGAAGATCTTTTGAAGGACGAAAACATTACAAGGTGGAACAAAAGTCTGGGCTATATTCCATAAGATAAGAACCTCAGGCATGCATATATATATAAACGTATGTTCTGATCCCTACATCTAGGAGGCCGAAGACCTAATCCTCCAGCCATAGGAAGGTCAAAACTGTTGACAAGAAAAGTGAGCTTTTGGGCATCATAGAAGCATTGTTTTCATCATTCCAAGAAGTCAAATCTACAATAGCAACCACAGAACCAAGACTGATCCGAATCGGATCCACAAAAGACTGTCAAGAACCTTGACTGTATCGAGTTGAACAAATCCTTGAAAATTCCAAAACAGCGATCAAAAACGCCTTGAACCAGTGGCAATGGCCGCCAACGTAGAACGACGAGGACCTCGGTCAAAGCGCGCTGACCGAGGCCCATGGAGACTGCGCAGGAGGTCAAAGTAGCCCCTAGGAGCCCCGGATTGGGAAAAGGAGGCGATTTTGATGCGCGATTATCGCTGGGCAAATAGGGCCAAAATGGAAGAGCCTTAAGCACTCGGTCGCATTGGGAGCCGGAGAACTGTGGGCGGAGAAACAAAAAGCGCTAAAGGACAAAAGTGGGACCCACGCTCTGGAAAACCGGTGGTATTGATCGGGGCGCCCTTGAACGGTAAGAGGTTTTGGAGGAGAGTGGAGCGATCCCACTCAGCGATCGACGCGTGGCAGCGGAGGTGAGAGAAAAACCGCCGTTGATCGTGCGCTATTGGTCGAGCAAGTCAACCGCGCTCAACGTGCGTATGACGTTGGATCTGGAGGAGCCCAGATCGGACGGCTGAGATTGTGCCCGATGGAGGAAGTGGAATCGACAGGGGATCAAGCCGAGTTCTAAAGAGATTTGGAGTCCGTTTGACTGCCACGGTGGAGAAAGAACGCATACACGACGTAACGAAAGAAACGAACCGACGAAGCATGCTGGCACCAGTTAGATGGAGACACGTGGCCACTTCCTGAGCGATCGTGTTGACGCCGAACAGGGAATTCCAAGCGCAACTGCAGAAGGTGAATCGACGCAGGCGGGAAAGGAACCGAACAGGCATAGGGATCGAATGACTAAAGCCATGAACAGAGATAGTCGGAAAAAGAGAGAGAGAGGAGAAGAGTTAATTGGAAACCCGAATTGAGAGGAGTCCAAGTAACTAAGAGAGACAGTGAACACAGAGAGCAGTAAAGCCAAGCAGAGGAGACAGAGGGCTGAGCTGACCACAGGCAGCATCGAGCACCAGAGAGCTTGAAGATTCAAGCCTTCCCATAGAGGAATCTGTCCGGACTGAGCATCACATTTGGCTCTTTCCACTGTAGACCAAGGGTCACAGAGCTGGTAGGAAGAAAAAGAGTCTGTGAACTCTGAGTGGCTTGGGGAATCCAAGAACCACCCTGCCAAGCAAAATCTGCTTCGGGAGAACTCATATTGAGTCCCTGTATTGTAATTTCTCTGCTGTAAGACACAATGAAAAAAGGCCACCACTGAAGTTGCACTGGAGACGTAGCCCTGGAGAATAGGGTGAACTCCTTATATTGTTTGTGTCTTTGTGTCGCTTAATGTATTTCTCTGCTATCTTTCCACTTATTTTCTATGTATTGGCAATCTGATCGATCCGTTGTTTCAATAACACAAAACACACACACCAGCACATGGGTCTGTAATACCTTTTTGTTTAATAAATCTTCAACTGAGGTCACTCATAGGGTGATTATTAGATCAAGTGGTATCAGAGCTCTAGGCTGTAAGGTTAGACAAGCTTGTGTTGGTTTAGCTGTGAATGCTCACTAGATCAAATCTCAAATTAGGAGAAGGAGAGTTGGTGGAAACTAATCCTGAAATTGGGAGAGTCTATTCTCGGAAGACAATGTCAGAAGAAGGTTCTATAGGGCCAGACCCTCAATTCATAGAAAGTTTCCTAGCTATAAAGTCTATGGTAGAAGAAATGTATAGGGACTTTAGAAAGCATAAGGATGAAGATTCATCAGGCTCTAAGCAAGATAAAGAAGAAGATGAATCTCATTCCCATGACCACTCAAAAGGAAAGGGAAAAGAAGAAAGCTTCCCTACACCTCCTAATAGCCCTGTGCATAATAAGAAAGCATCTTTGATTAAGCTAGATGTTAAATTTGATTTGCCTATATATGATGGAGAGCTAAATGCTGAAAAGTTGGACAATTGGATTAGACAAATTGATGTGTATTGCAGAATACAAAATATAGACTCAGACAAGAGTAAGATTTAGCTAGCAAGCCTACGCCTAGGAGGCACTGCCTTAGTTTGGTGGGAAGGTAGAACCCAAGCTGATGTGAAGAAGCATGGTAAGACCATCTTTGTCTGGAGTGAATTTGTTGCTACAATCAAAAAGCAGGTCTATCCATTGGCCTACATGCAACAAGCCATGATGAGTTGGCAAACTCTTCGACAGTTGAAAGGGCAAAGTGTGCAAGGGTATACTCAAGAGTTGAGAAAGAGAGCATTGTTGTTGGGTATCTCATTAGACTCACCAGAAATTCTTTTGAAGTACATTGGTGGTCTACACAGCTACATGAGGCATACCGTCCTCATGTTTAATCCCACTAGTATAGATGAGGTATCTGTACAAGCTACTCATCTAGAAGCTAGAGGAAAGAATGGAAATCCAGAAGTTGGGGGACCATCCCAACCCACTGTAAGCAAGAGCAAGGAGAAAAGAAAGCAGAAGTGGAAAGCAAGGAAGGCTAACACCGCACAAAAAGGCAAAGCTTCATGCACTCACTGTAAAAAGGAGGGGCATGATGATGAGCACTGTTGGATTCTGCATCCAGAGCTGAGACCTAAGAAGTCCGAGGGCAAGAAGAAGAAGACTGCTGCAACTATTCAGAAAGATTTGGGGTCAGATTCAGGAGATGAAACAATCATTGCAGCCACAGTTATAAAATGTTATCTGCTTTAGAGAATGCTGAAATCAAGAAGCAGGTGCAGGAGTTGCTCGAGAAAGGGTTCATCAGGCCTAGCACATCACCATGTGGGTCACCAATTGTTTTGGTGAGAAAGAAAGATGGCTCGTGGAGAATGTGCATTGAATTCCGAGCATTGAATAAGATAACAATCAAAAATCGTTATCCTCTTCCTCGCATAGATGATCTTTTAGATCAATTGAAGGAGGCTGTTTATTTCACCAAGCTGGATTTGCACAGTGAATACCATCAGGTCAGAGTTGCAGAGCAAGACGCATGGAAGACTGCTTTCAAAACAAAGCAGGGATTGTATGAATGGCTGGTTATGCCTTTTGGCCTAACTAATGCTCCTGCTATTTTCATGAGATTAATGAATGATGTACTCAGACCTTTTCTTAATGATTTTGTTATTGTGTACCTGGATGACATTCTGATTTTTAGTAAAAAGTGGGAACAACATTTAAAGCATGTTAAGCAGACGTTAGATGTTTTGAAAAGAGAAAAACTTTATGTTAAACTCTCTAAATGTGAATTTGGCAAAACCTCTCTAAATTATTTAGGTCACATAGTAGGGGGAGGCGAACTGAAAATAGATCCCTCTAAAGTGGCAGTCATTGTAAACTGGCCTAAACCCAAGTCTGCTACAGAGGTACGAAGCTTCTTAGGAGCAGCACAATATCGGAGGAAGTTCATTTCCAATTTTTCCTCAATTGCAGCTCCCTTACATGACAGGATTGAACAAGGTGTTTCAGTGGGGAGGCAAGCAAAAGAAAGCCTTTGACACCTTGAAAGAAAAAATTAGTACAACACCTGTACTAGCACTGCCAGATCTACAAAGACCATTTGAGATCCAAACTGATGCCGGTGACTATGCCATGGGAGCAGTGTTGACACAGCACGGTAAACCCATATGTTATCATTCTGAGACTTTTAATCCTGCACTAGTTAACTATCCTACATATGATAAAGAATTGTATGCATTAGCCAGAGTGTGAAAAAGTGGAAACATTACTTAATGGGCAAAGAAACAGTAATACATACTGATCATCAGCCACTTCAATATCTACACTCCCAAACTAAGTTGCAAAAGTCAAGACATTACAGATGGATGGGTTTTATACAACAGTTTCATTTAGTCATCATATATAAAAGGGGCATACATAACAAGGTTGCAGATATGTTATCTAGACCCATTATAAATGCATCTACCATACTTAAGCATAATTTTGTGCTGCATGAAAGCTACATAGAACAATATGCTTAGGATATGGACTTTAAAGATGTATATGCAACTTTGAGTCAAGGCAAAAGAGTAGAAGAATTGGACTATCATGTGAAGGACCGACTCTTATATCATTGTGGGAAACTCTGCATTCCACAAACTGAGAGAGTAAATTAGGGAAGCACACACTTCTCTGATATGAGGTCACTTTGGGGTAAGTAAAACAGTTGCACAGCTGCAAAGGTTCTGCTATTGGCCGAAAATGAATGAAACAATTTCTAGATATGTGAAGGGATGTGCTATGTGTGCTAAAAGCAAGCCCAGCAATAGAAAACTAGGCTTGTACACTCCATTGCCAGTTCCTTCTCACCCTTGGGAAAGCATTTCCATGGATTTTGTTGGAGGACTGCCCAAATCTAGGAAAGGTCATGATTATTTGTATGTTGTTGTGGATAGGTTTAGCAAAATGTGTATTTTGATACCCTGTAGTAAACAAATTATAGCCGAACAACTTGCAAAATTATTCTTTGAACATGTATGGGTTCATTTTGGATTACCCGCTTCTATTGTATCTGATCGAGACACCCGATTTGTGGGGAAGTTTTGGTCAAGTCTATGGGAACTAATGGACACCAAGTTAAAGAAAAGTACAACTTTTCATCCACAAACAGATGGCTAGACAGAAGTAGTTAACAAGACGGTGATCCAGTTACTGAGAGGATATTGCAGCAAACACCCTAAGCTTTGGGATGAACACTTGTGTTATGTGCAGCATGCTTACAATAGAGCCAAACACTCTTCTACCCAGAGATATCCTTTTGAGACTTGCTTTGGTTTCATACCAAGGTCTCCCTTGGATTTTGTCTTTGGTAAAGATGCCATGGTTGTTAGACATAGTGATGTGGACAGGGCAACTAGGTTCATTGAACAGATCCAGGAGATCCACCAGGCAGTACAGGAACAACTGGAAAAGAGCCAGGCCAAGTACAAGGCTAGGCATGATAAGCATCGGATGGAGCATAGTTTTCAAGTTGGAGACCAAGTCTGGCTGTATATCAGCAAGGACAGGATGCAAGGTGAAGGTAAAAAGCTAAAACCTATCAGGTATGGACCCTTCAGGATACTTGAGAAGATTGGTGAAAATGCTTTTCGCCTTGATCTGCCAGCTTACATGCACATCTACTCAGTCGTGAACGCAGATTGCTTGAGGTTGTTTGAACCTTCAATGATTGAGGACCCTGAAGAGCAGAGTCAATTACCTTCTGTTGATGACCTGCTACCTGAATATCTTAATGAGTTACGGGAAGACACAGTGCTGGACAGGAAGGTAAGGACGACGCACAGTGGACAGGTGGAATACCTTAGGATTGGGCTTAAAGGTTCGAAGCCGAGCAGTGCGAAGTGGATTGAGATTGGGCAGGTGAGACAGCAATTTCCTCACTTAGCCGATGCTTGAAGAAAGCCAACTTTTGGTGGTCCAAAAGCTTTTTCAGTAGGGAGGCCGTGATCCGAATCGGATCCACAAAAGACTGTCAAGAACCTTGACTGTATCGAGTTGAACAAATCCTTGAAAATTCCAAAACAGCGATCAAAAACGCCTTGAACCAGTGGCAATGGCCACCAACGTAGAACAACGAGGACCTCGGTCAAAGCGCGCTGACCGAGGCCCATGGAGACTGCGCAGGAGGTCAAAGTAGCCCCTGGGAGCCCTGGATCGGGAAAAGGAGGTGATTTTGATGCGCGATTAGCACATCGCTGGGCAAATAGGGCCAAAATGGAAGAGCCTTAAGCACTCGGTCGCGTTGGGAGCCAGAGAACCGCGGGCGGAGAAACAAAAAGCGCTAAAGGACAAAAGCGAGACCCGCGCTCTGGAAAATCGGGGGTATTGATTGGGGCCCCCTTGAACGGTAAGAGGTTTTGGAGGAGAGTGGAGCGATCCCACTTAGCGACCGACGCGTGGCAACGGAGGTGAGAGAAAAACCGCCATTGATCGCGCATTATCGGTCGAGCAAGTCAACCGCGCTCGACGTGCGTATGACGTTGGATCTGGAGGAGCCCAGATCGGACGGCTGAGATTGCGCTCGATGGAGGAAGCGGAATCGACAGGGGATCAAGCCGAGTTCTAAAGAGATTTGGAGTCCGTTTGACCACCACGGTGGAGAAAGAATGCATACATGACGTAACGAAAGAAACGAACCGACGAAGCATGCTGGCACCAGTTAGATGGAGACACGTGGCCACTTCCTGAGCGATCGTGCTGACGCCGAACAGGGAATTCCAAGCGCAGCTGCAGAAGGTGAATCGACGCAGGCAGGAAAGGAACCGAACAGCCATAGGGATTGAATGACTAAAACCATGAACATAGAAAGTCAGAAAAAGAGAGAGAGAGAGGAGAAGAGTTAATTGGGAACCCGAATTGAGAGGAGTCCAAGTAACTAAGAGAGACAATGAACATAGAGAGCAGTAAAGCCAAGCAGAGGAGACAGAGGGCCGAGCTGACCACAAGCAGCATCGAGCACCAGAGAGCTTGAAGATTCAAGCCTTCCCATAGAGGAATCTGTCCGGACTGAGCATCACATTTGGCTCTTTCCACTGCAGACCAAGGGTCACAGAGTTGGTAAGAAGAAAAGAGTCTATGAACTCTGAGTGGCTTGGGGAATCCAAGAACCACCCTGCCAAGCAAAATCTCCTTCGGGAGAACTCATATTGAGTCCCTGTATTGTAATTTCTCTGTTGTAAGACACAATGAAAGAAGGCCACCACTAAAGCTGGACTGGAGACGTAGCCCTGGAGAATAGGGTGAACTCCTTATTAAAAATTGTTTGTGTCTTTTTGTTGCTTACTGTATTTCTCTGCTGTCTTTCCACTTATTTTCTCTGTATTGGCAATATGATCGATCCATTGTTTCAATAACACAGAACACACACACCAGCGCATGGGTCTGTAATACCTTTTTGTTTAATAAATCTTCAACTAAGGTCACTCATAGGGTGATTATCAGATCAAAGACTCTGAATTAAGTACAATTGTTTTCTCCATTCAAGAACTAAAATCTCCTAGCAAAAAGTGATAAAAGAAATTCTAAAAGGAGGCACAGTCAGAATTTGTTCCTAAGATCTGATCTTCTTCTAGGCATACATTGATTTGATTCTCAACTCAGTAAATTTATACATAGACCTTATCACCCTCTGGATATATGTATAATTTCTCTTAGTCAAAATTCGAGCTTGTTAAAATCTGAAGTGCAGATCCCTCCATCTTTGTGATAGCATAAATCCCATCTTCAAGACATGCCCTTGTGACATATCTACTCTACTCTACAAGTTCAATCCTTTGGTGACTGAGTCCTTGTGGCACAAAAGATGCAATCACCAATCTCATATATATTTGTTCTCTGAAAATTGATCAATCAAAAGAAGACCATAGAAGGATCTAACTTCTGAAAAAGATCCATTCATTGTGAACAAGTTTGAAAGAACTAAGGAAGCAAACTTGAAGCAATCTAGTCATCAAGCAAATGTTGAAACTGTACCATCACTAGAGGTTTCTTGAGAAACATTGATATACTTGTAGCTATTAGTTTTGCATGAAGACCTGTGAAGCTGTAGGGACATCGATAAAAGGTTAGTGAATAGGGTCTCTGTGACAATCATATACTAGAAAGAAGGAGCATATGAGTACAATGAAGAATATCTCACACCCTAAAGCAGATCAATGAAGCATATGAGTACAGTGAAGAATATCTCACACCCTAAAGCAGATCAATGAAGATGGCATCCAGAATTGCAAGTCATCACGACAAAGGTATGTAACCATATGGTATAATTTATTAAGGATCCATCATAAGATGTTTTAGGGTTGAACATATGATTCTAGGGTTTGTTAGTATTCCAGGGAAAGGATGAACCCTAGCATGACATGAAGAGGGAAAATAATCTGATCTAGGGTTTGAACTTAAGAAGCCCTAGGATGACCTCATGATTGCATGAAAACCCTAGAGAGAAAACTTGACATCATGTTTTGGTATCATATACTTTTCTTGGGGTGCTTGTCAATAAATATTGCAGGTACAAGAAGTAAAGATGGATGGGCTGAGCCTTTGTTTTTAAGAAACATGATGGAAGAAGGAAATTGTATAACTATGGATGTCTGGTTCACAGTAAGATGTAGAGAAGGATGAAAAAGGCCTCCACCATGGCAATCAAGAAGAAAAGCATTATGATGGGATGCATCATTTTAGGAGATGACATCATTATGGCATACAATTGAAGGAAGAGCTTATGACATCATTATAGAAGCTTGAAAGATAGCTAAAGTAAAGGTCCATAGTAGTCATCATAAGTAGCTCTTGGTAACCTCATTAAAAGCGTAAGTGGTGCTTATGAATAGAAGAAAGTCATCTAGCATATAGAAAGGGTTCATCATGCATTATCATCATGAAAGGAGAATTTGCAGGATGAGGATAATCAAGATCGTCTGTTGGAATCTTCATTAGAAGGTTCACCTCTCATGGGAAAAACAAGTGTCTCGCTAGAGTTCCATCTTGTATGGGATTCATGAAGGATAATGGTATGCTGACAAAAGAATGCAGCATGGTTGAAGGTATTTCAAGAAAGAAAAGGAAGCTGCTGAAGGAAGCCTAGATGTCCAAAAGAAGGAAAGAGGTATGTATGCATTAAGTCATGTCATCATATACTAGAGTTCCATCTTGTATGGGATTCATGAAGGATAATGGTATGATGACAAAAGAATGCAGCATGGTTGAAGATCTTTCAAGAAAGAAAAGGAAGCTGCTGAAGGAATCCTAGATGTCCAAAAGAAGGAAAGAGGTATGAATGCATTAAGTCATGTCATCATATAGTTCCATGGGTAAATACTCTACATCATGAGCATGATCGAAAATCGTTTGTTGGAATCTTCATTAGAAGGTTCACCTCTCTTGGGAAAAACAAGTGTCTCGCTAGAGTTCCATCTTGTATGGGATTCATGAAAGATAATGGTATGATGACAAAAGAATGCAGCATGGTTGAAGATCTTTCAAGAAAGAAAAGGAAGCTGCTGAAGGAAGCCTAGATGTCCAAAAGAAGGAAAGAGGTGTGTATGCATTAAATCATGTCATCATATAGTTGCATGGGTAAATGCTCTACATCATGAACATGATCGAAGAAAAAGGAATCTCTTCCTTTGAAAAGGTGCATGAAGGCATGGTTCACATATTGACAAAGATGAAATCAACATAATATGTCCTCATATGGAATATGAGGTAGTTGACGAAGATGAAGGAACCATGGATGGAAGTTCCTGAGAAGCAATATGTGAAGAAAGAAAGAAGAGATAGTGAAAGATGCAACTATGGAAAAGGAAATCAACATCTGATGACTAGAAGAATTGACCATGACATCTCCACAGAAAATGTATGAAGACTCTAATGAAGTCTGAAAAGAAAGGAGACCCTTCACATTGAATATCTTGGAGATGTGTCAATATATGTGTGCAGGATGTTGATGTTGCGAACAAACAAGATGTCATGATGAAAGGCCATCACAAAAGGTAAATTTGATTTGATGTTCATTTCTAATTTTTGAAAATCATTTGGATGGATTGATATAGGGCTACCAGAAGAGAGTTGTAGATGTCATCCACAACTAAGCACTCATGTGGTTGGATGGAAGATCCTAAAGGAAACATGACGTGGAAGAGGTAGCTGTATGAAGGAATGGCCAGATGTGGACTAGAGGACCACTTTCCGATAAGGGGTAGGATGACATGACTGACTTGAGAAAAGTGATGGATGGCCGATGCCCTACAAGAAGTCCCAAAAGATCAAGACTCCATAATGTTGAAAATGAATTTCATGACATCAAAAGGAGGAGCCCCACAAGCAACTAATAGTCTCATGATCTCCACCTAGAACAGAGAGCTGCTGGAAGCAAGTCCCTGGTTAAGAGGGAGCTTGGACAAGTCCCTGCATAAGAGGGATCTTGGGTACATTCCTTTTATAGGAATGGGTATATCCTCCCTAGTTGAGAGGGAGAGATAAACACTTCATTCTTGTCTACTGCAAAAGGTCCTCCAAAGGTGATATCCTCCCAAAATTCCAATGGTAGTCCATTTAGTGTTGCAGGGCACAATCTTTGTTTGGGAGCTCATGGATATTTTGTCCTAACTTTTCTAATAATGCAGTTTTCTACAAGAAATACCTATTAAGAAGTTCCTAATTGTGATCTTCAACTTATCAATATTTGGCTGTCAGTGTTAACGTAAAAGTCATTGAATCGAGGAAAATCTTCTTTCAAGTTATTTCAAAAATGCTTTTGCACATAGCTTGCTTATAAAATCAGAGGCAAACAAAACAGCCTTGAAGCTCAAAAAACAAAGAAAAATACATTATTTAAAAAGAGAAAACTCCTATGCCAAAGAAACTAAAATTAAAGAAGCTATCTTGAAAAGAAAGAAACCTAATAAAACATCTGGTGGCTTTTATTTAAGGAACCGAAATAAGCCACAATCTTATTCTGGAAATAGGAATGAAAATTAAAGCTATGCTACTCCTACTGTCACCTAGATTAGCTCAACATGGTATGTGAAGTCAAGAAGCCAATGTAACCATTTGATTGCTTAAATATCTACCTGGGTATCATGACATTGTGTTGGTGCGTGAAGCTGAAGTATTATATAATGTTTGATAGAAAAAATAAAACATTATGAAGCTGGTCCAAAATAGAAAGCATTAGATACTTATTGGTTTAAGGAAATTGTCAAGCAAATGATAACTCCAAAACGTCTACAATAATATCACAAAATCATTTGCGTAATGCTAGAATATTGAAAATGAATCCAAAGATACGTGATGTACCCACTCATGGAGATCAACCTGGAGTCTAGGTTACAATGCTTTTTGGATCAGCTCACTATTTCCTTTATTGCGCATGATGATGTTCTGTTGATCTGTTATTGTTCGTCCACAAAGATCCAAAAATTCTGTGTACTTCATGCTTTGTATCTTCTATTATTGACATCTATTCAAACAGATGAGTAGTTTCGGGATGTATAGGATCAATGAATGATATATTGAAACTCAAACACATTTCCAGAAAAGAAACATAGTCATCAAAAATGGGTTTTTTGTGATGAACCTTTTTTTTGATTAAGTTCAAGAAATTCTGATTGCAAAGAGTTTTCATAATTATGCACACTGGAGGGACTGTTACTATTAGTGTACCTTTGATCAATCAATGTTTGGAAATCTTCCTGCTCTCCCTCTTTACTCAGTATTTTATTCCTGAAAGAAGAACATAAAGGTTCTACTGCATGATAAGTTGGTGGATTATTTTGTAAGTGGACATTATCAAATAAATTTGTGTAGAGGGCATACAGTTTTTCAGAATCTGAAGAGAACTTGATCCCTTAAGCAAGAGAATTTTCACAGACCATAATGTATGCAAGTATCATGTCTTCGCCGTTTTCTTTTCTCAGCTCTTGAATTTCATTGGAGCATACAAGCTTTAAGTTTTCCAATGCTAACCTATTGAACAAATTTACAGTAGCCCTGGAAATTGATTTTTTGTTAAGTACAAGTTTGAGTTTAGATTACAGAGCACAAGAGACTCGAAGATCAACATGTGTGGTCTTTATGACTGAAATGATTCCCTTGTGATGGTAGGTGGTTAAATTCTCATTGTGTAAAATTTAAATATGAACTAGAGCATTGAGAAATAACTTTTTGTAGGTTAGAAACATTTGCACTCTCTAGATTGTTTTCTTCTATGATATTTTTCACACCAATGCCTTCCAAACTATTAGTTTCAACAAGGGACAAACAATTTCCTTTTGGTGATTTTACCTCACCTAACAGTCACTGTAATGGATCTGTCTCAAGATTCAGTGAGTTTGCCTCACCTAACAGTCACTGTAATGGATCTGTCTCAAGATTCAGTTAGGTTGATATATCAGGTGGAAAACACCTTGGATGCTGTAAATTCTCCTCATCACTTGAGGCCCGAGGGTAACTCATCTTCTTCAGAGATAGAGAGAAGGTATGCAAGCTAGTCAGGGCTTCTTGGTTAGATGCTTTTTCATTTTCAAGAAACCTATAGTAGATTTACATAACCCTTTGAAAGCAATCATCCAAAGGTTCATTTCTGTTCTTATGGATTCCTTCGAGTTCACTACAGAGTTCTTCACTGTCGTTATTTTCATGAGTGGTGATAAAGACTTCCATGAATTATCTCCAACTATGAATCGATTTAGCTGGTAATATCCTATACCAAGCCTTCATTTGTACTTCCAATATGAGGGTTAACAATCAACATACTTTACTGTCCCGAAAAATTTAAAGATTATGACATGCAATGCTAAATTGATTTAGATGCTTGAATGTAAGTGCTTTCCTTTCATCATCAAACTTTGAATTTAACAGGAGATTAAATATCTTTATTGGAAGACTTAAAAGGTGATCTTATACAGAGATACAGAGAGGAGCCATGGGCTGGTTAAAACTATTTCTTGAAATAGCTCCATGTGGGCAGGCTTGTCATCACACCCTCCTTTTAGCACTAGTTTTGTTGATGGGTTGAAATGGCCTTGGCTGAAAATAGGGGTTACCCTAGTGAAAAGAGCCAATTAGATCTCAGACTGTTTGGAATAGGGAACCCATTCGGATTCTGGCCAAATAGCCATTATTGATTTGGGGTTTGCTGGTTGTGGCTCGGTCTACCATTGATGGTTTTCTAAGCTAAAAAATGAAATGCAGTGCATGTAATATGCAAATGCATGTGCCGGAGATGTCTGTAAGGAGAAAGCAAGCACAGAACCACACATGCTCGTATCGATAATCCATGAATTAGTTCGTTGAGAATAAATAGAACGTTAGCAAATGATTGCAAAACTAGAATAATCAAGCATTAAAACAACCTTCTAGAGTCCTATGCTCATAGATTCAAACAAACATTTCTAAAGAACATAAATACGAATACAATATCTACACATAAGAATAGTCTACAGTCTGAGATACATTCTTACTAATCTGTAGTGCTGAACAAGAGTAGCAGAATATTCCACACGAATACATACAGCAATCAGTGTTCTCTAGAAAATTGCTTGGCCAAAAGTGGCTTCCTTATTAAAAGTTCCAGCAATAGTACGTGAAAACTTCAAGAGCCAAAAGCCCTTTCTCCTTTCATTTCATCATATTAATACCTCTCCAAAATAACTGGCCACTCTTGGCCTGGTGGTCAAGTGGCAGTTTCAGTTTCATTCAAGAGTGTTAACTGTGAGAGGTTGCCAAGTGGTATGCTCAGTTTCATTGAAGTAACTGTTATTATATTTAATTTTACATTAATTTGATGCCACCTCATTCCCTCTTTGATTGTTAGATATATGTTTGAAGAGTCCACCTGAAAAACAAGATAACAATTGATTTTCTTGGAGTCCACAACGTGCATGAGAAACTAATTCATCCTTAGCCATCAAACATGTACTTCGAGCACAAATATGAAAGCCATTTAGCAGACAATTTCACTGTCATGATCCATTTTGGATTATTGTTAGATGCTGGGCTTGCTGTTGAAGATGTGCTTATTGGATCTGCATGCTAAGTGAATACTTTTGTTGATTTGTCGTGTGCTAATCTAGAGGGCATGCTGAAGTGTGGCACTGAGCTGCCTTGTGGTGATCGGAGGGTGTGCTGTGGGGTAGTACCAA
The DNA here is from genome assembly GCA_031772625.1 of Pinus tabuliformis. Classification (NCBI taxonomy): domain Eukaryota; kingdom Viridiplantae; phylum Streptophyta; class Pinopsida; order Pinales; family Pinaceae; genus Pinus; species Pinus tabuliformis. The sequence goes on along the minus strand of CM062807.1, from coordinate 44,514,935 downwards.
GCTCTCTTGCATTGGAGCAGCTTTGATCCACTAGTGTGGGCTAACAATCCTCAACTTTGTCTAGCTCTTAAATGTTGCTTCTTTTTTCAAGCTTTGCTCAACATCCTTAAAATTATTCTTTTCATGTCGCATGTGCCAAGCACTTCCAATTTCCAATACAGTGAGAATTTTATATTCGTCAACAACCCATGCCCAGAAAGTTATGAAAACTTTACGACTCCGCATAACATGATAATCAGTTCCAGCTTTGTGACAAACCACTCAGTAATCATCTTAAGACCAAAGGGATGTAATCTATCCGTAACTGTTAAAATGTGTTGAAGGACCAATTGGCAAAGTACTGTAATCCTGAAAATATAGTGGGATTTTTAGATACTTGACACTTGAACAAGATTGTTTCATTTCCCCGAATGGTCAATTCCTGTTAAGTCGAAATTTGATGGGATAATTTTCCCAGATCTTATAATATATTTCGATGATTTCCAGTCCATGAAGGAGGCCCCATTGTACAATTTACTGTACTTGATTGTGTGGGTTCTTTTATTTTATTGAAATTTGTGTGGGTTCTTTTATTTTATTGAAATTTGTGTGTGTTTCATATAATTATAGTTCAAGAAAATACCTGATTTTTCAAGAGGTGCACAAAGACAAACATTGCATTATATATCAATGGTAGTAATTCATACATATGACATGTTTTTGGGGTTTTGGAATTGTATATTATTGCTTAGGATAGTGCTCTTCAAATGTTTTGATTTTGTTTGTAATGCATGGGCTGTTATTGTTCTCCTCTAGGACTCTATATAATGCATTGAACATATATGGACTTGACCTAATCATCAGGGCATGCTACCTGTTTTCTTTTGATTTTAAGTTTTAATAACCATGTATCTTATTGAAAGTTTGTTTTATTTCACTGCTGTATAATAGGTGGATGTTACACTTTATCCAAAATTGGTATCATCATTTTTCCTTTTGTTTTTGCAGCGAAATTATGTCTTTTTCTTCATGTTTGTTTCATCGGCAACGCTTCTTTGCATCTACGTATTTGCAATGTCAGCCTTGTATATCAAATTCCTCATGAAGGATGATCATAAGACTGTTTGGGGGGCAATGAAACGATCTCCAGCATCTGTGATACTTATGGCCTACTCATTTATTTCTGTTTGGTTTGTTGGGGGGCTCACTGTTTTTCACTCGTACCTTATAAGTACCAACCAGGTGAGTGCTACTGAGTTCCTTTTTTAATGTGTTTCTTTGCATTTACCCAAGTGACATGGGACTAGAGATCAAAAACTCTGGAGATGATATTAAAAACTGTGATGTTTTCTGGAATGTGACCAGCTGTTTGAAAAGATATCTGCAAAAAATTGTATATTGATGTATTTTATTTTCTGTATTTCTGTAATATAAGACCTGGTTTTTGCAAATGAAAGTTTGTAAATAAGGAAGAAGTTCAAGAAACAAGATTATCAAAGAATATAGTGTTTCACATAATGTTTTTATATTTACTGTTGCATTGCTGGACAAATTTCAGAAGCCATGTGTGTAACATTATTATTTGTTAGCCCAAGGGGTTAGCTCAACTGGTTGTCACTAATGTGGTTGGCCTTTTGGCTAGTTCCAAGTTAATGGTTGCCTGGTTCAAATTCCTTTGGGTTAGGTGCTCTAGTGTACAAAGATTGGTTTATGAGTGATGCCATCCATGAATGTGGGGGAAGAATCCCTCAGGTTCCCTGTGATGTTTTCCTTGGAAAAAAACAAAACAGCATTATTTGTTGGTATGATAAACATGATTAAGGTCATTATGGTCAAATATAACAGTATAATATCTATAATTAAAATTGTAAAAGAAATTTATGCATTGAAATCAGAAAAATTATATTTGTAAGAAAAAATATCATAATAAATAGCTAACGGTTATGCATACAATTGTTTCCTGAAAAACAAAGGTTTTAAAATTGATTAAATATGATATTAGATCTTTACAGGGGTTAAAGGTCCTGAAAATTGATGATGTCATCTGTTAGGATTCCAAGCTTTGCCTCAACCGTTACATACATCACCCCTTTAACTCCCTTCACACATACACTAGATTAAGAAAATGTGGGCAAACCCTTACTCTGCAAATTGACATATTTCTAGACTCTATACTTAATTAACCCTCAATGATCAACATGCCGTGGATCACTGACTCAGGTTCATTCTGAACCGATGATCTATGCTCCACTGCAAGAAGATAGAGGACTTGCATGCATATGGTGACCTGCTCAAATCTATGCTAGGCTTAAACAGATCCATAGAGGAACTGTGGTGAAGGATAGCAGAGTGTGGTGCCAAAGTCACAATAGATAAAACACACAAAATGTGGAAGGTATCAGATATAATTTTGTGAGAGAGGGGGGGTATGCAGTATAGATTAACAACAATGCCGATAGATAGTTGCACAATATTTACTATGAAAGATAAACAAACCAATTTTATTGTAATTGACAACAAGAAATTTTGCAGTAAAGATACATGAGTGAGACTAAATGTTATATGCAGCATTAAAATGGATATTCCTTATCTGGTGACTATGCAGTAAAACCAGAGAATATCGAAGCATCCCAAAGAAACTGAAGAACCAAAGTCACATATGATTTGGCTAAATCGCTGTACATGTTACTTTCAATATTAAGGCACAAAATTGAGTGTTGTGGATGTTTGGGTTGTGTATATAAGTCTGTATGCTCTAGTTGTGTAAGAGAAGGTTCTCTGACCTAGCTTCACAGGTACATAATGAATAAATTCAGAGATCCATGATGCTAAGATCATTTGCAAGGGCAATATAACACAATATTTACACAAGAGGGAGATCATTGCTTCATCCAAAGTGGACCCTAATGGTTGGCCTTGGGTTCAGTGTATAAAGACTAAAGTTGATCACTGTCTCCTTCCTCACTTTTCAGGTCAGCCATTGCATGTGCTGACTTGCTAATCACCCAACATGTCTTCTGTCCTTATTCACTTGGCTATTTGCTGGTGCTAACACAGTGAGCTGTGCTGCTGTTGTGGTGGTACAGGTATGATTGCAAGTGCTCTGGCTCTGGTGCAGCTTGGACTCTGGTGTTGATGCCGGGATAGAAAAACTGTGCTACCCTGGGGCATTGATGAATCAAATTCCAACCAATTACACCTTTAGATGTGTTAGTCATCCTATCCCATACCTTGATAAACCAGAGAACAACACAATTTAATAGCAAGCAATGTCAACCAGAGTTGATTTTTTCCAACTCCTGCATCTGCAGTTCCTTCCAGCATCTCCTTCACCCCACTATGGTTTGGATAGGGGATTCTTTCCACCAATACAATGAGATCTCGTCATCGAATCTACTCTAACAACTCTAATAGCCCACATGACTCCTGTAATATTCAATCTTATTTCATCCACATTCAATGCCATTGTTTGTACTTGTGATCGACATTTCCTAATCACCTACTATTGTTTAGAAATCAAGTCAAACATTTGCTCTTCCATTTTGAAATTTCATTCACATCATAACTTGTGCAAACCTGGTGGTGCAAGATACACATGTTTATATTCACTCCATACATTTGGCTGAACTATGCTGCCTTGGTCCTTTCTTTAGGCTCTTTGGTAACACAGAGAGACATTCTTCCAAGATCTTGTGTGTTTTGGATAATGTCCCATATGAAGGCAGCTGACCAAGGAGGAGCTGAGGAGGATGTGAATTGGTGTTGAAGAACAAGATGCAAAGGCTCAAACATGCAACAAGAATGAGTTAAAGAGGAAGGGTCTTTGCTTCATTTGCAAGGAACCTTGGGGGTCTAACCACTCATGTTTGGGTGAGACAGAGGAGATGACAGAGTTAGAACAGGAGGAGGTTCCTTGTGACTTTCTGGATGATGATTCTTCTTTTATAATTGAGTACATGTGTTTCTACAAGGATACCTCTGAGGAGCATGAGCAGTCATTTGCAGTTGTTGACAACAACCCATATATGCATCCATGTGTGATGGAGGAGTATGATGAGTAGCATATTGCTCCCATGAAGGAAGAAGATTGGGGAGCAGACTTGCGAGATGAGCGACTGATGATTCAACATGGAGAGCACATAGCAGAGCATGAGTCAGTTGAGGAGGATGATATGCACAGTGTGCATGATGAACCATTTTTGGAGAGCTAGTGGGAGGCTCAAGTTGAGCCCATGATGGGGGAAGATGAGCAACCATCTTTTGGACTAGCCATTGATGAGGAGGAAATAGTTGCACAACCAATTGGTGGAGCTGCAGTACTTTCAGGCAACAACCCTCTCTAGGAGTACGTAGATAGGGCTTGTAGCACTGTTTGCCCACTTGTGTCCATTATAGAGAGAGGCAGGGTTTTCTAGATGGATCTTATTGATTGATCGGGGGGAGATGCATGAGTTGAGCATGGTGCAACATAGTGAATTTGTCCCATATATAGGTATCCATGCATCCGATCCTTCATACAGGATGGATTGGCAAGAGATCATGAGTTGGTATCCTATTGATGGGGTGATATTCTTAGTCAGGGGCATAGTACAACAGGGGGATACTACATGCTCTCGTTGGTAGTGTGATGTAGGCCGACAATTCATCAACATTCCAGCAGTGCTAGCCCAACATCAACATAGTGGGGTTGACCTTGGGTTGGATTGGAGAGAAGTAATGAGTTGGTATCTGTTATGAATAAAATATATGCATTCCTTTGAGTATATGAACTTTGTTCTTAACAATATTCTATTGGTTGAGCAACATCTATGGCCAGAGATAGAGCACAACTAGAGCCATGGGATATGGCGGGAGATGATTGGCCATGGTGGCATTGGGATCCAGGCGGATCTATTAGTAGCAGGGTGAGCTAGAGATTTGTTTGGGATACAAGGATTGAGGGATACATGCATGATTGGACGACGCGGAGGCATGTGATACAATGGTTTGTATGGGATCCTGGTATCGATATATAGTTGCTTATGCAGCGGTCAGATACATATTGCTCGAGGGCAAGCAATCTTGGGTGAGAGAACTTGTAATGTCTTCATTTTCAGTTTCCTCTATAGTACAACTAGGATGGATTTCCAGTATGTGATGGCTAGGCCACAGGAGCAGGATTACATCATCAAGGGTCCTGGAGGGGTTTTTAGGGATTTTTATGGGATTTGATGACATTCACTTGGCATATTCATCACCAGGAGTGGTTTTGCACAACTTGTTCTTGGTTTCATTACTTTATGATAATTCCTGTAAAATGGCGTATTATTGAGCATAACTTAATTAATTACGCTTAAGGTGGCTTTCCAGGAGGAATATTTGATGGAACACGTTAGTGTAATAGCTCGTTGGAATTGGAAAGATAAGATCTATAGGACGGGATGCTAATAAGTGACTTCCAATGGCTAGAGAAAATATGGTGGGCGATTTACCATTTGCCTAGATTGAAAGTGACTTTAAATAGTCACTTAATTAAAAAGGGGGAAAGATTAATCAAGAGGAAAAGACCAAAAGTGACTTAAATAAATTAAAAGTCACATAAGATGAAGTTAAGGAGGAGTTTGTAGAATAATAATAAAGTAAAATATTTCTAGAAGATTGGAGATCTATCTACTGGGCCTTTAAAAGGAAGAGGAGGAGATCATTTGGGACATATTAGTTTTGAGCATTTGTCTTTGGTGTAGATTGGAGAATTTAGTTCTCTACCTTAGTAGCCCTAGGACAAAAACCTTCTGGTGATTTAGTGAGAGTGGGGGAGAACCCATCTCTGCCCTTGGTGAATTCATCCAGAATTCACAGGTGTGTTTATCAGTTTAGCTTCATTCTGGAGGCTGATGCAATATTGTTGCAGATTTCTTGGGAGGCCACCACTTCAGCCATTTCTTTGTACTCATATGTAATATCTGCTGCATATTAATGAAATATCGTTGAGAATTCTGCATATATTTCTTGTCCATTTTAAGTTGCAGTTTATGTTTTGTGGTTTTGCTGCTAATTTCATGGTAAAAATTTGTGTAATTTGATGAATGAATTTTACGGCATATTTTTCAAAGAAATTCCCTGAAATTTAAGTCAAAAATTAGTTCAGGATATTACAGTATGTGCTACTTAGTTATATGAGCCCAAACTCCTCAATTAAGACAACCAACCTGCACCTCTATGAAAGCTACGATTCTAAACTAATGCAATTCAATTTGAGCATTTACTATTCCTGCTTTACATTAATAAGGGGTCAGGCGTACATAAAATGAACAAGATGTCACATATATGGAGGACAAGGCAACCATTTCCCATCATCATCTCCAAGATTAACATGCATTTCTTCTATATATACCGCAGCAGTTCTAGCCTTGAATAATTGAAATATAGAAAATATAGGGATTCAGGTAATTTTGTGGAAAAAATTGTTCTCTAATCAATAACTGTATAATCTGCTATGAGCATGAACTATTTATATAAAGCAAATCAAGAGATACAACACTCCCACTCAACTAGGGAGAATTCCACTTGCCAATATTTGATCATTGATCATCATGCCATCCTATCATTATGTACCAACTCTACATCTCGTCTCAACTCTGCTGAACAATGACATAGATAATAAAGAAGAAATGATCGAGAGTGAGTCACAAGACCTTGCCACTCTCCACTGACAAAAGTCAGTCCACATAACCATGGGTAGAACCCCAATCGGACTTGATCCTAGATCAAGTTGTTGGACACCATGCATCCTAGACATAGGGAGTATGACCGTACAAGATGCACCCATCTATACTGCTATGGTCCCTATCCTCTTTTCTCAACTCATTGGCTAGATTAGAGGTACTTCCCATGAGTCCCAGACAACATGTGTAGGATGTATTCTGGGGCATCTGCAGGAGAAGGTGAATCACTCATCCTGCCCATATGCCATAGGAGAAGGTGAACCACTCATCCTATTCATATCTCATCAATCGTAGGGGAAGGTGAACCACTTACCCTACACACATGACAACCACCATAGGGAAAGTGAACCACTTATTGAAGAATCACGGGTAGTTAGAGTTAATGAGATTCTTTTGACTTGATAACTACTTGCGAGGTATTTTAGTTTATCTTCTTAACACAATCTTTACTTGTTCTTATTAGAGTGTGTCTTCTTTATGTTCATCAAATAGTTACCAAAAACAAAGAGACAAGAACACATGATGATGGCTTTCTGCCAGGGCCAAAACCTCTCCCTCTTGGAGAGGAAAACCTGCACAAAATTCTTCTTATAGAGATTCTGATTGACAAACACCAAGACCAGGACTCTTGACATACTGAGCCACTCCAAGACCAAGACACCGATCCTCTTCTTTATTACTGTTGAGATCATCATCATCACTATTGTTTCATCGTGGTCATCATTACTGTACCTTCACTGAGATATTCATTATAGCAATGAGATTATTACTTCTGCACCATAGCTTCCCTTTCACTTAGATCATTGCTGCTTCTTACTGAGATCATCTTCATGCCATTGAGGTCTTCATACTGTTATGTATATGTATACATACGAGAGCTGCACCTTGTCTTTACCAAGATTATGATCGAGATCATGATCACTACTATACTGAGATCATTTCAGAGTGTATGCCGAGATATGTATACAAAGGCAGAGTGTCATTATGTAATCATCAAGATCCTCATTATTTGATACTGTGACTGTGTCTGCCGAGAGTGTATTGTTTGGAGATCATCGTTACATAGTTGCCAAGATTGTGGCTGCGTTGTATTGAGACCTATATCATTAATTCACCACCGAGATCATGACTATGTCTGGATGTATGCCAAGACAGAGATATCCTTATCACAACGATGCTTAATCTGTGACTGTCAAGAGTGTTACCACAGAGAAGGTTACACTGTGGTTTCTTGCGTAGTTTCAGAGATGTCCGAAAATATATCTCACTGTGCCCATCTAGAAGTTACAGAAATGTATGCGAAAATCTCAGAGAATCCACATTTTGTGTCCATGAGATTTCAGAGGAATCCGAGTTCAGTTATTCGAAGTTTTGTGATCCGAAGTCCTATACTTTTACGCTGACCCCAACTGGGTATATATAGTGGTTAGTCCCTTGTATTAAGCCGATGTGTATCCATGAAGTGTTGCGTCTATTTCTTTGAGCCGACATGAGTGGATTTAATTCTTTTAGGCCGACATGACTGTCTTTTGCCTCACTTTGCTTGCAGACTTCTTTTGTGCTCATCTTGGAGGATTGTGCTTGGTCTTGGAAGGCCAAACTAGTCACTAGGTAGACTCATTTACATATATGCTCGAGAAGAGCTCTTTACACGTCTTTGACTCTTTGACTTTCCTAGACCTTTCATAATTTACAAAAATAATATTTTCTTTTTCTTGACAAGTACAAAGATCAAAATTACATTTGTAAATACGGACCCTAGTTACATTTTCTTCAACACCACTCACCCTTTGTGTCACATATTATCATGGGGTATCATAGGTGAAGGTGAACCACTCACCCTGGGGCCTGTACACAACATACCTATACAGGAAGGTGAACCACTCACCCTATGGTTGCAAATAGCATCAAGAAGTAGCCCAGGCCCTTAGGAGCTCCTAGAGCACAATGTTCAACCAAGACCCTCATGTTAGGGTTTTTCCACGACTCCCAACCTCTTTTTGATGGAAGATAAACTTGACCTTACCAAGAGGCTTTGTGAGGATGTTGGTCACCTGCGCATCCATCTTGGAATGATGGAGCTTGATTGCTCTTTACTGTAGCATATCCCAAATAAAGTGGTATCTGATGCCAATATGCTTGGAACGGTCGTGGAACACGGGATTCTCTGAATCCCACTCTGCAATATACATTAGTGGTGGTTTCTAGCATGTGCACAAAAAGCTCACTGAAGAGCTTCTTCAACTGAATGGCTTCATAATTAGCCATGCTTGCTGCTTTCTACATTCAGTCTCAACAGTGCTCCCAGAGAACCAGACTTCAGTCCTTGATTCATCCACAAAATAAAGGTGGATCCCAGGAGATACAACACATAGATGTGCTCTTTCCATTCTTCACACTGCCAGCTCAGTCAACATCGGGAAATCCATGGAATCTTAGATTCATGGCAGAGTATGCAAGGCCATAGATAAATAGGCAACTATCTAATATCTGTTGCTTAACCATAACTTGTAGCGAGGTACATACCAGGACCCCAACAAGTTGTCTATAGCTGAATTAGCAACTCCATTTTATCAGACCTGTCTTTCATTTTGACTTTAAAGGTCAATTCTCTCTCATATTGATGAACGAGAGGATCATCATATGTTGGAAAGATATCATCAGTGGCTGCATCTTTGACCATGGCTCCCTCTAAATATCGGGGAAGTGACCTTGCCCAAAACATAACCATCGAGCTGTCTGCAACCTGCTACCTTTCCTACCATTATTCCGTTGGTTCATGTGCCAAAGTTATTCATTCAGTTAATTGAATCATAATCATATAGTTTCGATGCAGCTTTGGAGATATAGCTAATAATCAGAGTTAAACATAAGACATTATGCCAGGGATTCTGTAGCTCCCTCTGAAGTCTTACTTTAGTTGGACATCAAGTCTTCATCAATCTGCCCCCCATCTTTAATATGAAGTCTATTCATACAACAATTGCATCTGTAAACTTCTTTAATCCAAATCAGAGAAAGTTATGATCATGGTCCTTCTTCAACCAAGGTGAAGAAATCCTACAATGAGATCATCCAATCAACCAGATGTTTCATGATAGCTACCAATCCATCATACAGAGGTCCTTCTTATCCAGGCATCTGTATCCATATTCCATACAACTGTTCTTCATAAAATCTAGGCTTTCCAATGATCCGACCACTCTTCTTCATGATTATAGGGGCTGCTGCAAGGGTCTGGACTCTGGTCCATGTTCTTTAAAAGAGGAAACTTCCAAGGTTGCTCATATTGCAACCTTCATCACCATATTCTTTCTTGCCTCCTGAACTTTTGACTGCTTCAAGACTTCCTTCTGATTAGACTCCAAACAGCGATATAATAGATCTTTCCAGTTTCTTGATAGGACATACTGATGTAGACTGCTTCAAATCTGATTATGTCAGGGTTTCTTATGCAACCCTCATACAGAGTTCTGGTCTTTGCTGATCCTAACATCTTCTGCCACACTCTAGAATCTAGATAGTCCAGAGAGAACCCAAGCAATGCATATCATGAATTAGATATTGCAGAAAGATCCAGTGTTGTTACAAAAGGATACGGCAATGGAACTCTTAAACTGTTGAAAAATTGATTTCTGCTTTCAAGGTTCTAATACTTGTTATTGGATGATGAACACTTACAGTAGCCTAGAATCAGTGACACGGTATTGACACAATCATTGACTTATTTATCAAGCCAATGGAGGATCCAAACTAATTTCTTTAGTTTATCAGGAGAAGCAATTTCTGTCATGAAGGATATTGGTGGCATCATAAGCTCATAATCAACAATGATGAAAGGTTAAGCAACTGCTCATCAAGTCCTCAAGTCTGGCGATGTGTGCCTGTAATCCCTGAAGATGTTTACTCATGCAAAATGTGCCACTGAAGATGCCTGCCAAGAATATCAATAACATTGCCCACAAGCCTGCTGATTCACACTTCACTGTCAACCTCTACACATCTTTGCCACAACTATACAAGCCTGAGATGATCCTCCAGAACTGCTTCTTTCAATGAGGTTGATACATGGCTTCAAGATGAATTTCAAAAATGCTTCCAGTGCCTGAAGCTTTCCTTCTTTCCAACATGACCAAATTTTCACTGATCTGAATACCCTAGGATTTTAGTATAGACTCTTATTTAATCACAATATTGCCACTGTAAATCAAAATTCTTCACGAACTCGAATAGATCAGACTGTGTGTGTGTGCGCGCTGAAGTCATTGTTCTTATTTCACAGAGACTCATGCTATCTCAACAGGTCAGCAAATATTCTTCTCACTGTAGGCTAATTCTTTTATGCTACTGTCCAAGACTGAGATCAAGGTGATGAGCCTTTTCTTGTGAGATGATAAGCCTAATTCCATAGATCTGAGATGGCATAAAACAAGACAACAGTGTTGTCCTTCACTGCTGGTTCCATTGAAACATTTTGAAGTGCTTTGGTTAGATTTACCACTGAATTGTCATGTAATTCAATTTAGACAAATCTTTTAACAGATTCACACATCAGATGAGGGAATAAAATACTCAGAGCTCTGTTCTTAAGGAGGGAAGAATGATTTCTTCATTACTGTATCTCAAATGACTGCTGCTGGAATTTTGACAGGAAATTGGAGGAATTTAAGATTTCAGTGCCACAATGTTTCAAGCATGCAGTCATACTGTTTATGCATTGAGTGAATTCTAGTGATCTAGCTCTGTTCTTAAGGAGGGAAGAATGATTTCTTCATTACTGTATCTCAAACGACTGCTGCTGGAATTTTGACAGGAAATTGGAGGAATTTAAGATTTCAGTGCCACAATGTTTCAAGCATGCAGTCATACTGTTTATGCATTGAGTGAATTCTAGTGATCTGAAATCATTCCTATCCAACAACTCAGTGCCTCCGTTGTTCAGTAGAGCATCATGCTTTTCCTCTGAATATGATGACAAGGCTCAGGACGTTTCCAAATTAGGCTTCAATTATTCCATGAAGTAGCTTTGAATAGCATTAGGAAATCACCCTTACCAAGCACTACGAAGACTGATCTGTGGTCCTAGGAAGCTTCGTCAATTTCTGTTTTCTACTCAAATTAGGGCTAGACATTCCCATTATTTAAAAAACCAGAACTTACCCAGAAATTTGTCACAGTGCCCCACAAACTAGAGCACAGTTTTTCATTAGATAGAGACATCATATGTTACAGTTACATCATTGCTATGATTGTTCAATCCTTATGGAACATTGTCCAAACGTCACATTTACAATGACTAGAATCTTTGTCCAATCTTCATTTTCACAAGAACTAAAGATTAGGGCACATGAACCTTTGACATAGGACTCCTCAAGAAGGCTGCATTGATTTTCCAACAGGCCGCGTAAGTGCAGGCCTTGAAGGCCACATAAACAATGCTCTATCCCTAGCAAAACAATCAGTGTTCTGGACATATCTTTTAGGTCACAGTTCTGTCTCTTTCCTGATGAATCTCGGCAGCATAGGTAACACCTTTAGGTCACTATTTTGTCTCTCTTTTCCGAGGAATCTTGACCCTGGTTAGGGCACTGGAACAACCTCACGACAACCCAAAAAACAAACTGCCTCATTTCCTGCATTATCTTTTTGGGAATACACAACCTCACTTCAGCTACATGCCTGGTGTTTCTGCCCTCCAAAACAAGTACTGCAACCCTTCAAACAAGGCACCACAGTGGCTCGGCCCTATCTCCAAAGTCACATAAGATTTCGACCTTCAAAACAGAATATCCTTCCACAAGCAAATGCACAGAAGTGTCTCCAAACATGGCCAGAAAAAGAGAATTAGTCTTCCAAAATGAGCACAAAACTACTGTTAAGAACTCCTTGATTGGGTTTTCGGCCTAGTCATAGTGACTATGTCTTGAGTTCATGCTCAGAATTTGATTTAATGCCACAAGGAGCTCGGTCCTAGGTATGCCTTTGACTTTTGATGTGATGAAGCCTTGATTTTCATGGAGACTTGTCAACAAGCTTCTTAGTGATTGCATTCTCTCTTGCTTGGGCTTGTCCTCACTTGAGCTTTGATACCATGTTAATTTTAGGATGACATGTTCTTTGCTTAGGACAGTTACTTCAATGTTCCATATTAGCCCATTTTTCAATCCATTTCATTTCCATTAGCAATCACATAAAACATTATCACATTGACAATAAGTTATAACTGAAGAAAGAACATAAACGATAAATGCAGGAGACAAGTCAAGACAAGAGAACACATGAGTTTGGCTCAAGCCAGAAAGAACCCCAAGATGGGGAAAACCCTTGATCAAATCTTCTTATTATCAACTATCAAATGTTCAAGAGAGAGAGAGAGAGAGAAAGAGTACAATAATTCAAAGTCAAAACTGACTTGCCAATTTGAAGATCTAATATCACTGCCCTTAGACAAATAGATGGCCCACTCAAAACTGTGTTTCTGGCATTCTGTCAACGGTAGTCAAATTGAGCCCTCTTGAGCTGGAGACATACTACTGTAGAAGATTGGTCTGGTTAGGGCTGCTTACAGATCACTGTTGTCCCTTCTAACTGCTCCAAAACTCCTCCTCTCAACTGCGGCTTTGCTTGACATACAAGATGCTGCCCTTCGCTGGCCCTTAGGGCTGGTCTGTACCCAGATTAGGCCTCTCGGCCCCCCCATCTAGGCTAGTACAGACCTGCAGCCCTACCTGAAGCAACAGTTCAGAAGTGCGGCCTCACAAGGAGAGAATTTCTTCCTTAAGTTGACCACAAACCAGCCCAGAAACAATACACTAACTCGGCCTACCTTTTTGCTCCTGAATTTAGACCTGCAAGGACAAATTTACCCATACAAAACTTCCCAGAATTTTCCTCAAGGCCTGCAACTGTCCTTCTGAAGAATCTCGGCCCTGTTGCAGAAGTAAAACCCAAAACAAACAGCCCTTCGTCCTCCTCCAAGAGCTCGGCTACCTCAGACATAAATTTTCCATATAATGAAGCACTTGAATGTGACTAATGAGGTTGGAGGACACCTCTATTTATATAAGATGGAGGGGTGTCACATGACTAAATAACCCCAAGCCGACCTTGATAATTTGCACATGTGTGGGCTTCACTTCAAAAACATAATTCTCCTTGTCCAAATTTAGTGATCTTTAGGTCGATTTTGGTCCTCTCGAAAAGAGGAATTTGATGCAATAATTATCTCCACCAAATGAGCTGTATAAAGTGGAATTTGGCCCTAGTTGCCAATTTTAACACTCCCTCTCATTTAGTGATCTTTAGGTCGATTTTGGTCTTCTCGAAAAGAGGAATTTGATGCAATAATTATCTCCACCAAATGAGCTGTATAAAGTGGAATTTGGCCCTAGTTGCCAATTTTAACACTCCCTCTCAACTAGGGAGTATTCCACTTGCCAATATTTGATCATTGATCATCATGCCATCTTGTCATTATGTACCATCTTTGTAAATTTCGTCACCCTATGGTCGCACATAACATCAAGAAGTAGCCCAGGCTCCCAGGAGCTCCCAGAGCTCAATGTTCAACCAAGGCCCTCATATTAGGGTCTTTCAATGACTCCCAACCTCTTCTTGATGGAATATAAACTTGATCTTACCAAGAGGCTTTGTGAGGATGTCGGTCACCTGCGCATCCATGTTAGAATGACGGAGCTTGATTGCTCCCTATTGTACATATCCCAAATAAAGTGGTATCTAATGCCAATATGCTTAGAACGGTTATGGAACATGGCATTCTCTGAACCACACTCTGCAATTTACAACAGTGGTGGTTTCCAGCATGTGCACAAAAGGCAAACTGAAGAGTTTCTTCAACCAAATGGCTTCATAATAAGCCATGCTTGCTGCTTTATACATTCAACCTCAATGGTGCTCCCAGAGCAACAAACTTCAGTCTTTGATTCATCCACGAAATAAAGGTGGATCCCAGGAGATACAACACCTAGATGTGCTCTTTCCATTCTTCACACTGCTAGCTCAGTCAACATCGGAAAATCCATGGAATCTTAGATTCATGGCAGAGTATGCCAGACGATAGATAAATAGGCAGCTATCAAATATGCGAGGCTTAACCATAACTTGTAGCAAGGTACATACCAGAATGCCCACAAGTTGTCTATATCTGAATTAGCAACTCCTCCATTTTATCAGACCTGTCTTTCATTTTGACTTTAAAGGTCAACTCCCTCTCATATTGATGAATGAGAGGATCATCATCTGTTGGACAGATATCATCAGTGGCTGCATCTTTGACCATGGCTCCCTCTAAATATCGGGGAAGTGACCTTGCCCAAAACATAACCATCGAGCTGTCTGCAACCTGCTACCTTTCCTGCCATTATTCCTTTGGTCCATGTGCCAAAGTTATTCATTCAATTAATTGAATCATAATCATATAGTTTCCATGCAGCTTTGGAGATATAGCTAATCATCAGAGTTAAACATAAGACATTCTGCCAGGGATTCTGTAGCTCCCTCTGAAGTCTTACTTTAGTTGGACCTCAAGCCTTCATCAATCTGCCCCTCATCTTTAATATGAAGATTTCTCATACAACAATTGCATCAGTAAACTTCTTTATCCAAATCAGGGAGAAAATTATCATCGTGGTCCTTCAACCAGGGTGAAGAAATCCTACCATGAGATCATCCAATCAACCAGTTGTTTCATGATAGCTACCAATCCATCATACAGAGGTCCTTCTCATCCAGACATCTGTATCCATGCAATCATTCTTCATAAAATCTGAGATTTCCAATAATCTGACCATTGTTCTTCATGATTATAGGGTCTGCTGCAAGGGTCTGGTCCATGTTCTTTAAAAGAGGAAAATTCCAAGGTTGCTCATATTGCAACCTTCATCACCATATTCTTTCTTGGCTCCTGAACTTTTGACTGCTTCAAGACTTCCTTCTGATTGGACTCCAAACAGGGATATCATAGATCTTTCCAGTTTCTTGATAGGACATACTGATGTAGACTGCTTCAAATCTGATTATGTCAGCGTTTCTTATGCAACCCTGATTCAGAGTCCTGGTCCTTACTGATCCTAACATCTTCTGCCACACTCTAGAATCAAGATAGTACAGAGAGTACCCAAGCAATGCATATCATGAATCGGATACTGCAGAAAGATCCAGTGTTGTTACAAAAGGATATGGCAATGGAACTCTTAAACTGTTGAAAAACTGATTTCTGCTCTCAAGATTCTAATACTTGTTATTGGATGATGAACACTTGCAGTAGCCTAGAATCAGTGATACATTGTTCATAATACAATCGTTGACTTATTTCTGAAGCCAATGTAGGATCCAAAGTTCAAACTAATTTCTTTAGCTTATCAAGAGAAGTGATTTCTGTCATAAAGGATATTGGTGGCATAATAAGCTCATAATCAACAATGATGCAAAGTTAAGCAACTGCTCATGAAGTCCTCAAGTCTGGTGATGTGCTCCTGTAATCCCTGAAGATGTGTACTCATTTACAATTGTGCCACTGAAGATGCCTGCCAAGAATATCAATAATACTGCCCACAAGTCTGCTGATCCATACTTCACTGTCAACCTCTACACATCTTTGCCATAGCTATACAAGCCTGAGATGATCCCCCAGGACTGCTTCTTTCAATGAGGTTGATACAGGCTTCAAGATGAATTTCAAAAATGCTTCCAGTGCCTGAAGCTTTCCTTCTTTGCAATGTGACCAAATATTCACTGATGTGAATACCCTAGGGTTTAGTATAAACTCTTATTTAATCACAATATTTCCACTGTATATCAAAATTCTCTGCAGACTCGAGTAGATCAGACTCTGTGTGTATATATGTATATATGTGCGCTGAAGTCATTGTTCTTATTTCACAGAGATTCATGCTATCTCACTGTAGGACTGAGAGCAAGGTGACGAGCCTTTTCTTGTGAGATGATAAGCCTAATTACATAGATCTAAGATGGCATAAAACAAGACAACAGTGTTGTCCTTCACTGCTAGTTCCATTGAACATTTTGAAGTGCTTTTGTTAGATTTACTACAAAATTGTGATGTAATTCACTTCAGACAAATCTTTTAACAGATTCGCATGTCAGATGAGGGAATATAATACCCAGAGTTCTGTTCTTAAGAAGGGAAGAATGACTTCTTCAGGACTGTATCTCAAACGAGTGCTGCTGGAATTTTGACACTGCTGCTTCACGCCTCTATATTGGAGATTGGAGGCATTTAAGATTTCAGATCCGCAATGTTTCAAGCATGCAGTCATATTGTTTATGCGTTGAGTGAATTCTAGTGATCTGAAATCATGCCAATCCAATAACTCACGACCTCCTCTGTTGTTTGGTAGAGCATCGTGCTTTCCCTCTGAATATGATGACAAGGCTCATGGCGTTTCCAAATTAGGCTTCAGTTATTCCTTGAAGTAGCTTTGAATAGCATTAGAAAATCACCCTTACCAAGCACTACAAAGACTGATCTGTGGTCCTAGGAAGCTTCATGAATTTCTGTTTTCTACTCAAATTAGGGCTAGACATTCCCTTCAGCTCAAAAACTAGAACTTACTCAGAAATTTGTCACAGGGCCCCACAAACTAGAGCACAGTTTTTCATTAGATAGAGATGTCATATATTACAGTTACATCATTGCTATGATTGTTCAAACCTTTGAATGTCTAAACATCACATTTACAATGATTAGAATCTTTGTTCAATCTTCATTTTCACAAAAACTGAAGATTAGGGCACATGAACCTTTGACATAGGACTCCTCAAGAAGGCTGCATTGACTTTCTAATATGCCGCATAAGTGCAGGCCTTGAAGGCCACATAAACAATGCTCTATCCCTAGCAAAACACTCAGAGTTCTGGACATACCTGTTAGGTGAAAGTTTTGTGTCTCTTTTCAGATGAATCTCAACAGCATAGGTAACACTTTTAGGTCACTATTTTGTGTCTCTTTGCTGAGGAATCTTGACCTTGGTTAGGGCACTAGAATAGCCTTACGACAACTCAAAAAAAAAAACTGCCTTGTTTCCTACGTTATCTTTTTGGGAATACACGACTTCACTTCATCTACATGCATGGTGTTTCGGCCCTCCAAAACAAGTACTGCAACCCTTCAAACAAGGCACCACAGTGGCTTGATGTTAGCTCTGCTAGCCTCTGCGCAGCCACTGAAGCCTCTGCGCAGCTACTGAAGCCTTTGTGTCAGCCCTTAGACCCTCTACGTCACCCATGCTGGCCTTTCTTGGCTCTGCGCAGCTCCCAGTTGCCTCTGCGTAGCACCGAGCTGCGTCTGCGTCAACCTCTCTAGGCTCTGTGCTGTCTCTCTGGTGCTAACTTTGCCTCTCTACAATGTATTCACTGCCCCTCGCTGCTGATCATTGATTCACTTTTGCTTAGCAACCCCGCTCTAGCAAATGAATCACTGATCACTCTGGTGTTTTCTCCAACTGACCCTCAAGCCTCCTCTTATACTTTTCTCGTTGGTTCATCAAGGACCGAGATTAAATCTCTAATCAACGGCTAAAATTAGATTTGGTTTGATCCATGACTTTTGGAACCTTCTATCCCAATTTTATATTAATACCCATTAATATTTTATTTTTAATAAGTTTAGACTTAGGAACTCCATTAAAAATATTAATTACTTTAATATCTCTCAAACCTATTAGACTCTGCCCAAACCATTTCTGGGTCATGGAGAGCTCATGTGCTTTAGCCTCTCCACCAATTTTCATGGCTAGAGCACATCCGATGCTATCACAAATCAACACTCCCTCTTAGCGAGGACTGTGCTCTAGTAATACTCCACATTGAGCATCACCCTGATTATCCAGCATCGGTCCCTGTGCTGATGCTAGGCCTACCTGCCCAACATACTCTGCACTGCTGCCCATGGCCCTACCACTGCCACTGCTGCATCTGTACGATAGCTCCCTCTGCAAACGTGCTGCTGTTAGTTTATCCTCCCAACACGGCATCTGCACTGCATCCCCTCTCATCATGTTGCATCGTGCTGCCCATAGCACTGCCACTGCTAACTGCTGCACTGCAATTCAGTTACCGAGAAGTAAGTAATTGATCCACCCAACTTTGACATCCCTATTAGGCTAGAGACAGTCCCGATGTTGAAGCATCCTCTGCCGCTAACAAGTGCTCCCTCTACTGACCTTTGCACTGTTGCAACAACTCCCTGCATCTCGCACCGTTGCACACCTCTTTGTGCCATCCTGCACTGGTGCAACACTCCCGTGCCTCTCGCAGTGTTGCAACTTGCTAGCCTGGTGCTGTCTCGGGACTCCTGCGCTGGTGCAACACTCTCGTGCCTCTCGCAGTGTTGCAACTTGCTAGCCTCGCGCTGTCCCGGGACTCCTGCACTGTAGCATTATCTACCGCTCCATTTGCATCCGTCTCTACCGACATTCACCAGTCCTACTACTCCTCTTCGGGGCTCCCATAGCAAGCTATAATCCAAGAGGTTGGGTACCTCAAGGATCCTGCTCCTCATCGTCTGTACTCCTCCTGTCTACAGCTTGATGTCTCCCCACTTCTTCTCAAGTGGCACATGAGCACTCATGGCACAATCGTCATCTTCCTCGACTTCTTTCTCCACCCTCCTTGGCACTGCCTTGGTCTCAGAAACTGCTCCCTTACTCTTCTTCCTAGGACAATGGTTCACAAAATGACCCAGTTCCCCACAATGGAAGCACTTGACCTTGGAGAGGTCCTCCTTCTTTCTCTTCTCCTGCTTCCCTACAGACGCTAGAGCTGCATCCTCTTCTTCCTCCTTCTTGATTCTGATCCCTTTGCTGCTATTCCCTGCCTTGGTCACTCGTCTGATCTCTTCTTGACGAAGAGCCACCCATAGTTCCTTCCAATTCGGAAGGCCCGTCCTGCCCAGTATGCTATGGACAAATACGTCCCAATCCTCTGACACTGTGTTCAATGCGGTCCTCACCATCAATTCCTGATCCAGTGTGGCCCCTATGGAAGTTAGTTGATCACGGATCTTCTTCAATCGATCGAGGAAGACATCTATCTGCTCTCCCTTCTGCATTTGGTATGACCACAACGGATTTTCAAGTAACATCTTCCTTTGCACGGAAGTACGCTGGTACAACTTCTTCAGGGCCTCCCACATCTCATTTGCCTTGTCCTTTTCGGCAATATGTGGCACCACATGATCCTTGACCCCATCAAGGATGATGCACTTCGTCTTGGCCATTGCCTCCTCGTACTTCTCATTTCCAGCTGGGTCAACTGGGATCATTATTGTTTTCAAGGCAAAGTCCTTGATGCGATATCTGTCTAGAATGGACAAGATCCTAACATTCTAGACCACAAAGTTGGATGCTCCGTCCAACCTATCCTGATCTCTCAGTCCACCACGACCATTATGTTGCTCTTCTTTCGACTCCTAGTCTCTCTACTTCCCTCCTGGAAGTCCTCTGTTCGACTCCTGCTGAGTCTCTCAACTTCCCGTCTGGAAGTTCTCGGTTCGACTCCCTCTGAGTCTCGATTTCCCTTCTGGAAATCCCTCCTCCTTGGTCTTGCCCTATTAGGTACTGTTTTGACCACAATACCCCACCAGCTTTGCTCCGCAAATTACCCGCAGCCTCCTATACCTCAGCAACTGAAGGATTGAGCCACTTAGCTCTGCGCAATCCCGACACCGACAAATCAACGCCTCTAGCCAACTGCATTAGCCCTCCTGGCCTCTGTGTGAGCCTGATTCTGCCTCCCTTAGCTTCTGTGCTGCCTTCCTTTGGCCCAAAATGATGACGCAGTCTCCCTGTGTCACTCCTTCCTCTGTCGCCTTTTGCACGGATCAACTTTGTCACTTGGGACAACTAAATCTGCTGCTACTGCTTTGCTAGCTGATGCCCTCAGTTTTCCTGTGATTTGCAACCACACTCTGATACCATGTTGAATTTTAAGTCTATCCGTTAGAAAATTAATCTGTATTCTGTTAATTTATTTCTTCTACTTGTTTAAATTCGAACAAGTTATCTAATACATTTAAATACCGAAATAAACATAATATAGTCACAACATCTACAGATCATCAACTGAAGGAAAACAAGCACACAAGTGACACCGTTATTTTTGGACAAATGTCCCCGGAAACACCCAATGCAGGAAAACCGATGCAACGATTCAGAGGGTTTTATTATTATGCAGTTTTCAAAATACAACCAGGGTGCCAGAAATGGCTCACCCAATAGAGAATGCTCTCGGTAGTAGTACCTCTCCTCGTAGACAGATATTCCGGCTGATCAATCACCGGATGAACGATCCCACAGCAACAATTGCAGCTTCCACTACTCTGCGTCACTCTGATAGGGACTACGTCACCCTATCCGGCTTACCAGCACCCAGTCTACCCCACGAAAATCCTCCTAGCGCTGCCTCTTGGCCCTGTGTCAGCTTTGTTAGCCTCTGCGCAGCTACTAAAGCCTCTACGTTAGCCCTTAGACCCACTGCATCACCCACGCTGGCCTCTCCTGGCTCTGCGCAGCTCCTAGCTGCCTTTGCGTAGCACTCAGTTGCCTCTGCATCAACGTCTCCAGGCTCTGTGCTGTCTCTTTGGTACTAACTCTGCCTCTCTGCAATGTATTCACTGCCCCTCGCTGCTGATCACTAATTCACTTTTGCTTAGCAACCCTGCTCTAACAAAATGAATGAATGATCACTCAGGTGTTTTCCTCAACTGACTCTCAAGCCTCCTCTTATACTTTTCTCGTTGGTCCATCAACGATTGAGATTAAATCTCTAATCAATGACTAAGATTAGATTTGGCTTGATCCACGACTTTTGGAACCTTCTAACCCAGTTTTATGTTAATACCCATTAATATTTTATTTTTCCTAAGTTTAGACTGAGGAACTCCATTAAAAATATTAATTATTTTAATATCTCCCAAACCGGTTAGAATTTGCCCAAACCATTTATGGGTCTTGGAGATCTCATGTGCTTTAGCCTCTCCACCAATTTTCGTGGCTAGAGCACATCCGATGCTACCCCAAATCAACAATTTCAACAATAACTTCGACCTAGCAGCAACAAAACTTTGATCTAGCAGAACTTCAACCCAACAGTAGCCTAGCAACAACTTCAGCCCAACAATTAGCCTAGCAACAACTTCGACCCAATAGTTAACCTAACAAAAACTTCGACTCAACAGTTAACTCAACAAGTTCGACCCAACAATTAGCCCAACAACAACGTCGACCCAGCAGAAGCTTCGTCCTTTCAGTGAATATCCCAGTAAATCCACACGAGTGAGAGAGACAAACCCAAAAACTTTGATCTTTCTTCTTCTAGCAACTTCACACTTTTTCTCCTCTTCTTCTCTTAGATATCGAACTTGTGAGTGTGTCTCCAAATGAATTCAAATTGCTTGTATATATAGGCTTCTGGTGAGGTCGAATTACCCTGTTTGAGGCCGACTTGGTGTGGAGGTGACAAATAACTTATTTGACTCAATAATAAGTCTTTTTACATGATTCAAAAGTCCAAGAAGGGTCACTTCAAATGGAAAATAACTCTAATGACTCAGTGTAAATCCTAGAAGTCCTTAATGTGGACTTTGACATAAAACATGATGACCCAAGCATGAAACCCGTACTTTAATAAGTCATTAATAATAATAATATATATATTTTTTTAATTTTTTAATTTTATTTTTCATTTGATAAATACATTTCATTATGACTCAAATACAATTATGAAGACCGAACTTAGTTACATTCTTCAACACTCCCCCTTAACTAGGGAGGTATTCATACATACATATACAAGTACATGGAAGATCTCATAACACATGTACCGTAGAGTTTAGGCACTTATAGTGCCATGGACTAGATTCTTGACCATGGCAATCTATCCAGGTGGGACTAAGATAGACTCAAGCTTTCAACTGGTCTAGGTACCATTAGGCTTACTTGCTAACCATCAACCCAGGGATCTAGGTGCGTATCTAAGGTCAGAGCTCTAAGACCAACACCACCCTCCCTCTTTCTTTGAGAACTAAACATCAACACATATGCTGACCAGATGTCCTCCTAGGCATTTTACGCACACAATCAATAACAAATTTTCAAATACTCATGAGTAAACACAAACCTTCGGGGTCTTCTGACATCCTAATGCTACCTCATAATTCATCACACTAGGCCTTAGAGGCCCCCCAAACAAATCTTGACAAAGGTTTTCTCAATCATTCAACTTCCTTTCCTACTTCACATGCAACAACCAAATCCTGGTTTTCCTTCTTTTAGTACACCTCAATATTCATTCTCCAATTTCTTCTTAAACGTATCCATCGTGACTATAATATGTCCTCCCTCTCAACTTGGGAGATATCCTTCCTTTTATCTCAACTCCTTCTTAACTTAGGGAGATCAACTTATTTCTATAACATTGGAGAATCTTTCATGGCTAACATCCCTCTTGATCATCATCCATTTAACTTCCTTCATCATGCTTATCAAATCAACTTTACTTACGAACATCAACATTTTGAAGATTATCTACATGCACAACTTAGATAGCAAGTACAACCAAATACATATATAAAAGCATGAATTTAACTATATCAGAATCATACAATAATGGAAGCATCAAATACCAAAACTTTGTTATGTTCATAATTAGCAAGAGACACATACTTTTATACTTCAAATTCTATTGCTCGGGTTAGGTTATAACCCCTAGATCACGTTAGTAACTCAATCAAGATATCAGTCACATTATATCTAGGGCCTCAATATTTCTTCTAGAGATATGACATACTCTATTATAATATATTTTAAACCCTAGAAGCAATTCACACAAGTATATTTCTTCAATGTCAACAACTTTAGAATTCATGCACATCCTAGATTCCATACATGAGACACTAAGCCTTAGATGTCAACAAACAAAACCAATCACAACACAATCTAAGGTTTCAACTAAATGACCAACTTCTACTAGGGTTTGTAGTGAACCCTAGATTTTATCATTATAGTGGAACTGGAAACAACATTATCACATCATATCCTAGAATATCAAACTTCTACTAGGGCTTAGATACAAACCCTAGAACTTATCAACAAATAGGTTAGCGCATATACATATCTAGCATTTCATAATCATGTATAAGTATATCGACATCCATTAGGTAAGCCCAGGACACAAATATCATTACAATCTAGATTGGGTTGGGGTTTTGATCAGATAGACAAACATACACCTAGGGTTTCATTCCTAGGAGCTTACTCTCAATACATAAGGGTTTTACTTACAAACCCTAATTTACCAAAACCTCAAGGTCTAGGAACACATTACCATCCAACCCTAAAGGACTAGGGTTTCCATAACAATATTAAACATGACATTACCATCAAAACCCCAAACATCAAAAGAATAGTATTTTCTAGATTTCACTATTAACCCTAAGTAGACTAGGGTTTTGACATTATTAATTACGTACCCTTAGGTTAGGGTTTTACAGAGAACCTATTAGGGTTCCACTAACATAATGCTTTTAATGAGGGTAGATTCAATCTGATGATTAATCTCCCAGACAAGAATCTTTATGATTCAAAGGTTCTAGACATAACACTTTTTTTTCCGGGGAGAAAATATCGTAATTTCCATTATTTTGTGAAAATTACATGTTTTAAATGCCATAGGCATATGCGATTACCGTGACCGTGGTCAACTATGAAGTGTTTGTAAAAAACTGTAAATTACTACCAAATGACCTTGTGATGGGTATACTGATAGCAACTAATCATATACATATTAATTACATGTTTCAAAATTTCACCATTGGTGATTATTGTTCGTTTGACAAAAAGAAAAACAAAAAATTGATAAAATTAGGGCCTGTCTGCCCTCTGTAGTCCCTGATCCATGTATGGTCTATAGAAAAAGCGATAGGTCCGTTCAGGAGAGTGCTCCGTAATCATCCATTCTCCTCGAGGACGATGTGTTGCTTCTTTCGATAGCTTGTCCGCATCTTCATTACGCTCCCTGTAAATATGAGTGCATGAGACATGATCAAAATGTGTTTTGAGAAATATAATATCATCCAAAATAGTTCTGAGTGTATATGCATGGCATGTTGTTAAGTTGTTGAACCAGTTTATAACTATCTTGGAGTCTCCATATATTTGTAAATGTCTGCAATGTTTGTGTAATGCAAAGTATAAGAGGTGTCAGAGTGTGAGCAGCTCCACAAAATTATTTGTGCCCTCTCCCAACCCCATGCAGATGTGAAAGAAATGTGATTTAGTCAGATGTAGGATTATGCCTCCACCACAACCCTGTTCTTGTGCTGCACTGTCGAAGTAGGCCCAGGGGTGTTCTTTGTTTATGATTTCTGGAGTGATGTTCCGAGTCCTGATTACTTGTTCCTCTGCCAGGATTTCCAAGTAACTCATACAGATTTTAGGAGTGATCAATGGCCAGACTATATTTTCCCCCCAAATATAATGTTGTTCCGGCACATCCATATGTACCAACAGACCAATAGTGGCAGGTTCCGAGCTCTCAACATTGTTGTTGATTCCCACCACCTATTCCAGGCAGTAGGAATATCGTCACCGCTCCAGGTATAAGGGATTTTCAGTGTATGTAGGACTTGTGCCCAGGTCTGTTGTGTTATGGTACATGAGAGGAATAAGTGTTGGTTTGATTCCTCCTCTGCATGGCATAAGACACACCAAGTCGGTCCTTGATATGCCCGTTTCCTGAGATTTGATCCAGATGGTGTTTTGTCCATGATGATGTTCCACATCAATAGTTTTGTGCACGGAGGGGCTTTTAGCTTCCATATATTACTCCACCAACACTCTAGTCTATTCGGCTTGTGGTCAACATGTATGATATCATAACCCTCCTTAGGGGAGTAGTTCCCTTTCTTTGCAAAACCCCAGATCAGGTCATCCTCATCGTCCCTTAGGCGCACATGGGATTCTATTAGTGCCTGCAAGTATTTCCTCCACTGCCTTTGCCATTGGTCTGGAATGTCCCATGCCTCCCCTGTTAGCCATGCTTGCTGATAAATGGTTGTGTTGTGGGGGTCCCCAAGATGTGTAATGAAGTGCACTCCATTGTGGTTGAGCAGAGTAATCAGATCCGGTGGGAGTTGGTAGGAATTCCCACTGCCTATCCATGGATCGATCCCAATCCGGACAAACCCACCATTTCAAATCCTCCATATGAGGACCATCCTTATGATGGGAAGTGTGTTTATTACAACCCTCCAGATCACAGATATACCTTTCCTATTCTATGAGGGTAGTCTTAGCCAATCCAGGGCAGAGCTCGGCCATATGTATTTGTAGGTGACCACCTTCGACCAAAGGCTCTTGTGCTTTAGGAGTAGCCAGCCAAGTTTTGCTGCTAGTGCCTAAGTGAAGGCAGGGAGATGTTTTAAGCGCCATCCTCCTCACTTATTAGGAGTTGTAATCTTGCTCCATTTGACCCATGCATAGGGTTTTCCTTCTTTGTGACCCTTCCATGGAAAATGACAGCAGACTCGCTGAATCCTATGTAGTATCCCTTGGGGGATCCAGGCCAGGGACATCCAAAAAACTGGAGTCACTTCCAGCACTGCCTTTATAAGCACCAATCTACCTGCTCTGGAGAGTAGTCGATGGCACCAATTGTTTAACCTTTTGCAAAAGGGATAGCGCCTGATCGATGTGTCCATGTTGTCTAATTATCATCATCAGACTGACTTCTAAGTTGTTATGTAAACCTATTTTGCATGTGTATAATGTGAATAATCTTAGCAGACCCATGTCATGTATGTAACGACCTGGGTAAACCTACTTTTCTAGTGATGATCTCCATTCTAGGAGGTTTTTTGTCTCCCCGATTCATTTTCAAATAATTGGTAGAGTTTTTCCCTCCAGTCTACCTCAAAGCTGGAATGGATTTTGTCGCTAGGATCTTAGGTAAGTTCTAGTGTTCTAGATCGAGTCTATGTAAAAGTAATTTGGGAATAATCCTAACTATTTGGTTAGATTACTTTATTACAAATTACTTGGTTTGTTAGATTATACATGTGTCGCAGAAATGGATAATCTAAGGCTCAATACAAATGGATTTTTCCTCTTATGATGTAAAAAATATGAAAATTATGATGTAAAGTGTCATGAGGGTTGGAAAAATAATTTATCCCCTTGTAGGTTAATTAATTAAATTTTCTGACTCAAAATTAATTAAAATCCTAAATCAGAAATTTAATTAATTCTAGGTCCTAGGTACATTTAAATTCTCCCAAGGCAAAATTCGCCAGTCCTAAAAAATTAAATTTTAAGAGGTCTAGGAAATAAGGTAAACTAATTTTTTTGATAAATTTTAAACCTTTGATCCGTGGGGTTAAGTCAAAGTCAATTTTTTGCGGAAATTAACTCAAAAATTTAAATTTTGAGTTAATTAAAATGCATTTAAATGAAAATTTCGAATTTCTCAAAAATTAAATATTTCGATGGATGAGATTAAAAGAAATTTTGATCTTCATCTAGGGTCGAGATTACTTTGATGAGGATCACTCGAACTAGCCGTTGGAGGATTTATCTTTAAATAGGAGGTCATTTGTCAGTCGATCCATATGATCTTTGAGTCGTGTGCTTAGCAAGAAGCTCTGGTGTAATCTTTTTCTAGATAATAGAGAAAGACTTTGGGGTTAAATTTTGTTTGTGTTACTCTTCATGGAAATACTGTAAGATGTTTTATTTCATGCATATTTTTTTCTAAAGCCATTGATGATGGTTTCTGAAGAGTGATTTGAGTACAGGTGTCTTGCTCAGTTGCTGGGGTTTGAATAATAATTTAAATTTTGAACGTAATAGCAGGTATCTATATTTGTCCAAGTTTTATTATTATTTTCTTGCTCTATTTTTAATGGTTGGATCGAGTTTTGCCGGGAAATCTTGATTTAGCTTATCGGGCGTTCGGGGAAGTTTTCAGTTGGACTAGCCAACTCTTGAATTGTGTTTCTTGAAGAGTTTAGCTAAATTAACTCGGGGATTATCATAAGATTTTTGTTTTGTGATGCATGAGGGTTTCGAGTTAGCACCTCCTTTAATATTTTTTTTTTTAAATTCTTGTGTGGTATAATGATAGATCTGGCTACTTAGAGCCTTCAACTTATAATTATTGTAAGTATTTAACTGGGTTTTTGGGGTTTTTAATTTCATCATTGTATATATCATTTTTGTGTGTTCTGTTTTTTGTCATTGCAAGTACAGATCTGAAGGATAAATTTTGTTTGAAACCAGATCTAGGCCCTGGAGGGTAAGATATGACCTCAATATCATTTTGCAGGGACATTTTTTAGAAAATTTTATAGTCGGAGGGTTTTAAAATTTAAATCTGGAGATTTTATGAGGGTTTCAAGGATTAATCTGAAGTAGAAGAATATCACTTTAATCACAAATTTTTTAGAATTTCTTAAAGGATAAGAGCTAACAGCTTTTGGCTGCGTTTTTCTTTCTCTGGAAAATTTCGAAAATTTTTGTTTACTGCCTGGGGTTTTTTGATCTTCAGTAAATTTTGATTTTTTTTGCCAAAAACCCCACTGCTCCCTCATCCTTCTCCTCCATCAAATCTGTAGCCTCTTCTGCCTCTGTGTTTTTCTCCATAAGCCCCTTATTCCTCCATTCGCCTCTGCCTGCAAAACCCTCTCTGCTATTCATTGATAGACCTACACACAAGGAACTTGCAAAAATGAGCCCGATCCCATCTCCCAGTCCCTCCTGCTCGTTGCTCCCTAACCCGCGTCTAATCCTCAGCGTGCGGCTCCATTGCTGCAAACCCTCACTGCCATCCATTCCACCTTCTTGAGCTTGAGCTCTCCCTTCCGTAGCCAAGTAGCCCTGCCTGTACTTGCCTGCAACCCATCACTCCTCCTTTACCTCCCTCGAGCCTTTCCTTCCCTTCCTTGTTGTGTTCTGCGGCTCCCTTCTCCTCCCGCCGTCGAGCCCCTCCACACCTGCATACACACTCAACATAAATTTAACCCTTTTTATGTTTGTGTTTTATTTGTTTTATGGTATGTATTAGGTTTAGGTTCTTACATAATAAAATTCGATTTTATTTTTTCATATATATATATATTTACTTTGATATTTTGGTTTCGATTTTATTTAGTTTTGGTTGTTCTCATTTCCTTTTTATTTTTTCGTTTTGATTTTGTTTCATGACTTTTTTTTTTCTCAATCAGTCTACTCATGTTATTTATACAAAAAGTGTTACAGCAAGGCAGCTGCCTTGAAAATTCTTGGCATGAAGTTGGCATTTTACAAAAAAATTCTTGACCTCTGTCCGCGGAAGACCTACAACAGTGCTTTTAACTTCCATAAAACTCACAATTGACACACAGCTATCCATCTCTAAACATAAACAAAACATTAACTAACAGAGACCTGAAACATACATTAACACCGAGACTCAAAAGGGAGGCGAACTCCTCCTTCATAAGCCGCACAAAATGGAGGCACGAGCTGGTTCATTCGTCCTCTCAGGTATACGGTTCCTCAACGACCCGACACCCAAATTGAGCTGAGTCATCAGAGTCGGACGGATGGACCTCTGAGCCTGTAGGCTCTCCTCTTGTTGGCGCGCTCGGACCTGCGTTGGTTTCAGAATTCACCACAGAAAGGCCTCCTATGACCTGGCGCTGGTTAACATTCGGATTTGCCGTCCTCTGATCTGCAGGAACCCCAGGATGAGCCGTTCCCAAACCCCGGGCAATCTCACACTTTTCAATCGTAACCAAGACTATGAAGGAGTTTGCCAGGGAACACGGAATGCGGAAACGGGCAGTGGGATGTGCATTATGCTCACAGTCATCGATCCTAACTCGCCCTCTTCCCCTGCCTCTGCCACTTCTGGTGGCTGGATAATTGAAGCGACCAAATTCCAACGCATCCGAGGATGGGTCCGAGGTGGGGGTGGACAGTTGATGGGTGGTGCAACCGCGGGAACCGCCTCGCCTACTCCCCATTCTGGGCCTTTCTCGCGGCATTTTGTTATACCAAGGCTTGACAGAGGAGCGAATGCACAGAGAGGGATGACAAAGAAACGAGTGCTCAGAGAGAAGCGGAGACGGAGCCCAGACAAGTCCGTGAGTCCCTGGAACCAAAGCCAAGCGAAAGACAAGGATGGACAAAGCTTTTGCACCGAGCGAAAGATTGACGAACAGAAACGAACTAACAGAGTGGCTCAGGGAAACGCTCACAGCAACGACCTTTATAGAGTCGAAGGCCTGCGACGGAACCGCGGGAGTGACAAACATATTGAGAGCCATTGCAAAAATAACCAGGAGACTAAAGGACGGTATTAATGCAGCCATTAATAGAGGTGTGTGAGACCAGATCGCCAACCCATAACCATAACCCGTGGCGCACTTGGGCTGACACCTGCCCACTCGACGCGCCTCCAACGTACCATTTGGTCGGTCAATCACCCGCATTCGGGAGCGAGTAGTCCTATTGCGCTAGAGAAGTGCATTCATGTTTGAGTTGTTCATCATCTGAGTCGCCGAGAGGTCCTGAGAAATATGGGATTTGCTGGTTTACCCCTTGATTGGCCAGTCTATCTGCTACTTTGTTGGCAGTGCGTCTTACATGCTTGAAGGTGATGCTTTGGGGATTCTGAAGCCTTTCCTCCAAAAGTTCCAGTCTGCTGAGCAGCCTCCAGCTAGAAGCTATCTTGGCTGCCAATGTACCTGCTTGAATTCTGGTGGCTGCTGTTATTAGGATAAGGGAATCTCCCTCGACCTCTAATGGGAAGAAGTTTTTTTGATCTGCAATGCAAATCCCTTTCCACAGTCCTTCCAATTCAGCAGCGTTGTTGGTGTCTTTGCCAATGGTTCCATAGTAGATATGCAGTACTACGCCCACATTGTTCCTGAAGACCCCCCCAAATCCCGTCGGCCCGGGATTGCCCTTGGCTGCCCCATCAAAATTCAATTTGTATGAGTTGATTGCAGGAGGAGACCAAGTGAGAGGAGAGGCAGAACTGGTTGGTGGACGAGCTTTGACATGGGCCAAAAAGGACAGGTCCAGATTCCAGGCATTCATGATGAGACGTTCCTGAGGTGATTCTGGCAGATCCGTGTCTTGCCAGTTTCTAATAGCTAGAGTTTCTTGGAGATTTTGTTTCAGAAGAAGCCACAGAGTGTCAATTGGCCTGCTGATGTTGTTAAAAATTCTGCTGTTCCTTTCCTTCCAGAGTATCCAATAGAGAAAGCCTGGGATTAGATTCCACAGAGAGTTTAGAAGAGGACTTTGAAAAGGGTGCTTTGGCCATTTTCTGATGGTTTCTGTGATATCTCCCATCCGTTCTTCCGATCTTCTATTGCATTGTTCAATTTTCTCCCATAATTGAGTAGCTAGAGGACAAGTCTCCATGAGATGCCTAATGGATTCAGAGTTGAGATTGCAATTGGGGCATCTCGATGGGCCAATGAATCCTTTTTTTTGCAGATTGTCCCAAGTGAGGATACGCCTCTTGCTTAAGAGCCATAGAAAGGTGGAGACCTTGGACCATATTCCTGGTTGCCAGACCCTTTCCCATATCTGATCCTAGTCTGTCTGGGAAGCTGAGTAGAGAAGCTGGTAAGCTTCCTTGGTGGTAAACATTAGTACATTACCCTTGGCGTATGTCCCCAACGCAGTTTGTCCTGCTGGTTTCAATATTTGATTCTTCTTTGATTTAACTCCTGATCGATCTCGGTATAGGTTTCCCCTTGCCAATTGGCATGCTAGGTGCTAGCGGGTTTCCAAAGTTGAAAATCTTGGAGCGTCTGCTGCTGCCAGAATTGATGAACATGGGTGAGATTTTCTTGCTACATAGAAGCCTGCCAGATTGGCTTGTGGAACAGAGCGGCTAGTTTTGGGAGTTGTTGCCATGAGTCCTCCCAGAACCTAGCTATGGTACCTGAATGAATTTCCCAGAAGCTATGCTCTTGAATAAAGGCGCTATGAAGCTTTGCGGCATTCCAAATCAAAGAGCCTGGGGTTGTAGTGCTAATTCTTATGAGGTCGCTCCATTGACTTCCTGGGGCATATTTTTCTTGCCATAGCTGCGCCCAGGGTATTTGTGGTTTGGAGATCCAATTCCACCATATACGAGCTCCCATTGTGTTGTTGCTTTGGAGAGGATCCCTTAATCCGAGCCCACCCTCTGATTTTGGCTGGCAGACCTCCTTCCATTTGACAAGAGCCCATTTCCTGTTGAGACCAGAAGATCCCCACAGAAAATTTCTCTGAAGATTGCGGATTGCTTTGAGGACCCATTTTGGCGCTGCCAGGATAGAAAATAGATACAGTGGCATGGCCTGGAGAACAGATTTGATCAAGATGAGTCTGCCGGCCATATTGAGAGAGCAGAAAGTCCAGGACGAGAGCCTTGAATCCAATTTGTCTAGAAGAGTCCTCCAGGAAGCGTGCTTTATGGCAGAGTCCAACAAAGGAGCCCCCAGGTATTTAGATGGAAGCACTGCTGTAGAGAATCCCATAATACGAGCGATGTTCCTTTGAGTGGTAGCAGGGGTATTAAAAAAGAAGAGTTGGGATTTGGAGGCATTGATAGAGGTACCAGAGGCTTCAGAGAAGAGAGAGAGAAAATTTTTGTAGGCTTTAGCCTCTTGAGAGGAGCGGTGGCCAAATAACATAGTATCATCTACAAACTGTTGGTGGGATAAGGGATGAAGACCAAGGAGAGAAATGCCTTTTAAAGCTTGAGAAGAAATGGCAGAGTGGAGCAAACGACTGAGCCCTTCTGCCATGAGGACAAAAAGGAAGGGGGATAGGGGATCCCCTTGACGAATACCACGTGAGGGGCGGAAGGGCGATGAGGGGGAACCATTAAGCAAGACCGAGAAACAGGGAGAGGAGATGAGATTCATGATCCATCTTGTCCAAGTGGAATTGAAGCCAAATGCCAATAACATCTGATGAATATAGTTCCAGCTGAGTTTGTCAAAAGCTTTAGAGAGATCAAGCTTTAGAATCATACCTGGTTTTTTCAGAAGCTTTAGAGAGTGGATTACTTCATTTGAAAGAATGATGTCGTCCATTATCTGACACCCTTCTACGTATCCAGTCTGCTCCGGCGAGATGAGAAGAGGAAGGAGAGATTTGAGCCTATTTGCTAGTACTTTGGAGATGAGCTTGTAGATGACGTTGCATAATGCAATCGACCTGTATTTGTCGGGCGTATTTGGTTCATCCCCTTTAGGTACTAGCGCTAAGAAAGTGGCATTTAGGGAGGGGAGAATCCAGTGCATAGATCTTGATTCCTCCACTAATTCCCATACCTCTGTCTTGATGAGCTCCCAAAACTCATGAAAGAAATTGGCGGTGAAACCATCAGGACCAGGTGCCTTGCCATCCTTGAGTTGGGCCATCGCAGCTTCTACTTCCTGTAGTGAAATAGATTGGAGCAGTTTATTGTTATGGTCCTCCGTTATGATTTTAGGAATGTGCTGCGTGATGGTTCTAATTGCTTGATCTCTGCTTCCTGGAGGCTCCCTGAGAATTTCCTGAAAGTAATCTTTAAATTCCTTTTCCATGTCTTCATGCACTTCTAATCTTTCCCCTTGTTGATTGTTGATGAATGCAATGTTGTTGTGCATTCTTCTTTGGATGGCGGATCTATGGAAGAATTTTGTATTCTTCTCCCCTTCCTTGAGCCACTGGATTCTGGACTTTTGACGCCATAGGATTTCTTCTTGCTGCCTGCAAGCCTCAATTTTAGTCCAAAGGGTCTGCTCCTGATGCGCCTGCTCTTCTGTCCTACCCTCCAAGATGATAGTCTGTTGAAGTGAGCTCATTTGCTGTTCCAACTGTTTGCGATTCTCAAAAATGTTGCCAAACTGAGTGTGGTTCCAAACTTGGAGAACTTGTTTTAGGTTTTTTAATTTATGTTGGAATTGGAACATTTTGGCTCCTTCAGGTGGGATAAAGGATTGCTAGGCCTCGCTAACCACTGCCTTGAAGTTAGGATTTGAGAACCAGAAGGCTTCAAATCGAAAAGGTCTGTTGCATCTTGTACCTGGCCGTGACCATTGTAACATAATGGGCCAGTGATCTGATCCTCCTTGGGGCAATATGGAAGCATGAAAGTCCCCTCCCAGGTGTATGGCATTGTCCGAGATGAGGAACCGATCTAGCCTGGAAGCGATATGCTGAGTACCCCTACGCTTATTGGTCCAGGTATATACTCCATTGGAAGTCTGAATATCCATTAATTGATTACTTTGAATAAATTCTTTGAGGCCGCTACTATCACCTTCTAACCTTGTTCTGCCGCCGTGTTTCTCCTCCATCGTCGTTATGATGTTGAAATCGCTGCCACCAATCCAGAGGGGGAACTGCCTGTTAGAATTGAGAATGGTGAGAGTATCCAATAGTTCCAATTTTTGCTGTAAATTTTGCGGAAAATATACATTTGAGAGATGCCCATGAATGTTTGTGCCGATGAGATGGAAGGATGCTTGGATGAGGAAATGGGTGGCATGAAAGTCTTGAAGAGTGAGAACCTGCGGGTTCCACATGATAGCCAGTCCTCTGGAAGCCCCAGAGGCATCTACTGAAACTGAGCAGCTGCCTGACCAGACCTTATTGAGGATTCTTTCTATAGCAGTGTTATTACTTTTCGTTTCTTGAAGAAAAACTAATGATGGTTTTTCTTGCTGGATCAAGTTTTTTAACATTCTGTGTTTTGAGGGGCTATTGAGCCCTCTCACATTCCAAGAGATGAGCTTCATGGGGAACTGTGGGGTTTGGGTTTGTAGAACTTTGTCAACTTAGGGGATCGCCCGGATTCCATAAGTATTTCTCTTACGATAATGGTCCTTTGCAAATCTGTTTTGCGCCCTCTTTTCTTTGTTTCTTTTAGAATTTTTTTTCCATCCCAGGGGCTTCTTGCTTGTATACCTAGACCTTTATTGTGCTGAGCTTTGGTAAGAACTCCTTCCAGCCTGTCGATTTGCCATGGGGGTATTGAATTGTATTCTCTCTGTTTGCAAGCTGTTTCCAATTTGAGGATATCCAGACCATCCAAACTGACATTCTCTAGATCCTCATCCATAATTGTGGGGGTACTTTGATCTTCCATGGATGCGTTGTCATGCAGACTGAGGGCTAGAGCAGCATCTAGCTCCATTGCAGAGGACTGCTGGCCTGACTCTGGAACAGTTTTCTCCGAGGTAGAGGGATGTAAGCCAGTACCTGGAACAGGTTTTTCCGAGTCAGAGGATATTAGTAGGCTGGATGGATCGGATGCGGAGGATGGCCGAGAAGCTTTGATAATCTGGGAGGATGAGGGTGGGGAGGGGATCTCCTGAGGATCAGAGCTTTGATTCTCTGAGGGATCAAGAGAGGAGAGTAAAATGAATCTGTTCTGGGAATCAGGCTTTTTGGGGCTTTCTGGGGCTGCAGGATTTTTCTTTGCATGCCTCCGGCGATTAGGGACTTTAATGAATCCTTCAGAGTCTTTGCTAGATTCATTAGCAGAGGTTTTGGGCTGGGTATTCAGAGGACAATCTCGGAAGAGATGGCCATGTTCATGGCATTTCCGACAACGAAAAGGGATATGCTCGTAATCTAATGGTTGGATCCATTCAAAATCATCATGAAAGAGACTTACCGAGTCTGCAAGAGCTTTGGTCAAGTGCATCTGGACACAGATCCTGGCGTATGAGGTGTATCTACAGGTTTTGGTTTCCTCAGCAACTTTGATGAAAACCCCCAATCTGTTGCCGATGTCCGCTAGCGTTTCCTCTTTCCAGTATTCCACAGGAAGGGAGTACATACGTATCCATACTAGAGCCCAACTGAAATCTTCCTTATCTGGGTTAAACCTAGCTTTCCAATCACGAAGGTATAGACCTGAGGAGTTAAAGAAGTATGGGCCGCCTTCAAATATGCGAGATTTTTCCTCCATGCAGTGGAAAATGGCCGTGAAGAAGCCTTTGGCACCAAGCTGCAGAGTGACTTGTCCTTTGGGCTTCCATTTTGAAGCGATCCAGCCCCACAGAGCCTTTTCAGTTGGCCAAAATCCTAGGAATTTGCCTATGAGCGCGTGGCCCTGCATAAATTGGATTTCGTTGTTGATTCGATGACTGGGGAGGTCAACTTTGATTCGTTCTGCAGCCTTTTAGGATGCATGTTGCCGAGGTCGCCTTTGGCTGTGACGTTGGAGTCTTTTGGTTCACGCCTTTGTCTTTGTCATCCGCTTCACGTGCTGCTGAGGGGTCAGCTTCATTATTGACTAGTTTGGATCCCTGATCTGTTTCTGGGAAACTGCCAGGAGGGGACAGAGGTACTGCAGGCTTGAAAATGTCAGAGGCAGAAGCGTTGAAAGGAGGGGGGGAGGATCCCACCCTCCCGAAGGTGCATCCATGGGAAGGAGGTCAGAAGGTGCACCGCGACGTGAGCTTGGAAAACCAGGAGTATGCAGGGATTAGGGTTGTCTCGTACTGAGCAGAGCGAGGCATCCAATCATTCCCTTTCATTAAAATCAAGTAAAGAAATTTTTTTTTTTGTTTCATGACTTTAATTTGTATGTTTTGATTTTTTTCATTTTATTTTGATTTCATTTAAAAAATATTTAAAAAGCTAAAAAAAATTGAAAAATTTGCATTTTTTGTGACTGTGAGATTACTAAGGAATTAAATCGAACTGAGAATTTATGCTTTCACATTTGAAAAATTAAATTTAATGTGACCTACGACCCATTAAAATTTTAAATTTAATTAAAGTCTTTTGATTTTTTATTTTTGGTCACATTAAAAAATTTAATTAAAAATTTGTCAATTGAATTTTCTTCATATGCTTAGCACATTAAAAATTTACCTAAGGGATAATTAAATTCTAATATGAAGTTCCCTGGTGTCTTTTTGTGTCAAGTGTAAAATTTTAAAGAAAGAATTTTGTGGTATTGATTTCTCTATTGTCAAACACGATTAATGTTTAGAATCATATCTAAAGATTAACTATAGAAAAAAGATAATTTCTAGATTTGGGTTATTGAAGAAAATAATTTTAATTCTAGAATCATATATTGCTTAGCAATTAAATTTCATAGCTCTTCATGGTATTTAATTTCTAGAATATCTTGCATGATAAAGTTTTGAGCATTTACATTTAATCGTTCATGATTGTCACTTTCATGACATTTATAAATTTGCTCTGGATAACTTGTTTTCATTTAGTGTATGGTTAATTGAATATTAAGGTACTGGTCTAAAATCATTTCTATCTTGAGGTTGTATTTGTCTTAATTGTTTGATCTATCAATCTCAGTTAACCAGGACTTGTTTTACATTCATCAAGTTGTTCATCCTTAAGTCTCCTAGAGCCTGTGTTCCACAGGCTATCCTCATTTATTCACCATAGGGACTACCCCTCTTGGCTTGTCTAGGAGAAAGCCTAAACGGAGTGAGCAAGGATTAGAGTGACAACCCTTACTGTGAACGTTGTCGTGGTGCCTGGACACTTTGTGCGACAACACAGTGTATATGAAAGCTACCTCAAGTTTGTGAGGTACATGAAGAAGTCTTGTATGAAGGCTTTGTATAGGCTCCTTAGACTTTATGGATCAAGGTTGGTCCTATATGAGTTGTTTTCTGATGACAACAGAAGAAACCATGTGTCAGAGGGAGCAACATTGACCGAAAAGATTTGTTTAAGAGGGAGCAGTTAAGGCTTCCTCAAGATCCCTTGCTTGAGCTTCAGAGGGACTTGATCTCTGTATTCAAAGTGAAGGATTTTGACTAGATAACCGATGCAGTTTAATAGCATCCGTGGTAGAGGGAGCAACCAGGGTTCCCACAACAAAATCTGCTTCAGAAATAACACCCAGGTAGGGTAAGTTGAAAGTAGCCAAGATGAGGGATCAAGCGAAGGAAGCAAATTAGTTCATGGTTGAACCAAGATATGTGGCTCTACATGTGTTAAAGATGTGAAAATTCCAAAACCAGAATCCTATTGCAGCAATTGGAAATTATTCTCCTAATTGTTAATTTAATTTAACAATTTATTTATTGTTTTCTACAACAAATACTGAATAAATCATACTGCAACCTACACAAGTAAATCTGCGGCATAATAAACGCTGGAAGAAATGCTCATACACACCTAAAATAACTCTGTTATTTTTGGACAAAAGTCCTCGGAAAAATCCAACCTGGGAAAACCGGTGCAACAATTGAGGGTTTTATTATTATGCAACAGTGAAATAATCTGAGTACAATTGGATGTCGAAACTGGGAACCCTACAAAGAAATACTGGCAAAAATCTGGAGAGGAATTTTCCTCACCCCACAGGCAATCTCCAGACACAACTTGCCTTAAGAATTTCGACCCTTTTAGCCTCTGCATAGTTGGATGGATGTCTAGCCTCAGATTGGACTTGATAAAGTCGTTTTGCCTTCTGCTGACCAGAAAGACGCTTCTCCGATACTCTCGGACTCCTTCTCGACCTCTGGTACTGAAAATGTCAATCTCTCCCAGCAAATCGACTTTGCCTCTAGAGGCCACTGCGTTGCCCCAATGTCAATCTTATTGTGGCTCTTCTGCCTCTTTGGAAATGCACTAACCGGACCTAGAATCCTTCCTCTGGCTTCAGTGTCTTTGCCCCTCTCTCACTACTTCGATTTCACTAGCTCTCTCTCCAGCAAGTGACTATTGCTACTCTGGAAATCGATCTGCTCATGAAATCAAATTGCACAAGTGTCTTCTCCATCACCACATCGACCTTCTCTTATAATCCTATGTTGGAGCACCAACGACCAAGATTAAAACATAATCAATGGCTAGGATCATCTTGAAGTCGATCCGTGGTAGTTTCTAGATCATTCACTCCTTAAATTAATTAATTTTGATTAATTAATTATATTTCCTAAGTTTAGACTTAGAAAATTTTTAAAAACTGGTTAATAATCTAATTAATTCATTGCAAGGCAGAATTTCCAAAAATGATTTATGGGTTTTGGAGATCTCATGCATTCTAGTCTCTCCACAAAATTTCAAGGCTAGAACATATCCAATGCTACAAAAATTAACACTCCCTCTTAGCGAGGAATGTGTTCTAGTGCTACTGCACACCTTGTAGCAACACCTTGTCTCTGCATCATCTCCTTTCACGCTGCTGATGTCTGGCTATACTCCTCACCTCACTCTTGGTGGTATATCAGCAACATGGTGAAGTCTTCTTCCAGCCTGGAGGAAAGCCTATCGATCTCTGCTGAAGTTGCCTGTTGGTCCTTCTCCTCCTAGTTGTCTTTCTCCCTGAAGGGACACTGGGTACTATAGTGACTGAGCTCACCACATCTGAAGAACTTGACCTTAGACAAGTCCTTCTTCTTCTTTCTCTGCTCACCCTGTCCTTGACTGGGACCCTTAGATGCGAGGGCCACATTCTCCTCCTCCTTCACTTGTTTCGATCCGATGCTGCTGCCACTAATGGAGCTCTTTAATAAAGCTCGTCTCAACTCCTCCTGCTGGAAATTGACCCACATCCTGTCCCACCTTGGAAAGGTATCTCTACCAAAAATACTTTGGACGAATACTAGCCACTCCTCGAAGATGTTGTTTAGTGCCAATCACACTAGCTTTGTGGGTTGAGGCACTGCCTCAACAATTGACAACTGGTCCCAGACCTCCTAAATCCTGGTGAGGAAGGGGTCTATGCCTTCCCCCTTCTGCATCTCAACTTCTCGTCTAATTACATCTTTCGCTGCTCAGAAGTACTCTGGTATAGCGTGGAGAGAGTCTCCCACATATCTTTGGCAGTATCTTTGCTAGCTATGTGTGAAACAATTTGATCCTAGACGGAGGCAATATCTTTGCCAGCTATGTGTGAAACAATATGATCCCGGACTCCGTCTAGGATCAACCTCTTCACCCGTGCCATCTCCTTTCTATACTCTTTCAGATGGTCTGCGTCCTGGGGAACTATTACCATTGCATCAATATACATCTTCGGGCCAAACTCATCTAGAAGGAAGGACATCCTTGCCTTCTAGATGACATAGTTGGAAGCTCCATCCAACCTGTCTTGATCACGAAGCCTAGCAGTGGCCATCTCAACAAATGTCGAAAATCTTCTCTTTTCCTTCTGCTCAGCTATTCACACTCCCTTGTGGAGTGAGAAAATATGC
Organism: Pinus tabuliformis; assembly: GCA_031772625.1. Classification (NCBI taxonomy): domain Eukaryota; kingdom Viridiplantae; phylum Streptophyta; class Pinopsida; order Pinales; family Pinaceae; genus Pinus; species Pinus tabuliformis. The sequence goes on along the minus strand of CM062807.1, from coordinate 44,475,044 downwards.
TTACAATGACTGTTGATCTGCGGGGAAAAAATTGAACTTCTTGAGACTAGAAGTTCCCTGAGGAAAATGTTCCCTTAGTGTGTGCTCTTCTTCCTTCCACCCGATGCTATCTTTGCTCTAGCAAACTGCTGCAAAACCACTACGTCTAGTTAGAGATTTGCTCTACAAAAAATATTGAGTTGCTCCCTATGCCTATGGAATCACTCGATCTGGAGAGATCAAATTTTTCTGCCCCACTCAGAAAAATCGAATCTCCTCAAGTAACTCGACCTCTTGGCAAAGTGACTGCGTTGCCCTTGGGAATTTCGGCCTGCTGCCCATAATGGGCAGCGAAATTTGTTCTCTCTTCGCCTCTAAGTTCTCCGGCCGATCAACTGCGCTTTGGTACCATGTGAAAATTCCAAAACCGGAATCCTATTGCAGCAACTAGAAATTATTCTCCTAATTGTTAATTTAATTTAACAATTTATTTACTGTTTGCTACAACAAATACTGAATAAATCACACTGCAACCTACACAAATAAAACTACGGAAGAATAAACGTTGGAAGAAATGCTAGCACACATAAAATAAAATAGTTATTTTTGGACAAAAGTCCCTGGAAAAACCCAACGTGGGTAAATCGGTGTAGCAGCTGAGGGTTTTATTATTATGCAACAGTGAAATAATTTGAGTACAACTGGATGCTGAAATTGGCTATCCTACAGAGAAATACTGGCAAAAATCTGGAAAGGAATTTTCCTCACCCCACAGGCAATCTCTCGACACAAAGTGCCTTCAAAATTTCAGCCCTTTGAGCCTCTGTGTCAGCCTCTGGACTGCTTTGCGTAGCTGGATGGATGTCTAGCCTCAGATTGGACTTTGATGAAGTTGTTATGCCTTTTGTTGACCAGAAAGACACTTCTCTGGCACTCTGGGACTCCTTCCCGACCTCTGGAACTAAAAACGTCAATCTCTCCCAGCAAATCGACTTTGCGTCTAGAGGCTACTGCGTTGCCCCAGCGTCAGCCTTTCTGTGGCTCTTTTGCCTCTCTGCAAATGCACTCACCAGATCTAGAATCCTTCCTTTGGCTTCACTATCTCTGCCCCTCTCACTACTTCGATCTCACTAACGCTCTCTCCGACAATTGACTACTGCTACTTTGGAAACCAGTCTGCTCATGAAATCAAACTGCTTAAGTGTCTTCTCCATCACCACATTGACCTCCTCTTATAATCCTTTGTTGGAGCACCGATGGCCAATATTAAAACATAATTGATGGCTAGGATAATCTTGGAGTCGATCCATGTGAATTTCTAATACATTCACGCCTTGACCTAATTAATTCTGATTAATTAATCATATTCCCTAAGTTTAGACTTACAAAATATTTAAAAACTCGTTAATAATCTAATTAAGTCATTTCTAGGCAGAATTTCCAGAAATGATTTCCGAGTTTTGGAGATCTCATGTATTGTAGTCTCTCCACAAAATTTCAAGACTAGAACACATCCAATGCTACAAAAACTAACAAAAGAACCATCATAGTACAGTTGGTCAGGCACAGTCAGTTATGGTTTGAGATATGACTCAAACAATGATGTACAACTGCAGGGATATACATATTCTGACTAGGCAAGGAGTGCAGATTACAGTAAGAGTACTTCAGGAGGATGCTTCAGTTTGTGCTTTGCTATGATTTCTTGGATAAGCAGGAAGCATAAATCTGTCACATTCAACATTGTAGAAGCAAAGTATATCGCAGCTAGTGAAGCTTGTATTGAAACGATATGGCTTCGGAAGCTGATTGCAAGATTGTTTGATCAGGTAGGTGCATATGATAGCATGATGACAGGCAAGGCACCTCGAGACCTAGTACTAAGACATGGTGTAGGAAGAGAGCAGTATGGCTCCAGTATCACCAAGCAGATTGTCCCAGAACAAGCTTGAAGTGATTAAGCATGTCTCTCTCAATAAGGAGTGATGAGACAACAACATTAGTGGACAACCATTCTTATGGAGAATGGTCCTATATATTTCTCAATGAGAGAAAGTGTTGATATGATAACAACATGAACAATCATTCTCCCTATGTCAAGGATGTTGAGCAATTGTAGAGAATGGTCCTAGATCCAAGATCACTCAGTTGAGTGTGTGGCTTTTAGCATCAAGCTCAATCTCTCCAGACAAGATGAGGAGCTAATTTAGCATTGGGCCCAATTGGTCATGTAGAGTGTGGCCTTTGGAGCTTCGCCACGAGTCAAAAAGATTGACCAGGATGGTGAACCAAGACTAGTCTAGGTCAAGAGTACCAACTAAGATTACGGGTCAGTTGTACTGACCAGAGTTATGATTACTAGTTGATGCTAAATATTATGCCATTTGCTTGGAGTATTGACCAAGATGGGTTAGTAGTACCGACCAGTTGGGGAAACTTGTTGATGTTGATGATTTACCACATGTCACAGTTGGCAATGGATGACTAGATTATGGTAACTGAATGATGATGCTATATGTCAGAGTTGTTGACTAAGCTATAGATGATTGTTAATTTTGGCAACTAGGGCCAAACTTCACCTTGAACAACTCATATGAGGCAGCGAATATTTTTATTGGATTCCTCTCTCCGAGAGGTGTAGGATTGATCTAAAGATCATCCCATTCTGACATGTACAAATGGAATTATGAATTTATTTTGATTATGGACAAATTGTCAAGGTCGGCCAACAAACTCATGTAGGCTCAGAAGCCCAACAATCACGTCTATTCATCCTCAATGTTTGCATATAAATACAAGGTGCCTCCTCCTCATTTGGACACTTCACTCACTCACACATCTCTCTCTTCTTGATTGGGTATGGATTTCTGAGGCTTCTCTCTCTCCACACGTGTGAAGAAAGCACTGTACTTTTTCTGTCCTTGCGTTGACCGAAAATTGCAGAAGGCTGTTTTGACCAATGTTGACCATATTTGACTGCGGTTTTGTGTGGGGTATTTCTGTTTGGGCAGGCCGTAGTTCTGGGCACGAAATCCGAGGCTATTTGACCAAAGTTGACTATGCTAGGGCTTGTTGCTACATTGACTTTCGTTGACCATGTTTGACTGGATATTTTCAGACTATTTTTGGCTGATTTGATTTGTTGTTGGAGGCCAAGTTGACCGAGTTTGACCGAGCTATTTTGGAGGTCAAAATCTGCGCTGTTGACGAACGTTGACTTTCTGGTTAGGGCTTTCTGTTTTTGCTATTTGACTGATCAGATTTCACTGTGATTGGGTAAGTGAATATTGTATATTGTACTCTTTCTTTCTGCTGAACTTTTGAAGAATTATAAGAAGAATTGATCGAGGGTTTCCCCACATTGGGGTTTGTCCCTTGCTAGTGCCATATCTTGTGTCCTCTTGTCTTGGCTTGTCTTGTATTGTTATTGTTTATGTTCTATCTGCATTTTACTATGATGATGATGTGATTGCTAAACTGGATATTGATATTGGGCTAATAAAGAAATTGAAGTAAAATTGCTCTAAGCATACAACATACCATTGTTATCCAAAAATTAACATGGTATCAGAGCTGAGGTGAAGACAAAGCCCAAGCAAGAGTGAGAAGAGCAATCACTGATCAAGGACAAGATTCAATGGCCTCCACATCCTACTTCAAGTCTGATGACAAGCTTCATGATAACTCTGATTATCATGCATGGAAGATGTCTCTTGATTTGACTTTAGAAGAGCAAAGATGTTATGGATTATGTGCAGGGAAAGATTTCAGAACCTCCTTCAAATGCACCAGCTGCTGCTAAGACAAAGTACAAGAAGGGTGAAGTCAAAGCCAAGAAGATCATCAGGGATTCTATTCATAAGCATTTAGTTGCTTACATCTCCGATTTGAACACATCAAAAGAGATATATGATAGGTTGGTTGGCATGTTCAAATCTAGCAATGCAAACTAAATTCTTTTCCTCAAGAACAAGCTGAAGGATATAAAGAAGGGAAGAAATGAAGATATTCAATCCTACTTCGTGAGGATTATTGAGATAAAAAATGATCTTCTTTCAATTGGAGAAGCTATTGCTGATAGGGAGTTTACTCTCATTGCGCTTGGAGGACTCCCTCGTGAATGGCACGTGTTCAACACTACTATTCTTAACAACGACAGGATTCCAGGTTTTGAAGAACTGCTGACTAGATGTTCTCAAGAAGAAACAAGGATGATGGAACTAGATATGCCTTCAAATAGGAATGATCCTATTGCATTCTCTGCTCATGCTAAAAGAAGAACAATGCAGGTTCAAACAAGCAATGTCAAGGAAGGTCAGGTTTCAAAAATGGAAAGAAGGGAAGATGCTTCATTTGCAACAAGTTTGGCCACTATGCTAGGGAGTGTCCTAATAGAAGGGATACACCTCATTGATGACAACCACAACAACAACAATTTCAGGGGCAACAACAACCAAAGAAATGGAAGATTCAACAACCGAGGATAAAGGAATGCTCCCGCTCCTCATCAAGGAAGTGGTTGCCCTCCCAAGAAATCAAGAAACACCAGGTATGATGAATCAAATGTTGTTGATAACAAGCAAAAATAATTTTATCTTATATCTGCCCTCTCCACTGCATCTCCTTCGGACACTTTGGGAAATTGGTTGATTGATAGCGGTGCCTCAAGCCACTTCACTGGGTATAAGGAATCTCTTTCAAATTTGATTGAAAAGGATACAACTTTGGAAATTATCCTTGGAGACAATGCCACCAATCCCGTGAAGGGAGTTGGGAATGTACTCTTCAATTGAATCAAGGTAACACCATTCATCTACAAGAAGAATTATATGTACCCGATCTAAAGAACTTGGTATCTATCTTGGCGATGGAGGAAAAAGGATTGAAGGTGGCATTTATTGATGGAAAGGTACGTGTGTGGAATAAAAATTTCAAAGATGCATTTACACTTGGCTTCAGGGTTGATAACCTATATCAAGTTGGAGGAAGCCCATTGGGAGCTATGTCTTGCGACATATCACTTCAATCCAAATTATGGCACTGGAGGTTTGCTCATCTACATTATAAGGCTCTACCCGATGTGAGGAAGATGGTGACAGGTATGCTCGAATTTAAAGTAGAACATGAAGGTGTTTGTCAGGGGTGTGCTAAAGGAAAGCATACAAAGGGGCCATTCCCCTCAAGTGATAGCAAGACTACTGACATATTGCAATTGGTTCATTTTGATCTATCTGGTATTATGCTTGTGAACTCATTCGGAGGATATTTATATTATGCTATCTTTATGGATGATTTCTCTCGCAAGACTTGGATATATTTCTTAAAGAAGAAGGACGAAGTATTCTCATGGTTCCGTTCTTTCAAAGCTTTGGTCGAAAATCAAACCGGGAAGAAGATCAAAATATTGAGGACCGATAATGGAACCAAATATGAATCAAATGAGTTCAATAACTATTGTAGAGAAATTGGCATTAAGAGGGAGACTACTACTGCATATACTCCTGAGAAAAACGGTGTTGCTAAAAGGAAGAATTGTTCTATCGTGGAAGCCACTCGTGCCATGCTTCATGAACAAATCCTTCCGAAGTTCTTATGGGATGAGGCTGCAAACACCGCTGTGTATGTTCAAAATAGATGCCCTCATCAAGCGTTGGACTCCAAAACTCTCGATAAGTTTTCACCGGTAAGAAACCTGATGTTTCTCACTTCAGAATTTTTGGTAGTCCCGTATATTTTCATGTGCCGAAAGAAAAGAGAAGCAAATTGGATGCTTCTAGGAAGAAAGGAACATTTGTGGGTTGAAACTTCTAAGGCATATAGAATCTGTGTCTAGCCAAAGAGAAGTGGAGATAAGTCATGATGTCACCTTTGATGAGGATGTTGCCCTTGGGAAGATTAGTAACCTTCCTCTTCCAAGGAAGGACAAAGAAGCAGATTCAGGAAAGCAGGGAGAACCGCAGGATGAACCGATTCCCGATGTTGAAGGGCCAATGAATCCCATTGATCACCCCCTCATGAGCCATCCTCCTCAAAAAGGAGACCCTCATGGTTTAGGGAGATGCTTGAAGATGCCGAGAGACATGTTGCACCTAGGGGGACATTTCGTGAAAGTAAGAAGCCGAATAGGTACCAAGGGTACTTAACTGCAATCAACACCATTGTTCAATATGACCCTTGCACATTCGAAGAAGCTGCAAAGCACCAAGTTTGGAAGGATGCAATGAACAAAGAGTATGAATCGATTATGAAGAATGATGTCTGGGATGTGGTCCCTAAAGCCAAGGACAAATCCGTTGTCACCTCGAAATGGCTCTACAAGATCAAACATGGAGCTCATAGAAGTGCTGAAAAGTTCAAGGCTAGATTTGTTGCTCGAGGCTTCTTTGAAAAGGAAGGTGTAGATTATGACAAGATATTTGCATCAGTTGCCCTCTACACCATCATCCATTCAATTATTGCCCTTGCTGCCTCGCAAGGATGGAATCTACAACAGATGGATGTCAAGATTTCCTTCTTGCATGGTTGACTTAAGGAGGAAGTCTATGTAGAACAACCTAAGGGGTTCGAAGTTCAAGATCGTCAAACACATGTATGCAAGTTGAAGAAAGCCCTCTATGGGTTGAAACAAGCACCCCAGGCTTGGTATGAGAGGATTGATAGCTATCTAATGAAGTTGGGATTTACAATAAGTGAAGTTGATCCGAACCTTTATTTTAAGGTTGAGAATGATAGACCTCTCATCTTGGTACTTAATGTGGACGATCTCTTTTTGACAGGTGTGAACCCTCTTATTCATTAATATAAGAGGGAGTTGGCTTCTGAATTTGAGATGAAGGACCTAGGATTGATGCATTACTTCCTAGGGTTGGAGGTCTGACAAAAGCCAGGTGAAATTTTCCTTTCTCAAGGAAAATATATTGTAAAGATACTTGAAAGATTTGGGATGGTGGACTGCAAGTCCATGACTACTCCGATGGAACTTCACTTCAAGAAGTTATGTAGAAGTGTTGCTAGGCTGGATTTGGGAAATCCTTCTGAGTATCGGCAACTCGTGGGGGCCTTGATGTTCTTGGTGAACTCCCGTCTGGACATATGTTTTGAAGTGAACACATTGAGTCAGTTTATTGTCAAGCCTCAACACATAGATTGGATTGTTGCCAAGAATCTCTTGAGATATTTCTGTGGTACAATCACTTATGAACTGAGATACACTGCCGGGAATGTGAGGTTCAATGGTTACTCTGATGCAGACTGGGCTGGTAGTGTGGTGGATCGTAAAAGCACATCTGGATGTTGCTTCTCTGTAGGTTCTGCTTCGATATCATGGATGAGTAGGAAGCAGAAGTCGGTTGCATTAAGCACTGTTGAGGTTGAATACATTGCTGCTAGTATGGCCTCCAGTGAAGTTGTTTGGTTGAGGAAGCTCTTTAGTGAGCTATTTGGACATATGTTGGATACCACCGTGATCTTCTGCAACAACCAGAGTGGGATTCATCTTTCAAAGAATCTCGTGTTTCATGACCGCTCCAAGCATATTGATATCAGGTACCACTTTATTCAGGATATGGTACAACAGGGAGCAATAAGGCTCCAACACATTGGGAATGATGATTAGGTCGCCGATATTCTTATGAAGCCCTTGGGGAAGGTCAAATTCTTAACCTTCCGTGAACGACTTGGAGTTGTGGAGAGACCCTCTTATGTGGGTCCCATATGAGATGGATGTTGAGCTCTAGGAGCTCTGGGGGGCTTGGGGTACTTCTTGGAGCAATGAGCGACCATAGGGTGAGTGGTTCACCTTCTCCTAGTGGTGCGTTGTGTACAGGTGGGTGGTTTACCTTCCCCTGTGATACCTCATGGTGACATATGCATAGGTTGAGTGGTTTACCTTCCCCTATGGCATATGGGTAGGATGAGTGGTTCACCTTCTCTTGCTGGCACATCCTACCCATGTAGTCCGGGACTTATGGGAAGTACCTCTCATCTGGCCAATGAGTAGGGAAATGAGGATAGGGACCATAGTACTACCGATGAACGTATCGTGTACTACCGTACTCCCTATGCTAGGATGTTGATATTGATCTGGGATCAATGGGAACTGACTTCGGGTCGGTTAAGAGTGTATGACACACTCTCTATTATTGGAGACTGACTTCGGGTCAGTGGAGAATGATATGATACATTCTCAATCATTTCTTCTTTCTTCATGGTTCAGCAGAGCAAAGACATGGATGGTACAAATTGTCAGACAATTTGGTAGGTGAAGCTCTCCCTTGTTGAGAGGGAGTGTTAATTTTGGCAACTAGGGCCAAACTTCACCTTGGACAGCTCATATGAGGCAATTCATATTTTTATTGGATTCCTCTCTCCGAGAGGTGTAGGATTGATCTAAAGATCATCCCATTATGACATGTACAAATGGAATTATGAATTTGTTTTGATTATGGACAAATTGTCAAGGTTGGCCAACAAACTCATGCAGGCTCAGAAACCCAACAATGACGTCTATTCATCCTCAACGTTTGCATATAAATACAAGGTGCCTCCTCCTCATTTAGACACTTCACTCACTCACACATCTCTTTCTTCTTAACTGGGTATGGATTTTTGACCCTGCTCTCTCTCCACACGCGTGAAGAAATGATTGTACTTTTTATGTCCTTGCATTGACCGAAAATTGCAGAAGGCTGTTTTGTTCAGAATTGACCATCTTTGACTGTGGTTTTGTGTGGGGTATTTCTGTTTGGGTAGGCCGCAGTTCTAGGCATGAAATCCGAGGCTGTTTGACCTCTGTTGACTGTGCTAGGGCTCGCTGATGTGTTGAGTTTTGTTGACCAGGCTTGACTAGATATTTTCGGATGGTTTTTGGGCTGATTTGACTTGCTGTTGGAGGTCAAGTTAACTGGGTTTGACCGAGCTGTTTTGGAGGTCAAATTCTGCCCTGTTGATCAGCGTTGACTTTCTGGTTAGGCCTTTCTGTTTTTGTTGTTTGACTGATCAGATTTCACTGTGATTGGGCAAGTGAATATTGTATATTGTACTCTCTCTCTCTGCTGAAATTTTGAAGAATTATAAGAAGAATTGATCAAGGGTTCCCCACATTGGGGTTTGTCCCTGGCTAGTGCCATATCTTGTGTCCTCTTGTCTTGGCTTGTCTTCTACTGTTATTGTTTATGTTCTATCTGCATTTTACTATGATGATGATGTGATTGCTATGTTGCACGAAACTTCTAGGAACTCGGCGTTTCGGGCCGTACCTGTACCCGAACCTCTGAAACTTGGCCGAAACTCGACCATCATGTAATCATCTATGAGAGTTAATATAGACTTGTTTTCCCTTCTAAATTGTCATCTATGGGCCTTTTTCCCCTTTTTCTTGCAAAGATAATGTGTTATTCACTTATTTATTTATACATATTTTTTTTATATATACATATATGATGTTTCAGCTAACGTTTCGACCAATGTTTCCATTTTTGGGAGGTGACGTTTCTAAACGTACATGTTTTGGAAACTCTGAAACGTTTCGGCGTTTCGTGCAACTTAGTGTGATTGCTAAACTGGATATTGATATTGGGCTAATAAAGAAATTGAAGTAAAATTGCTCTAAGCATAGAACATACCATTGTTATCCAAAAATTAACAATGATGCTATATGTCAGAGTTGTTGACTAAGCTATAGATGACGCTGATACTGATGATGAATTGTTATAACCTTTTCTTAGAGAAATTTGTCAACACGAGAACATCTAGATAGTCATTATGAATACCTCCCTAGTTAAGGAGTGTTGAATTTTGTAACTATGGTCAATGTTTATAATATATATTTTAGCGTTTAATGTATTTTGTAAGTATGTTCTTCATGCTTGGGTAAGAAAGAATATATTAAAAGACATGTTCTTCATGTCGGTTGTAAAAGAGAAAAAATTGAATTTGTAAAAGATGAATTTTAGGCTCCCAAAGATGAAGTCGGCCTCCTCCTAGTCAAGTCAGCCCAACCTCTAAGAGGTACCCATTTGGCCAGCAAGAAAGATATAAATAAGAGTGATTCGACATCCTCCAATGGCAATTCAGATTACTCGTCCAAGAAAGTATGTTTTCTGTTGATAATGCGAAGGATGGACAAAACTAAAAGGACGAAGATGAGAAGTCTCTCTTGATTAGCCCTCACTCTTATGGATTTAATCTTGTTCTTGGCTCTCGCACATATGACGAGGAAGGCCAAACCTCTGATGTACTATAGGATTACAGGAACAAATTTATGGAAGGTAGAAGGCCTAAACTATTATGTGGGCAGATGACTTGACGAGGAGGATGGACCAGGTTTGACCTAGTGTTTGACTAAGATGTATCTCTGTTGAACCAAAGAATTTCTCTATTGAAAAAGTTGCTGGGTTTTCCCCATGTGGGTTTTTCAGCCCCTTGTTGCTCTCTCTATAAGCTCTTGTGCCCTTGTGTGGCTGTCTCTTCATGATCCTACTGGCATATTGTTTTATTGTTGAAGTTCTTTGAATAATTGCTTTATGATGAGCAATAAATGAAAGAAAAGATCAATCTAATCAAATTCATAAGAAGCAATTATCGGACTAGAGGACTCTTGAAAAATCAACAACACCCTTTCATGGTGGGGCAGACTTGCTTCTTTTGAGCCTACATGAAACCCAAAAACAAAATTTTATCTTATTTTGTTTTCCATAACTCTTCTAGGACAACTTAGGAGGCCTCTTGGCAATACCTGCCCATGCTACACAAAAATCAACAAATTGTTCAATACAATTGTTGATTATAATCTGTAATTTATATAATGTATGCTCATGTTTATAAATTATTTATAGCTGAATGCCTTCAATTTATTTTGTGTATTTAACATTTTCATTGTTCTAGGCTTTTATGCATTTGTCTTAATAATTCTCTCTCTATATGTGCGTGTTATATTGGATCCGTCCACCTTAAGATCCAGATTCACTCCAAACTTAGAGGATTGAAAAACTGCCAAAACTGACTGCAATAATGATCCTACCGTCATTCGTTCACTTGTTGAACCTTTGGATTTTGAGGTCACCTCTGATACTAACTGCAATCATGAATAGTCTAAACAGAATCCATGGCAGCAGTAACAATCATAATATGCTGGAGCTTATTGATTTGAAAGACAAGGGATAGGGTTTACTGAAAGAGAGGAGGGGCTCGGAGATGTGGTGTTGTTTGCTGTAGAGATATTTAAAATAATAAAATTAGACGATTTCACCTATATATTGTTATATATGCACCATGATCTTTGTTGTATATACTTACAGTTGTATATAATTATAATTGCACTATGATATAGTTATATTAACAGTCCTCATCTTATATATTGTTGTTGATTAACCCGACAAACTAAAAGCTATAGTTATAATGTTGACTAGCTTAGATTCATTTTAACTCTAGATCTATCAAGCGTTGAGGGTGATCAAGTCTCATTTCACTCTAAAAGAGGTTTGCACCTCAGGAGATTTGATTCCTCTTGGTGGTAGATCCGGAGTTAAGATGGATCTAGGCTGGTTTAATTATTGAGCCGAGAGGCTCATTTTACAACCCAGTATGATGTGTTCTACAACCCAGTTTGATGTGTAAGGGTGCCCGTTCGTCATCAAAGTTGAAATTTTGCTCATGTCGGCCAAAGTAAAATTTAAAAAAAAAATCTAAAAATAAAAAAATTAAATAACTATACAAAATATTTAAATAATATTGGCTCATAAAAAAAATTGCATGTGAAGAAATTGGATCCTTTTGAGCTCATGTTAGATCTGTATTTAAAATGGATCTATGCTGGTTAATTAATTATAATTATAATTATAAAATCAAAATTATAAATATAATTATTAAATGTGTTATTAATAATTATAATTTATATTTATATTTATATTTATTTTCAGGTAATTTTACTGAGTCAAAATGAATAGAACATCGCTTCCCTACTGGTGGGCTGGAGAGCTCTCAATGTGGATTGTTGATATAACTTTATCGCATAACGTTAACTATACACTTATTCTTTAAGTAACTGGAATTATATTATAATGTATGTATAGTATCTTTATATGTTTTGGTTTGCTTATTATTTATAAGCATTATACATCAATTATTTTATTTAATTATTGTATACTAATTTTTTATGTAAGTTTTATTTTTAAAATATATAAAAATATTTTTATATTATTTGTACTGTGATCTGGATCCCGTCTTTTCAAAAATATGATGAATCTGTATCCAAATCATGATTGCTTAAAAAGTTTCTTTTTGCGATCTCAGGCTCCATGTTCCCACCTCCCCGAAACTAAGTGCAATGTATGATTTATATAGGCATTATCGGATCCAATCGAAAATATACACTTTTCTATTTCACTGATATAACTGGCCAATTCAAAGATGAAAGTTGCTACTTCGTAATTTTTTCATGCAATAACTTGTATCATAATTACTACAAAATGCAGATGAAATTAAATGCAAACTGCATGCTTGACAAGATGATTACATTGTTCATATTTAACTATCCTTAAGGATTTTTCATTGCTTATATGATTTGCAGACTACGTATGAGAATTTCCGGTACAGATCCGAAAATAGAATTAATCCTTACAATCTAGGGGCAGTAAGGAACTTTCGTGAAATTTTATGCACAAAGATACCAGCCTCTAAGACCGACTTCCGAGCCAAAGTTGAGCGGGATGCATCAAGACACGTGGTGGATATTCATTCAAATACAGACTATCAAGATGACCCAGGAAATTTCCGCACCAAAATTGGTTCTGATGTGGAAACCGGTGGAACATCAACTGGAGAACATGATCTGGAGCTGGAATCCAAAGATGAATTGCAGAGTCAACTTAAAAATGGTCATGATATTGGTTTGGACATTAAAGATGACAGTCAAGATGCTTATCAAGAAGCTTTTACACGTGCTTTAGGGATGCCACTTCACGTAGATGTCAGTGATACAAGAAGTGGAGCTCATCCCAGACAGTCTAGTTGGGGTAGAAAAAGTGAAAGCTGGGAAATCTCGCCTGATTTACTTGCAATGGATTCAGGGGCTAGGGAGAGTGGCCGATTTAATGGACGCAATATCCCACCAGAAAGGGTAAACAAATAGGTATTTATGTTTGAGATCCATTTTCTAGTTAAAAATGGTTCTTGAGCAGGTTAAATGAGATCTACAAGATCACTCAGCTGCTGGATTTTGCTCAGTCAAGCCATTTGTACCCTTTTAATATTTCACATGGCAGTCAACATAACCAGTATCATTGTTTCTCTCTATGTTTTTCCTGATGTATATGTATTTTTGATTTTTTACTATGATATTGCTGATTCGACAGAGATGATTCTTCTGTAAAAGCTTTTGAAATGTGTGAAAAAGAAAAATGAGTGATTGTTGAGCTACATCTAGCGTTAGGAGAATTATTGGGGTTTTGATCAGAGATGCATGATAACGACTGCAGAAGCAGAATATATGATTATATTTGTTGTGGAGGATGCCTTTTCAGAGGCTCTTTGTTGGAATAATTTCATCAAGGTCCTGTTTAAATTTCAAATTGTAATTCTGGTTCCGTTTCTGTTTGCCTCTTTATGTGCTGCTTAATATCCTATTTGGCATCCAGTATGCGATCTTTTAAATCCTAATCATTATCTGCAATATGTACATGTGAAGACTTGGTTGCTTCTAGAAGCAGGCTTTAATCTCCTTAATTTGCTGATGTGAAGTCCTATGGCAGAAGAAACTAGAGCATTAAGATAAAAACATAAAGTTAGTGTAGGATTGCCTCCTAACAAGTAACAAATCATGTCTGACAATATCTGATTAGGCCCATTTTATGTCTTGTTTAACTACTTTACTAGAAGCAAGCAGTAAAGTGGCATCCAAAGTCAAATTAAATTAAATCAAAATAAATAATAATTAAAATATATTTGAGGTTTAATAGTCAATTTACCTCGTCCATTTGGATTCTATGGCAACTCAACCTTTGGTAATTGTTCACCTGTCTGGGGAGCTGGACAGTTAATAATAATATATGGTGGTAAGAATGCTTTTCTGTTCTAAGCAGCAGTTTTGGATGATTATATAATTTTTATATGATGATCATATAATCTTGGCTCTGGATCAAGATTCCGAGTAATTCTAATTTGGCAGCTTTCGTTGAAGGTACTTTATAAAAGCATCATAATGTCCCAATAACCCATTAAAAGGAACAATTCACTTATTCAAGTGTACAGTTACAATTGTTCTTAACCAGACAATATCATCTAATATAAATGGATTTGTATGCATTGACATTTATGTGGTGATCTTCATTATTAATGTTTACTTAACCTTTGTTGTACATCTTAAGCTGGATCTCAATGTAAATGCTGTGCACCAAAGGCATTTTTTTTCACAAATTTATTTACAGGTGCTAAGTGAGTTGGGCATCACAGACAAGCCAAACTTCAAGATCTTTGATGACATATGTATATCGTTTATGACAATCAAGCATCCAGGTAAAACGAGAATCATTAAAGGTTTCATTTGTCTGTTTGAGGGTGAAATCTGAACAGCAATGTTTGATAGTATTGACGTGTTAGGACCTATACAAAGTCTTACCCAATTCCATGGGCATATTTGTTAATAAATATTTCAAGACATTGAAGACTTTATACTGTATGCAGAGATTCCACTTACATTACTGAGAAAACACCAATACACAATTTGAGGTACAATTTCTTACTCTGTTCATTGAATAACAAAATCTACAAGCGATTCCTATACCTCTGAAGATCTCTCTATTAAACTACTTGGTTCTTTTCAAGGAATGGGAAATGATTATGCAATTCACTCTTACATCTTTAAATTGTTAGAGCCGGTTGGAAATTAGTAATTACGGATCACTTCAACATCCATTTCATCATTTTTAACACCTTTTCTTGGTATGTGAAATGTTTTTATACCATTATACAGAGGGATATAGTGATTATAATTACATATTTTTTTTTTTTTACTTTGCAGTAAGCTTCTAAATCCCACTCTGAATAACCTAGGAGCCAGAGCTACTCGTTATAGTAAAGTCTTCAGGAGGTTTAAAAGATAACAGTAAATTTAACACAGTTTCCACAAGTTCTGCTATAAGTAAATTCTACAGCAATATTAACTAAATTTTCCATCTTGTCTATCATATCATCCTTATGTTGACAAAATAGTCATTCGGTCTACATATCGTTGATCAGTTTCCTTCAATAAGTAAGCTAATAGGTGTTGAAAAGTAGCGAGTAAAGGTCATCTTGACTGGTGCCTTAGTCAAAATAGACATCGCTCAAGTCTTCCTTAGCATGCATGAGTTCCTAGAAATCAGGACGAGTCATGAAGCAGTTAACATGTACACTGAATTTGGAGACTCAGATTTGTTTATCTCCAAGTGCTAATTTATCTTTCGAAAGGGACGAGTGAGATTCTCAAGGTCTAATTGAGGCTAGGATGAGTTACAAGAGTCAGTTTGACTCAGCTAACTAATCAATCACAAGTCCGAGTTCTAAATTTAATTTGCCAGATATAGCTGAGTCAAATTGCTTATAAGGAGGGTTGAAAGGCACAATTGTATCATAATTATCTGAGCACGGGTTTTCTGTGAGAGCTGGCTGCTGGGAAGAGCATGTAAGGAGAGCACTATATGCGGCTTTTGACAGAGAGAATCCTTGCAGAAGTGCACTGATATTTAGGAGTTAATTCCTAAATAATAGGGGCTGCCCAGCACTAGGAAATAGGAGCCAGGCAGCACAAGGATTTAGGAGCTGAGTCGGGGTTTATTGCAAGCAGGTTTCAGCTAAGTATTAGCAGTGAGAACAAGCTTGTTCTCTAGTGAAACAGATTGCCTTGTAACAAATTCTATTTGCTCAATTCTGTCAATAAAATTCTACAGCTAGCAGAGGGTTTTCCCAGTTGGGTTCCCCGGAATTTTTTTTTTGTTATTGTATCTGTTTTTTAAATTCTGTTTCTATTCTGCTGCAAATTTATCATAGAGAAATCCTGTGTCTTGGTGCAACGAATTGGTTTCAGATTTGTTCATTCAAGCAGTTGCAGGATTTCAAGGAAAATCTACAGTAGGTGAGGCCAAAATAACCCATACCCAAACCTAGAAGGTTGGAGTTGCAGCCACAGGAGAGGTGATTGTCTGTGTCTTGATGTCTTTACTTTTGTAAAGGGTCCACAATCTTTACTAATGCCTATCTCCCACTTTGGCCTACATCTGTTAAAAAATGTGGTGCATTTTAGTAGGCATACATCCCGTGCAGTGGAATGTGGACATCATTCCATCTTGCTCGTCTTCAGTTTTAGTTCCTCTGCTTTCCCATGGCCCTGGCTTCATTTCTTACTCTAGCCATGGAGTGTTGAATCTGGGCATTTGTCTCCATTGTCCCAAAGATAACCTCTCAATTTCTGTTAGCATCATCTCATTTTTGTTGCATAACTCGATTCATAATGATTCTCCTTGTGTCCTCCATGCCATTAAGTTCTCGACTATTCTTGCTATTGCATTCTTCATTGCTTCCTCTAAGTCGATTGCAATATTGAAGACACTTTTGCTTGTCATTTTTGGGTTCATCAGCGAGAAAATCGAAGGTCCTTCCTCTTCTCCTGCCATTGCTCATGTTTCAACTTTCAACACCTAGCTTCATGACTTTTTCCACTTGCTCCCCTATTGGAGAGCATTGGTAGGTGTTGTAAGTGATTTGTTTCCTCTCAACAATTGCTATATAATTACATTATTTTTTGACCATCATGAACAAGGGACTTTCTCCTAGGATTGGGAGTTACGCATTTTGGTTGATTTCTATTGTAGCTTTGCAAAGACTAAGCTTCCTTTCGTTGATGAGAGTCATCCCTATTTTCCTGTAGTAGATGTGGCTAGTGGGTCTCACAAGGCTGAAAGGTAAGAAGCTCCTTCCAATTCCTTATCCAAATCCTAGGCAAACTGTCAGCCCCACTCATTGATAACCAGGGAGTTGAAAATCATTTGTTGGTGGTCAATGCATGGCTTTCAAAGGGTGAAATGGAAATAACATTTTGTCTTTCTATCAAATATTTTAGGGAGGTGGACTGCTCAGATTATCATGGCCATCCAAAAATTGTCAAATATTGTCATGAATACCTCCCCCATTCCCATGATAGATCTATCATCTATGTTTCTCTAAGCAAGAAGCATCACTTTGACCCTAGGTTTCAAGGCCTAAAACACCAAACTGCATTTTGAAACATTGAAAAATGGCTTGAAACATTTCAGGGTTATTTGTTATTTTGAAAGTGCATTCCAAAATGTGGGTCCTTGTTTCAACGTGGACATGGAATGTTTTGAGTCCATGAAATCTCTAAAATGGTGCATGGGGCCCAAGGAGAGCAAACAAATGCCTAATGAAACCTAAGCAATGACAAATCAACCCTAAAACTTCTCTCTCACCACATTAAATAGTGATGACCCTAGAAACACTTCTTCCAATCCATGGTCTACTGTTGAGCATGCATCTATTCTATTGATGAAGATGAAGATGAAGATGAGATGGATATGTATTAGCTCATGTATTTTGGCACACATGGGATCATATATAAATGTTGATTTTTTCTATATATAGAGGTTGTTAGCTTTCAAGGTTACTTTGAAAGTGTTTACACCATGTTTGGGGTCTTGCATGAGTTTATGGTTTGTTGCTAAACTTTGTATGGATGCTTGCATGACGTTCTTCCTTGGAGCATTGGAGACCTACGGCATTTGGTAACTTATTCATGTTGTCGGCACAAAAAAAAAGGTTTCTTGCTTGGAGGATATTTTGCATTGAGACAGAGCATTGGGCATTTTAGAGGAGGGTGTTGATCCCTGGAAAATATGAGGTTTTTTGGTTGCTTGCATGGAGGCTTATGCTTGAGTTGAGGATGCTTAGGTTGAGAAAGTGGACATGCAAATGAGGTGGTCATTGAGGAGGCACACGCCATTGGAGCTTTGAACCCCTAGAGGAGTGTTGGATCTTGGGGAGTAGTGCTTATGCCTTGGAGCCTTTCTTGTTCATTGTCATCACCTTGGAGCTTTACATGTCTCACTTGGAGTAGAGTGTTTCACATATGTAGACCTACTTGTATCTTGTAGGTTGCTTGCAATGCACTAAGCTTGACTTGTGATTGTATACCTTTCAAACCTCTCATATAAATAGAGAAAGGAGAGAGTCATTATCATCATCAATCATGCACTTGTGTTGGGTAGAGATGTAAGAAGAGCATTGGTATCTCTCTCTCTCTGATTCAACCTTCTTCGTACTTTATCTCTTTTTGTCTTAAGGTGCTAGGGTTTCTTATAACATTTCTAAAGTAGGGCTATGGTTTGATCTATAAGGGGGCATTAAAGTTATAGTTTAGTGATAAATCTCATGTTGTACTTATCAAGGAAGAGAGGAGAAGATGCCTTGCAGGAGGCTAAGGTGGAGTTTCTAGTGGTGGTTCTAAATGGTTGGAGTAGTATTTTTGGTTTTCCATGGTTCTGGTTTTGGAGAGCTATATTGGTTTGTGATAAATGAAGAGTATGTACTTAAACTTATCTCTTATCTATGCATATATGGTGTTTTTAGCAGTTCAAGATTGTTCTATTGTGGATTTGATTTTCATGTCATTGTTTTCATTGTTTAGTAGTTTCTAGTTCTTATATGTCCTACTAATTTGACATAAGTTAAGATTGAAATTATTAAAGGATTTGACATATATATTGAAGATAATATCATATTTTTATTGTTGTAAATCTGCAATACTTACAATGATTTCAGATTTGGTTTATGCAAGGAAAGATAGCCTTAAAATGTTGAAACTCTTTAGCATATATTTGGTTTTTACTCTCTTGGATCACCTATTATATTGGGGGTAATGTGAAGTGATATATTTCTTTTAACAATAACTGGATATTTTTATATTAAAAGAGGTTTGAGCATAAGGCTTAGGTGATTTACATATCAAATTGGTCTATTGAGACTGATCTTATAGATATGTCTTTTTCCTGGACCCAATCTCTAAATTCATCATGTTGTAGATAGAAGCCTCTAGAAAAACTGATCTTCTTGAAACAATTATACATATGCCAAAAATAATTAATTAAGAAGCAAAATTTGCATTTCACGAGTCAGGTAGAGATTGATTTGATTGTTGTTGTTCTTGACGTTGATTTTGGCTTCCACTCGCCCAATGATTAGCTTTTGTATGAGTCTGGAGGCCATCCAAAGGGGAACGTTGTAATTTGACTTTAATCATCACTCCAGAGGAACATAAACAATAATGAAGGTGACCTTCCACAATTAATGACAATTCCTGAAGGTATGGGTTTGTTCTTTGAGATGCAACTTGAGCATTTGTCTGTTGGATTGATTTTATCCCCTGGTAACAATAAAGAGGCATGCTATTGTTGATATTCGATAAGAGTTTAGTCATGTATTTGGGAATTTTGGAGTTTAATGTAGGAGTCTTGAATAACCATCCTCCATGAGTCATTAAACCTATAATTAGCAGGCTAATAAAGATCTACCAAATATTCGATAAGGTAATAGCAACTTCGTGACAATAGTGTTTGAAAGAAAGGAAAGACAGGCAAAATGCTAAAGGAGGTGAAGAGAAGCTTGGGAGCTCCATTGAAGGAGCAACAAAAAAGAGCATCACAAGATATTCAACACATTCTGTGAGCATCAACAACCACCATTTGGCATTCACGACATCAATACCTTCCATTATTTTACAAAGCATTCTGAGGGAAGCTCGAACCTGAGAAGAAGCATTGCAGTTCTCGTAATTATACCTCTTGCTTGTCTTGCTCTGAGAATTCAATAGAAGCAATAAATAATTGATCATCGTGATTAGGTGAGAGGGCATGTGCTTCCAATGTCTACTCATAACTCTGTTCAGTTTATTAATCCTTGGCTTCAAATTTATGATTGCATAGGATATCTCCTACATGATGGCCGCCTATTTGCTAAATGTTGAGAGAAGTGCCCCGGAAGGCTCCCTCTGATTAACCATCTTATGGTAACAAATATAAATATATTATGCTTCATGGAATGGAATTCATTAAGGAAGTGGTGCCTTTTCAGGTTTCCCCTAGACTACTAATTCACCTTTGGGAAGAGAAGTTCCCAGATTAGCAAGTTCGTCAACTTTCAAATTATTACTTCTTAATACATGGAAGTATTGCTTTTTAGGAATGAGACAGCGCAATTTAAAGACCTTGATAATCTGAGTGAGTTTTAGATCTATAAGGAGACATTCATTTATAATCCTGGAGAAAATTGAGTGAATTGCTAATCACTGTTTTCTTGGATATTTAGGTTCAATGCTTGTTTAATTCCTTGGTAGAAAGTGTAAGCCTTTGCGACATTATTGGTTGTCTTGCCTAATCCCATGGCGTATTTGATTTCCAAATTTTTCTCATGGTTAATAATCACCCCCTAGGTCCTGCCAACCTTGGGTTACCTTTTGTTGCTCCATAAAAAAGTAGGATAAATTGCTTATGTTGTGATATCCATTTCTTAAATTCATCTCCAGTACTTATTTTCCACTTCTTATTGAGATTTTGGATGCCTGGAGGAACAGATAGGACCCAAGCTAAATCTTGGGGATCTAGATTTGTGTCATCATTTTTTTATCTCTGCAGCCTTGTAAATTTCTCTTATTAATCCACTCCCCTTTTCCGCAATTTTGATGATATTTTCCACGTCGTTGGAGAAGGTTATTTTGTTCCTAGCCAACCAAATTATCTAGCAAACTACTTTTATTATTGTTTCCCACATTCTTTTCATTTTCTTCTTCCTTGTGAAGGATCTAGAATAGTGTTTTTCCCATCTCCCAACCAGATCAAGAATATTATTGGGAGAGATGATTTTGTTCCTAAGAGGGTAGAAAACCAAGCTTAGAACCTCCAAAGAGAAGGGACATTCTAAGAAGAGATGGCCGATAGCTTCCTATTTTTCTCTGCAATCACGAGGGACCTTGAATCCCTCGCTTTGCTAGATTTTCCGCAATCAATATTTTTTATGAGCCAGGATCCATCGTAAATCATTGATCTTGGGTAGACAATCAACTTTTCAGATATTCCTCCATAATCTTGATGATGGAAATGCGTGCCCCGGGTTGAGGAGAAAGACATATGCATTTTTAATAGAGTAGGGAGACTAATCCCATCCTTGCGAGTCAACCTCATCAGTAGAAGTCGAAGCACAACTAGCAAAGATATATTCCAACTCTTTACTTGCTCTGATTAGCCTGTCCAGTTTGCAACCCCAATTCAAGGACTCCCAAGTGTCATTTGGTGACCAAGATGTTACATCCTTGAGAGTGGTTTTGTTGTTAGAAGAGAGCCAGTTTAGAAACAGGCGAATAAACATAAATGATTCTAGGGTAGGGACCACTACAATGCTATCATGTCGGAGACATTAGGGGAGTTTTGAGGTCTAAAATGGGCCTCCTAAAAAAATTATAAAATAATAGTGGAAATAATAAAATAAGATTACATTACATCATCAAATTTTAGAGGAAAAAAAAAAAAAAAAAAACAAAACAAAAACAAAACAAAAAAAAAACAAAAAAACAAAAAACAAAAAACAAAAACAAAAACAAAACAAAACAAAACAAAAAACAAAAAACAAAAACTATTTTTTCAACTCGTATTTTCAACTTATCTTCTTATGGGTTTACTCAAATTTCAAATAGAAACACTCATTGGATGCATAATTTGATTCTTCATCTAAGGAGTACCCACATTGCATACTTTCGATGGACCTTGCTACACTAAAAATGAAAAATACATGAAAGACATGATTGCAATCACGTTTTTTCATGTATTTCTCATATTTCGTGTAGCGGAGTCCTTCGAAAGCATGCAACATGGGTACTCCTTGAATGAGGAATTAAATTTTGCATCCAACGAGTATTCCTGCTCGAAATTTGAGTAAAAATTTAGGGAGATAAGTTGAAAATACGAGTTAGAAAAAATATTTTTATTATTTTTTAATCTTTTTACTTCAAAAATAGTGAATCATCCCCCATGGTTGACATCATCATCTTGAATCTTGTTGGTTCTTATAAAGTTTATTTTGGTTGTACATTTTTCTTAAGAGGCCCATTTTAGACCTCAAAATTCCCTTAATGCTTATTTTCTTTCCATTGTCCGAGATCCAAGTTAAATTGGATTGAATCAACATGATAGTTGCTTCTAATATTTTCTAGATCTGAGAGTTTCCTCTATTTGGAAGAGGATGCAAAATGCAAGAGTGTCTTTCTTCAACAAAATATTTGTTGTGAAGGACTAGTTATTAATCACCAAACTAGTTTTACTCCCATGGCAATATTCGGTAGAGTGAGATCTCTAATGCCCAATCCTCCAATATTTTTTGGGAGACAAATTGTCTTCCAATTTATAAGATGAAATTTCTTAGTATTTTTCTTTCCCTTCTGCCAAAAAAAGTTCTTGATTTCCTGTGCCATTTGTTCATTGATAGACTTTTGTGCAAAGAGGATAGATAATTAATAAAGCGAGAGTGCAGAGATAACATATTTAATTAGGATTATCTTGCTGATTTTTCCTAGGATCCTTTAACTGATAATTACTTCTTATGATTTCTTACTTCAATCTTTTCTTTCATTCAAATTTATCATAAAGCAATTACAATCTCATTTCTAGAAATAAAATGCTAGTAGGATCATAAAGAGAGAGCCAAAGAAGAGACAAAAGAATTTACCCTAGGAAAACCCACATGGGGACAACCCAATAATACTTTTCATAGAGAAATCATTAAATTCAACATAGATACATCAAGTAAAATATAAATTCAAACTAATTAGTGGCATAGCCATGGCCACACCTGGTCAATTTGCGTTCTTAGACAAGTCAATCCTTTTCTCAAACAATTTTTCCTAGTCTGCTTAGAATTTCGGCCATCTATCTGCCTCAAAATTCGACCTGTTCTCTCTACCTCAAGAATTAGGTCTTCTCGTGAACTCAACCTCCCTCATATATAAGGTCTTCTCATGAAATTGATCTGCCACAAAGAATAAGTCTATCCAAGAGCTTGATCTTCCACAAAGAATTTACTTCACAGAAACAAAATAAGAGTGATCTAAAATGTGCCTTAGTTGTGATCTGAAATGTGCCTTAGATGGTTCAAACTGAGCCTTAGAAGTAATCCGAATTTTTGCCCAATGAAGGAGGTTGAATGGCCTATTTATAATGAATAGATGAGGCCAAATAGTTGTGTCCTTTGTGGCTAACCAACATGATTTTCTTGGAGGGTTGAATTGACATTTTGAAGACATAAAATTTTAGTTTTAAAAAATAGAGTTTTCCATCTTTTGAAATCAACATGAAGAACATGTCTTAATTTTATCATAACAAACATTTGTAGGGCTAAAACATTATTTATGAAGACCGACCATAGCTGCAAAATTCAACATTGTCTTAGTTAGAGAGGTATTCATAATGATTATCTAGATGTTCTCATGTTGACAAATTTCTCTAAGAAAAGGTTAAGACAACTCATCAACATCAGAATCATCTAATTACCATAATCCTAGTTAGCGACTCTGACACATGGTAAATCAACAAAATCAACTAGGTACCATAATTCTGGTCGATACCTCTGACCTATGGTGCATCATCACCATAATCTTGGGCAATACTCCTCACACATGGTACATCATTAGCATCAACTAATCACCATAATTTTGGTCCATTTGGCACATGTTATATAGATTAGTCTTGGTGTGCCATTATTTCAGTCAATATCTTTTGACACGGTGAATTTCCAAAAGCCACACTCTGCCTGAGTAATTCTGGGCTTGATCCTAAATGAGCTCACTCAACCTATTTGGAGAGTTCTGAGAATGATGCTGAAAGGTGCCCATTCAACTGAGTAATACTGGGCCTCTAGGACTATTCTTCCTGATTCCGGTCAACATACTTGACACAAGAAGAATGACTTTCCTTTGTTGGACCATTCTCCTTAATTTTGGTCAACATACTTGACACAAGGAGAATGTTTGTCCCTGATGCTATCTCATCAACACTCTTAGACCATTTTCCCTAATCCTGGTCAACATGACCTAGGGAGAATGACTGTTCTTAATGTTGTAATTTCATCACTCCCTCTTGTTGAAACATTCTCAATCAATCTAAGCTTGCCCTTGAAGTATACAAACTTCATCCCGGAACAAAGGCTTTGTCAACAATTTTCTTGACTGAAGAATATTATTGAAGCCACATTGCTTCCTTCTACACCATGTCTTTGTACTAGATCTTACTGTGCTTCAACATGTCATCATGGTCGTCACCTGCACTTGATTAGGACAATCCTGCAAGTAGCTTATGAAGCCATATTGATTCTCAACTTGCCAACCAAGCTGCAATATACTTGGCTTCAACAATACTAAATGTGATAGATGTCCATGTTTTTCTCATCCAAGAAATCATAATAGAGACCAAACTAAAGCAATATCCCAATGAACTTTTTTTATCTTCTGCACTCTTTACCCAATATGAATCTGTGAATCTCTGCAACAGTGCTTCACTATTTGAGTCATATCTCAAACCATAACAGGTTGTGCCATGACCAACTATACCATGTTGGTGTTTCAACACATGTTGAGCCACAAGCCTCGGCTTAACCATAGATCGATCGACTGCCCTCATTGGGTCCATCATCATGGCTACGTTTTGGCTATCCTAACTGGGCGTTTTATTTGAAATAGATTCTACTATGGAAATCGTGGTTGCTCCCTTAGCCTAATAGTCCATCATTTTGAACTCATAGGTCAACTCCTTCTGAATCTAAAACAAGGCTCCCTGACTGCTTCCTCTGTTACGAAAGCAAATATTTCTGCCATAGTTGCTCCCTCTGACACATGAGTCCTTTTGCTTTCATTAAAAACAAATCATAGAATAACAAGATCAACCAAGACTTATCAAATATCCTTCAATCCAATAATACCAAGCCCAACATGTCTGCTTGTGATTGTACAAAGCCTTTTCAATCATGAGACTTCTTCTCGTGTACCTCAAAGATTTGAGGTATCTCTATGTACACTTCTTCCTCAATTAATCCATTGAGAAAAATGATCTCTGCATCCACTTGGTGCAATCTTCAAAGCAATGATAATAGTTCTAGCAAAAGTGTACTTGGCAACTAGAGAAATCATCTTGTCATGATTTTCACCCTCTTTGTAGGAGAACCTTTTATTCTCAACTCTCGTTTTGTACTTGTTTATGGTGCCATTTGCTACACACTATATCTTGTATATCCATTTAGATGTCATCACTGACATCCCTTTGACACAATCAAGGTATACTTCAAATTTGTTGCTTCCTCTGAGTTTAGATCTCATCTAGTACAATATCATAAATAACTGATTTTGGGAGAGTTCTCTTGTCATAAGCTTTGCTTCATTCTTCCACTACTTCCATTTGTTGTCAGAGCCTCAACAATCTTTACTATGTACCTACAATCCTCACTAGAAGGCCATGGAAGAACAATTACAACCTAGAAAAAGGAAAAAAGACAAGAGGTTAACGAATAGAAAAACAACAACAATAATAACAATCAAGAGAGATATAAAGTACTTATCTTTTGAGGAAAATGTCAGCTCCCTCTTTGTGTCCATCTTGCAAATTTATCAACCTCATATTCATCATCAACATGATATCATTCCTTGCATGAGCTAGGATTTCTTCTTTCAAGGGAAACATTAAAGGATAGGTCCAGATCTAGGGTTTTATCCACAAACCCTAGGGTTTTCACATCTAAGACTTTTAGTCTTCTAGGATTTATCAAGCCTAGTTTTACAAAACTTGTTTTATACCTTTTGCAAGTCCAACAGAGTTTGTAATGTGCAAATTCTCCTTTCCACAATGAAGTCCATGTCATCGGGATGTTTCATCTCAATATCAACAAAAGTGAAGGAATAACATCCTCCATCAATTGTTAAGGAGAAATATTGTAAGTAGAATTAAGGAATGGTATTCAAATTAGCATCTTCATTAAGAACAAACTTCAAGAGTTGTGAGCAAGAACTAGACTTTCTTTAGAGTCATTAGCAAATTCTATCCATAGAATTTTATTCACGAAGATGATTGCTATCTGCCCCTTTTAAAATAGGTATCTCGATTTCTTCAAAACATTTATTAAGGACAATCTTTAATTTTGTCAAGTACCATGGCTTCTTCAGAAACATTGTAACAATAGTAATGTTTTCTCTTCAATATTCAAGAGAACTATAGTCTCCAGGACTGATGAGGAACTTCGATCCTTTTAGCATTTTGAATGCCCCTTTTCAAAATCGAACTCAAGACACTTGAGCCAAGTGGATTCAATGCATAATCTGTCTCAACAAGTGACTTCAAAAGGATCTTCTTCAGTAGATCATTATGGAAACATTTTGTCTAGGCAGTCGTAGGTTGATTTCAATGTCCTTTCTTAAATCCCTCTGACTTAGAGAGGAGTTTCATTGGAGAATTTGTCATAAATTAAGCTCACGCATCACACATTAGTTAATATAGTCATAATTTGTAGTATAAGGACAACACTTTAGTGAGATTCAAAGGAAATGGCCATCTCATCAACCGAACACATCTGGTTCATTGTCACTGCATCTTCCAATACGAAAGTGGCTTACATGCTACGAATTAGTAGATGTATATAGTCATTTGATCTGAGAAGTTCACAATCTTTCAAGGTACATTTTGTACAAATGAATTTTCATCCTGTTGCAGTGGCTACAAACACCCTCCAAAATTTTGCCTCAGCTTCGTTTTGGAGCCTCCCTAACCAACCATCCTCAACATCATGTCTTGCACCATCAAGCATATAGGCTTCATCTGTTTCTCAGTGTCTTGTTAGCCTGTGCATGTCAGTTTGCTTCACTCCCATCACAGACTGTCTTTCCGGACTTAGACCATGTGCTGGCCAAGCAACTCCCCCAGAAAATTGCGCAATTCTGAAGGGGAACCAACCTTCCCTCCAAAAACTGCGCAAATCAGTTGGCCACCCTGCTGAGCTCAAGAATTGCGCAAATCAGTCTGTTAGGTTTCCCTCAGAAAATTGCGCAATTCTGGAGGGGAACCAACCTTCCCTCCAAAAATTGAACAAATAATCCTAGGAGCATGTTGGACTCCAGAATTGCGCAGAGCAGTCAAGTAGTCTTCCTCTAGAAAACTGCACAATCTGACCTAGCACTGCTGCTCAGCCCAGAAATTGCGTAATTCTGGGAGGCAATCACCTACTGACCCCAGAAATTGTGCAATCGCTCTGGGACAGCTAGCCCAACTTAGCCCAGGAACTGCACAAATTTTCATCCCAGGCTCGCAGACCGATGCATGTGCCTTCAGGTTGACCGGTTCCCTCCGGGACTGAGCAAAACTAATTTGCATGCATGGAATGTTTTTCCCAAGGCAGCATGCAAAGGAATCCCTAGATTTAGGGATCTATTTTTAGCAGCTGAAAGTTACATGCAATGCTCATTTTAGAAACCTTCCACCAAGTGTCGATTTTCCTAGATTTGTGGCATGCGCGTCATAACCTCGATTTTATCAAAATTTATGAACCGGATGTTGCAGAGCTCATTCCTCACATCAATCTTGCAGTGTTGACATCCCACATTGCATCTAGGAGTCGTCGGCACATTCAGCTCAACTGTTTCAGGGTAAGCCCGCTTTACATGTCTTGCACTGCGATTCTGTCGCTTTTTATGTTTTGACTTGTGTGAGTGATGTCTGCTTGATTTCAGTGAGTGCTCGTTGTCATTTTGATGCATGTTAGTTTGTAGAAGTATTGCTTCACTTTTCGTTCGCATCTCACTGCTGTCGCACGAATGACATTGTTTTTGCACCAACGGTCGCCGTTGCAGCGACTCGCTTCACACACATGCATGCTTCCCCATTTTGTGAATCCTGCACTTACTGTTTGCATGCATGATCATTCACACTTTTTTACACTCAGTATCACCATGCATTCAGACTTCTCATGTTTTTAGCCGCTCGTTGGCGGGTCTGGGCTGCCTTAGCCCAGACCTTGCCTTGCCCGGCTAGCATTGCGCATTTTCCGAGAGTGAAGGCTCTACCTTCCCTCCAGAAATTACACAAGTCTCACCCAACACTGACCTCCAGGCTTGCATTGCGCAATTATGGGAGGCAGTGCCTTGCTGGCCCTTGAAACTGCGCAATGCAGTTTGTTGGTTTGCATGTCACTGTTGACTGAAATTGCGCATTGCACAACTTTAGTCCTCAGCAAGCTAGGCTGCATTGTTCATTGTGCAGTTCCAGCAGTCAGTCAGCCTCCCGACAGCCCGGACTGTGCCTTCCGCAGTTTTAGTAGTCAGTCTCCTAGCCTCACAGTGAAAATTGTGTAATCTTCACAGACAGTCACACAAGTATGTTGCATGTCAGTCTTCCAGTTTGTTTTGGTTTTCGACTGACATATTTCTTGTCATGAGTGTTGCTATGTCTCCAAGTGTGTTCGTCATCCTCTCAGCAGCACAGGTACAATGGCTTCCAGGAGAGCATAGTCAAAGACACTGTTCAAAACACAATTGGGATGCAGTGTATCAAGTGTCTATGAACTTGCCTATCTATGAAGACATCAAGTTGTTCATGGACAAGGATATCAAGATGAAATGGCAACATTGTCACAGTGAGCAGCACCATCAACAACAACAGAAGGTAGCACACTTGCATGTGACAAATGCAAGAGGAAGGTTGTTGACAACACAAAGGCATAACAAAGTTGCAAAGCTCAAGTAGATCCACTTGTGATGAAAGCAACTTTGGAGATTGAGGCTATGAGGTGACAACATGACAAGAGGATCACGTGAATGTAGAGAGAGAGAAACAAAAAAGCAGTTGTAAGTGCTCAAGAGGCAACTCAAGGAAGAACATGAGCTGCACAAACAAGAGGAGTTCTAGTAGGAACAGGTACAACAGGAGGCGCAATATGCACAGACTGATGAAACTGCGCCCATACAGGTTATGAACCCATCCAACAGCTGGCATGGAGCAGACAGGGTGAGCAGTGTTGTTGATCACATGCAAGGGTATTCAGGAGCATGGATGTCATTATGCACATGCACGCGAACCCACCCATTTGGCGCACTCACCAAGGCGAAGACAAGAGGGAAGTCTGACTGGAGCTGAACATGTATTTTGACAAGTTGATGTGCATGGTCACCAACAAACACTCAGAGATCGACACAGACACTATGCATCAATATGTTGCTGGTCAGCTGCACTCAATATGATGATGCACATGTTATCAGACGAGTTGGATAGAGGAGCCATATTAGTGGACCCGGATGCAACGGAGGCAAGAGTTCGCTTTCAACAGGATGTCACCATTGAAGTGTACGAAGACCATCATGGATGACCAAGCTTGGCATCAGTTTGCCATCGTCGATCATCGCAAGGATGTCAAAGAGTTGGTCTCACCACAAATGTCCGAGTGTTATTAATGTCTTACATGGGTTTCTCAAGCCTATTTTGTCTCACATGGGTACATGTGCAGATTGTATGTGACATCTTGTCAAGTGGAAGTTCAAGTGTCGATAGTTGAATGTAACAGTCATAGAGTAGTTGAAGAGTCATGAGGGTAAGCGAATAGTCACAAAGGGGAATGTCAAGGGTCACCCCACCCCTTTCTATATATAGTACCTCATAACTCATTGTAGAGGCTTTTGGTTAGCCAAGCTTCCGATAGGAGTATCCTAAAGAAATCTTGGAGAGTATTGTAACGAGCCTTGTCTTTTCCATTGTGCAAAGCTAGTGTATCTCTTTGGAGAAGTAGGCGGTAGTGACTGTAACGTTCCGCTGTCAGAACTAGTGGTTGGTCATGGTTGTATTGTATGAATGGAACTTTCACTTCTTAATATAAACAATGTAAACTTTGAAACGAGAACTATAAACTCAAAATGGGAACTCTGGAAAAAAACCTCGTAAAAACATAAAAACAGTACTAAAAACGAAAGGTGTTGATGCTGGAATAACACCTTTTTCTTCTAGGGTAATATTTCAACATGTTTTAAAAATGGCGGTGAAAACCAACTTTTTGTGCAAAAATTGTTCGAAAAACACCCTCAAAACGAAAAGTGTTGATGTTCGAATAACACTTTTTTTTTTTTTTCAATGATAAATTTTGTGCAAAAAACACCCTTAAAACGAAAAATGTTGACGTTGGAATAACAAATTTTTTTTTTCAAGGGAAAATTTTCAACATTTTGAAATAATGGCGTAAAAGATTTTATCATGACCCCAAAAAACATAAAAAAATATATATATAAATAAATAAATAAATAAAAATAAAATTAAAACAATGAAAAAACACAAAACAAAAAAAGTAAAAAAACAAAAAACAATAAAAAACAAAACGTAAATTAAAATATATACTAAAAAAAGAAAAAGAAATTAGATATATAAAAAAAAACAAATAAAAATCAAACATAAAAAAATATTAACAAAAAAAGATCAATCATAAAACCGTTAAAAAAAAAAAATTAACCTATAAAATATAAGAATTAAAAAACTAAAAAAAATAAAAAGTTATAAACGAATAAATAGTAAGAAAAACATATTTAAAAAAAAAATGTAAAAAAAAAATTATCTTATAAATCATAAAAAAAAATTGGAAAAAAATGATTTTATTTTTTTTTAATATAAAGAAATTATAAAATTAAGTAAGTAAAAATAAAAGAATAAAAAAAAAACATTAACAAAAAATAAAATTAAAAGGAAAATTAAAAGCAAACTAGATTTAAAAAATAATAATAATAACAAAAAAAACAAAAAACAATTTTTAAAACTACTAAAATTAAGATTAAAAACATTGAAAAAAATCCTTAAAAAAATACCCAAATTAAAAAACAAAAATAACCAAAACCCAATTAAAAATAAAAAAATATATATGTATTTTCAAAAAAAAAAATTACATTTCAATTTAAAACTATATATATATATATATATATATATTTATTTATTTATTTATTTAAAAAAAAAAAAATTAAATTTTTTATTTAAAAAGCCAATTTTAAAAACAAATATTTTTTATTTAAAACAAAATATAAAATTTATTAACCATTTTTTATTAAATAAACTTTTAATGTTTTTTTTTAAATGGACTCTCCCAGCTGCCCCTTGTTGGCGCGATCATGGGTGGAGGGGCTGCATGCAGCCTCCTCCGCTGAGGGTTGCGCCACCTTGGGCAGATAGGCTGCGGTGGGGCGAATCCCCTCCGCCCCAGGGCCGCGCCACCTTGGGCGGCCGGGAAAATCCCCTCCGCCCCAGGGCCGCGCCACCTTGGGCGGCCGGGAAAATCCCCTCCGCCCAGGGCCGCGCCACCACGGGCAGTCGGGCGTAGAATCAATTTTTTTTTCAAATGTTTATAAATTAATTAAAGTTGTTTTTTTTTAACAAAAATTAAATGTTTGTTATTTAAAAAAAAATAAAAAAATATGCGCATACATTTTTTGTTTTTTTTTTTTAAATCAAACATATGTATGTCTTTTGTTTTTAAAGGAAAAATTTATCTATTTATTTATTTTTTAAAATAAAAAATAGATATTTCTTTTTAAACTTTAAATGTTTTGTGTTTATATATATATATATATATATTAAAAATTTCATATGTTTTTTTAGGTTTTTTTTTTTTTTTAATTTGAGTTTACTTTTGTATATTTTTAGTTTTTTTAAAATATTTTTAATCTTAATTTTAGTAGTTTTTTATTTATTTTTTTGGTTAATTTTTTATTTATTTTTTTAATCTAGTTTGTTTTTAATTTTTAATTTTTATTTTTACTAGTTTTTGTTAATTTAAAAAAAAAAAATCTATTTTTAGTTAATTTTATAGTGTTTTTAATTTTTTTTTTTTTTTTTTTTTTCCAAATTCTTTTATGGTTTATGATATACACACATTTTTTATGTTTTTTTTTGTCATATATATATATATATATATATATATAAGTAATCAACATTTAAAAAAGGAAAAATGAAACAACTTGAAAATTCGTTAAGTAATCATGATTTCAAAAAAAAAAAATCGACATAATAAATTTTAAAGTGTGAAAAATAAGCCCGCTAAAAAAGAAGGTATGTTGTATCAACACATTTCAAAATCAGCATAAAAATCATTAACATTTAAAAACAAATTTTTATATTTGATACGTAAGAAAATTTAAAGTGTCAAAAATATGCTTCGAAAAAAGAAGAAGTGTATTCTGCATCACCACTTTTCAAAATCAGGTCACTTTTTTGCTACCTCTACGAAACGGGTAATTGTATGAGTTATTTAAAGTGCCAAAAACTATGCTCTAAGAAAAAATGTGTGTTCTACATCGCCCCTTTTCAAAATCGGGTCACTTTTTTTTGTTATCTCTATGAAACGAGTAACAATATCAGTTCCCGTTTCAAAGTTTACACTGTTTATAACAGAGCCAACACATTTCATGCATATGCCATATTGTATTTCAACTATCTTGTTTAATCTAAACGGTTTATGTATCTGTTTTCTTATGCATGTGTGTATAAACTCTTTCTGTATATGTATGTATGAATCTTATTGAAATGTGATGTTGGTTTAACCATCACTTTGGATTGCTAGCTTACTTGCCTTCCAGTTTGTGATGCATCTTTTCTCGTGTGTTCCCTTCTTAATTCTGCGCTTTCATAGGTTTCCAATGGGTGCACTCACCTCACCCTCTGTGTGTTAGAACCGTTCATGCACCTTCCTTGACTTGCTGCATATGTCACACCCTTGCTACCAACAGGGATATCTTACTTGTCTTTGCAGCGCAACTGCGGGCAAGGTGATACCGTACGACCCACTGTTGGGACTCCTACACCAAACGGTTTGAAGTCTAGTTGGGACTTCTTACCAGGAAGATCCCCTGACATGTTGGTGGGTCCAACACCGTCAACATTTTGGCGCTAGAAGGAGGGCCAGATGACAAGCTACGTCCTCTCATCTTTTTTTGAACCTTTTCACATTTATCATGGATTCGATCACACTCATCCCTCCACGATGTCTTTCGCATGCTGAACCTCTCTTCATCACAAGGGAGATTTTTGATCTCTTGTTCGAATTCACGTATGATGGTGAAGGCGAAGTAGCCTAGCCTGAGTACTTAGAAGAATTCTATGTATTCCTTGAGAATGTAGACGAGTTCTATGCAGAAGAGGTCAGTCTGCTGCTATCATACACACTTCGCGAATCCCCACAACAGTGGTGCTATAGTTTTCCTCCTGGCAACGTGCACTCACTTGACCAGTTTTGTGATCTCATTGAATCTACTTTCCATCATTTTGATCCAGAAGTTCTTGACAAGAAGTTGTTACAAAAACGGAAGGACCCGCACAAATCGCCTATGGATTTTTGGTAGTGCTTCTATGATTTGCAGATTGAAGCTTCGAAAAGCCAGATGAAATTTCCATATCTTTGGGATAGATTCGAATACTGTCTTAAAAAATTAGTCAATCCCAATAAGAAGTTCAAGATCAAGCCCCGCTTAGCATACTTCGATGATGGAGCTGCATAATCACGAATGGACTTGGTCGCTGTCACAAGTGACTGTCCGTCGTCCCCTCATCAAAGAACTCCACCATCACAGAGTGATGTGAGAGAGCATGCGCACACATCCGTTCAACTGTCACATCCTCCTGGCATCGCTCCTTCCAATTTTCGTGCAAGCTTGGTTGCGAATCCATTGGGTTCTCACATGTATTTTGTACCTCAACCTCCGTCTTCATACTCGGATGATCTTTCGAATGACACTGTCTTGGGTTCTTCCATTCCGGACTCTACACTTGTTGTGAATGAGGATCAAGCCATCGATAGAGTTGGTGTTGCACAACCAACATGTGATGTCATTCATGAAGAGTATGGCTGAGAGCTTGAACATCCACCAGCAGCAGAGGACCATCCCTCTTTGTTCACACCTCCGTTTTTTCCTGACATCCTTAATGATCCTGCCATCCTTGATTTTTCATGT
This sequence comes from Pinus tabuliformis, assembly GCA_031772625.1. Classification (NCBI taxonomy): domain Eukaryota; kingdom Viridiplantae; phylum Streptophyta; class Pinopsida; order Pinales; family Pinaceae; genus Pinus; species Pinus tabuliformis. The sequence continues at coordinate 44,441,032 of CM062807.1, read as the reverse complement.
GTATCTTTGTCCACGAATGCACCTATTGTTGATCATTTGCAGGACACATCATATGTCAGCGCATCATCTAACAACGGAGAGGACTAGTCATTCATTGTACATCCACTTGATTTTTCATCTGCTTTTTCTAGAAACATAGAGGATGAACATCCTTGCTTCTCATCTACTCCTCTGTGTGATTCATCAAATCATGAGGATGCCGAAAAACATCCTGAATTTTCTGATCTTGATTGTCGTGATCTCTCTACTTCTTCATCTGATCACAATATTGATTCAACTATTGTTAATCTGTCTAAGACACTGGTCTACGATGATCTATCTTTCGACAAACCCGAAACCCTGTAGATTGTCGAGGCAATTCAACCTGAGCTAATGGTTATGTCAGTTCCTCGTTGTCCTGAGGTTGGTTTCACTTCCGATCAGGGAATTGTTCAAACATCTGATGCTCCTCATCACTCATCTGTATGCACTAAAGATCAATCTCACACATAGATTATTCTTCCTCCACTCGAACTACACGATCCCATCGCTCATGCATTGGAGGAATTCTACACAGTAAGCACACTTGCACAATGTAGGTGGTCTACCTTTCTCATGTTTGCTTGCATGTCACAGCCAAGAGAATGCATACACTTAAAATCTGCACACACTATAGCACAACACCATGGCAAGTCCACAAAGTGCATGTCATGCGCTTTCACTCACTTATGTTCTGTGGATGCTTTTAAACTCGGAGTGTGTTTGTCTTCATTGTTATATCTTTCTTATTTGTTGGTTCACACAACTGTCTTGTTCGCGAACCATGCCTTCACCAACATGGGTCGACCAATGCGTTGGTGGCTGCATTGGAAGTATCACTTCACGTGAGTAGACCCATGCACCATTAGCTTAGGAGTAAGAGTAGTGTTTTCTTTTGGTTTGTTTTCTTGCATTCATGTTTGCTTACTCACTTTGCATGTTTGTTTGTGTGCTTGCTTGTTTTCTCACTTGCTTTGCTTATGCATTTACCTTTGCTTTTGCTTTGACTTGTTGTTTGTTGCTTGTTTACATCTGTAGGTTAGTTTTGCATGAGACTGTGCATGACTCTTGAAACAAGCTGGGTAAAGTACAAGAGGACTTGTGCATTTATCAATACTTGGTTATCTATCATCTTGCCTCTGTATGAAGAATCTGTTATCTTCAGTCCATGATACGTAGATGGAAAATATGCACTGTTCAAAGTGAGCCTTGGTGAAAACACAACGCTCGTGCGCTAACTAGTGTCACCTACTCTAGTCAGTTGTTTTTGGGTTAATCCTTGTGAACTCAGTCAATTAGAGTAAGTTGAGGGGGAAAAAATTAACAAGCACATCAGAGGTATATATAAACTACTTCTCTGAAGGAACAACTTCTTCTGCTTTCAATAAGTCGGGATCCCTCTTTTGCCTCTGAAATGAATAAGTTCTATGCACAGTTATGACAATGAAAATGTGAAAAATTTCAAAAAATGAAAAATGAATAAGGCGAGAGAAGAGAAAGGATTCCTACGCAGAGAGATGATGTAAGTAACTTTGTCGGGGTACGGACCAGGCTCGCTGGCAGCGGAGCAATGCTTGCGTTCCTACATGACACCGTCAGGGTATTGTCCAGGCTTTCTTGCAACAGAGAAACGCCAGAGATGAAACTAAAAATATGACGATCATATGACTTGTGCACCAATATACCCCTCATTCCCAATCAGAACAACTGTGTTAACTTGGCTTGGAATGTGTGTCGACTGGCCAAGGGCTTAGCAGATGCTACATCTTACAATCCAGAAAGTGTGGGAACCAAGACGAACAAAGAACTGAACAATACTTATAGAGGTGTTAGACTTGATTTTCACGAACAAGGTCCATCTAGAGAGCTGGAGTTCTACTAGTGTGTCGCCAAGTGTTGTAGCGACTACAAACACCCTCCAAAATTTTGTCGCAACTTCGTTTTGGAGCCTCCCTAACCAACCATCCTCAACATCATGTCTTGCACCATCAAGCATATAGGATTCAACTGTTTCTCAGTGTCTTGTCAGTCTGTGCATGTCAGTTTTCTTCACTCCCCTCACAGGCTATATTTCCGGACTAGACCATGTGCTGGCCAAGTGGCTTCCCTAGAAAATTATGGAATTCTGGAGGGGAACCAACCTTCCCTCTAGAAATTGCGCAAATCTGTTGGCCAACCTACTGAGCTCAAGAATTGCGCAGATTAGTCTATCAGGCTTCCCTGAGAAAATTGCGCAATTCTGGATGGAAATCGACCTTCCCTCCAAAAATTGTGCAAATCAGCTTGGCAGCCTGCTGGGCTCCAGAATTGTGCAGAGTAGTCAGGCAGTCTTCCTCCAAAAAATGCGCAATCTCCCCCAACATTGCTTCTCATCCTAGAAATTGTGTGATTCTAGGAGGCAGTCACTTGTTGACCCCAGAAATTGTGCAATCCCTCTAGGGAGCTAGCCCAACTCAGCCTAGGAACTATGCAAATTTTCAGCCCAAGATTGTAGACCAAGGCATGTGCCTTCAGGTTGATCGGTTCCGTCCGGGACTGAGAAAAACTGATCTGCATGCATGGAATTCTTTTCCCAATGCAGCATGCAAAGGCATCCCTAGATTTAAGGATCTATTTTTCGTAGCCGGAGGTTACATGCAATTATCATCTTAGAAACCTCTCGCCAAGTGCCGCTTTTCCTAGATTTGTGGCATGCGTGTCATAAACTCAATTTTATCAAAACTTATGAACCATATGCTGCATAGCTCATTCCTCACATCGATCTTGCAGCTTTGACATCCCACATTGCATTTAGGAGTCTTCGGCACATTCAACTCAGTTGTTTTGGGGTAAGCCCGCTTTGCATGTCTTGCATTGCTTTTCTGTCACTTTATATGTTTCAGCTTGTGTGAGTTTCATGTGCTTTATTTCAGTGAGTGCTTGTTGTTTTTTTTATGCATGTTAGCTTGTAGAAGCATTGTTTCAGTTTTTGTTCACATCTCACTATTTTTGCATGCATGACACTGTTTTTGCACCGACACTCGCCATTGCGGCGACTCGCTTCACACACATGCATGCTTTCCCATTTTCTGAATCCTGCACTTACTGTTTGCATGCATGATAATTCACACTTGTTTACACTCAGTATCACCATGCATTCAAACTTCGCAGTTTTGGCAGTCAGTCTCCCAGCCTCCCGGTGAAAATTGCGCAATCTTCACAGATAATCACACAGATATGTTGCATGTCAGTCCTCCAGTTTGTTTTGGTTTTCGACTAACACATTTCTTGTCATGAGTGTTGCTATGTCTCCAGGTATCACAAGTGTTCATTTGCCTCTTAGCAGCATAGGTACAATGGCTTTTAGGAGAGCAAAGTCAAAGACACTGTTCAGAGCACAACTGGGGATGTAGTCGATCAAGTGTCTATGAACTTTCTTATCTATGAAGACATCAAGTTGTTCATGGAAAAGGATATCAAGATGAAATGCTAGTAGCGTGACAACGAGCAACACCATCAGCAGTAGTAGATGGTAGCACACCTGCATGCAACAAATGCAAGAGGAAGGTTGTTGATAACACAAAGGCAGAACAAAGTTGCAAGCTCAAGCATATCCACTTGTAATGAAAGCAACTTTGGAGACTGAGGCTATGAGGTGACGACACGACAAGAGGATCACATGAAGGCAGAGAGAGAGAAACATAGAAGGAGTTTCAGGTGCTCAAGCAGTAACTCAAGGAAGAACAGGAGTTGCACAGACAAGAGAAGGAGTTGCAGTAGGAACAGGTACAATAGGAGGCGCAACATGCACAAACTGATGAAACTGCGCCCATATAGGTTATGGACCCATCCAGCAGCTGGCATGGAGTAGACATGGTGAGTAGTGATGTTGATCGCATGCAAGGGTATTAAGGAGGATGGATATCATTATGCGCACGCATGCGATCCCACCCATTTGGCACACTCACTGAGGCGAAGATAAGAGAGAAGTCCGACTGGAGATGAACATGTATTTTGACAAGTTGATGTGCATGGTCACCAACACACACTCGTAGATCAACACAAACACTATGCATCAATATGTTGCTGGTCCAGCTACACTCAAGACGATGATGCACATGATATTAGATGAGTTGGACAGAGGATCCATATTAGTGTACCCAGATGCAACAGAGGAAAGAGTTCGCTTTCAACAGGATGTCACCATTGAAGCGCATGAAGACCATCACGGATGACCAAGCTTGGAATCAGTTCGCCATTGTCGATCATCAAAAGGATGTCAAAGAGTTGGTCTCACCACAACTGTCCAAGTTTTAGTGATGTCTTGCATGGCTTTCTCAAGCCTATTTTGTCTCACATGGGTACATGTGCAGATTGTATGTAACATCTTGTCAAGTGGAAGTTCAAGTGTTGATAGTTGAATGTAACAGTCACAAAGTAGTTGAAGAGTCATGAGGGTAGGCGAATAGTCACAAAGGGAAATGTCAAGGGTCACCCCACCCTTTTCTATATATAGTACCTCATAACTCATTGTAGAGGCTTTTGGTTAGCCAAGCTTCCGATAGGAGTATCTTAGAGAAATCTTCAAGAGTTGTAATGGGCCTTAGCTTCTCCACTGTGCAGAGCTAGTATATCTCTTTCGAGGAGCAGGCGACAATGACTATAAAGTTTTGCTGTTAGAAATAGTGGTTGGTCATGGTTGTATTGTATCACTGGAACTTTCACTTCTTAATATAACAGATCCAACATGTTTCATGCATATGTCTTATTATATTTCAGTTATCTTGTTTAATCTAAACGGTATATGTATCTATTTTATTATGCATGTGTGTATAGACTCTTTATGTATATGTATGTATGAATCTTATTGAAATGCATTGTTGGTTTAACCATCACTTTGGATTGCTAGATTACTTGCCTTCCAGTTTGTGATGCATCTTTGCTCGTGTGTTTCCTTATTAACTCCGTGCTTTCACAGGTTTCCAAGGGGCATACTCACCTCACCCTCCGTGTGTTAGAACTATTCATGCACCTTCCTTGACTTGCTACATATGTCACACCCTTGCTAACAACAAGGATATCTTACTTGCCTCTGTACACAACCACGGTCAAGGTGATACCGTACGACCCACTGCTGGGACTCCTACACCAAACAGTCTGAGTTCTAGTTGGGACTTCTTACTTGGGAGATCGCCTGACATGTTGGCGGGTCCAATACTGTCAACACATCCTTTAGGGAATTCTGAGATCAATCCTTACTTTATCAAGCTAGACATAAAAATAGTCTTTTCAACTAGACCTCTACTTGGTATTCAATGACAAGGCTATTTAATGATTACAAGTGATCATTAAAGTTTCAGAATGTTTCCAAGGAAAACTTTGAAAAAAATCATGACGATGATACATACCTCACATTCCAAATATTCAAGGGAGCATCAAATTTCATATTTTGTGGCTTCTTTATTTGACTGATATGGTACAACTTTGTATTCCTATGAATCATACTTCATCATTCATACATCCTAGTATTGCAATGTGCATTGATTGGCAATCTTGTGCAAACAAAATTATGCACAAGAGACAACTTGCTGGTTTTGCAAAGAGGTATTACAAACTGCTTCTTTTCATATTCCTTTAGGTTTAGAAACTCCTCGACCCACCTAAGATCTCTCGACCCCGTGTAACTCCCTAAAGTAACTTCAACCTTTGTACTAGTACTAAAGTTTAAGCTTCAACCCTACTGTAACATGCTCTGAGGCCTTCTCGACCTACTGAAACAAACTAAGGCTTTTCAACTTATCTTCAACTAAGATACTTCAACCTTCTCTGAATATCATCACGATCTAATTGTTATTTTATCATCACGAATTGTTCTATGACACAAATATCACTTCAACAATTTCGAATAACATCCTCAATTAAATATTCCTCCAAGAGCTCGGTCAAAGGTCAATAAAATATTCCTCCAAGAGCTCGGTCAAAGGTCAATGAATTCGACCTTTGTTGTTGGTCAACTAGAAGTCAAAACAATCCAAATCTGAGTAGGCAAACTTGGTCAAACCAATGATGTAGCATGCGGTCAAAGTCTGCAATAGGTTTACAGTCAAAATGCCCAAACTTCCTCAATTTTTGTTCCAACAAGTGCAACCTTCCCAATCAGAAATATTCCCAAAAGATTGAACCAAAATTCACTTGAGAAAGTCAAAATCAACATCGATCAAAGTTGTAGTCAACTTCAAATTTCGAACACCTGTGATTTTCTTCCTCTTTCTTCTTTGCACGTGTGAGAGAAGCTCTGCAATTTCAGATAGGTCGAACCCAAAATGAGAGAGAATATGTGTGTTGATGTGATGCCAAATGTGGAAGACTCGACTTGTATTTATATGTGTAGGAGGACTGCTCATTTTGCTTCTAGGCCGACGTGATCAAATGTGCCAATGTGGGTTTTCCAACAAAAACGTATTTTTCTTTGTCCAAATTGAGTGCTTCAAAAGTAAATTTTGGTCTTCTCAGAAAGAGGAATTTAGTCCAATGGTTGGAATTTTGCACTGAGTTACCAAATTAACACTCCCTCTCAGCTAGGGAGAAATTCCAACCACATCATGCATCCCTGCACATCTTTGCTTGTCTTTGCTCATCTCATGTTGAACACACTCGAATCTAAAGAAGAAGAATTACTGCAAGGGAGCTCCAACTACCACCCTGAATCTATCACCACCAAGGAGACTCCGCTACCACCTGGAATCATCATCATCAAGGAGCCTTAACTACCAATCGAAACTAAAGACAATGGGCGAGATCAAACCTACACCAATGCGTAGGGATCATACTCACTAGTACAAATCGGGCCAAAATTCGATGATTTTTAGTCAGTTATGTGACTTATTGGTATCGACGGGCGAGATCAAACCTACCCCAATGCGTAGGGATCATACTCACTAGTACAAATCGGGCCAAAATTCGATGATTGTTAGTCAGTTATGTGACTTATTGGTATCGACTATCTGACACATCAGTGCTCATCAAATCATCACTGGAATTATGTCGAATAGTCGATAGTTTAGTAACCGTCAGATATTCGATGGTACAAATGTCAATTATCTGACACATAAAAATTCCAAAATGGTCATTAAAAAACCAATGTTTAGAACTCAGTTTTCTGACGCTAAAAATCGTCGGATATCTGACGGACCAAACATCGAATATCATATAGGTCTCGTGCTAGTTCGCAGTCGTATATTTGACATAGGTATTTTTTCCGACGGGAAAAACTAATGTTTAGGCATCGGGTAATCAACAGTATAGGTAAATTGTGTGACAAGAGTGTTATTGCTCTGAAGCTTGCATGCCAGCGGTGAGGGGTTGGATATGCAACGGACAAAGTTCTATCCGACGGGAGTGTTAAAATATCGTTGCTTCTATCTGTCGATTTGGGAGTCTATTATCCGATGAGTACTCAGACCGATAGCTGTTGAATATTCGACAAACGACCTTTGCCATCGAATATTCAACGAATGTCTGCATTAAAAAATAAAATAATACAATCTTGGCATCGATTATTTATACAAAAGAAACTATATGTTACTCACTTTAAACATTTTGGTTCATGGGAATGGGCTAGGATTCCCTCTAATAGGAGGAAGGCCATCGATCCTCAATGTAGGGAGTGCATATTCGTGGGATATTTAAATGGAGTTAAGATATACCAATTATTAAACTCTTCATGAAGTACTTTCTTTCATCCATAGAAGTGGAAAATTTGAAGAAGGTCCTTACAGTAACTTCCATTGTACCCATACTTCATCCTCTCCACCACTATTTGTGATGAATATTAGTGATATTTCATCATATCACAATTTTATCAAATTTTGGATCGTAATATTTCAAAATAGTAGATATATAACAAAGGCCTTAAAGGGTGTAACACACAATTTAGTTAGTTGGTGGTCTAGTAGTTGATCCTACCAATGAGACCCAAATCGTAGCTTGTGGAGCCCCTGTAAGATATAGCCATCATGGATCTTTAATGTGATATCCATTGTTGTTTTATTTTTGGATAAAAAATTCAAACCTATGCAAAGGTTCAAGGGAACCTCTCTTGTGAATTAATTATGAGAGAGGAGTACAACTACTTAATGGAGATCAACACTTTGGAATTGGCACCTCTTCCTACAAGTAGGTCCGCCATGACTAATATGGGATTTTTGTCATTGTTTCTTTGTTTGGAGATCATCCAAGATGATTATAGGATCAATTTGATTCATCCCATAAATTCTAGTGACATTTTTTGACATATTTGAGATGATTAGTTGCAAGGAGGTTCCCACTTATGGATACATTCATGAGCAATATGAGCTAAACTAGAAATAAGCTAAGATGATTCTTAGACATGTGACTACAAGTTATGGTTTACACTATGCAATAGGGTCTTCCTTGGATATTGTTGGTTACATAGATTCATGTTAGGATAATGATAGAGCATATTGCAAATCCACATTAAGATGTGTTCTCTACCTTAGTTTCAATCCCATGTGTTGGTAGAGGAAGATTATAGGGGTTTAATGAACATTTTTATTCAAGCCATTGCTTATAAGACATTTTGGTAGATATTAGTATACAAGTTCAACTTCCTATAGTGATATGTTACATTAACCAAAATAAACTCAAGTTTTATAGAGACCGAGTTTAGAGTGTAGAAATTCCTTGTAGATTCAAACTGTAGATTGTAATATGCTAAAACAATTGACTTGAATATACTCTACTCATCAACTGAAAAAATAATTGATCGATAAAATCACGAAGCAAAAAAAGGAAGAATTCAATCACACATAACACAATAATTTTCTGTGGAAAGCCAAAACTAAAAACATGTGCTATCTGTATATTGTATTAATATAAAAATTTGAGAATATTACAATGCTTTTCTCAAGCTTGAGAAAACTTTGCACTATCACAATCTATCTCACTGCTTCAAAAACTAGTTGCAACCAATACTTAGCCAAATTTGCGACCTTCCAAGCTCCTATTTCCTTGCGCAGTTTCCTAGGGAATTAGCCCATATTTAATTGGGATATTCCTCAGCCATAACTGCACAATCCATCAATAGGCCTTCCTCTGATTGCATGCACCATCGGTTTAATTTAGATGATTTTACCAATGATAGTACACTGTCCCTGAATTCCAATCTCAATTAGGTATTTCTCTGATCTGACATGGATGATTTAATTATGAGTGAATCTTCAATTTACCGGTTGAGCAGTGCTAGTTACACCCCACTACTACAGGTTACACCCCACTACTAGATCTCACACTAATTCTTCCATTAGTTGGGACTAGTTTACCTAAATTTAACTCAGTTAAATTGAATTAAATAATTACAACTCAAAAGAACTCAATCTGGGCCCCTAAAATTTAGGAGTCACTCTACATGACTCTAGATAGACTTCCAACTCAAATTAAATGATTCAAATAAGTTAAATTAACTTAGTTAATTATTACAAGTTACTATGAGAATTAGAATTACAATTTAATTCCTAATTTAATTCAAGGACAAAATTAAATTAGGATTTTCTTCTTGTATTTTTCAACACTCCCTCTCAACAAGAAAGGGATTATCTGCTACCCTGATCCCACCTCTGTGAAACTCAAATTTTCATCTTGACAATTCCTTTGTCAAAATATCTGCATCTTGCTCCTCTGTAGGAATGTATTCCAGCAACATGATTCTCCTCTGAACACAATCTCGTAGATGGTGATATAGGATATCGATATGCTTGGACCGATCATGAAAAACTGGATTCTTAGATAGTTTGATACAACTCTAATTGTCACATTTAATCACTATAGAATCCATCTACTGACCAACTAACTCAACAAGGATCTTCGTCATCCAGATAGCCTCATAAGCTGCTTAACTAACAACCATGTACTGTTGTGTTAATAGATTTTACGGATTCATCCCATCCATATTGATTTGAAGATCGACGTTTCAAATCTTCAACCGAGGCTCATCATCAGGATCAAAGTATGTGGAAAATTAATCATCCATTGGTGTTTAATAACTAGGGGAATGTTGTTAGGGTTTTAAAAAAATTGGCTGACAATAAAATTATTTAGAGAAGAATTATGTACTTGTTAAATAAATTAAATAAATAAAAAGTTTTTATTCTTTCAAAGATTAATAAATGGGTAATGTATATATTTATGTAGTATTATCATACTTTTATCTTGATGATGCGCCTCAGTTGAGGGTTCAAAACATCGATATTCAAATCAATATGGATGGGATGAATCCATAAAACCTATTAGCACAAGCTAAGAATCCTAGAAATAATAAAACGAAAACCATGTACTCTACTTTTGCTGAAACAATTGTAACTGATTTCTGCTTCCTGCTGTACGAAGAAGCTGTTGCTGACCCAATACTGAAGATTCTCCCTAATGTACTATTTCTACCAGATGGACTCCCTACCCAATCTACATCACTAAAGCCTTGAAGCTTCACTCCCTCTGTCTGTCTATACCAAATACCAAATTGAGCGGTGCCTATGAGGTCTCTCAACACATGTTTAGCGACCTCCCAATAAAGGTTGGTTGACTTAACCATGGCTTGACTAAGTTGGTTAACTGCAAAACACATGTCCGATTGTATGTTCAAAAAATACATAAGTGAACCCACAAGCTGTCTATAAATAGTAGCCTCTACTACTTCACCTAAAGTAGCATCCTCCTTCCTCCAGTTACCTTCTAGATGAGTCTCCATGGGTTTGCTGCTCTTCATGTGGAACTTCTTCAGTATCTCATTGGCATATTTGTCCTGAGAGACAAACAATTCCTCATCTCCTTGCCATACTTCCATACAAAGAAAGTAATGCATGAGCCCTGGGTCCTTCATCTCGAATTCTCTTGCAAGATCCTCTTTGAAAGATTTTATCAGATTCTCATCACCTTTGAGAATCTAATCATCGACATATAATACTATAATCAACAATTTACCTTCAACCACAATATGGTAAAGGTTCACATCTGCTTCAATTTTGGTAAATTCCAACCCGGTGAAATACCTATTAATCATGGTGTACTAAGCACAGGGTGCTTGTTTTAGTCTATATAGTGCTCGCTTGAGTCTGCACACATGTGACCCTCTGTTGAAGGTATCAAATCCTTCTAGGTGCTAAATATACATCTCTTCTTCAATCATGTCATTGAGGAATGTTGTCTTCACATCCATCTAATGTATCTTCCATTGCATATGCATTGACAATACTAGAATAAATTTGATTGATGAGTACCTTGCTACTGGAGAAAAGGTCTCATCGTAATCGATTCCCTCCACTTGAGAGAACCCGCTGGCCACAAATCTGGGCCAACTTCCCAAACATTGTTTCTGATAATGGAGTCATACTCCTCAACCATGACATCAATCCATATTGGTTTCTGCACTTCTTCCTCAAATGAGGATGGCTCAACCTTTACACTCTCTCTCATTAGAGCCATGTAGCCATTGTACTGATCTAGTGACATCCTTTTCTTGCGCTGTGATGTGAGTGCTCCCACATTCTCTCTAGCATCATGCATCAATATATTAGCCTCTCTAGTGTGCTTCCTTCCATCTCTGGAAGTATCTGCGTGAGTGGGTGCTTCCACTCTCTACTCCTCTTCATGTGGCTTCTCCACATCATCCTGAGGTTCCTTCTTTGGAGCTAAAAGCTCCTCATCTGCATGTGAATAAATCTCTCTCTCAAGGGAACATCTCATAGAATTATCTTCATCGAACTTCACATCTCTACGAACCACTGTCATCCGGTTGGATGACGGGTACACCCATTAATTGTGAGGTGTATCAGTGTACCCCAAAAATATGCCCAACTTAGCTGTTGGATCTAGATTTTCTCATGCATTCTCAGTAACATGACAGTAGACTGATGAACCAAAGATCTTAAAGTGTGCCACATCTAGTTTCTTACCTGTAAAATCTTCTTCTGGTGTACTCATCCTGAGAATTCAATGAGGGCTTCTGTCATGCAAATAAACAACTATGTTGCATGCTTCAGCCCACAAGTGCAACGGTAGGCCCTGATCATGTAACATCGCTTGTGCCACTCTCACAATACTTTTGTTCTTCCTTTCAACCACTCCATTCTGTTGTGGGTTATGAGGTGCTATTAATTCCAGTCGAATGCCTTATGATGCACATAAGTTCTTGAAGTCATTCGATACATATTATCCATTATTATCGCTTATGAGAGTTTTAATTTTCTTGCCAGTATCTTTCTTGATAAATGCTTTAAATTCACAAAATTTAGTGAATGTCTTATCTTTCTTCTGCATGAAGAAAATCCACCACTTACGAGAAAAATCATCAAAAAAATATTATGTAATGCCTTTTCTTGGCCATGGATGCTGTTGATAATGGTCCACACACATCTGAGTGAACTATATCAAGGATCGTTTGCGCTTGAATGTGTTTATCATGAAAGGAAGATTTGGCATACTTCCCGAATGTACACACTTTGCATGTGTCTCTCTACTCTAGTGCACCCTTGGGAAGTCCTGTATATATTTGTTGTGTGATCTTCAAAGCTCCGTGGTGCAAGTGACCCAATCTTCTATGCCACAACTCACCGATGTCTCGGCTCTACACCCTCTCTGATTTGGTTCTCAAAACAATGCAATCTTCTACACCCAATTTGTAGAGGTTCTTCATCTGAACCCCAATTTGCTTCACCTGTCTAGAGGCTATGTGATGAAGGAAATCCTTTCCCTTACTAAATATCACATCTTATCCATGGTCCTCTAACATGGAAACTAAAACAAAATTATTCTTCAAGTCTGGAACATACATGGCATCTTTTAATACGAGAGGAGTAATAGACTCCCTCTGAAAGGTAACAGTACCGATGTTGGTTGCACTATACCTTCCATCATCTCCCATCTCGATGTGCATCTAGAGTTCCTTCTCCTCCAAGTCACTGAAGATCTGGTTGTTGCCGGTTATAAAGAATGAGACTCCACTATCCAGGTACCACACACTACCCATGACCAATGTCACCATGTAAGCGATGAGGGTGAAATCCAATTTGAATTTTGAAGCAAGAGCTTCACTTTCCGCTCCTCCTAAGGGCTTCTTACTGGCCTTCTTGTGTAGACACTTTGTGGCATAGTGTCCCAACTCATGACAATGAAAGCATTTAATCTTCAACGTGTCCTTCTTCTTGCCACCCTAACTGGAATCTGATCTAGAATGGGATGACTTCCCCTTCCCTTTATTCAACTTTCTAGCTAAGGAACAATTCTCCTCATCATCATGCTTCGCTAAGGATCCATTCTTGGTGTTCTACCGAATCTCTTCGTGCACCAAGTCGGACCATAATCGTTCCCCCTCTGGTAGCTTTTCCCTCCCATTAACTGAGTCCTGGTAACTGCGCCAACTCTTGGGAATTCCTAAAGGTACTAGGCTCACCAGATCATCTTCAACAACTATAACACTGACACTTCCAAGCTCATCCTGACATTGGGTGAACTTGGCCAAGTACTTCAGTATTGTGTCACCCTTCTCCATCTTGATCTTTCTGAGCTTGTACTTTAGTGCCATGTTCCTATGGTCACTGTTGTTTTGAAACAGGTCCGTTAAGGCCTTCCATATTGCAAATGGAGTTTCCTTACCGTGGAGGTTTGAGACAATATGATCTTGAACTCCTTCTAGGATAATCCTTCTCGCGTTTTCCACACACTTTACCCACTCTGCTAGATCTTGAGCATCTGTTGTTGGAGGCTTACGAATATCATTGTCTACGAAAAATTTATACAGAAGCATCCAAAACTACTCAAGAGTTGAGGACAACACTTTTTGAAGGAGAGGGGCATGTTAGGTCCCTATACTACTAGTGTTGTTGAAAAGTGTGCAACAAGAAATGCTTGTTGAGAATGCAACAAGATGATGGAGCTTAGTGAAAAGAGTCGCCTTCACTAAGTGGGCCCATAGGCAAATTATGGCGCAAGTTCTATTTTTGGATCCCAGCAGGGATGATCACAGCAGGAGTGACCACAGCAGGGATGATCACAGCAAGAGTGACCACAACAGGAGTGATCATAGCAGGAGTGATCAAAGTCTATTTTTAGACTGGCTATCAAAAATAGAAAAGTCAAATATTATTGTCTCATAATAATATTTGGACTATAAACTTGATCTTATTCTCTTGGAGCACTTCAGTTTGAGCTACAGATGTGGCACATGCAGCTGTCAGAAGGAAGTACGCTTTCTTTGTGGGTCAGTTGAGTTGTTGCATGCATGACTTCAGTTAGAACTCAATCAGTTGAGTTTGGTGGAGTTGATTGTAGAGTTGATGGAGTTGTGTTCAGTTTGACTTGGTTAAACTAGTTGTAATTAGTCTAACTGCAAATAGAATAATGATGAGTTGTTAAACTAATTATTAACTCATAATGCAACTATAGAATACATCAGTTAACTCAGTTGCATGTCAGTGCATGTTCAGTTCAACAGGGACAGGTGTTAGAGGATCAGATTGCTATCAGTTGTGACTATAGTTGTGCATGATGATTTGCACAATCAAAGGGATTGAGTATGCCAATGAATTGGCCAATACCAAGTATTATAGCCTCTGCTCATGTCTTTCCCAGTGTGAGTGATTCTTTGGAGGTTAAATACGAGTTTGGTAAACCATTCTCATTCATTCTTGAGCAGGTATTGAGCTGTGGAGGCAGGCAAGCAGCAGGGGAGATTTGGAGATCAGATTTGAGTTGTATTGTGTGTAGCATGTGGAGATAGTACTGAGTACTCATGAGGAGTATTGTACTATGTATTGTTACATGATTCAATCACTATAATATACAGATAGTTGGGGTTTTTAGCGCGATGCTTTCCCTGGGAAAATATTGTGTTGATATGTGTGATTGATGCTTCTATGTACACCTGTGAATGTTTCTACTTCTGTAAATTGATTATCAACGTAGAGGAGGTTATGTATTATGCATGTTCCGCTTATAAGTGTATAATCAGGATAATCTCTGTGAATATGTGTCATATTATTCAAAATTTCTACATGGTATCAGAGCTGCTTGATTTGTAGAAGAGATTTTTACAGGATATCAAGCGAGGATTGATCATCGGATCTATTATTTAGAAAATGTTTACATTTTATTTCTTCAGGCAGAGTCTGTAATCGGGCCAGGTAGCCTCTGGATTCATCCTTCTTTTGGAAGGTGAGATATCTGGTGAATGCCCAAACAGTCAATCTATGTACAAGAAATACTTTGTTCTCACGAATTCTAGATCGGAAGTGGTTGACTTTTTGAGCTGGTGGAATTTGAATTTAATTCCAAAGCAAGAGATAAAACTCAGAAACATTAAGTGTGAGAATGGAGATAGTATGCCTCAGTATCTCACAAAGTTCACCCAATGCCGGGATGAGCTGGGAAGTGTGGGGGTGACTGTCGGATGAGGATGGTGAGTCTAGCACTCCTTGACCTTCCTAAGAGTTGGCATAGCTACCAGGACTCAGTCAATGGAACAGAGAAACTGCCAGGATGGGAGAGACTTTGGTCGAATCTTGTGCAGGAGGAGATTAGACGGAGCACCAGAGACGGTTCTTCATCCATGCAGGATGAGGAGAACTGTGCCTTAGCGAGTAAGGTGAAGAAGGGGAAGGAGAAGGGTTCTCTTTCCGAATCCAGTTCTTCCAATGATGGGAAGAAGGTTGACAAGTCGAAGGTGAGATGCTTTCATTGTCATGAGATTGGTTCACAGGTCAGGAACCTGTATACTCTTGAGGTTCAAGATGCATGCAAAGCCTTGAGCAGCGAGGCAACTGATGGAGACTTGGTGGTTGAGAGGGAGCGCATATTATCTCTCAACATGCAGAGCCAGAAGAAGTCTCAGACAATTGTGGAGGAGCCACGATTGGTGCAGCAGCTTCAGGAGGTTGTGGAGCAGCCACAACAAGGGAAGTTGAGAGGAGATCGAGTAGAGACATCTACTCATGCAGAGACCTCCAGT
Organism: Pinus tabuliformis; assembly: GCA_031772625.1. Lineage (NCBI taxonomy): Eukaryota > Viridiplantae > Streptophyta > Pinopsida > Pinales > Pinaceae > Pinus > Pinus tabuliformis. The sequence goes on along the minus strand of CM062807.1, from coordinate 44,425,020 downwards.
AGGGGGAAACTTCGAGCCAGGTGGGCAGAGGGATTGCATGCAGCCATACCTCCAGGTGGGGTGATGTGGATTGATTGTCCCAAGGAGGAGGGGCAGGATCCTTGAGGTACCCAACCTCTTGGATGAGACCTTGCTACAGGAGCCCCGATGTGTAGTAGCAGGAATTGACTGATTGGGTAGAGACAGATGTGGATAGAGCGGCAGAGAGAGCGACAGTGCAGGGAATCCCAGGACATCGCATAGCTAGCAGGTTGCAGCAATGCGAGAGGCACAAGTGTTTTGCACAGTGCTAGGTGGCACAGAGAGGTGTGCAATGGTGCGAGATGCATGGAGATGTTGCAGTAGCGCAGATGTCAGAGAGGGAGCACTTGTCAGCAGCAGTTAGAGCTTCAACATCATAGGGTGTTTCTAGCCCAACAGGGAGGTCAGTTGGGAGGTGCAGTGCGGATGCAATGCTGGGAGATAGAACTAGCAGCAGCACAGATGTAGTCAGAGATCAAAGTGACAGAGGCTAGAGCAGTCAGATATTGAAGAGAACAGAGATGCAGAGTTTTCAGTCGGCAGAGGCAATAGCAGTCAGAGACTTTGATGACAGAGCAAGTGGACCGGCCAGATGTGTTGCATGGAGAACATTCCAGAGTTACAGGATCGGGTTTGAGAGGAAGCCTTTCTTGTTGAGAGGGAGTGTTGAAAAGTGTGAAACAAGAAATGCTTGTTGAGAATGCAACAAGATGATGGAGCTTAGTGAAAAGAGTCGCCTTCACTAAGTGGGCCCATAGGCAAATTATGGCGCAAGTTCTATTTTTGGATCCCAGCATGGATGATCACAGCAGGAGTGACCACAGCAGGGATGATCACAACAAGAGTGTCCACAACAGGAGTGATCACAGCAGGAGTGATCAAAGTCTATTTTTAGACTGGCTGTCAAAAATAGAAAAGTCAAATATTATTGTCTCATAATAATATTTGGACTATAAACTTGATCTTATTCTCTTGGAGAACTTCAGTTTGAGCTACAGATGTGGCACATGCAGCTGTCAGAAGGAAGTACGCTTTCTTTGTGGGTCAGTTGAGTTGTTGCATGCATGACTTCAGTTAGAACTCAATCAGTTGAGTTTGGTGGAGTTGATTGTAAAGTTGATGGAGTTGTGTTCAATTTGACTTGGTTAAACTAGTTGTAATTAGTCTAACTGCAAATAGACTAATGATGAGTTGTTAAACTAATTATTAACTCATAATGAAACTATAGAATACATCAGTTAACTCAGTTTCATGTCAGTGCATGTTCAATTCAGCAGGGACAGGTGTTAGAGGATCAGATTGCTATCAGTTGTGACTCTAGTTGTGCATGATGATTTGCACGATCAAAGGGATTGAGTATGCCAATGAATTGGCCAATACTAAGTATTATAGCCTCTGCTCACGTCTTTCCCAGTGTGAGTGATTCTTTGGAGGTTAAATACGAGTTTAGTAAACCATTCTCATTCATTCTTGAGCAGGTATTGAGCTGTGGAGGCAGGCAAGCAGTGGGGGAGATTTGGAGATCAGATCTGAGCTGTATTGTGTGTAGCATGTGGAGATAGTACTGAGTACTCATGAGGAGTATTGTACTATGTATTGTTACATGATTCAATCACTATAATATACAGATAGTTGGGGTTTTTAGCGAGATGCTTTCCCCGGGAAAATACTATGTTGATATGTGTGATTGATGCTTCTATGTACGCCTGTGAATGTTTCTACTTCTGTAAATTGATGATCAACGTAAAGGAGGTTATGTATTATGCATGTTCTGCTTATAAGTGTATAATCAGGATAATCTCTGTGAATATGTGTCATATTATTCAAAATTTCTACAAGTGTAACCCCTTATTGTTATTAGTGCAACCCCCTTATTGTATTATTGTGCCCATATAGTCCCCGTGTTGTTGTTATTATGCCCCATAAAAGCCCACTATTGTTATTTTTGTGCCCCTACATAACAATAATATTGCAGGTGCACAACAATAACAATAGTGGGCATCTATGGGGCATAATAATAACCACATGAGGACTATATGGGCATAATAATACAATAAGGGGGTTTCACTAATAACAATAATGGGTTACACTTGTTGGCTTGTTGGGGCCTAACCCAGGTTCAGAGATGATTTAGCCAAACAAATCTCGGTACTGCTGGCCCTTTTGGAAACAGTCCGTGGAGCGTGAACTGAGGTCTCACCCGAAGTAGTATGGGAGGTCTTATCACCCGAAGAAACTCTCCTAGGTTGTAACTCGGAGATGCTCGGAACATCACAAACTCAACTTAATGTTGGAAATGGATGAATGGAAGTAATGATGCATATTCAATCTAGATAACCACTGCTACTTTGCTTGACTCCAGACATGCGTCAACACCCCCAGACTACAAGGCTTTAGACCACCAATTACTCACAGTTTAAGGATTTGGTGAATATGGAGAATACTGACCACACCAGCAGATGCACAGGACCCTGTGATGTCCGGCTGCAACCAGTAAAGAGGTCTGCAAATCTAATCCCCTAGTGCACAGACAGGATGATAGCTCTCTGTCACTAAGTGAAAAGAAACCTGATTAATACATTCACTGATACATGCAAGATTATAACACAAAGGTGGAATGACAACCCCTCTAATGCTACACATCAAGAATTAAAGAAAAAAATGCAAATCAAGCACAACCTGGAACAGAAAAGAGATGGAAAGTGAGCAATTAACAGCAAAAGAAGCTTGTATTAGCTGAAAATGCCGACGAGACGCTACAAGTATCAAAGCAGTTACAGTCTCCATAAGTTGAACCTTACATCAAAACAACAACCATCAACCCTGATTACATCTGTTTTCTGGGTATATATAGAGTTTGATTACAAAATGTTCTGCTATTCTATGCGTGGAGGGGTCATAATAGACCACCAACCGCTTTAACTACCTGGCAGAACTTCTCAGTGCAATTTCTTGTTGTGGTGAACCAAATTGATCTTCTGTGGGTGCTCTGTTGTCCTTCTCGAGCAGGTGGACTATCGTATGAAATAAGTTCCATAATTGTTAAATGTGTTGATCTGCTCGAGGCATGTCCTTTTCTTCTCGGCCATCATGTTTGTTGAATGCGGTGGTTGTGGAAGAAATACACCAGGTACAGGTAGATGGTCACCTTTGTCCTTCGGGTGCATGGCATGATAAGGGTGAGTGGACTGCATGACGGATGCACGAGCAGGGCAGAGGAGAGGCAATGGTCGTTGGATCGCGCAGATGGACGGCGGGCAGCGCTTGGAGGGAAGTATTGGGAGGATACGGGAGCAAAGTGATCGCGATCCGTTGGATCTCGGGCGACCAGATCCAACGGTTATTGGGCAGAAGAGATGCGCGGAGGTTAACGAGTGGGGACTATGGTTTTTGGCGGTAAGTGGTATTGATCGCACCGCTTTTGGGGGGTGAGTGGTAATCGTACGAGGGCTTGCAATCACAATCATCGCACGACACGTGGCAGATGGGACGTGATGGAAACCACCTTGACCGTGAGTTAACACGCGAGTGGTTCGAAGGTGCGGGAGGAGCGAATGATATCCGATCGTGGTGGGGATTGATTGGACGGCGCAGATGTGATTGCACGGATTTTCGATTGATGTGACAGGGAAACAGTGTATTAGGAATTTTGTGAAGGCGCACGGTTATATGGGTTTCATAGTTTTAATGCCCGGGGCTTAAGGAAAAGTGCTTTATGCGATTTTAGACAGAAACATGTGTAAAGGAGGTGAAGGGGGAATGGGCGAGGGAACGGAGAAAGGCGAGGAGAACCGGTGTAGACCTTCTCTGAGAAAAAACTAAGGACCAAGCTTACTTCTGCTCCTCAGACATCAACAACATGTAGCAGAACTAACACTGGCTCCTTCTGGGGATGAGATCCTCCCTGTGAGGTCTCAAGAACTTGCAGATCAATGCCTTTCCTGTGAACATAAAACAAAAAAATTTCCTAGTGTTCCATTGGGCATGGAGTCTAACTAAAACTGATAAAACAACATATTTACAACTTTAAGGCCAAAAGACCTTAAATCACATAAATTTTCAGAAAACGCCCATTAACTGGGCCATCAAAAACCACTTCTCCTCCCATACTTTGCAGTAGGAAGGTATTGTTCCCTTGAATCTGAGAAATAATAAAAGGCCTTGTCCAGAAAGCATCAAACTTGCCATGGTTCCCTTTCTTTTCTTTCAATGCATCCCACTTTAGAACCAAATCTCCAACCTGAAAATTATCTGATTTTGTTTTTCTGTCAAAGACTTCCTTGATCTTCTTCTGATGTGCTGCTGACTTCTCAACCAGCTGTTCTCTGATTTGGTGTACCTCTGCTAGTGATCCTTTTTGCCATATTTTATTCTTCATTTTTTTCTTCTTGTAGGAATTTTGCCACAGGGAGAGTTAACTGAATTGGGAACACAGCCTCAGTGCCATATACCAGCTTGAATGGAGAATTCCCTGTGGATTTCTTGATTGTCACTCTGTCATCCCACAATGCTATTTGAGCTTAGAATCCCAGTTCTTTTTGTTTTCTTCTACCAGCTTTTTAATTATCCTTATCAGACTTTTATTTGAAGATTCTGCTAGACCATTGCCTTGAGGATAATATGAGGTGGAATGAACCAGCTTAATGCCCATTGAGTCACACAAATCCACCAACTCTTTTGCCCTGAAGGCTGCTACATTGTCTGTGACTAATTTATGTGGGCAACCAAATTTGATGAAGATATTCTCTGTTAAAAAATTGATGACCACATTATGATTAGCCTTTCTGGTAGGGATTGTTTCAATCCACTTAGTGAAATAATCAGTGGCAACTAGTATCCACCTGTGCTAGCCACTGGAATGTGGATTGATTTCCCCAATGAAATCCAAGCCCCACTGCTGAAAAGGACCATTTGCATGTATTGGTTTTAGGGGCAGGGACTTGAATTGCTGTTTTCCTGCAAATCTTTGGCACCTGTCACAAGATTTAACAAATGAAAAGACATTAGAAAACAAGGTGGGCCAATAGTACCCAGCTTTGAGAATTTTGTTGGCTGTAGTATTCCAATAATGATGTCCCCCACACATGCTGGAATGAAATTGCTGCATGACTTCAGTGGATTGTTCTTTGTCGAGACACCTCAAAAGCATTCCAGATTTTTCCCTCCAATATAACAGGTTTTCATGAATGCAATATTTTGCTTCCCTGAGCTTAACAGTTCTGGCTTGACTTGAACTAAGGCCTGGAGGGATTTCTAGCTTTAGCAGGAATTTATATATCGCAAAGTAGCAATCACAAGAAGCTAGATTTTCTGCCAATGACTGTCCTTTCCCTGGTTCAGCTGCTTCTTCTTCTTCTGTTTGACCATTTTCTGCAATTGTGCCCATGAAGTCTATGTCCAGCGATCTGCAATTTTCTTCAGCCAATAACTTGGCAAGGCCCTGACCTCTAACCAGCTTGGTGGGCTTCAATTCTATATTAAATTCAATTAACTTTGCAATCCATTTAGCCCTTCTTCCATCAGCATCAGGCTGTGTTAAGACATCTTTTATTGAAGCAGAGGGTACATATGCAATTATCTTGGAATGCAGGATATAAACTTTGAAAGCTTTCAAAGACTTGATAATAGCATATGCATGTTTCTCAATGATATCATACCTTAGCTCAGCATCCCTTAAGGTTTTGCTGAAAAATGCCACTGGATGCTCTGAGCCTTCTTCATCTGCTTGCAATAAAACTGCTACAAGGGTGTCTTCAAAGGAAAAAGAAAATATGTGGAACTCCTTGCTGTAATCTGGACTTATTAAAGTGGGAGCTTCCATGATAGCCTTCTTAATGGACTCAAAGGATTTTCTTGCTGAATCAGTCCACTTAATCTCTGACCCCTTTCTCAACATGGAGGTAATGTGCCTCACAAGTTCTGCAAAATTTGGGATAAACCTCCTCACAAAATTTATTTTGCCCAGAAAGGACTGGATGTCTTTCTTTGATCTTGGGACAGACAAGGTCTGTATTGCTCTTACTCTTTCTGGGTCAATTTTGACACCTGCAGTAGAAACAACATGTCCTAACAGCTTCCCCTCTTCTAAAGCAAACTGTGACTTCTTAGGATTGACTGAAATCCCAAACCTTCTGCACTTCAGAAACACTTTCTTCAAATGCTACAAATGGTCATGATGGTTGCTGGAGTATATTGTTATATCATCAAGGTAAATAAAGACAAACTTATCCTTTTCTCCCACAAATGCTATATCCATAGCTCTCTCAAAGGTGGCTCCGGCATTCATGAACTCAAAAGGCATCTTGGAATACATAAAAGTGCCCCAAGGAGTGGTTAATGCAGTCTTCTCTTGGTCATCTAGATGTACAACAACCTGGTTATAGCCTGAAAATCCATCCCGGAAAGACATCACTTTGGCTCCTGAGACCTTCTGCAGCAATTGCTCCATATTGGGCAGAGCGTTATTGTCTTTTTTAGAGAATTTGTTCAAGTTTCTGAAATCAATACAGAGTCTGATTTCTCCACTTTTCTTCCTCACTACCACTAAGTTGGCTACCCATTTGGAATATCTGAGAGGGACTATGATTTTGGCAGCCAATAACTTTTTTATTTCTTTTTCAATCAAAGGAAGGAGCAAAGGATTTATGGGTCTTAACTTCTACTTGAAAGGGATGGTGTCTTTCTCTAAAGGGATTTTATGTTGTATAATCTTCTTGTCATATGTTTTCAGGTCACTATATTCCCAGGTGAAGACATCAACAAAGTGCTTCATTAGATTGCAGTATTCAGCACTTTGGTCAACAGATAAATGGGCAAACAGATTTATATATCTTGGCTGACTTGGACTCCCTATATTATGACTACAGACTGCAAATTCGTATTTTATTTGGGTAGCCTTATAAAGTACATCATTCTGGTCAAACAGTCTTTCTAACGGAATTAGACCCTTGGATATATGATTGATGGGCAGTTGGACAATGCTATCTTTGCCAATTCTGTTTCTAAGCTGGGATTGGGGACTTTCTTCCAAGGCTTCATTTTCTTGGTCAATTTGTATTTCAGAAAACTCACCAATGACTTGCAGGAATCTATTTACTTCATCATCATCTTCAAAAACTTTCCAATGCTGTACATTATCAGGCAAGGATGGTCTATATTTCATTTGGATTTCATAAACTAGCCTGGGAGGCATGGAAGGGATAAACATGCTAGCAGACACAGCAAGGGAATCAGCAAACTGATTTTTGGCTCTAGGGACATATGAGATGCAAAAATTATCAAAAGAATCTCTGAGTCTCCATACCTCATCTCTGTATGCTTTCAGCCTTGGGTGCTTTGCTTGAAATGTCTTATTTACTTGCTGAATGATAAGATCATCATCTCCAAACACTTTAATATTTCTGATTCCTCTGTCTTTAGCTGCATTGAGACCCAATATCAGAGCTTCATACCTTGCTATATTATTGGTGACTTGGAAAGCCAGCTTAAAAGATAGATGTGTGCTTTCTTGTTATGGAGATATCAGCACCACCTCTACTCTTGCAGTCTCCTTGGAACATGCTCCATCAAAGAACATTTCCCAAACTTGACTTCCTTGCTCTCCCTCGGCCTGATTTGTTGGTTTCCTGAGCTACATTAAGGCCTTCTAGGATTCTTCAATTTGGAGGATACAAGCTCCAAAATCAGTGTCCAAGGCATAAATAGGATGATTAGAAGGATTCTTCTCATCACTGATGATGTAGGCCAGTTGTGCTTCCCTGTACAATCTCCTGCTTTCTCCTCCAAAAAATGGGACAGTGGCATAAGATAAGTCATTCTGTAACGTCCCACCTAGTCTCTTAATCCACCCTCTAGATAGCAACATGCCAAACTTAGGAGGGACATCTGCCACCACAATATCCATCATCATACTCTTCATGGGTAGCTGAGTTAGGGTAATGGCTAGATCTTTAATCAACCCCAGACATTTCACCTTTCTTGACTCAAATGAGAATAAATCATGATATGGTCTGGTGATGTCAAGGCCTAACTCTTCCATGACAGCTTTAGGCATCAAATTGTGGTTGGCCCCTGTGTCTAGCAGGCAATTGTGGAGGATTTTGTCGTGAATGGTCAAGGAGACATAAAATGATGGAGAATTGTTATTAGCAGGCTCGATTATAGGGCTAAGCATAATTGCAGGCTTGTCATCTTGCAAATTGACGTAGTCAGTGGAGGTTTGTGTAGCTTCCAGCTCAAGAGCCTCAAGGATAGGCTTTCTAAAAACTTCACTCCTTACAAGTTCTAATAGAGGCATAGATATTTTTAACTTCTGGACTTCTGACTCAAAACTGAAAGGGGGAGGGGACTTATCAAGGCCTCTTACCTCTTGGGCTGGTGCTTTTAGAATGACTGGATTAGCTGCTGGCTTCTTCTATCTGATATTCTGTGACTCTGTCTAGACAACAGCTTTTTGGGTAGGACTCTCCTTGACATTGTTTGCTTTTGACCTCAGATTATATCTTTGGTGTTCACTAGTCTGTAGAACAGATTCTTTGTCCCACTCTTGACTGCTTTGGTCCTGCAGTAATGATTCTTCATATGCATCCAATGTCAAAAAGGTAGCACTACCTTTGTCTTCCATGCAATGAATTTCATCCTCCTCTTCCAACTGCTCCTCCTCCATGACTAGATTTTGGAAAGGAGCCTTAACTTTCTGTTCTTCATTTGCTTCTTTACCCCTTTGAATGATTTGCAATTGCTCATTTGCTCTTCTGAATGGCTTTGGATTTTTTGGAGAAAATGCGTTTTGAAATCTTGTTTTCCCAGAACTTTGCTCAACATTCAGCTTAGATATCTCAGTAGCCAATGACTCTATCATTTTAGTCATTTTATCTAATTTGGTCTCTGAAGATGAAGCAGAGGAAGAAGAAGCCTCACCTCTCTGCCTCCTTCTATCAACATGTGTTTTAAGCTTTTTTGCAGCCATGATATTTGATTCCACCTCCAATGCTGCATCTTGCATATCAGCTAGAGTGGCACATCTTCTTTCTCTCAACAACAGGCAGAAATTAGAGTTAAAAGCATTGGCATAAGTGAGTTTGGCAGAGGTGGGGGTAGGCTTTACTTAAGTCGGTATCTTACTATACATATGGTTAAATATTTTATTAAAATCAGGCAATGATTCCCCATTTTCCCTCTTTAGGTTTCCAAAATCTATATGGTAGTAGAGCAGGTCTTTTCTATCTCCCCATTGCTTTAGGAATGCATCATCCAATGCCTCAATGTCTATTATGGACCTATGGGGTAACTCTCTGAACCACTTTCTAGCCTCTCCATCAAGGCTCTGAACAAACACTCTCATCCACAGATCATATTCACTGATATCCAAGTTATCAACATGACTATAAAAAGACTCAAGGTGTTCTTTAGCTGTTACCCCCTCTGTACCAGTGAATTTGGGCATATATTTATGATATTCTCCTACAGGCATAGCATTCAAAGGAACAGGCAAGACCAGGGGTCCATACCTAGTAGCTATAATTCTTTCCATCTTCATAGGAGCTTGCTGGCCTGCCATGACTGGGATATGTGAATGGATACTGGCAGATTGAACGGTAGGGAGTAATGAAATAGATGACAGAACTGAAGGAATATGATGGACTGTATGGGAGGCTTTCTTTGGATTGAGATCCAAAGGGGAACTAACTAAACAAGGAGCTGTATGAATCTCTGAAGGAATTTCTTTACTAACAGTGCTGGGCTCTAAGTCTTCAAACTGTATATCCTCAGCTATAACCTTATCTTTCAGAGATGCATAAGTTTTCTTGAGCTTACCCGATCCTAATGCTCCTTTCTGTGATGTTTTCTTCAACTTGGAAATCTTCTTAGGGTTAGGCACTGGGTCAGTTGGTGATTTCTCCGGGTATGCCTTACAAACTGCGCTAGAACTATAATGTGGAGTCGCCACCAGGTGGGTTCTCCAGTAAAGTCACCAGATAGATGATTACAACTAGAAATGTGTCCAGACTTTATCTATCATCAAAGCATGGAACTATGTCGTTCTCCCAGGGAAGCTGAGCTTCAATCTCCTCTCCCCGGCAACGGCGCCAATCGATGTTATCACTCCAAGAAACTCTCCTAGGTTGTAACTCGGAGATGCTCAGGACATCACAAACTCAACTTAATGTTGGAAATGGATGAATGGAAGGAATGATGCATATTCAAGCCAGACAACCACTCCTACTTTGCTTGACTCCAGACATGCATGAACACCCCCAGACTACAAGGCTTTAGACCACCAATTACTCATAGTTTAAGGATTTGGTGAATATGGAGAATACTGACCACGCCAGCAAATGCACAGGACCCTGTGATGGCCGGTTGCAACTAGTAAAGAGGTCTGCAAATCTAATCCCCTAGTGCACAGACAGGATGACAACTCTCTATCACTAAGTGAAAAGAAACTTGATTAATACATTCACTGATACATGCAATATTATAACACAGAGGTGGAATGACAGCCCCTCTAATGCTACACATCAAGAGTTCAAGAAAAAAATGCAAATCAAGCACAACCTGGAACAAAAAAGAGGTGGAACGTTAGCAATTAACAAAAAAAGAAGCTTGTATTAGCTGAAAATGTCGACGAGTCACTGCAAGTATCAAAGCAGTTACAATATCCAGAAGTTGAACCTTACATCAAAACAACAACCATCAACCCTGATTACATCTGTTTTCTGGGTATATATAGAGTTTGATTACAAAATGTTTTGCTATTCTATGCGTGGAGGGGTCATAATGGACCACCAACCGCTTTAACTCCCTGGCAGAACTTCTGAGTGCAATTGATTGCTATGGTGAACCAAATTGATCTTCTGTGGATGCTCTGTTATCCTTCTCGAGCAGGTGGAGTATCGTATGAAAGAAGTTCCATAACTATTAAATGTGTTGATCTGCTCGAGGCATGTCCTTTTCTTCTTGGCCATCCTGTTTGTTGAATGCAGTGTTTGCGGAGGAAATACACCAGGTACAGGTAGATGGTCGCCTTCATCCTTCGGGTGCATGGCATGATAAGGGTGAGTGGATTGCATGACGGATGCACGAATAGGGCAGAGGAGAGGCATCATCCATTGGATCGCGCAGATGGATGACGGACAACGCTTGGAGGGAAGTATCAGGAGGATACGGGAGCAAAGTGATCACGAGCCGTTGGATCTCGGGTGGATAGATCCAACGGTTATCAGGCAGAAGAGATGCGTGGAGGTTAACGAGCAGGGACTATGGTTTTGGCGGTAAGCGGTATTGATCGCACCACTTTTGGGGGGTGAGTGGTAATCGTATGAGGGCTTACGATCACAATCATCAATCAACGCATGGCGGATGGGACGTGACGGAAGCCACTTTTACCGTGAGTTAAAGCGCGAGTGGTTCGAAGGTGTGGGAGGAGCGAATGATGTCCGATCGCGGCGGGGATTGATCAGATGGCGCAGATGTGATCGCACGGATTTCGACTGATGTGATAGGGAAATGGTATATTAGGAATTTCGTGAAGGCGCACTATTATATGGGTTTTAGAGTTTTAATGCCTGGGGCTTAAGGAAAAGCGCTTTATGCGATTTTAGATAGAAACATGTGTAAAGGAGGTGGGGGGGAATGGGCGAGGGAACGGAGAAAGGCAAGGAGAACCGGTGTAGACCTTCTCTAAGCAAAAACTAAGGACCAAGCTTACTTCTGCTCCTCGGACATCAGCAACATGTAGTAGAACTAATAGGAGGGTGCTAGAACCAAGTTTTTGCGCCCTGGGGATGTCTGATGGGTTCCAAGTGGTCTGTTGTTTGACCCTGCGCGCACATTTCTATGCGCACTTATTAGTACCTTGCAGCCTGGGATGCTGCCTTCGCACAGCCCTACTCGGGGGCTGAACAGTGTTATTACCCAATTTCTTACTAGTAATCTGATATTAGTCAATTAACTTAGCTTATATGTATGCTTTCAGTGACACTTAACAATATTCAACATTCATACAAATGCGTGTAGTAAATAAACAATATAATTGTAAATGATATCAAACAGGTAATAACACAAGAACAGATACATGGAATTTATATAAAACTTCTCTTTATTATTCTTCTTCCTTGGTTATAGACTCAACTCTGCCCTGTGCACTCAGCTGTAGGGGTCCGCGCACTCAACCGCAGACTCTACTAGCCCTCTGCGCACTCAGCTGCAGAGCCTCTTCCTACTACTACGACCCAAGATACTTAGACCTTTGCTCTATGTTCGCTATATTATTCTATCTATCATATTCCATTCCTTCATTCGTTAGTTTACAACTTAGAGCCTCACTCTATTTATACAATCCCATGGTCCGCGGACCATGGGTAGGCCAATACTACATTCAAAACTTAGGGCAGACAACCCTATGATTCTAACATACAATTCACGCTCTGCGCTCGCAATTCGCGGGGCTTTACAATAATATTACTCAAAACTTGGGCTTTGAGCCCCAAAACATGCTATTGGGGGATTCCATTCCCAATAGGCCCCCAACACAAACATCGTGACTCGCCCTCCAGTCACTCTAAGGGTGCGACGATCTTGGCGCGGAGTCGCTCCAACTGTTCCCGAACGGTCTTGATTTCTGTAGCGCACTGAGCTGCTGCTTACTGAGCCTACTGCATTCGTTCCTCCATGTCTGAATTGTGTCCTTATATCTATATCGGCATCCACTGTGTATGTTTATAGTCCTGCGCCCTTGTTCGGCTCCTCAGGTCGCGAAGACTGTGCTTCAGCCAATTAGTCAGATAGCTGGCCCACCCGTGTAGGGCTTCAAGCGGCTTCCCTTTACTTTGCCTAGGAAGGGTTCTCCATTTAGTTTGACTAGCAGGACCACGCCTCTGTCTATGACCTCCTTAACCACGTATGGTCCCAGCCAGTGCATTTTGAATTTTCCTAAGAATTTTTCAAAGTTACTATCATACAGCAGCACTAAGTTGTTTACCTTGAAGGTGCGCAAATTTATATGGCGTTCATGCCAGGGTTTTTCACGCTTCTTTTGTACCTGCTGATGAAATCCAACCAAAAATTGTTCCTCCTCGAGTTCTTCCAATTGCGTGAGTCTTTCCTCTAGAGCTTCGCGGTCCGTCATCCCTGTGAGCGCTACTATTCACAGACTAGGTACGATATATTCCATCGGCATGACAACTTCCATGCCATAAACTAACCAGAAAGATGTATGTCTCGTTAGTTTCTTGTGCGTTGTCCTGTAAGCCCATAGCACGACAGGTACGCGTAGGTCCCAATCGTTTCGCTGCGCGTTGCACACATTGGTCAGCGTAGTCTCCAGTATTTTGTTGAATGCCTCTACTGTCCCATTAGCTTGTGGGTGGTATGGTGTACTTTTCTGATGATACACTTGGAACTCTTCTATGAGCGCGCTAATGATTTCATTCAGGAAATGTGTTCCGCGATCACCCATTAAGATTTTCGGACAACCAAATCAGGTCAACACATTTTCAAACAAAAACTTCGTAGCCGTAGCAGCTGTGCAGTCGTTGACCGGCTGTGCTTCCGCCCATCGTGTCAGGTACTCCGTCACACTGATGATGTAGTGTGCGCCCATCTTTCCCTGAGGTTTGATCAGTCCCACAAAGTAGATTGCCCATTTTTTAAACGGTTGCAGTGTCATTTGTGGATTTAAGGACATCTCGTCCCTCCACGATGATTTTCCAGTCCTTTGACATATATCGCAGGCCTTACAGTGCGCTTTCGAATCTTGGTGCAGGGTTGGCCACCATAACCCTATGCGAAGAATCTTTTGTGCAGTCGTGCATCCTGCATAGTGTTCTCCTGTAGCACCCCCATGTGCTTCCGCGAGGATCTGACTCTGTTCGAATTTAGGTACGTATTTTCGCAATATCTCATCATTTCCCATTTTGTATAGGTGCCCCACGATGACAAAAAATTCTGCCGCGTGCACCACCAATTCCTTCTTCTGTTGGACAAAGTATTCCCTCGATGCAGTTCTTGTTGTTATAAAATGGATTATATCTTCGACTTGCCCATCTGTACGCGCACCGCAAAGAGCTCTGCATTAGGTAGTCCCCCCTCCAAATTAGTGGGTTCCTCGCCCATCTCAATTTGTGACAAGTGATCTGGTCCTACATTCAGGCATCTCGACTTTACTATGACCTCAAAATCATATTCTTGGAACAATAAGAGCCACTTGCATATGTGCCCCCCCAACACAGGCTTATTGACCAGGTATTTTAGCACGAAATGGTCAGTATACATCTTTAAATGTCCTCCGAGTAAATAGTGTCGATATTTTTGGAGTGCGTACGCCTTCGCCAATGCCTCGTGCTCAGTGGTGGAATATTTCTTCTCTGCTTTGGACAACCTCCGACTTGCAAACACGATAGGGTGATCCAAGCCTTCCCTGCCCTCCTGTGTGAGCACTGCTCCCAGCATGATGCACGATGCATCAAAATGGACATGAAACTCCACATCTCATTTTGGGAAGACCAGGATTGGAGTGGAGGCCAATTTCCCCTTCAAGACGTCCAAAATTTTCATACAATCATCATTCCAGCAAAATGTAACATCCTATTTCAATGATTTTTCCATCAGTGCCATGATTTGGGCATAGCTTTTGATAAAATTTCTGCAGTATCTGGTGTGTCCCAAGGTAGCGCGCAATTGTTTAACACTTCATGGTGCTTCCAAATTTAAAATAACAGAAATCTTTGCAGCGTCCACCATCAGTCCTTGTTTGCAAACCACATGTCCCAGCAAGTTTCCAAAGGGAATAAGGAATGTGCACTTCTTAAGGTTCAACGCAATCTGGTGTCGTCGGCAGGTATCCAACATCAAGCGTAAGATTTCTACATGGTGCTTGACTAATCCAAAGACATTCCAATCATCCAGATAGACCTCCAAGAACTTGTGGATGTATTCTTTGAACGCAGCAACAACGATGCGTGAAAATATCGCTGGTGCATTCTTCAATCCAAATGGCATAACAGTGTATTGAAAGCAGCCCCATTCCATTGCGAAGGTCATTTTGCTCTTGTCTTCCGGTGTGATATTGATTTGATGGTACCCTGAGAACCCATCCGTGAACGAGTATGCTTCCTGGCCGCCAACATTCTCTAGTACTTCATTTGTGAACAAGGTTGGGAATGGATCATGTACACAAGCGTCGTTTAGCTTCCTGAGGTCCACGCATATTCTTATTTCGCCCTTCTGCTTTTTCTCCTACACTACCATAGGACTCACCCAGTCAGATTCTTCCAGTGGCTCAATAATTCTGGCTGCGAGCATTTTTTCTAACTCTTCGCGGACCTTTTCCTTATATTTCGGATTCAAGCGGTAAGGTCGCTGCTTAACTGGCTTCGCGTCGGGTTTAAGGGTGATCTTCATCATCCCTCAGTCACCAACGATCCCTTTTAAGTCCGTAATTTTGGTTAGGAACAAGTCTTGGTATTCATAGAGTAACTTAGCGACCTTATCCACCGTGGCATCATCCCAATAGTTCCCAAGCATTGCGTACTTTAGCTCTACCTCTGTTCCAGTGTTTACCTGCTTTGTTTGTAGCAGCGCGGTGATGTTGGGATGCTCAATCGATGGTCCTCGAACCTCATGACAACATTCTGTTTCTGGAATGTTAATATTTCGTGGGTCCTCATCATCCTCCTCAACATTTACATTGTAACACTCTAGCGTGCAACTCAGTTGTGTCACCCATTCTGGCTGAAGTACTTCCATTGGCTCCTGGGGAATTTTGAAGATAGTTGCTTTTACTTCTTGTAGCGCATCGTCAACAGTATCCCACCAACGATCTTCAAACATGAAAGTTAACAGAAATCCGTCGCGCAAGATATCCCATTCACTCGTACCATGGCGGAGCTCCATCTTAGTATACCAATTCATGGGTATGACATCCAGGGTATGATAGAACAAATTTACCTATTTAGGTTGTGGCTCTTCCCCGTAGACCTTGGTCCATTTCACGAGGTGTGTACGTGGATCATCCCATCCGTCATACTTGTTTGCTATCCGCATCTGCAGTTTCCCAAATCATAGGCGCATCATCCTTCTCCATCTGTACCAGTCATCAAAGCTTCTATAATGCATACCCTACCACCTTGTGGGCGTCACGCGTAGTTCCCATTTCAGAGCATCGAACCGCTGCTGTTCTAGCATTGCACTTTCAAATTTGTTCAGGAATTCATCCAACACTATCAACCCGTCATACATAGGGAGATCCCTTACCTCTATTGTCACGCAGCACAGTGATCTAACCATCATGTTGCAATTGAGTGTGGTTACCTCGTGTAATCGGTTCTGCCATTTTTCTGTTTCCTCATCTGAATCTGATGTGCAGGAGTTTTCGCACTCCCACGAAATCCTACCATCTACTGTTGGATTCACCCAATCCTACTCTCGTGCGGTTATTTTATATATACAATCGAGATCAGCATCACTATCATCGTCACGCACCGGTTTTGTTTATCGCGCTCCTTCGGCAGGATCTAGCAATACTACTACGCATAGTGACTTTTTCTCAAAAATCATTTTGCGCTTCTTTAGATTTATGACTCCGTTCATATCAGTGGCCCAGTCTATGCCCAGTAGTGTGGGATAGGGATTGCTATTGTCGACAATATCTATCACTTCGAAATCTGCCAGAGTGCTTGCACCTTTTATGTCTAATGTTATCCCTTGCAATCTTCTCATTGGTAGGATCTTCTACTGGTTTTCCATCCGTAATTGAATAGGGGACCATTGCAACGCGGGCCTACCCATGTGCTCCCATGTTTTCTTTGGAAGCGCATTCGCGTCCAATCCTAGATCCAGAATAAATTGATCCATTTCATACTCCTCAATTTGCGCAATCAATCGCATTTCTCTTCATATTCGCAATGCATGCTTTTCAAGTTTTTGGACTACACGCGGTTCTCCTAACCCCGTGCACCTAGTGATAAGTTCTTGCAGTCCTTTTACAGCCTTGTTGTTGTGCAACAGTTTCATGCATGTCTCCAGAAAGGTAGTGAGCATTGAAGGATCCATCCCTGGTTCTAGTTGATCCTTACTACCTAAAGTGGAGGCCTTCGTGAAGCTCTTGTTAGCTTCCATGAATGTCTCCTTCGCGCGCTCCAAATCAAATTTAGGTTCCTTTATAGGAGCCTTGCGAACACACGCACTTTCTTCAGGTTGCTTACTTTGTCATCTCCTGTCGTGATACCGCTTATGAGCACTATGTTTACATTCGGGTCCTCTTCGCGTGGCTCAGACGTCATCATTTGAAAATTCTGAGTCGGGGGAGGCTGGAATATCCCTTTCTCGCGCAGCCTCGCTATCAGCGTAGGGAAATCCTCTGCCTCATGATAAAACTGAGTACAGTATAAAAATGGCGTTCTCATCAAATTCATATAATCGCAAGCATAGTGCCTTGGCCCTCCACAATTGTAACAAATTAGTTGTCCGCGACCCCTTCCTGGTCCCATTCCACCTCGACCTCGTCCGCGCCCCTGAAATCCAGCACGCGCCATCCATGCATTTGGGTCGAGGGCTTGCGTCTCGATCTGCACTCTATAGGCAAGATTCTGATCCATCATCAATTTGTAACTTTTGCAAGTGCGCTCATCATCGCCTACAGACCTGCAAAATTTACAGAACAATTGTTGGGATGTTTGCATATACTTCTGTAATAGATGACAATTATACGTAGCATGTTTTCCTCCTATCTGACAAATCGCGCACCATAATTCAGGCGCTGCACTCGGTCATGCTTGTGCCTCTTGTCTTAATGGCATTAACCCTCCTCCTGCCAAGTAGTTCGCGAAAACTGGACAGTGGTCCTTATCGTGCCCCTGGCCTTTGCATTTTATGCACCATACCTCCTCGCGCGCCTCTGGCCGAGTTGTCTTGTCCTGTTTCAAACTCTGCATTTCCAAACACAAATTTTGTAGTTGTGCGTTGATTTGTTGGACTCCCAGGCCAGGATCTTGTATTGGGGTCTCGTGCAGTCTCATTGCAATCTCCAAAACTTCGGCCTTGGTGGATAATTTATGTTGTGACAGCGCCGTCCTTAGATGCGGTGTTAGGGATGCTACAAACCATGCACAGTGCTACCCATCTATCAAGGTCATGTTGGCTTCTCGAATCATACTCTTCAGTCTCTGATCTAGATCCCATGGGGTCTTGCCTGGAATCATCGCGATCTCCTTAAACCTGATAATCAATTGTGTCTTCGACTTTGGCCTGCTAAATTCTCTGTTCAGCGTGACCTGAATATCTGCGATCCCCGTGTTCGGATGGTCATTAGAATGGTTAATGTATCATGTTAGTGTGCGATCCTGCAATGCACTCACCAATGTTTCCTTCTTTATATTGTCATCCACGACTCCTTGTGCTTCCCATATGGCCCTTACCATGAACCAAAATTGGTCCAGATCTTCATTCCCTACTCCCCTGAATACCGAAAATTTTATCGTGCTCACCATATCGAACTGTGGTGGTGGCAGAGGTGGTGTGGGCAGAGATGGAGGTCATGATGGTGAGACTAGTGGTGGTGTAGGTTGAGGTGGTAGGTGCAGAATTCGCTGCCTTATCATACTGACCACGCTTCTTGGAGAAACTTTCACGAGCTCTTCCTCACTTTCCCACCGAGGTGAAATCAAGGGGCTATTTCTATCTCTATGCTACCCTCATTTCTATAGATCCTCCCACTTCTCGTAGCCCCAAACATCAATTTATTTGCATAACCCACTTTTCACACAATAACATCTTAATCCAAGTGTTCCAAGATTTAATGTACTTACCTCACGGTCCTTTGAGGAAGCGTTGTTCCTCCTCGCTGTAGGTGACTGTAGTGTCTACCGCGAACTTGGTGATAAACCCTTATAATTCGATCGAGCCAATTGTACATAGCGTGCGCGATCTTATCTTCTGATGCTTCTAGTTTGCGCACTAATTCTGGAGTCCACACAATCGGTTTTTCGAGCCTACACCTTCCCTAAATGTCGGCTAGCTTCACGATCCACTCATACAACTCAGATGGAAAGGATGCAAAGAAAATTTCATGGATTTCCATATATAAGTAGCGCTCCAAACACTATTCCTTTGAGACTCGCGGATTCCTATTTTCCTGCACCACAAACTCGTGAATATTTCTGTCTAACGACCCTTCAATTTCTTTCTTCATTGGATTCCAGTGACACGACATCAGACATCCCTTATGAAGATCTCAGTCCCGACAATGGAACCATTTGTTGGCTTGTTGGGGCCTGACCCAGGTTCGAAGATGATTTAGCCAAACAAATCTCGGTACTACTGGTCCTTTCGGCAACAGTCCATAGAGTGAAAACTGAGGTCTCACCCGAAGTAGTATGGGAGGGTGCTAGAACCAGGTTTCCGCACCCTGGGGATGTCTGATGGGTTCCAAGTGGTGCATGGTTTGACCCTGCGCACACGTCGCTATTCGCACTTATCAGTACCTCACAACCTGGGATGTTGCCTTCGCACAGCCCTACTCGGGGGGCCGAACAATGTTATTACCCAATTCCTTACTAGTAACCTGATATTAGTTGATTAACTTAGCTTATCTGTATGATTTCAGTTACACTTAACAATATTCACCATTCATACAAATGCGCACAGTAAATAAACAATATAATTGTAAATGATATCAAATAGGTAATAACACAAGAATAGATACACGAAATTCAGATAAAACTTCTCTTTATTATTCTTCTTCCTTGGTTATAGACTCGAATCCGCCCTGTGCACTCAACTGCAGGGGTCTGCGCACTCAGTTGCGAACTCTACTAGGCCTCTGCGCACTCAGTTGCAGAGCCTCTTCCTACTACTATGACCCAAGATACTTATACCTTTGCTCTATGCTTGATATCTTATTCTATCTATCAGATTTCATTCCTTCATTCATTAGTTTACAACTTAGAGCCTCACTGTATTTATACAATCCCATGGTCCACGGACCATGGGTAGGCCGACACTACATTCAAAACTTAGGGTGGACAACCCTATGATTCTAACATACAATTCGCACTCTGCGCCCGCAATTCGTGGGGCTTTACAATAATATTACTCAAAACTTGGACTTTGAGCCCTAAAACATGTTGTGGGGGGGATTCCATGCCCAAAAACACTAGTAGTATAGGTACCTAACATGCCCCTCTCCTTAAAAAAGTGTTGTCCTCAATGTTTGAGTAGTTATGGATGGTTCTGTATAAAATTTCGTCCTCCCATGTGGAATCTTCTGCAGGTAAGTTCTTCCACTTGATGAGATACTCTGAAATTGATCGATTTCGTAGCTGTCGGGTTCTTGTTTCCGTGACTACTTCAGGTTCCAATATGATTTTTCCTTCCTCGTCAAGTTCCGACAATATTGTTTGAACTGGGAGCTTGTCAGCTATAACCTTCTTTAAGCATGAAACCTAGAAAACTGGGGGCACTCGGGAAGATGCAGGAAGCTCCAATTTGTATGCCATAGTACCAATCTTTTGCAGCACCTTGTAAGGACCATAGTACTTTGGTGATAATTTATTATCCTTCTTAGCTTGCTTGAGGGACATTTGTTTGTATGGTTGTATTCATAAAAATACCCAGTCACCTATATCAAAACTTCTTTCACTGCGATGTTGATCTACCTATTGTTTCATTCTATTCTGCACCAAAGTGGGGTTATCCTTTAGAAGTTGGAGAACTTGTTGTTGATGCTCGATGTGATATTTCACTACTTGAACCTTTTTCTTCTTGATATGTCCTTCTATCTTAAGAGTTTGAGGAGTGGTAATTCTTGCCAATGCATTACAAGATATGGTTGGATTCATTTCTTGATGCTCGATGTGATCTTTCACTTCTTGAACCATTTTCTTCTTGATATGTCCTTCTATCTTGAGAGTTTGAGGAGTCGTAATTCTTGCCAATGATTTACAAGATATGGTCAAATTCATTTCTTCTTTCTCTGGGGTTGGTTCTTGGTGTATATCCTCTTCTTTTGACATTTCATGATCCTTTTCTTCCTCCTCTTCACAATCTATGTAAAATAATTTCTTCTCAACACACTTATGACCTTTAGTGTATTTGCTATCACAACTGTAACAAAGCCTTTTTTCTCTTTTGTCTTCCAATTGTTGTGGTGTAAACCTTGTAGGTTGTGGAAGGCTAGGAGAAAAAACACTTCCATATTTATAGTTGTGAGTGGTAGGATTCCTTGTTTCCATAATTATGCTTTCAATTTTTCTTTCCAACTTGAATGCCTTCTCCAATGAATTAAGTTCCCAAAGACGAACCTCATGTTGAATGTTATCCTTTAAATTCCCTATGAAGACATCAATACTTTGCTTCTTTGGAATATCATTTACCCTTATATTCAATTTTTGGAAGTCCTTAATGTGCTCTTCCATTGAACCCTTTTGTTTGAGATTTATCAATTGGCTAAAGAAGGTGTTTCTCTTTGTATTCTCGTAATGTGCTATCATTTCCTCCGTGAAAATTGACCAAGTGACAAGTGGTTTACGAGAAAAAAACACTTTATACCATAAAATTTAATTTGGTTCTAAATATAAAGATGAAATATGTACCTTTTGTAATAGTTGTACACCATGTAGATCAAAATATTGCTCCATATATAGTATGCAATTTACTGGATCCTTGTCATCAAAATTCCTCATATCGGTTTTTCTTGATTTTAAGATCTCGATCTTGAAACGACTGTAGATTTGTAATTTTAGATCTCCCATTTCTAAAATTGTGTCTTGTGGTAGCTCTCTAAGTCCTCTTTCTAACCCCACTAGTCCGCTCAAAATTGGATTCTTCAAGAAAGATCTATGCCAAATCTCCTACGATGACTTGATTATAGACTGGTTCAATAGAGAAAACTTGTACAAAGTTCCACGTGTCACTGTTTCGACCTTGGGGCCTAAAAACAATACACAGAAAATTAATTTCGGTCCTCTTTCTGTAACTTACGAAATTTCAATCTGATTGTTATGCCCCTATACTACTAGTGTAACCCCTTTTTGTTATTAGTACAACCCCCTTATTATATTGTTGTACCCATGTAGTCCCCATATTGTTACTATTGTGCCCCATAGAAGCCCACTATTGTTATTATTGTGCCCTTACATTATTATTGTTATGTCGACTCTGATTATATTATGACCCCTTAGACTCCTATATATAGAAAGGAGGTCTTTTCATTTGTATCATTCAAGAATTGTTCATTTGTGTAATGTAAAGGAGGTTTCCTCCTCGAAGAGGTTGAATTCTAAGGCGTTTATCTTTCTTTTCTATCTTTTTGTGAGTTGGTTTCATAACATTTGGTATCAGAGCTTTGGATTCTAAGGTTTCGCTACTCCAAACAGGTCATCATGGAATTTGTTCTATAACTTTTTTTTTGTGACGTTTCAAATGCTAAAAACAAAACCCATTTGGGTTGAAATCGTTCTAAACCTAGGATTTGAATTTCAGAGCTTTTAACGCTATATTTGAGAAGATATGCTCTGAGGAAGTTGGCCTTTTTGCAGACGCCCGAATTACATTACAAATAGGTGACCTGGGGAAAATAGTCATAACTTTTGTTTTGAGCATCAGATTGAAATTTTGTAAGAAGTTACAGAAAGAGGATGAACTTCAGTTTCCTGTGTATATTTTTTAGACCCGAAAGTCAAAACAGTGACACGTGGCACTTCATACAAGTTCGCTCTTCTAAAAAGGTATATAATCAGGTCATCTTGGGAGATTGTGCATAAATTTTTCTTGGAGAATCTAAATTCAATAAGACTGGTGGCATTGAAAAGAGGATGCAGAAGGCTATTGCAGGTCGCAATTTCAGAACTTAAAGATATGAAAGTACAGAGTTACAGTCATTTCAAGATCGAGCTCCTAAAATCAAGAAAAAGGGAGATGAGGAAGTTTGATGGCAAGGATCCGGTAAATTGGATACTACACATGGAGAAATATTTTGATCTACATGGTGTACCACTATTACAAAAGGTATGTATTGCATCTTCATATTTAGAACGAGATCAATTTTTATGGTATAAAGGGCTTTGTTCTCATAAACAACTTGTTACGTGGTCAATTTTCATGGAGGAAATTATAGCACATTATGAGAATACAAAGAGCAACACCTTCATTAGAGAAACACCACAACAATTGGAAGAAAAAAGAGAAAAATGGCTTTGTTAGAAAGTGGAAAGCAAAATTATGGCAACAAGGAATTCTACCCCTCACAACTATAAAGATGGAAGTGATCCAAAACGGATCCATAAACGACTGTCATAGAACCATGACTATATCAGGATGAAACAAATCCCTGAAGAATCCAAAAAAGCAATCGAAAACACCCTGAACCAGTGGCCATGGCAGCGGCGTGGAACAACGAGGTCAGCCCATGGAGACTGCGCATGAGGTCAAAATAGCCCCTGGGAGCCCTGAATCGGGAAAAGGAGATGATTTTTGATGTGCGTTCGCTGGGAAAACAGGGCCGAAAAGGAGGAGACTTAAGCACTCGGCCGCGTGGGGGAACCAAAGGACCGCAGGCGAAAAAAGGTAAAGGTGCTAAAGTACAAAGGTGAGACCCGCGCCCTAGAAACCGGCGGTATTGATTGGGGCGCCCTTGAACAGTAAGCGGTTTTGGAGAAAACGAAGCGATCACACTCAGCGATTGACGCGTGTAGCGGAGGTGAGAGAAAAACCACCGCGATCGTGCGTTATCGGTCAAGCAAGTCAACCGTGCTTGGCGTGTGAATGACATTGGATCTAGAGGAGCCCAGATCGGATGGCTGAGATTGCGTCCGATAGACAGAGCGGAATTGACAGGGGATTAAGCCACGATTTAAGAGGATTTGGAATCCGTTGACCACCACGGTGGAGAAAGAAACAAATCGACGAACAGGCTGGCGTTGTTCTAGTGAGGACACGTGGCTACTTCTCGAGCGTTCATGCTGACGCCAAACAGGGAACTCCAAGCACACAGGCGGCAGGCGAATCAACGTAGGCAGGAGAGGAACCGAACAGACGTGGAGGTCGAATGGCTAAAGCCATGAACACAGACAGTTGAACGGAGACCAAGAGGGAGAACGAAGAGTCCAAGCAACCAAGAGAGACAGTGAACAATGAACCCTGAGAGGAGGACTGAGCACAGAGAGCAGTAAAGCCAAGCACAGGAGACAGAGGGCCGAGCTAACCACAGGCAGCATCGAGCACCAGAGAGCTTGAGGAATCAAGCCTTCCCATAGAGGAATCTATCCAGATTGAGCACCATAGTTGGCTATTTCCACTGTAGACCAAGGGTCACAGAGCTGGTAAGAAGAATAAGAGTTTGTGTACTCCGAGTGGCTTGGGGAATCCAAGAACCACCCTGCCAAGCAAAATTTGCTTCAGGAGAACTCATATTGAGTCCCTGCATTGTAATTTCTTTGCTAAAAGACACAATAAAACAAGGCCACCACTGAAGCTAGACCGGAGATGTAGCCTTGGAGAATAGGGTGAACTCCTTATTAAAAATTGTTTGTGTCTTTGTATTGCTTACTGTATTTCTCTGCTGTCTTTCCATTTATTTTCTGTGTATTGGTGATCTAATCGATCCATTGTTTCAATAACATAGAACACGCACACCAGCACATGGGTCTGTAATACCTTTTGTTTAATAAATATTCACTGAGGTCACTCATAGGGTGATTATTAAATCAAGTGGTATCAGAGCTCTATGCTGTAAGGTTAAACAAGCTTGTGTTGGTTTAGCTGTGAATGCTTACTAGATCAAAGCTCAAATTAGGAGAAGGAGAGTTGGTGGAAACTGAAATTGGGAGAGTTTATTCTCGAAAGACAATGTCAGAGGAAGGTTCTGTAGGGCCAAACTCTCAATTCATAGAAATTTTCCTAGCTATAAAGTCGATGGTGGAAGAAATGTATAGGGACTTTAGAAAGCATAAGGGTGAAGATTCATCAGGCTCTAAGAAAGATAAAGAAGAATATGAATCTCATTTCCATGACCACTCCAAAGGAAAGGGGAAAGAAGAAAGCTTCCCTACACCTCCTAGTAGCCCTATGCATAATAAGAAAGAATCTTTGATTAAGTTAGATGTTAAATTTGATTTGCCTATATGTGATGGAGAGTTAAATGCTAAAAAGTTGGACAACTGGATAAGACAAATTGATGTGTATTGCAGAGTACAAAATATAGACTCAAACAAGAGCAAGATTCAGCTAGCAAGCCTTCACCTAGGGGGCACTGCCTTGGTATGGTGGGAAGGCAGAACCCAAGCTGATATGAGGAAGCATGGTAAGACTATCTCTGTCTGGAGTGAATTTGTTACTGCAATCAAAAAGTAGTTCTATCCATTGGCCTACATGCAACAAGCCATGATGAGTTGGCAAACTCTTCGGTAGTTGAAAGGGAAAAGTGTACAAGAGTATACTCAAGAGTTCAGAAAGAGAGCATTGATGTTGGGTATTTCATTAGACTCACCAGAAACTCTTTTGAAGTACATTGGTGGTCTACACAGCTACATGAGGCATACCATCCTCATGTTTAATCCCCCTAGTATAGATGAGGTATCTATACAAGCTACTCATCTAGAAGCTAGAGGAAAGTATGGAAATCCAGAAGTTGGGGGACTATCCCAACCCACTGTAAGCAAGAGCAAGGAGAAAAGAAAGCAGAAGTGGAAAGCAAGGAAGGCTAACACTGCACATAAAGGAAAAGCCTCATGCACCCACTGTAAAAAGGAGGGTCATGATGATGAGCACTGTTGGATTCTGCATCCAGAGCTGAGACCTAAGAAGTCCGAGGGCAAGAAGAAGAAGACTGCTGCAGCTATTCAGAAAGATTTGGGGTCAGACTCGGGAGATGAAACAATCATTGCAGCCACAGGTATAAAAGGTAAGAATTCTGAAGCATCTACTAGTAATTCTGTTCAATCTGTTATTGATGAAGAACATGAGAGAAAAAGGCATGAGCTTTTTCATATTCGAGTTGTTTCCAAAAATCAAAATATTGATACTTTGTTTGATAGTGGCTCACAAGTAAATATGATTTCTGAAGCAATTGTAAATAAATTGGGATTAGCAACTACACCTCATAAGAAACCATACCCATTAGGATGGTTGAATGATAAAGCACAACTACAAGTGACTAGACAGTGCAAACTCAAGTTTTCTTTTGGGTCAGCATTTGTAGATGAGGTTGAGTTAGATATAATTCCTTTGGATATATGTGGAATTGTTTTAGGAAGTCCTTACTTGTATGATAAAAAGGTTATTTTCTATAGAGCCAAGAACAAGTATCTACTTGTTAAAGATGGAATCGAATACTTTGTAAGAGCTCATAAGCTCAAGAATAATTATACTCTCATAAACTCAGGAAAGATGAAAAGAATGATAAATTCATGCAAACAGTTCTTACTAATGGTTGTAAAGGAAAAGAAAACTGATAAAAACAATGTATTTGAGGGCTGTAATTCTAATCAGCGGGCTGATATAGAAAAGATTGTTTCAGAGTATGATGTCTTGTTTCAAGAACCTCAAGGTCTGCCACCCAAAAGCGAATAGTACATGATATTATTTTGCAGCAAGATGTTCCTTTGCCTAACATTGGGATGTACAGGTTATATGCTTTAGTGAATGCTGAAATTAACAAGTAGGTGCAGGAGTTGCTCGAGAAAGGGTTCATCAGGCCTAGCACATCACCATGTGGGTCACCAATTATTTTGGTGAGAAAGAAAGATGGCTCGTGGAGAATGTGCATTGACTATCAAGCACTAAATAAGATAACAATCAAAAATCGTGATCCCCTTCCTCACATAGATGATCTTTTAGATCAACTGAAGGAGGTTGTTTATTTCACCAAGCTGGATTTGCACAGTGGATACCATCAGGTCAGAGTTGCAGAGCGAGATGCATGGAAGACTTCTTTCAAAACAAAGCAGGGATTGTATGAATGACTAGTTATGCCTTTTGGCTTGACCAATGCCCCTGCCACTTTCATGAGATTAATGAATTATGTACTCAGACCTTTTCTTGATGATTTTGTTATTGTGTATCTGGATGACATTCTGATTTTTAGTAAAACGTGGGAAGAACATTTAAAGCATGTTAAGCAGACATTAGATGTTTTAAAAAGAGAAAAAATTTATGTTAAACTCTCCAAATGTGAATTTGGCAAAACCTCTCTAAATTATTTGGGTCATATATTAGGGGGAGGTGAATTGAAAATAGATCCCTCTAAAGTGGTAGTCATTGTAAACTGGCCTAAACCCAAGTCTGCTACAGAAGTGAGAAGCTTCTTAGGAGCAGCACAGTATTGGAGGAAGTTCATTTCAAACTTCTCCTCAATTGTAGCTCCCTTACATGCTTTGACAGGATTGAACAAGGTGTTTCAGTGGGGAGGCAAATAGCAGAAAGCCTTTGACACCTTGAAAGAAAAAATTAGCACAGCACCTGTACTAGCACTGCCAGATCTACAAAGACCATTTGAGATCCAAACTGATGCCAGTGACTATGCCATGGGAGCAGTGTTGACACAACACGGTAAACCCATATGTTATCATTCTAAGACTTTTAATCCTGCAGTAGTTAACTATCCTACATATGATAAGGAATTGTATGCATTAGTTCAGAGTGTGAAAAAGTGGAAACATTACTTAATGGTCAAAGAAACAGTAATACATACTGATCATCAGCCACTTCAATATCTACACTCCCAAACTAAGTTGCAATAATCAAGACATTACAGATGGATGGGTTTTCTACAACAGTTTCATTTAGTCATAAGATATAAAAAGGGCATATATAACAAGGTTGCAGACATGTTATCTAGACCCATTATAAATGCATCTACCATACTTAAGCATAATTCTGTGCTACATGAAAGCTACATAGAACAATATGCTCAGGATATGGACTTTAAAGATGTATATGCAACTTTGAGTCAAGGCAAAAGAGTAGAAGAATTGGACTATCATGTGAAGGACCGACTCTTATATCATTGTGGGAAACTCTGCATTCCACAAACTGAGAGAGCAAGGATAATTAGGGAAGCACACACTTCTCTAATATCAGGTCACTTCGGGGTAAGTAAAACAGTTGCACAGCTGCAAAGGTTCTGCTATTGGCCAAGAATCAGTGAGACAGTTTCTAGATATGTAAAGGGGTGTGTTATGTGTGCTAAAAGCAAGCCCAGTAACAGAAAACTAGGCTTGTACATTGCATTGCCAGTTCCTTCTCACCCTTGGGAAAGCATTTCCATGGATTTTGTTGGAGGACTGCCTAAATCTAGGAAAGGTCATGATTATCTATATGTTGTTGTGGATGGGTTCAGCAAAATGTGTATTTTGATACCCTATAGTAGACAGATTACAGCTGAACAAAATGCAAAATTATTCTTTGAACATGTATGGGTTCATTTTGGATTACCCACTTCTATTATATCTGATCGAGACACCCGATTTGTGGGAAAGTTTTGGTCCAGTCTATGGGAACTAATGGACACCAAATTAAAGAAAAGAATAACTTTTCATCCACAAACAGATGGCCACACAAAAGTAGTTAACAGGACATTGATCCAGTTACTAAGAGGATATTGCAGCAAACACCCTAAGCTTTGGGATGAACACTTGTCTTATGTGTAGCATGCTTACAATAGAGCCAAACACTCTTCTACCCAAAGATCTCCTTTTGAGACCTGCTTTGGTTTCATACCAAGGTCTCCCTTGGATTTTGTCCTTGGTAAAGATACCATGGTTGATGGACACAGTGATGTGGACCAAGCAACTAGGTTCATTGAACAGATCCAGGAGATCCACCAGGCAGTACACGAAAAGCTGGAAAAGAGCCAGGCCAAGTACAAGGCTAGGCATGATAAGCATCGGATGGAGCATAGTTTTCAAGTTGGAGACCAAGTCTGGTTGTATATCAACAAGGACATGATGCAAGGTGAAGGTAAGAAGCTAAAACCTATCAAGTATGGATCCTTCAGGATACTTGAGAAGATTGGTGAAAATGATTTTCGCCTTGATCTACCAACTTACATGCACATATCTACTCAGTCGTGAATGTAGATTGCTTGAGGGACCCTGAAGAGCAGAGTCAATTGCCTTCTGTTGATGACCTACTACTTGAATATCTTAATGAGTTGCAGGAAGATACAGTGCTGGACAGGAAGGTAAGGACGACGCACAGTGGATGGGTGGAATACCTCAGAATTGGGCTTAAAGGTTCGAAGCCAAGCAGTGCGAAGTGGATTGAGATTGGACAAGTGAGACAACAGTTTCCTCACTTAGTCGATGCTTGAAGAAAACCAACTTTTGGTGGTCCAAAATCTTTTCAGTTGGGAGGTCGTGATCCAAAACGGATCCATAAATGATTGTCATAGAACCATGACTATATCGGGATGAAACAAATCCTTGAAGAATCCAAAACAACAATCAAAAACACCCTGAACTAGTGGCCATGGCAGCCGACACAGAACGACGAGGACCTCGGTCAAATCGCGCTGACTGAGGCCCATGGAGACTGCGCAGGAGGTCAAAATAGCCCCTGGGAGCCCCGAATCGAGAAAAGGAGTTGATTTTCAATGCTCGTTAGCACTTAGCGCTAACGCGCATCGCTGGGCAAACAAGGCCGAAAAGGAGGAGCCTTAAGCACTCGATCGCATGGGGGAACCAGAGGACCACGGGCGGAAAAAGGTAAAGGCGCTAAAGTACAAAGGCGGGACCCGCACCCTGGAAACCGGCGGTATTGATCAGGGTGCCCTTGAACGGTAAGCGGTTTTGGAGAAAACGGAGCGATCACACTCAGCGATCGATGCGTGGCAGCAGAGGTGAGAGAAAAACCGCCGCGATCGCGCGTTATCGGTCGAGCAAGTCAACCGCGCTCAGCGTGAAAATGACGTTGGATCTGGAGGAGCCCAGATCGGACGGCTGAGATTGCATCCGATAGACAGAGCGGAATTGATAGGGGATTAAGCTGCGATTTAAGAGGATTTGGAATCCATTGACTGCCACGGTGGAGAAAGAAACGAATCGACGAACAGGCTAGCGCTGTTCCAGTGAGGACACGTAGCTACTTCTTAAGCGTTCATGCTGACACCGAACAGGGAAATCCAAGCACATAGGCAGCAGGCGAATCAACGTAGGCGGGAGAGGAACCGAACAGGCGTGGAGGTCGAATGGCTAAAGCCATGAACAGAGACAGTTGAATAGAGACCAAGAGGGAGAACGAAGAGTCCAAGCGACCAAGAGAGACAGTGAACAGTGAACCCTGAGAGGAGGACTGAGCACAGAGAGCAGTAAAGCCAAGCAGAGGAGACAGAGGGCCGAGCTGACCACAGGCAGCATCGAGCACCAGAGAGCTTGAGGAATCAAGCCTTCCCATAGAGGAATCTGTCCGGATTGAGCACCACAGTTGGCTCTTTCCACTGTAGACCAAGGGTAACAGAGCTAGTAGGAAGAACAAGAGTCTATGTACTCCGATTGGCTTGGGGAATCTAAGAACCACCCTACCAAGAAAAATTTGCTTCAGGAGAACTCATATTGAGTCCCTGCATTGTAATTTCTCTGTTGAAAGACACAATAAAACAAGGCCACCACTGAAGCTAGACCGGAGACGTAGCCCTGGAGAATAGGATGAAATCCTTATTAAAAATTGTTTGTGTCTTGGTATTGCTTACTGTATTTCTCTACTGTCTTTCCATTTATTTTCTGTGTATTGGCAATCTGATCGATCCATTGTTTCAATAACACAAAACACACACACCAGCACATGGGTCTGTAATACCTTTTGTTTAATAAATCTTCACTAAGGTCATTCATAGGGTGATTATCAGATTAAGAAGTGTTTTTTCTCCTAGCCTTCCACAACCTACAAGGGTTACACCACAACAATTGGAAGAAAAAAGAAAAAAAGGGATTTGTTACAATTGTGATAGCAAATGCACTAAAGGTCATAAGTGTGTTGAGAAGAAATTATTTTACATAGAGTATGAAGAGGAGGAAGAAAAGGATCAAGAAACATCAAAAGAAGAGGATATATGCCAGGACCCAACCCCATAGAAAGAAGAAATGAATCTGACCATATCTTGTAAAGCATTGGCAAGAATTACAGCTCCTCAAACTCTCAAGATAGAAGGACATATCAAGAAGAAAAATGTTCAAGAAGTGAAAGATCACATCAAGCATCAAGAAATGAATCTGACCATATCTTGTAAAGCATTGGAAGAAATTACCACTCCTCAAACTCTCAAGATAGAAGGACATATCAAGAAGAAAAAGGTTCAAGCAGTGAAATATACATCGAGCATCAACAACAAGTTCTCCAACTTTTAAAGGATAACGCCACTTTGGTGCAAAATCGAATGAAACAATAGGTAGATCAACATTGTATTGAAAAATGTTTTGATGTAGGTGATTGGGTATTTTTACTGCTACATCTCAAGAAATCTATTTATGAGAATGATTGGGTATTGGCAATACTACATGCACTTCAGAAATGGCGACCTTACTAAATGGGAAGACACTTCAAGGTAAAAATAGATCATGATAGTCTTAAATGCTTTTTAGAACAACTATTATCTTTAGAAGAAAAAGAAAAATGGGTCACAAATATGTTGTGTTATGACTTTGACATCATCTATAGAAAAGGGAAGCAAAATTTTGTTTCAGATGTACTCTCAGGAAAGGATGAAGATGTGGAAGCATTGTTTTGTGCTATTTCTGTTATCCAACCAGATTGGATAAACGAAGCAAGGGATGAATGGAAGAAGGATGAAGAAGTATGGCCACTCATTCAAAAGTTGCAGAAGATCCCAATTCAAACAATATTTCCAGAGCTTGAAGAGGAAGGAAAAATCATATTGGAACCTGGAGCAGTCACAGAAACAAGAACCCGACAGCTACGAAATCAATCAATTTCAAAGTATCTCATCAAGTGGAAGAACTTACCTCCTGAAGATTCCACATGGGAGGACAATAATTTTATACAGAATCATCAAGAACTACTCAAGCGTTGAGGACAACACTTTTTGAAGGAGAGGGGCATGTTAGGCCCCTATACTACTACTTTAACCCCTTATTGTTATTAGTACAACCCCCTTATTATATTGTTGTACCCATGTAGTCCTCATATTGTTACTATTGTGCCCCATAGAAGCCCACTATTGTTATTATTGTGCCCTTATATTATTATTGTTATGTCGACTCTGATTATATTATGACCCCTTAGACTCCTATATATAGAAAGGAGGTCTTTTCATTTGTATCATCCAAGAATTGTTCATTTGTGTAATGCAAAGGAGGTTGCCCCCTCGAAGAGGCTAAATTCTAAGGTGTTTATCTTTCTTTTCTATCTTTTTGTAAGCTGGTTTCATAACCCTGATGCTCAAAGAGAAAGTTATGACGATTTTACTAAGGTCACCTGTTGAGGATGTAATTCGGGAGCCTGCAAAAACCCTAAATGGCTTGGACCGTATCTCCAAAAATATAGCAAAAAAAAATATGAAATTTGGCATCGAGCTTCACCAATATTTCGGCTCAATTGGGTTTTAATTTCAAAGTTTGAAACTTCGTAGAAAACAAATTATAGCGAAAATTCCACGATGAACTGTTTGAGATGGAATTTTGGAGCTTGCAAAAACTCTAACTTCCTTAAATCATATCTCTAAAAAAATAGTGTGACAAGATCTAAAATTCTGAATCAGGGTTTAGTGAGATTTCTGCTCAAATGGGTTTTTTCTTCAGCTTCTAAAACATCGCAGAAAAAAATTTATAGCGAAAATTCTACGATGACGTATTTGGAGCAGCGAAACCCTAGAATCCAAAGCTCTGATACCAAATGTTATGAAACCAGCTCAAAAAATGGTAGAAAAGATAGATCAATGACTTAGAAATAAGCCTCTTCGAAGGGGCAACCTCCTTTACATTACACAAATGAACAATTCTTGGATGATACAAATGACAAGACCTCCTTTCTATATATAGGAGTCTAAGGGGCCCCAATACAATCAGAGCCTACATAACAATAACATTGTAGGGGCACAACAATAACAATAGTGGGCTTCTATGGGGCATAATATCAACAACATGGGGACTAAATGGGTACAATAATACAATAAGGGGGTTTCACTAATAATAATAAGGGGTACACTAATAGTATAGGGATCTAACACCATTGCCTTTGAATGCTGCCTCCATCCTATCCTTCCAAGCAATATAGTTCAAGCTTCCCTCAAGGGCATATTCGAGCCTCAATCCGTAGAATGACATCCTACTGGCTCTGAAGTATGATGCTGCAAATTTGATTTCTCCTACAAAATACAAACTCATATTCTCCTCTTCTATAGTGATTTCATCTCTGATACCATGTAGAAATTACTTGTAGATTCAAATTGGAAATTGTAATATGTTAAAACAGTTGACTTGAATCTACTCTACTCATCAGCGGGAAAAATAATTGATCGATGAAATCACAAAGCAGAAAAAAGGAAGAATTCAATCACATATAACAAAATAATTTTCTGGGGAAATTCATAGCTAAAAACCCTTACTATATGTATATTACATTAATCAAAAAATTTGAGAAGATTACAATGTTGTGCTCAAGCCCGAGCAAACTCTGCACTATCACAATCTGTCTCATTGCTTCACAAGCTAGCTCCAACCATTACTTAGCCAAATATGTTGCATGCCAAGATCCTATTTCCTTGCACAGTTTCCTAGGGAATTTTCCCATATTTAATTGGGAAATTTCTCATCCATAACTACGCAATCCATCAATAGGCCTTCCTCTAATTTCATGCACCATCGGTTTAATTTAGATGATTTACCAACTAATAGTACATTGTCCCTGAACTCTAATCTCAACTGAGTCTTTCTCTGATATGACATGCATGAGTTAATTATGAGTGAATCTTCAGTTACTAGTTGAGTAGTGTTGGTTACACACCACTACTGTAGGTTACACCCCACTATTGGATCTTCCACTAATTCCTCCATCAGTGGGAACTAGTTTAACTGAATTAAATATTTACAACTCAAAATAACTCAACCTAGGCCCCTAAAATTTATGAACCACTCTACACGACTCTAAATAGACTCCCAACTTGAATTAACTGAGTTAAATAAATCAAATTAACTTAGTTAACTATTACAAGTTGCTATGAGAATTGAAATTACAATATAATTCCTAATTTAATTCAAGGACAAAATTAAATTAGGATTTTCTTGTTGCACTTTTCAACATAGAGACAATGAACCAAGCACATTAAGGTTCACATGCACTACATCAGAGAGAAGATGAATAAATGAGTAATTGATATGAAGTATTTCCATTATTTTGAGTATTATATCGACATCTTCACCAATATTTTTATGTAACAAAGATTCACATCTTTGTGAGATCTCTTAGGAGTGAACGACACATGTTCTTAGTAGTTGAAATTTTTGATAGAAGCACTCTTATTTTGAGTGGGGGGGGTTATTCCAACTAGATTTTCCTTCCTTACCTAAGATTATATTTTATTTATGTTGTATATTAGTACCTAATATGGTTGAAAATTTCCAAGACTCATTAACTAGGATACTCCTCAATTGTGCTTAAGGGGGGGTCATTGGCATCATTTTGACTACCATCAAGCTCATCAAATTCGGTCTGCAATTGAAAATATTTCAGTCTTCTATTACAATGTATATCTACAAGTGTGAAGAAGCGTAAGAAGGTTATATTGGCTACATTTTAGTTCCCTCAAGGGTTTGATTGTACAATGACTTAGATTGCTTATATAATTGTTTGTGTTGATACGCTGGCCGAGAATTGCAGAGAGCTTCCCTCTCCCTTTTGTGATCACTTCTGAAGTTGACCATGTACATCTTTTGGGCAGTTAATTGGTTATTACAATGGCGAATTCAACCCTCCTTGATAGTGACTTCAATAATTAAATTCGGTCCTCTTATTCAGACTGTTCTTGGTGGACAAAAGTGACATCTCTGTAAAAAATTATGAAGTTGGCCTCGAGAGGCCTAGTCAAGCCCTTGCAAGACTATATAAAGAGGAATAATTTGACCTCCTAGAAGAGCCTACCACAAAGAATGCAATATCACAGTATATATATACTACAGGATCATTGTGAGATGGTCACAAACCTTAAAGAGTGAACCTTAGAAATAGAGCTACAGAGTGCGAGCCTTAAATCATAAGTGTGAAAAATACTATTCATGATATATAGGACATGAGAACAAGAGATAGAAATAAGTGTGAACCATACTGTAAATGCAAACTATGACTAATCATAGATAAACACTACGTCAATAATGGAAATTAGAGAATAAACAATTCAATAAACTCTGAGTTGATCAAGAGGTCCCTAGGAGCTTGTATTTTATGATTGAGTCAACAGGGATCAAACAAATCTAGAAATGACTTCACATAGATAAGTTGATTCATTCAAGTGAAATGGATACAAGTCTTGGACATCGAATGATCATAAATGTTTGAATACCATGTGAAATAAAACACATAAAGGTACCAGGAATGCAACACATAGTGTAACATTATATTTAATTTTTAGGGTATTTTACCATTAGCATGGGAATCTTTCACGAACTAGTGGGCTTATACGCTTTTCCTCTCCCTTTCCTATCAACATCAAAGGACTACCTAACAAATTGGTTCTGTGTAAAATCTAATAGGCTCTACGTTTGTGGCTATCCACAGCCTTTCCCCTGCATTTCCCCTAGGAGCATGTTCTTATTCCAGATACCTATTTTGAGATCGTTTCTTCACATTTCATTCCTGGTAATCCAAGGGTGGTTCTGGTCAATCCAATAAGAATTCGTTCCTGCAAAGGAATTCCGCATGATAACATTCTCAGACATATGTGGTCATCATCTAAATCTCTATATTGCTTTACAAATTTCCAAGATTTTGTTTCATCTTTAAGTTCATTCTGAATTTTTTCTATAGCATTAATTACAAGCTTAAAAAAGAAATATTTTGGAACCTCTCCATAAGTAAGCAATGCGATCAAACGTATTGAAAGGGATTTTGTGCTCAACTTATAGCCCATTCCACATATTTCCAAGGAGTTTATACTTGGGTAACGAACATAATTTTCATCTCTTTCAACTTTTATCATTGACTCTCGAAAATGGATCATTTTGCGTGGCAATATTATGTTAATAATAAATGTTCCTTTGATTGCATAGCCATTATATAAAATACAACACTAAATGAGCAAGGTTCAGGCCTCTGAAATTTAATTGCTTAAATGTTTGCCTTCAAATACATTTTCTGGGCATTTTGAAGCCAATTTTTTGTTGAGTCAAAGTCAAAGTCATTTTTGTAAGAGACCCTTCTTGGGCTCCTTAACGTCAAAAAGGGAAAAATGATTTTGTGTCTAAGTATATCCTCCACTAAATCAGTTCCTTCTCCCAAAAGGATTATCATTCATCCTTCAAAGTTGACCTCCAAATAGAAGATAATCAAGTCAACCTTCATTACATGCCTACAAGTCGGATTCAAGTTGAATTGTTCATGTTGGCTCAAATGCATAATGACCAATAAGTACAAATAACCTACTATTTCACCATTTGAAGGAGAAGTGAAGCATTCATTCAAGAAGTAAGAGAAACTATTATAGGACTAAGAAATGGAGAGGAAACTGAGAATGTTAGAATATTGTTATAGAGAGGAAGCCGAAAATGTGAATTGCAGAAAAAGTTACAGGGAGGTCGAAGTTACTTGTTGCAGAGATGATTACATAAAGGATTGAGACTATTACAAATAGAAGGTTGAGATTTCTGAAGAAGGATGG
Organism: Pinus tabuliformis; assembly: GCA_031772625.1. NCBI lineage: Eukaryota > Viridiplantae > Streptophyta > Pinopsida > Pinales > Pinaceae > Pinus > Pinus tabuliformis. The sequence continues at coordinate 44,388,182 of CM062807.1, read as the reverse complement.
TTGAGATTTCTGAAGTAGGAGGTTCGAGACTATTGCAGGAAGGTCAAAATTTTGAAGTTGAAACAGAAGGAGCCAAGAACGATGATTGCAAAGGCAATTACATGAGGAATTGGTTTGGTGGTTGGAGTAATTCTATTTCTTTAGTCAAAGTATCAAGTGTGTCCCAACCTGATTTAATCTACTAAAGAAATAGTTGACTAGGTTTTCTCCTTCATAGGGTTTTTACCCTGGCTGTGTGCATATATATTGTGTTCTTGTCTTTGTGATATTCATGTTGGCATTTATTTGATGAAAGGAGCACTAACATAATCAACATATAATTTCACAAGTAAATGCCAAGATAAGAGAAATCAAATTGAAGAATCTAACTCACATAATGCCCTAGATTTCTCAACAAAGAAGAGGTATTGGACCTCATTTGAGTCACACAAGTAATTTTGTCTCTTCATAAAGTTTGAGGAAAATTCAAAGTGAAAAAGAGGTGAAGGATAGCGAGAAAAGAAAGAAGGTATATTTTTTTGGCTTATGCATCAATTATTTGTTTGGAAAGCTTGCACGTATGGGAAGAAAACTATCTTTGTTAAGATTTTGAGCTAGAGAAGAGAAACAAACCGAGTTATAGAGAGAAGAATTATTGTTTGGGTGGTTGGCCTATCACTTGGTGAGTTGTCTTGATCAAAGGTTTTGGAAGTCTTCCTTGAATTTCTATAAGAAGAGAAGTTTTTGGGTTTTTTCCCTGTGGAGGGGTTTTTCCCTGACCTGGAGCCTATTTCTAATGTTCTTTTTTGCATTTTGATCTTATTTATTGCCATTGTCTTGATGATGAACTAACATTATATCACAATATTTATCAATACAACAAGAGAAAACATTTTAAAAGAAATCCTAATTTTGTTTGCCCTGGTTTTTCTCAACATCTATGGTATTGGAAGATTTGCAAGGTAGAAATAAAAATTTGCTTGAAATTAAATGCAACAAAAAACTAAATCATGCACCTTGTGTCCAAGCACTTGGTGGGCTAAAGTTGAGCAATACTTCGATGATTTTTTTTGTGTACATGACTCCAACTGTAGTTAATATTTCAAATCCAGATATGCGAATGAAAGTACCAACAAAACAAAGGAAGGAGGAGAAGTTAGATGCGATAAATAATTAATAAAATAGAAGAAAAGTCATACTAGTGCCTTAAGCCCAATTAATAGAGTAAGAGTTTCTCCTACTGCCCTACATGAAAAATGACAGTTTATGGTCTTTCACTCAAATACAAACACAATTGTCAAAGAAATACAAATACTACATGTTTTTTTCATGGAAAAGTTTGTTATTTCTTATAAAACTTTATCTAACTCCACTCAGCGAAGACATTTAACACAGATATCAAACAATTTTTTTTGTTTCACCTAAACCCTTAACATTTTGAGCTATTTTCTTCATATAGTTGTTCCACTTCAACATTTGAATCGAAACTAGTTGTCCTACACATATTCATGAGACCAATGAGACAAACTTATATTAAATTTGAACAAATATTAAATTTAATTTCATGAATAAATAATAATTAAAAATACTTGTGTGCATGAATACCTAAATGAGCCCCTATTGGTTTCGAGAATAAATTTTTTGAGTAATTTAATCTTGGAGAAAACCTCCCTCCACTCGACGAAGCAACATCGAAGTCAACATTGACTTTATTGTTGCTATGTTGGATTGATGGTGTTTTGCTCCAAGATGATCCAAATCCAAATTATTCTCTACTAAACAAGGCCAACCATGTGAAGGTGGAAGTTCTTATCGCCCCTCCCCCCCTCACATCACTCCCAATTCCCCAGTACCCAATCTATCTACTATATAGGAAATAGTTGAAAGCAAGACGTTAAGATACATAAAAAAACAAATAACAAACATTCATTCGTAAATCCACAAATACTTCATCTCAATAAATTTTATCATAAAAAATATGTTTACATAATATGAAACAATGCCATATACATAAAGAGACATATAACAATTATTCATTAACATATACCATTCATTCATTAATCATAGACACAAAATACTTCATATTAATTTTTTTTTATCATCAAAAATATGTTTACATAACATGAAACAATGTCATGTACATAAAGATGCATATATAAATTATTCATTAACATATAACATTCATTCATTGATTCATTAATCATAGAGACAAAATACTTCATCTCAAAAATTTGTATCATCCAAAATATGTTTTCATAATACGGTACATGATGTTTCTAATGATATAACTATTACAATCAAATATTTTTTTTCTTTATTTTTGATGGTCTGGTCGACATTGTTGGAATGACTACTATATTTTCTACTACATTTATTGTAACTAATGTGTTATTGGTTGCAATTTCTAATCTATATTAGTCTAACAAAATTCTAACATATATTAGTTCTCAATTCACAACAGTTTGTGATTATGATGACAATTGAAGTACACATGACTGTAATGTCCACAATGGGATGTATGAATTGTGCTCCACACATTGCCCATCAATTATTATAACCTTGAATGGGCTAGCACTGGTCTTTCATCACCATATCAAAATGACTCAACAGATGAAAATTTACCATGTTTGTCATCATCACTTCACATTGTCTCATAGATGACCCCTTCTACAGATTATATGCATGAATTTTTGGTAGACCATCCCCTCTACCTAGCCTATGATTGATTGTGAGAATAGGTGAAAAAAGTACAATTTATAAGTAGGGGATCTTGTCAACAAAGATCTGTCAATTGTCCTTTATTCACTTGCTGTCACAATCAATCATATGATAGGTAGAGGGGATGGACTTCCATAAATTCATGCATATAATCTGTAGAAATGGTCATTCATGAGACAATGTGAAGTGATGATGACAAAAATTGTAAATTTTCATTTGTCGGGTCATTTTGAGATGATGAGATAGACCAGTGCTAGCCCATTTAAGGTTATAATCATTGATAGACAATTTGGGGATGACAATTCATACGTCCCATCATGGACATTACACACATATGTACTTAAATTGTCATCATAATCACAAATTGTTGTGATTAGGCATTGAAGCAAGAGTAGATAACACCTAAATTAGGAGTGTGGTAGTGTATGGTGGAGTGGGATAGGTATACAAATTAGTAGATGGTTGACTTATCATGGGCACAAATTGTGTAAAGGCTTAGTTTAACACAAGAATATGATTATAGGCTCTTGGTGTTCATAATGGAGTTAATTGACTTATACCATGAATTTATCAAATATATGGTATTCAAATCGTTCTAATTTTTTGCAACGGAAAAATCACAACTTTTTATTAAGATAGTCTAAAGTTACATGTGCACATGCCATGAGGCATTCAACATATCAGTAAAAAATGTGGTACTAAATAAAATGGGCTTTAAATAAACAATTCTAGTCATTTTTTATTAGCTTTATTTCTCCTTTTTAATATGTAATCAGTCAGGTGTTGTCGCTACGATAAACACCCTCCAAAATTTTGTGTACACTCGATTTTTTGAGCTTACTATGAATCTTATGATTGGTCATTCCATAGTCACTTCTTGGTCCACTGATGCTTTTAAGCTCCCTTCTTGGACTAGAAGTGTCAAAATCACTTACTCACACATGCTTAGTCCTTAACAAGTGCATGAGCGTATTCTTTTATGCAAGCTTGGAAAAGTATAAAAAGTTCCATCAATATTGTGTTTGTGCGATGTTCAATCCATCTCAAAAATTAGTGCGCACTGACAACGACAATTATTCACATTCTAGTTGCGTTTGTACTTTCATTTTGGTGAGTTTTGCAAACTGTCGCTCCTATGTGACATTGTTTGCGTGAGTGTCATTTTCATGTTTTCGGCTGCCATTTTCACTTTCTTTCACTTTAATTCTTGTCGTTTTCATGATTCTTTACTTTGGCATTTGTTACTTTCACTATCGTTCACATAATGCAAGAGTCATTCACACTTTAGCAATTGTCGTCTTTTCGCATGTTATTTGTCACATAATGTGTATATGCTTGTTCTAGTGGTTTCAAGAGGTTATATTTGTGTGAAGGAGTTGGTCTACCATGTAAACATCAGTCTCACTCATTCCCAAAGTTTTAAGCACTGTCACACAAGTGTCGTCATGGTCGTCACAAAGTGTACCTTTAGTGTCGCACTTGTCTTAAAGTCATCTCAAATTTGCCGCATTAAGGGAAATTTGTTGTTAACATGTTTCAGATGATCCATGTCTTTTTGTTGTAAAATTGTTTCAAGTGTGTGATCACAGTCAAGTCATATCACTATTCAAAACCGTCTCTTTGGTCCTAGACTTAGCCAAATTTTGGAAAATTCCTAGCAACCTAGCCTCATCCAACCCTCATGAACCGTGCATTGCGTAGTCTCAGCCCTTAAGTAGTGACCTTGTCTCTTAGCACTACAAAATGCATAGTCTTTGCCTCCTAGAACTACACATTTCAAAAATTCAGTGCTCAAACCCTGACCTTCGCTCCTAGAATTACACAATTCCTCCTCCTAGCGTGGCCTTAACTGCACATTGTGTAGTCTCTAGCCTCAAGATCATCCTTGAGCTCCTGAATTGCAAAATTGCACAATGGCCCAACCTCTCTTGTCTCCTGGAACTGTGCAATGTGTTCACCTGGTGCTCATCCCCTTAGTATGTCACACTGATTTCTAGAATTACACAATTTTCTCCCTTAGCCCAACTTGAAATACACACTGTGTAGTTTCAAGGCTCAAGGCTCCCCTTGACTACTTGAATTGTGAAACTTCACAGTCACTGGGCCCTTTTCCTAGCCTTCCATCTGGTTCAGCTTAGTGAATGGATCAATATGCACAATCGTAGACTAGGGGTTTTAAGATTGATGTCGTCTCATCACCGAGTGAATTGCAAAAACATGTACCTTATCATGTCATGGAAAGGTGATGAAGAAGGATATGGAGAAGGAGGACATGCTAGAAGACACATATGGAGCTGAAGAGATAAGATGATCATCAGGTGAGAAGACGAAGGAACACCAGACTATAACAGAAGATGAAGATGAAGATCACATGGAAGACTCCTCATCTTCAAGTCATAAGGAGGAGGAAGAAGAAGAACATGTACCATCTTTTCAAGAAGACACAAAGAAAGAAGAAACAAGAAGGACAAATTAGAACTGTCACATCATCATGCAATCCATGTCATTAGTGTCATGTCATGTCTTATCACGAGTCATCATATGCCACATCATTATTATAGATCATGTAATTACATATTCAAAAATGTATTTTAAAGTGGAAGTCCAAAGGACACATTCAGAATATGAAGGGTCATGTAAAGTAAAAAAGACATAGGAAGTCAAATAGTCATGAGGGTAGTCCACGAGTTACAAGGAAGGTGAAGCATCACCTCTTGGTTACATATACAACCTCATTGTGTGAGCAAAGAAATTTTCACCTTGGTTCCCCCCTGCAAGGCATTAGAGAGATAAACTAGACTTTTTGAGGAGTAAGGAGTGGCTCCAACACTCCACTATTGGAGCTATTGATGTTCATTGTCTACACGTGTCATGGAACTTTTATTTAATAAAAAAATCCTTCATGGTTGACACATTATTCATGCATGGGTTATGAATATTTGTAAGACTTCTATGGATGTTTGTATTTCATGTTTGTTTTCATTTGTGCTAAAGTAGTTGAACTATTTCAGTGATTTTTGTACTTATATTATTGAGAATGTGCTATAATGGTTGTTATTGTTGTCCCATCCTTGTGGACTATTCCATATAATTCTAGACAGATCTTTCTCATTGATTGGTTGTAATGATCGTCTCATATTTTGTGGGCTATTCCGCAAGATGTTAGACAGATCGCTCTTGTTTGCATGTGTCTCTTCTTGGGTGGTACTGTTACCTCTCTCTTAGAGGCTCACTTTACTCTTTCCATCCACAGTAGAAGAAATTTGACACACTTACAACCGAACACTCACCAGGCACAATTACTTTCTTTTCGAAGGCGCACACCCGTTCCTCTCTCTTACTGATAGTTAGAGCCACGAAAAGTCTATAAGAATACATGGAAACTAGGTTGATACTCTGGATGGGGCTCCTATTCCAAATGGTGTGAGGTATAATTCGGACTTCAGGGAGATCCCTTGGTTGACTTATTTCCAACACTGTCAACAACTGGTACTAGAAGGAGGGTCAGCTGACAAGTTGTGTTCGTTAAGTCTGTTATGAACCTTTTAGCTCAAATGGTTCATCCTCAAATGTTATTCCCGGGGTTTTTTCTCTAATTTATTCATTTATCAATTTTCAATCCCCGATGAGCCTCTCTATCACTTGTCTCAATTAAAGTTTGATGGTGAGGATGGAACATCTATAACTATGCACATTTCTGATTTTATGAAATTTTGAGAATCTTACGAAATCAATGATGAAGAGTTTGCTTGTGTGTTTTTCTTCCTCACCCTTGAAGGTCGTGTTAATCAATGGTGCCATACCTTAGCACCCACCTCCATCCATTCTTTCCATCATTTCCTCAAGGAGCTTCATCAACCCTTTGATATGTATGATTACCGAGATGTTTATGAAAGAATCAATCAGTTATGAATGAAGCCTGATGAATCAATTGCAGATTTATTTGATTGATTCCTTCACCTTTATTATGAATTTCTTGAAGAAGATGCAGATTGGGATTAACAAAAATTTCAGCATTTGGTTCATGTCTCTTTGCATGGTAAACCTGAACCCCCTGATATTTCTACTTCCCCAACTCTTGCAAATCATGAAACACCCTAATTTTAGAGGAGGAATTCACTACTCCTTTTGTTATATGTCCTCCTCCTTTTCTAGTTTCGATGAGGGTGTCTCCATGCGATGATAATAAAGTTGGGAAATCTACAAATAAAATTCCTAATCCATCTTCTCATTGTTATTTCGCTTGTCATGACTCAGATTCAATGGAGGAAATCTTAGAATGGATCATGAATCCCACAATGAAGACTAACTCCTCCATTTCGCAAGATGATGTTACTATTCATAATTATAGTCTCAAATATGATATGGATTTATGTTATCTTATATCATCTACATGCCATGACTCTTTGTACCATGATTCACCTGATCAACCTGCTCCACCAACTACTTTTGCACACTCTATACAATGAAGTCACATTACACAAGTAGGGGAACATGAAGGTGAATATTCTTTCAATATATCTTCTCTTTTCCAAAATGTTTCATGTGAAGATGATGCGCTTCCATTCTTGGGCGATTTTCAATCTGCTAATCTCAGTAGTGAATCAAATGCAAATCAATTCTTTAAGTAAATCCATAGCCTTGGGTAACAATCATTGTGATGATGATGACTTTGTTGATGTATGCGACCATGGATGCCGAGGTGCATCAACTGATCTTTTGGTTTCTCATGAAGATTTTAGTATACATCTAGAATCTGATTCGGTCAAATAATATGTGCTTTTCAAAATTTCCTGATGATATCACTATCCCTTGTGCTCTACTGTTAGTGATGAATCTACTCGTGACATAGATACTCCATGCTCTTCATGTCCTTCATCCGATAAGTTAACCTCACAATTGACACAATATGGTGAGATTATGCATGATGCAAATGAAAATAATCAAATCATTGAGTACCCTTCCCATCCCTCATCATATCTTCTCTTTTATGAAGATAACTCTTCAAATCAACTTGCTCATGAAATTTCCCTGATTCATTCATCTTTGAATTTGTGATCAGAAGAATCTTTTGACTTGAGTTATCTAGTTGTTGAAGTTTAAAATTACGGTAAAATTAGTAACAAAGATGGCTTCCATCTGATGAGAAGATGCCTTATTGAAACCAATGGTAGCAACTATCCTTAAACCATGCATGATCTGGTTCGAGCTTCAAAATGCGATTTTACAATCCTAGAAAGTTCCAGGACCTGCTAGGGAGTCGAGGCACTTCAACTTCCATTGATGGCTATGTCATGATCTCACGACTCTGGTAAGCCCCCCGATCTAAGTAAGATATGGTTTCTCTTGCAAAATATTTCCCTTTGCATAGTTTCACTCGATCTAAGTCTCTTTCTAAAAGATGTTTGGTATTTTGGATGTAATCTTTCAAAATTTTGAGATTTGGCTTTTGACCGAATTCAAGAATATTCTTCAGTTGATTCATCTTCATGAAAATATCTCACATCAAACTCGAGTTTGGAAAGTGTATCTCTCATAGATTCATGGAATTGTGAACACGATCATTTCAAAGGTTATCTTTGGCCGAAGGAATCATGCATATCATATTCATTTCTTAGTAATCAACTCCTAGTTTTCCTTGTGAACGTTGTATTGTAAATATTTTCCTTCATCGCACCTGAAATCCTCTCGAGTGATAATGAATGCACGAGTTATCACGTGAATCCAATCCTTCTCTGCTCACTATGTCTTGACTGGTCTTATGTGCTTGTTTTGCTGACATCCCTTTCAAATTATTTCTCAAAGTCATCACACGAGGAAGATGATTCTATTGTTCAGAGCATTTGTAAAACTGTTCAAATTGATTTAACTTCATTTATTACAAACTGGGAATCTGATGCTTTAATTGACCCATCTAATCATTATTTTGTCTTTGATGAATTCCATTCATTTGATTATTTTCCCACCAGTACATCTAATGACAACTGTTTTACATCCTTCGATTTTCATCATTCAACATCCCACTATTTGGATATTTGTTGAGTGATTGAGGTGCTTCAGCCTTCGCTGATGGTTCTGTTAGGTCCTCACTGTCTCAACATGATTGTTGAATATGATCAGATCAATTTTACCTCATAAGATTCCCATCGTAATCCCGTGTCTCTAATTGAAAATTCATCTTTTCAAATATTTCGGGGTTTTCAAGAGGATTGTCATGATTTTTTTGATCCAATCGCTGAATGGTTGGAACAGTGACCTGGAAAAATCCATCGCAAATATTTTATTTTGGTCTTTCCTCGTGCTTGCAAAGGAGTTCAGTACAGATGGAGACACATTCAAGAGAAGCTTAAGAGGGTTGTTGAATGATGGTTCTCATAAAAAAGGTAAGAATATAAATTGGTTAGAAGCGGTGGCTATGGCGTATCTTTCTGCTGATAGGCAAGACCTTCAATTTTTGTGCAAGCTATTAAATTTCTTACCTTTCCTATTTCACATTGTTTTATATTTGTTTTAATCGACCACATCTTTGTGATTACAGGTCGGGAAAAATTACAGTGGCTACATTGGAAATTCCATTATACGTGACCCTGACCTTCTAGATGGTTAGGTTAGGAGTGGGTCTAATTGAATTTTAGTTTACTTGCATTCTGCATTCGTTTCCTATAGTTTGTCTTACGTTTTCTTTTTTTGGTTTCACATCATGTTTCACTTTAGTCATTTCCTATCTTGTGTCTGGTTTTGTTTCCTTATTTTGCATTGTCGTTCCTTTCGTCTTGTGAGGCCGTGCATGAATACACTCTGTTGGCTAAAAGGGAATGTGGAAAAATATAAAAGGACTTTGTAAAACTGCAAAATTTGGCTAACTCTATATCCTTCTTCCTTGTCTTGGTTACGTATTCTAGTCGATGATGTTCCGATGGAAAATATGATCCTTGCGTTAATAAAGCCTTATGTTGAACCATGACCTCCATGTCTATTCTAGAAACCTCATGCATGCACTCAGGTGTTTTATGTTTCGATTTTTTTAGGCTAATCCAATCAAGTAGAGAAGGACAAGGGGAAAGTCTAAACGAGAAAACCAATATCAGAGTTCTTATATATGCTTCTCTAAAGGGACAACCTCTCATGATCTCAATAAGTCAAGATCCCACTTCTGCACATGAAATAAATAAGTGTCGATACACAGTTCTACATCAATAGATAAATAAAGGTGAAATAAGAGAAAGGATTCCTGCGTAGAGAGGTGAAGCAAGAAACTCCGCTGAGCTATTGTACAGGCTTGTTGGAAGTAGATAAATGTTTGTGTTCTTGAAGTGACTTTTCCGTGGTACTCTCCAGGCTTGCTGACAACGGAGCAACACTAGAGATGAAAAAATTATACTTTGAAAATATAAAGCTCGCTAACTTCATTACCCTATCCCAATTTGAAACACTGTGTGATCACCGGTCTTATGTTTGTGTTTAACAAAGTAAAGGAATGAAGGGGACTATTTTTATTCATGGGGTAAGTGGGGAAGCCATGGTAATTTGAACGCAAAATCAATACTTCTAGAATAGCTAGACCCTGCACCAACAAATTAACCAAGGCAGAGAAACTAGAGTTCTACTAGTGTGTCACCAAGTGTTGTCGCTGCGACAAACACCCTCCAAATTTTGCATACACTTGAATTTTGGAGCCTATTGTAGATCTTGCGATTGGTCATTCCATAGTCACTTCTTGGCCAGCTGATACTTTTGACCTCCCTTCTTGGATTGGAATTGTCAAAGTCACTTGCTCACACATGCTTAGTCCATAGCAAGAGCATGAGAACATTCTTTTATGCAAGCTTGGACTAGAATAAAACATTCCATCAAGACTGTGCTTGTGTGATGTTCAATCCATGTCAATAACTAGTGTGCATTGACAACGTTAGTTTCTCACATTCTAGATGCATTTGTACTTCCATTTAAGTGAGTTTTGCAAACTGTCACTCCCACAAACATTTGTTTTTGTGAGTGTCATTTCCATGTTTTCAATTGTCACTTTTTCTTGATTTCACTTTAATTAGTGTTTTTTTCCCGATTCTTTTCTCTTGCATGTGTTACTTTCATTTTCATTCACATATCGCAAGAGTTGTTCGCATTTAGTAATTGTCATGTTTTCACATGTTAGCTGTCACACAATGTATGTATGATTTTATGGTGGTTTCAAGGGGTTATCTTTGTGGGAATGAGTTGGTCTAACCATGTAAACGTCAGTCACACTCATTTCCAAAGTTTTAAGCATTGTCACACAAGTGTCGTCACGGTTGTCGCAAAGTGTACCTTTAGTGTCACACTTTTCGTAAAGTCATCGAAAAGTTATCGCATTGAGGGAAATATGTTGTTAACGTTTTCTAGATGATCTAAGTTGTTGTGTCGTCAAATTGTTGCAAAAGTGTGATCACAATCAAGTCATATCACTATTCACAATAGTTTCTTTGGTCCCACACTTAGCCAAATTTTAGAAAATTCCCATCAACCTAGCCTCATCCAACCCTCCTGTGTTGAAAAGTAACTAGGTTCAGTCTTCATAATGACATGTTAATTGTGATTTTATGTAATTGATGAAAACAAAAAAAATAAAATTATTATTGTAATGCTTGTGTCATGGGTTTCATGAGCAAGGAATTTTATTTTTAGTATGATTCCCATTGAGTCCTTAGGATTGGTCGTAAAGTCAAATTGAGTCAATGTCATGTATGAAGGACCCTCTTGGGAATGTTACACATTTGTATGAGTCATTAAATAAATATAAAAACCCTCCAAGACAAGCACAAGACTACTCCTACAAGTCAACTTCAATATCGAATTAATTAACTCCTCCAAACAGACATGTCAACTCAAGTTCTTTCTTGTCATATAATTACAGAGGAAAACCACTATAAATAGGCAACTCAGCCTTAGTTCAGAGCACAAAATTTCAGAGATAATTCGGTCTAGTTCTGAAGTGAACAGGAAGTGCAAATATCAACTAAATGGTATATAAAAAAATCCTAATAACCAGTGAAGTGAAGCAAAAGGATAGCTAGATATGTGGTAATATTTGGATCCGTTTTATGGCCTGTTTTGAGACACACGTGCAAATAAAGAGGAGGACTAGTTCTGCAGTAAGAACTAGTCCACTTAAGCAAACGAGTTGGAATAAGGTAGAGTCCAAAAGGGAGGCCAAGACAAGAGTTGGAAGAAGGTAAAGTCTAGAAGGAAGGTCGAGATAAGAAGAAGGTCAAGTCTAGAAGGGAGGCTGAAGGTTTGAAGAATAAGGAGGTTGAAGTGGAAGAGGAGCCGAGAAAAGGAAAGACGCATAAGGTTGACTAAGGATCTCACAAAGGGAGCTTGTGTCTTGGTCTTGGAGTGGAAAGTAGGTCAAGGGTCTTGGTATTGGTATTCGTCAATTGGAATCTCTATAAGAAGAAGAATTTATTCATGTTTTCCTCTCAAAGAGTGAGAGGCTTTGGCCCTGGATGATAACCTATATTTTGTGTCTCTTGTTTCTTTATGGTTTATGCATTGGTAGTTGTTTGATGAAGAAGAACACTAATAACCTAAGTAAAATAAGATCCTAATCTAAATAAGTAAAAAGCACTCACAAACAATTACTAATAGAAGGGAAATCAGATAATTTCTATGCCCTAGATTTCTCAACATGGTTTCAGAGATAAGGTGACTAAGTCAAGGAAGGGAATATTATCAAGGGACACTCAAGGATCAAATCTCAAGGAAGGCATCAAAGCAAATAATCCAAAGGAAGCATCATAACCCTAGATAAAAGAAGTATATAAAGAAGTATTGGGATCATCATCAAGAGGGAGAAGGCAAAAAACCCTAAATCTACTCAAGTTAAAGTGTTTTGAAGAATATTCATCCAAAGGAAGCTAGATCAAAAAGTGGTGTCATCTCACTCTTTGTGGGATCAAGGATCATTCTTGAAGAAAACTACCTTCATCAAGGAGAAGTTTTCAATCCTCTATATCATCTTCAACATCAAGGAAGCAACAAGAAGTAAGAGCATTCTATAAAGTGAGTATATTTATGTCCACATATGAATATTTCAAAATTTATTTTTGCGAGGAAAGCAACAAATTGGTTGGGGCATCAAACTATCTTGCATGGAAGAAAAGGAAAAATCTGAATATCATTGAAAATGAGATTATGGAACATGTCAAAGGTTTCTATCACTAAATCAAGAAAGGAATATGCTCAAGCTCTTTCCAAGTATATGAAAGGGGAAATTAGGGATCAAGGGATTCTCATAGAATCCATCAAGGATCCCCTCATCCCACATATATCTAAACTTGAAACTTCAAAATAAATCTATGACAAACTTGTAGAGTTGTATTCCGTAAGAATTGCTGCAAAAGTCATCTCATTAAGGAAATAACTCTAAAAGCTGAAGATCTCAACGGAAGATGGAATAGCCTCATACTTTATGAGGATAATATTTGACATCCGGGATTAACGACAAGATGTGGGAGAAGTTATGTCTAATAGTGAAATGACTACAGTTGTATTAAATGCACTACCAGAGGAATGGGGTAACTTTACTTCAAGTATTTATGGGAAGAAAGAAGCTACTTCATTCCATATCTATGGTCACTATGAAATATTGAAGAATATAGACTAAAGGCCAAATATGATGTGGGAGTAGGCGAGAAAAATCAAGCTTATTCTGCAATGAAAAGAATAAAGGGAAAATTTAGAAAGTCTGGTTCTTGGAAAAAGAAAAGGGACATGTCTAAAATTCAATGCTATGGGTGTTAGGAATATGGGAACTACAAAAGAGATTTTCCTAAGGTCAATAAGGACAACAAAAGAGGAAGATAAGAAATCCATATCACCAAAGAAGTAGAGGAAGCTGAAAAGAAGAATTACAAGAAAGAGGAAGTAAGATATCTTTATTACTGAGATAGTCTTCCTCACCTAAGTTCTTCTCAAATTCCTAAGTCTTCTGTTGCAATATATGGCTATCATGATTCACTAAATGGGATGCATCAAGGCATCCTAGAAGCATTGAAATAAAGAGCTCGAGACATCATCGTAGAGAAGCATGAAAGATGGTTAGAATCTATGGAATTGAAGGATATAGCTCTTGGGAATCTCATTGGAAACAAAAGTGGAAAGGTCATCTAGTACAAGGTTCATCATACATCTTTCAAAAAGAAACATCTGCCGATGGGGATACTTTAGATCCTCAAGGTTCTTTGATGGAATCTTCATTGAAAGGTCCACCGATCACAAGGAGAAGCAAGTGTTTCATCAAGAAATCAAAACTTGTTAAATTCATGGGATGATGATATGATGACATAAAAGTGAAGTAGATCAAGGAATTGAATCTCTTTAAATCAAGGAAGCTACTGTAGGAAGTCTGGATGACCCAAAGGAATAATGAGGTATGTAAGCTTACATTTAATAATATGGAAGTCATGTCATATGGTTGCAGGTATCATGAACCAATGCTCTATCTTAAGAGCATGATCAAGAGAAAGGATCTCCTCCCTAAAAGGGATGCAGGAATGAATGGATCACACATTCACTAGATGAAATCAATATAGTATGTACTCATATGAAGTATGAGGTGGTTGACTACAATTGAGGAACTCTGATTGGAAAATCCTGGGAATGAAATGTGTGAAGAAAGGAAGGAAGAAATCATGGAATATGTAACCATGGTAAAGGAAATCAACATTCGAAAGACCAAGAAAACTTGACTAGGATATCTCCATGGAAGATATGAAGACTCTGATGTAGTCTTAAAAAGAAAGTGACCCTTGACAATATATATATCTTTGGGAGATGTGTCAATATGTATGCAAGATGTTGATGAAAACTAGAAGATGTCATGATGAAAGACCATCACAAAGGTAATATTGTTTATAATGTTCATTCCTTTATTTTTTGAATATATGGATGGGTTTATGTAGGGCTACCAAGGGAAGATCTATGGATGTCATCCACCACTGATGCACATGTAGTAGGATGAAATATCCTTAAGTAAACATGGCATGAAGAAAGAAACATGACATAAAGGAAGGACAAATATGGACTGATAGATCACTTTCCGATGATGACATGGATGACTCATGAAAGTGATGGATGGTCAATGCCCTATGTAGAAGTCCCAAACATGAAGACTTTTAAATAACGAAAATAAATTCATGACATTGTGAGGAGGAGTTCTTCAAGCAGCTGGTTGTCCCATCATCTCCACCTAAGGAGTTGTTGTAGGTCCCTAAATAAGAGGGAGTTGGAAACAATTTTATTACTTGGAAGAAACTTGGAAATTCCTAAGCCAAGAGGGAGCTTAGGTACATTCCTTCTGTAGGAATGAGTACATTCCTTTATTGAAATAAATATATCCTCCCTAATTAAGAGGGAGAGATAGAAACATCATTCTTGTCTTCACTTGGGAATAAATAATGGAGGATTGGGTAAGCATTTGGCATCTAATGCTCTTTGAGGATGTATTACGACATCCAAGATAAGAGTAGTCATTGAGGACTGATATTCTTTGAGGACTGAGAATCCAAGATAAGAATTGTCTTGGTGGAACACACATTTAGAACCAGAGTGGTGTATGTTCTGAGAGAGACAATGATGAGGGTGTCTATACATCATTGGTCTCACCAACATGTCAATTTTTTCAACTAGAGTGAAATTCCACCTTGGACAACTCAGATGACTGGACTGATGATTGTATTGAATTCCTCTTTTTGAGAGGACCAAAATCGACCTAAATATCACCCCATTTGGATAAGAGGAAGTTGATTTTTGAATTATTTTATTCATTCATGTATAATGGAATGGGTCGACCCTAACCACATGTGAAATTAGTTAGGTCATCCTCAACCCAAGCAGACCCTCATGAAATCCTATAAATAGAAGTGAACTCAAGCTCATTTATAGACATTGATAAATCCATCTTATACTCTTCTCTTTTTTCTTGGTTCGCATAGGTCTGGTAGATGAAGTTCGCTCAAGGGTTTGAAATAATAGGGGTGAAGCTCACATGGATCTAGGGTTTCTGTTTCTTGGATGTAGGCATGTAACTGATATTTTTTGTCTCCAGAGGCATGAAAAAAGTAGCTAAGGGAGAATCTAGGTAGTCTTAGATGCCCACACAGAGGCCTGAAGGGAGCGTCCAAGGTTTCAGAGGAAAATAAGACAATATTAGTCCCCGGATGCTCATTCAAAGTGGTTAAGGGAGCATCTATGTAGTCCCAAACGCACGCATAGTAATTGGAAGAGAGCGTCTAGGAGTTTGGAGTGAATATGAATGAGTTTAACCCTGGATTCATGCTCACAGTCTTCCTGAGAGTGTCCGGGAAGACACAGACATCCTCACACAGTGGCTAAGGGAGTGTCTAGGGAGTTTTAGATGCACACAACCAGTCTTTCTGAGAGTTTCCAGGGTTTTGATCTAGGGTTTGACAATCAACTTTAGTTGGCTTCAGTGTTCTGATAGATCAAGGGTTTCTCTCTGATGTTCTGTAGATATGTAATCTGTCTGTAAATCTCTGCTACAAAATTATGTATTGGGCTCATTGTACTCTTTGCTGAATTTTTTTTATGACGATCTAATAAAGAGGAAGACTTGAAAGGGTTTTTCCCTAGTATTGGACCAATTAGTTGTCTCTTATGGTTGTGTTGTTGTCTTCTTTGTCATTGTATATATTGTTCTATCTTCAGTTACAATTTATGATTGGTTACATCATTAATAATTGGATGCATTGTTAATGAAGAAGTAAATTGGGTTGAAGTAATTGATATAAAATAGAAAAATCTAAAAAATTAACATGGTATTAGAGTTGAGGTGATGGACAAGCCCAAAAGAAGACAAGCATTGCAGCCCTCATCATTAGAAATAATATTGTCTATTCAAGGTCAAGGTGTCTTCCTTTACCTTCAAGGAGCATGAAAAGTTGGGTGACACATCAAACATTGATGCATGGAAAATAAGGTTTGAAATCATAGCTGACAACAATGATGTGCTGAAATAAATTTAAGGAAGGATGCCCAAGCCTCCAGAAAATGATTCTGCTTCCCTCAAAATTAGGTACAAGAAAGGTGAGTCCAAAGAAAAGAAAATTATAGCTGATGGTTTGCAAGATCATTTACTTTCATATGTTGGGAATTTAAGAAAGTATAAAGACGTGTATGAAATCAACAATTTTAATGAGATCATCACCTTGAAATATCAACTCAAGGAAACCAAGATGAATAAAGGAGAAGCTGTTCAATCCTACATTATGAGGATTTCTCGCCTCAGAGATCAATTGTAGAGAGTTGGAGAAAATGTGCCTTATAGGAAACTAATAGTTGTGACTCTTAGAGGTTTCCCTCCTGTTTGGGAAACCTTCATTACTATAATCAACAACAAAAATGTCCTTCTGCCATTTGATGAAATTGTTGGGAAGATTACTCAAGAAGAATCGAGGATGATAGCAAGAGGAAGGATTCAAAAGCATGAAGATGGATAGCCCACTGCATATATCACTCATGACAAAAAGAATAAGGGAAAAGGAGGTCCATCAAGGAAGCCTCCTCCTCAAAATTCAAGAGGAAGGAATGACAGATCATTATCTCATATTGATTGCTACAATTTCCACAAGAAAGGTCATTATGCACGAGACTATCCCGAGAAGAGAATAAGGGCATGTTACAACACCAGAAGCAACAACAATAATAAAAGAAGAAAATGCAATCAAAGGAATATCCTTAATAGAAGATATGAAAGAATAAGAAGAGATTCCTCAAGTGACTGCGAAGAAGATCCTCCTCCTCAAAAGAAGTCAAGGGATCCCAGGTATGAAAGTAATCCTATGAATAAATCTGAATACATTCTTATTTATGCCCCTACTAATTCTTCTCCACCGGATTCATGGGATAGTTGGTTGGTTGATAGTGGGGCCACTCATAATTTCTCTGGATATAAGGAAGTCCTCTCTAATTGGTAGAGAGGGAGACTAAGATTAAGATCATTCTTGGAGACAACTCCACTCATCCTGTGAAAGGGTTAGGGTCTATCAAATTTTAGTTGAATTCTAGGGAATTAGTTCTGCTACATCATGTTATGTATGTGCAGGGATTAATGAATATTTGGTATATATATCCACAATGGAAGATAAAGGGATGAGGTTTTCCTTCATCAAAGGAAATTTTTTGAATTGGTCTGCCGATTCACCTATGAGAGATGCATTCACATTAGGATCAAGTTTTGAAGGACTCTATAGAGTCACTAGAAGGCCTCTCCTAGCATTGGTTCATATTGCCAATCATCTAAGCGAGTTGTGGCACCGTAGTCTGACTCATCTACACTATGATGCTCTTCCAAAATTAAATAAAATGGTCTCGTATTCCCGATGTTCAATCTCATCTTGATGGAGTTTGTCCAAGTTTTGCAAGTGGAAATAAAAAAAGGGGACCATTCCCCTTTAGTGAGAACAAGACCAATGGAATCCTCCATCTCATTCATTATGATATATGTGGTCTGATGCCTGTGCATTATATTGGTGGTCATCTCTACTACATCACCTTTATTGAGGAATTCTAAAGAAAGACATGGATATACTACCTTAAGCACAAGGATGAAGCCTTTGAAATGTTCAAGGAATTAAAAACCTTGATCGAAAATCAAATAGGAAAGAGAACCAAAGTATTTAGGTTCGACAATGGAGGGGAATACATGTCAAACAAATTCATATCATTTTGCAAGAAATAAGTGATCAAGAAGGAAACAATTGTGACATATACTCCTAAACAAAATGGTTTATCTGAAAGGAAGAATATGTCTATATTAGAATATCCCCGTGCCATGCTCCATGATCAAAAGATGCCAAAGTTCCTTTGGGCTGAAGCCACACATGCTGTTGTATGTGCTCAAAATAGAATACCTCATCAAGCATTAGAAAACAAGACCCACGAAGAAATATTCATAGGTGTCAAGCCCGATATTAGCCATCTTTGTGTATTTGGATATCCCATATATTTTCATGTGATGAAGGAAAAAAGGAAAAAATTGGAAGCTACAAGAAGAAAGGTTACATTTGTGGGTTATTGTTAAAATTCTAAAGGATATACAATATATATTCTTGGTCAAAGAAAGGTCAAAATTAGTAGGGACATAACATTCGATGAAGATGCAACTCTTGGAAAAGTGAGATACCTTCATCCGCCTCCTCCTCCAAAGAAGGAGAATGATGACTAGGATATTATAGATGGTCCTTCCATGCCCGAGTCTGATATTGTGATGATCCCATGGAGCCTATGGATCCTTTAGATCCTCCTCCAAGTGATCCTCCTACTAGGAAGAGACCACTTTGGCTCCACGATACTCTACAAAATGATGAAAGAAATGTTCCCATTCGTAGATAATTTAGAGAAAGGAAGAAACCATGCATGTATCAGGGATATGTTGTAGCCATGAGCACTATGATTCAAGCTGAACCATCCTCATTTGAAGAATCTGTAAAATAACAAATTTGGAAGGATTCTATGGCCAAGGAATATGAATCGATTGTGAAAAATGATGTATGTGATGTTGTGCCAAGACCAAATGGGAAGTCTGTCGTGACTTCAAAGTGGCTATTCAAGATCAAACATGGAATTGATGGCATCATTTAAAAATAAAAAGAAAGGTCTGTAGCTCGAGGATTATCTCAGAAAGAGGGAGAAGATTATGATGACATATTTTCTCCTGTGGCTTGATATACAACCACCCGTTTGATAATTTCCCTTTCTTCTAGTCAAGGATGGACTCTTCATTAGATGGATGTAAAGACTACATTCCTTCAAGGCATGTTACAAGAAGAAGTATATGTTGAAAATCCATAGGGATTTGAAGTAGAATATCAAAGAATTCATGTTTGCAGGTTGAAGAAGGCATTGTATGGTTTGAAGCAATATCCCCGAGCTTGGTATGAACACATTGAAAATTACTTAATGAAGTCGGGATTCACAATAAGTAATGTTGATCCCAACCTCTACTTCAAGGTAGTCCAAGGTATGCCATTGCTTTTGGTTTTATATGTTGACGATCTATTCTTGATAGGTAGTGAGACTATGATGATCAGTAGTAAGAGGGAGATAACATCTAAATTTGAGATGTAGGACCTTGGTCTCATGCACTGCTTTCCAAGCCTTGAGGTGTGGTAAAGACCTGGTGATATTTTCCTTTCACAAGGAAAATATGTTGTGAAGCTGTTGGAAAGATTTGGAATGAGTGAATGCAAATCCATGGCTACGTCGATGGAAATGAAAGTCAAGAAGCTATGTGGAGAAGTTGCAGGACCCGATTTGGCAAATCCATTCGAGTATATAAAACTGATTGGGGCTCTGATGTTCCTTGTGAACACTCGTACAAACATATGCTATGAAGCAAACACATTGAGTTGATTCATGACTGAGCCCCTCCATGCACATTGGATCACTGCCAAACTTGTATTGAGATATTTGCATGGGACAACCACACTTGTCCTAATATATTCTACCAGAGATGTTCAACTTCATGGGTACATTGATGTTGAATGGGCAGGAAATGTTATCAACAAAAAAAGTACATTTGGATGTTGCTTTAGCCTTGGATCTGCCATGATATCTCGGATGAGCTGGAAAAAAACGTTTATAGCATTGAGCACCATCGAAGCAGAATACATTTTCACTAGCATGGTGTTGGTACCATTCCATTACCATCTTTTTCTTCTAAAAACACCATCATTTGTCTACCTTTTTCCTCCATAGATCCCTTATATTCCTTGAAATTGATTAATTAATAGCATTATAGTTGTTAGTTTGCATTAAAGTTAATTTGTGAGTTTTTATGTTAGAAATTAGGAATTTTCAATAAAAAGGTTACAGGAAGTCACAACATCCTATAAATGGTTTATCATCTGACACGTGGCATGACAGGCAAGCCAAAGCAATGGATAGGAACAAAAACTGGAATATACAAGCATGGTGAAAAATCGATTCTACAGCAAATCAAAAGCTCCTAGTTATGCGTTCCACGCTGGTCAAACCTCAGGGTTTTGGTTACAAAGGCAGTAAAAGCCATAGTTTCCCAAACCGGTTTCGTTTTGTTTTCTTTTTTGAAATCGGTTTAGATTAGAAATGACCAAAAATCATTCATTTGTAAAAGCGGAAACAACTGCTCAACGAATGTACATTCGATCCCGATAGGGACAGGCAGATAAACAGTGTGTATTATTTTTGTTAAAGGGACAGTTACGATTATTATCTTTGTACATCGTTTGAGAACAGAACTTTTGTATGTAATTGCAATCTATAGTACTTGAATACAGTAACGGTTTTACTCCAGCAGTGTTTATGCGTTAAATCTCTCGTTGCTTGAGTTTACTTCAGTGTACCATTGAAACGTGGATGGGCCCTGCATGGATTGGTATACTGTTAATTTCATTTCCTTAGCAGTTTTCGAATTCGAATAGAACGCATAGTGTTTAATGTTATTTCCATGCTTATGATTTTGTTGATTTGATTTGAAATTCTCATAAATGGTATTTATGGTGATAGCTTGAAGATTTCATCGTTAAGATCATTGAACCATATCTTGTAAGAGATTTGATCTATCGTTATATTTTGAAGCATCTCTATAGACTCTGTTTTTCATGCGTTTAAATTTTAGTGTGCTTTTGATTGCTTTTGATTTTCCATGAATGCTCAAGTGTTAACTAGACAGATCTTTTGTGCATAACATCCTTGTAAGGGGATCAAAATCTCAATCTAGTAATACACTGTATCCTTAGGACAGTTAGATAAGTTAGGTGATCTGAGTGTTATAGTGAGAGGAAACATATCTTAACCTTTTGTAAAGAAGTACTGCAACCTATCACAATAAACACTTAGTTAGGAATCCTTTATGTCTATAGATTGTAGACGCATGCCTCGAAGTTTACTGACCCTGGTTGATAATAAATCTAGTCTAATCTAGTACCCTAGATTGGCCACTACATTTTGGCGCCGTTGTCGGGGAGGCGTAGTTAGAGGGTTTCGAAAAACAATTAAAAAAATAATAATAATAATAATAAAAAACAAGCAAAAACATAGGTTTAGAAGTCATATTTACTTATGCCTAGATCTAGAGATAATAAAGGTAGATTCATAAAAAACCCCCATCCAAAAACTAACCTACCATCAGGAGCAGACCCTTTAGGAAACGTTGAACACACAACATCAGCTGAGGAAGTCACCATGCAAAAGTTAGAGGATAAATAAAAATCAGGGCAAAGACTCACACTAATCGAGAGGCAAATTCTATTAGCACACAAATCACAGAAGAAACATTCCCCTGAATCCTCTGTAAAAGGAGAAAGTAGCACAGTAACTCAACAATCTTTCCTTGAACTTCTCTTTGAAACAAGTGACACTGAACAAGAAATTAAATCAACAGAGGAACCTATCAAAATGGCTGAAGAAGGACATGGATCAGAAAGAGGACCACCAAATCAAGGTCAAGAGGAAGAGTCAACTTTTAAATTTCCTATCCAAGAACCAGAGGAGGAGGATGAAATAAAAATGAAAAACATACCCCCATCCGTGCTACCAAACTTTTATGGCATGGCTTCAGAAGACCCAGATTCATTCTTGTTCGAGTTTGACATTGTATGTCGAACATATGGTTACACAGATGATGCCCATAGGCTTAGACTCTTCCCAGCAACATTAAAAGCATCAGCATTAAGATGGTTCATGGGGCTTGGTGAACATGCGATAACCGATTGGGATGGCATGAGAAGAATATTCCTAAAGAAATACCAACCTTATTGTAGATTGAAAGATTCCAAAGATGATATCTTTAGGATGAACCAACAAGAGGATGAAAATTTAGAGGAGTACTTAGAGCGGTTTGTTTACAATTTACAAAAATTAAAACACAGAACCATGCCTCTTGATCTGATTCGAACAATATTTTTGAAAGGCATTCGAGAGGAATACTTAGATGATCTTAATTTGATGGACAAAGGTGATATTTCCACTTTGCCTTTTGAAGAAATTGCTGAGTTATGTGAAAAGTATTCTAGGAGCAAAGCCAAAATTGGAAAAAGAACCATATCATCCAAAGCCACAAAATCTGCTTCAGCAAGTGTCACAAGGGCTGAAATAGGGAACCTGTTAGAGGAATTCAAAACAGATCTATTAAGCACCTTAGGAACTCAAATTGACACTCTAAAAGCTAAGAAGAGACAAGAAGAGGAAGATCAAATGATGGCTATCTTTTGCCCAAAATGCCGGAAGAAACATGCCTTAAAAGACTGCCCATTAGAAAACATTCAAGTTTGTGCCTTTTGTACTGAAAATCATGATATATTTCATTGCTCTAAAGTCAAGGTTTTGCAGAATTGTAATGTGGCAACTAACGCAGAAATGGAAAATGTGTATTACTTGGGCACAAAGAGACCATGGCAGCCAAAACCAGCACCTCAAGGTATGTTCCCAAACCAGAATTTGCAATTTCCTGTACATGATCAGATGTATGCTCAGAATTCATGGAATGTACCCATGCCATGGCAGCACCAAAATTACCCACAACAACAATGGAGACCATCTCAGCAATACTCTCAACAATATCATTCATATCCTCAACCATACCAACCATATTCGCAACCATATCAACAATATCATCAGCCATACTCGCCATATCCTCAACCATATCAGCAATATCCTCAGCAGCAAGTTGTTTACCCACATCAACCTCAACCCACTCAACAAGCATTGCCTGCTCCTCCACCAATAAATCCACCACAATTACAACTTCCATCCAACTCACAACCTCCCAGACCTACTCAAATCCCTGCTCAACCTGTACCATATCCAAATAACAGAGCAGAGAGACCAGCCTACAATGTAGATGAGGGAACCTCATATCCAACATTACCCTTGCAAAATATCAATTTGAGGTCTGGTAAGGTACTTCACAAAGAATCTCCAACAGCTGATAAACAAGAAGAAAACGAAGAAAATGAAAATGAAACTTCAATTCAAAGAAAACAAAATGATGACACCAAAAATAAACAAATGCAACCGTTGCATCCACCACCTTTTCCAGACCGATTGGTCCAAACAAAACTTCCAATGTCTATACCACAGTTTGATGTTTTAGATGAGCTAAAGAATGTCTATATAAAAATTAAACTACTAAAAGCCATAAAAGACATTCCCATATATACTAAAGCCATCAAAGAACTGTGCCTTAAAAAGCCTACTAGGAAAAGAGTTGATCCACAAACCATTCATGTTATTGGACATTTAGCTGGCC
Source organism: Pinus tabuliformis (assembly GCA_031772625.1). Taxonomy (NCBI): domain Eukaryota; kingdom Viridiplantae; phylum Streptophyta; class Pinopsida; order Pinales; family Pinaceae; genus Pinus; species Pinus tabuliformis. The sequence goes on along the minus strand of CM062807.1, from coordinate 44,364,199 downwards.
TTATGACAAACACCATCTCAATGGAAAAGTATGTTGATCCTGGTATTCCCAGAGTCACTACAATCATTAACAACATACATATTCCAAACACCTTAATTAATCTTGGGGCCGCAATAAATGTCATGACTCTTGAAACCATGAAAACACTCCAGCTCACAAATTTGCAACACACAACAATTGTTCTAGAACTCGCTGATAGGTCTAAAGTGATTCCTGAAGGGATTTTGGAGGACATAATTGTTTCACTGGACTCTTGGGAGTATCCAGTGGACTTTTTATTTCTTCAACCAAAATCCAATTTAGGAGGACACCCTATCATTCTTGGTAGAACATGGTTAGCAACTGCTGATGCATTCATAGGATGTCGATCGGGTAATATGATTATTTCACAAGGAACTGAAAGAAAACAACTGACTCTTTACCCATCAGCACAATCACCAGCAGTAGCACACAATTTATGGCTTGACGATAAATACAATGACAAAGAAGAAGTTCAATATGTTTTTAGCATCAACCAAATCTATGATTTTCAAGAACATAATAATGATGATTTGGTAGAGTTGTTCCTTTCTCAGCCTGATGTTTCCGAAGATTTGAGAAATGACCAATACCATGCTGCAGATGAAATTTTGGCACAAAATTTTCAGGAAACATGCACCTTTTAATCTTTGCAAACAACATTTCAAGACATTTTTCCCATTCAATCTATCACAAACACATAGAGCAAGACCATAGAGATTAGTCCAGGAAAAACTTTGAATATTGGCACTCACCTAGACTTATCTCAGGAGGAAAAATTGATTCAATTATTGAGAAAATACCAGAAATCATTTGCTTGGGACTACACTAATATGCACAGGATTCATCCTGAAACATGCACTCACCATATTTATACCGATAGTAATATCAAACCAGTGAGGCAACCGCAGAGACGAATGAACCCCATGCTCCAGGATATTGTTAGAGAGGAATTACAAAAACTGTTGAAAGTCAATTTTATCTATCCTATCTCTGACAGTCAGTGGGTATCCCCATTGGTAGTAGTGCCCAAGAAAAATGGTAAGTGGCGGATTTGTGTTGATTACCGACAATTGAACAAAGCAACACTCAAAGATTATTTCCCACTACCATTTATTGACCAAGTGCTAGACACATTAGCTGGGAAATCATCATTCTCTTTTCTTGATGGTTTCAGTGGCTAAAACTAGATCAGGATAGCCTTAGAGGACCAGGACAAAACCACTTTTACTTGTCCCTGGGGCACTTATGCTTATAATATTTTGCCATTTGGACTTTGCAATGCTCCAGCTACATTTCAGAGCGCTGTATTAGCTATTTTTGTTGATTTAGTTCATGATTGTGTTGAAGTTTACATGGATGATTTTTCAGTGTATGGTGATTCATTTGAACATGCATTAGAGAATCTTGAAAAAAATTTGAAGAGATGTATTGAAGCTAATCTGTCCCTGAGCAATGAAAAGTGTTTTATGATGTTAAATGAGGGGATAGTATTAGGCCACTATATTTCTTTTCAAGGCATTAAAGTTGATCCATCGAAAATCAAGATCATTGTCAATTTGCCAATTCCGAAGACTCAAAAAGAGGTAAGAAGCTTCCTTGGGTAGGCAAGCTATTACAGAAGGTTTAATGAACATTTTAGTAAAATAGCTTCACCTCTGTTTAAACTTCTAGCAAAAGATACACCTTTCAACTGGAATGAGCATTGTCAGCAAGCATTTGAAACACTCAAAGAGAAGTTATCAACCACACCAGTCTTAAAAGGACCTAACTGGAACCTACCATTTCACATCTTTACAGATGCATCTGATACTGCAGTAGGTGCCTCATTAGGCCAAAAAGAGGAGTCTTGTCATTATGCCATATATTTCATTAGCAAAAATAACACTTGCAGAATTAAACTACACAGTCACAGAAAAAGAAATGCTTGCCATCATACATGCTGTGAATAAATTCCGACATTATATAACTGGTTATGAGGTTTTTGTACATACTGACCAATCTGCCATTAAGCATTTAATGAATAAACCAGTAACTAGTGGCAGAGTTACCAGATGGTTATTATTGTTACAGGAATTTAACATCACAGTGTTAGATAGACCAAGTAAGGAGAATCAGGTGGCAGATTTTCTTTCTAGACTGCAAAATCAAGGTGAGGTTGTTCCGGTTGAAGATTCTTTTCCAAATGAAAATCTATTTGCAATTTCAATAGTGAATCCTTGGTATGCTGACTTGGCCAATTATTTGTCCACGGGAAGAACACCTCCATACTTTACTCCAAAGGAAAAGAAGAGGCTAGTCAAACAAAGTGCTCGATACTCATGGATTAATGGTAATTTATTTTACACTGGTTATGATATGATTATTAGACGATGTGTAAGAAATGATGAGATAATTGATATTTTAAAATCTTGCCATGATGAACCGTGTGGTGGGCATTTTGTAGCTAAACGAACAACATTCAAGATTCTTAGTCTTGGATACTACTGGCCATCTATTTTTAAGGATTCCAAGAAGTACGTGAAGAGTTGTGATAGCTGTCAAAGAATGGGTAGGCAAACAGCTACAGATGAGATGCCACTTCAGCCTCAAGTACACCTAGAGCCATTTGAAAAATGGGCTCTATATTTCATAGGACCCCTTAGTCCAAATTCCAATGGTAAGAAGTACATCTTAGTATGTATTGATTACATAACAAAATGGGTTGAAGCTAAAGCACTAGTCCGAGCAACTGAACAAACAGTGGCAAACTTCCTTTTTGAAGATATTTTTGTAAGGTATGGAGTACCAAGAGAGATAGTGACTGATCAAGGTACTCAGTTTACTTCAAAGTTAGTTAAGGAAATCACAGAAAATATCAAATCAAGCACAGAAGAAGTACACCTTACCATCCACAAGCCAATGGCCAGGTGGAATCCACAAATAAAACTTTGGAAGGAATTATCACTAAGACTGTGGCAATGAACAGAAATAATTGGGAAGAGAAGCTCAAAGATGCACTCTAGGCTTATAGAATCACGTGGAAGAATACTACAGCATTTACACCATATCAGTTGGTGTATGGCAAAGAGGTAATGCTTCCTATTGAGTTTCAAATACATACTTTTAAGATGGTTGCAGATTTGGGAATTGATCTTAATGAAGCACAACAAGAAAGAATTTAGCAATTGAACCAGCTAGATGAAATGAGGCAGCAAGCAGAGGAGACAACACTCCTCATGAAAAAACAAAGGAAGCAGTGGCATGATGCACATATCAAGAAGAAGCAGTTCAAAGAAGGAGACTGGGCTTTACTCTTTGATTCTAAATTCAAAGATCATAAAGACAAATTTACCACACATTGGATGGGCCCATACGAAATCGTTCAAGTTTATGACAATGGATCAGTCAAGCTCATTACCATTGATGGAGAAGGCCACCCCTTTACTGTCAATGGCCATCGCTTGAAACTTTACAATAGGCCCATCAGCAAGCAAAATTTTCTTCAAACTGTATCTCAACAAAGAGAGGTTGAGATATTGCAACCTTCAGCTGTAGTATCTCTGCCTTAGTTCATTTCATTTCAATTTAGAAATTCAAAAGAAATTAAAAAATAATAATAATAATAATAATTTAAAAAAATAATAATAATAATAATGGGTTAGATGTGAAAACCAGACTCTGGCACACTCTAACCCAGAATTCATACTTGAAAACCAATTCTTTGGCTGGTATGAATTCCTTTTCTTTTTGTTTCCTGTTTGATTCATCGATTGAATAATGACTTGAGGACAAGTCAAAGCTTTAGTGGGGGAGAAGCATCAACATTTTGTTCTTATCTCATCTCCTCATTGTAAATTCTTAAAGAGTTTGTTTCAACACTTCAGATTTCAATAAAGAAGTTGTTTTTGTCTTTGTTCTAATCAGAGGGACCTGTTTAAAAGCACTATGCAGTGGGACCTGTTCTGTTCGGAAGACCATGTTACCAGCATCAACATTAGAGGGACCTGTTCAACAAACATAAAAGGGACCTGTTAGAGACTGATATCTCAAGCTACTTCAGCAAAGCTTCAACAAAGTTTCAACAGAGATTCAAAGGTTGCTTGTCACCGAGGCTCCATCAAACACCAAAGATCAAGGAACCTGCACATATATAGTTCTTTTCCAGATTTCAAAGAAGCTGCACACATATTCTCCAGATCTCAGAGGGACCTGTTGCATCCAAATTTATCTCAGAGGGACCTGTTATGGACAACAAAGATTAGTCATATCTGAACAAGAAAGACTAGTCCTATCTATGCATGCCAACTCAACTCTTGATCAACCAATAAAAGTGTAATGTATTATTGTAATTTTTATTTTTAACATTTAAATTCTTAGATTACTTTAGTGTTAAATGTGATGACTATGACTGCTTATGATATCAATTTCAAAAATTCCCACATATACATCACCCTCTTCATATTCCTAATTCCTATCATTTTCCAATACTCTAGCCTATCCCCATACTCCTCCTCCTATGATTTTTAAATCCTCTATTATACCACCCTCCCAGCCTTGTTATTAACCCCTTATCAGCCATCAAACTTTACTATTGGTTCAACATCTCCTTATTCGGCCAAATACCAATGAGCAAGGGACAGGTGGTGAACTATTACAAAGCCAAATGTTACACGGTTTCATTCATTATGTTTTGAATTGGCTGAGTTATAACATGATTGTTTGGCCAAGTCGACTCATGCAAACAACTATCCGTTGTTATACTCCAGTACTCCATACATGCTTGCAGCATTCTCATGATAATATTCATACAACCCAGTACAATCACTCCTCTGTCATAGAAATATGAGTACGCTCTGTTATCATTATAGAGAAATGGGTCAAGTCGGTTGTTAAAATTCTATTTCATTTTCAGTTGTAAAAAGGGCGTTCCATACTAAGCAATTCAAGTGCTATGATTTTAAAAACAAAGGCTGAGAATAACAAGTGCTACGAAAGGAAAGCACAGTAACCGGGCTCACAAGTTTCCACCTCCACCATAATTCAAGGACAGTCACCCGTTCACTGCTTAAGCCATTGAAGGAGCTGGTCTCGAAGAACAGAGGGCGCTACCAGGTCAGTTGTGTGGAGCGAAAAGCAGAGGTAACAAACCAAAATACCCTTGTTAAATTAGTAAGCATAAACGAAGAGGGTTAGAGCAGGGGTTTCTTTGTCAAAATGACTAATAGGGTAGAGCCAAGCACATTTGACAATTCTCAGTACCACGATGACTGCATTGCAATTTTAAAAGAAAGACAATGGCTACCCTTCTTGGAGAAGTTTAATGGGAGCAATTAGGAAGTAACTAAACAGTTTGCCTTTGCATTTAATGGGGAGAAAGCATTGATAGGAAATTTCTCATTCAGGATCTCAGAAGACACCATAGCACAATCCTTGGGGATCAGCCCGGAAGGAGAAAAATACTCCAAAACAAAACAATTCAAAGAGAAATCATGGACCCAATTCATGTCCAGGTCGAGGGTTTCATCTGTCAACTAGAAGAAGGGTGTCCCTAGGAGTTGGCTGATGCATCCATGGGACGAAATGGTGTATATCATCCAAAAATTTGTTACGTGTGAGGGTCGCTACAGCATAGTCTTTTTATACCACATCAAACTCCTATTACATCTAAAAGGGCAGTGCACCATTAGTTTACCATATTTCCTCTTACAGAGCTTGACCAAGATGTCAAAAACTATCCAAAAGAGAAAGGGTAATGAAGACAAAAGCTTATGTCATTTTGGGTTAATGAAAATCCTCATTGAATTTGAATTACAAAGAAGGGGAAAAACGTGGAAGGAATTCTTGGCTGCCAACCAAATCAAAGATGAATAGGATGAGCAAGAACAGCAAGAGCACTCAGGATTTATGCATGACATTGATGAAGATATTCCTGTGCGCAAAGCAAGTAATATCCCTCCACCCATTAGTAGTGTGAGGATGAGAAAAATGAGACAAGAGGATGCCTAGAAAACAGAGCAAGATAAAAAATTTACTACATATACAAGAAGATCCAGGAGAGCACAAAAGACCCAGCCACAAGAAGACCAACCATAATCAAATGCACATGCACCGATGGACATTGAGAGCAGTGCTCACTCACAGCCTGGACCAGAAGCCGAAATGGAGGTTGAGAGCAACAATAGGCAAGGAAAAGAGTCACCACCTGCAATTAAGAAACAAAGGAGGCTGGAAAAGCAAATTTAAAATTTAAAAGAAGAAATGATGGAGGCCAACATGCTGGAGAAAGTCATCAAGAAAGAGAATGAAATGCTAAGAGCACAGAGCAAAGAGACTCAGCAGAAAAATGAGAAGTTGAGGGAGCAAATCAAGGAACTCGAGGCTGAACAAACTGACATTTGCAAGTGGGCAACCAAATGGTATACCCAAAAGAAAGCCCTCGAGGAGAAATACAAGAGTTTGAAACATGAGCTCCACATTCAGAAAGATGCCCAAGCTAAGAAGAACATAGATGCATTGTTGAAAGCAGCAAAGGTACAGGCAGGGACAGAGTTTAGAGGCAGCACATCAAGATTAGCATGAGGACATGCTAATTCATTAAGCTTGGGGGAGATGTTAGTACCATTCCATTACCATCTTTTTCTTCTAAAAACACCATCATTTGTCTACCTTTTTCCTCCATAGATCCCTTATATTCCTTGAAATTGATTAATTAATAGCATTATAGTTGTTAGTTTGCATTAAAGTTAATTTATGAGCTTTTATGTTAGAAATTAGGAATTTTCAATAAAAAGGTTATAGGAAGTCACAACATCCTGTAAATGATTTATCATCTGACATGTGGCATGACAGGCAAGCCAAAGCAATGGATAGGAATGAAAACTGGAATGTACAAGCAAGGTTAAAAATCGATTCTACAGCAAATCAAAAGCTACTAGTTATGCGGTCCACGCTAGTCAAACCTCAACGTTTTGGTTACAAAGGCAATAAAAGCCATAGTTTCCCAAACCGGTTTCATTTTGTTTTCTTTTTGGAAGTCGGTTTAGATTAGAAATGACCAAAAATCATTCCTTTGAATGTACATTCGATCCCGATAGGGACAGGCAGATAAAGACTGTGTATTATTTTTGTTAACGGGACAGTTACGATTATTATCTCTGTACATCGTTTGAGAACAGAACTTTTGTATGTAATTGCAATCTACAGTACTTGAATACAGTCACGGTTTTACTCCAGCAGTGTTTATGCGTTAAATCTCTCGTTGCTTGAGTTTACTTCAGTGTACCATTGAAACGTGGACGGGCCCTGCGTGGATTGGTATACTGTTAATTTCATTTCCTTAGCAGTTTTCGAATTCGAATAGAACGCATAGTGTTTAATGTTATTTCCATGCTTATGATTTTGTTGATTTGATTTGAAATTCTCATAAATGGTATTTATGGTGATAGCTTGAAGATTTCATCGTTAAGATCATTGAACCATATCTTGTAAGAGATTTGATCTATCGTTATATTTTGAAGCATCTCCATAGACTCTGTTTTTCATGCATTTAAATTTTAGTGTGCTTTTGATTGCTTTTGATTTTCCATGAATGCTCAAGTGTTAACTAGACAAAGCTTTTGTGCATAGCATCCTTGTAAGGGGATCAAAATCTCAGTCTAGTAATACGCTGTATCCTTAGGACAGTTAGATAAGTTAGGTGATCTGAGTGTTAAAGTGAGAGGAAACATATCTTAACCTTATGTAAAGAAGTACTGCAACCTATCACAATAAACACTTAGTTAGGAATCCTTTATGTCTATAGACTGTAGATGCATGCCTCGAAGTTTACTGACCCTGGTTGATAATAAATCTAGTCTAATCTAGTACCCTAGATTGGCCACTACACATGGCTAGCTGCGAAGAAATTTGGTTAAGGAAGCTATTTGGAGAGATATTTGAGCAGGTCCTAGACACTACAGTGATATATTGTGACAACAAGAGTGGGATTCGTTTGGCATAGAATCCTGTGTTTCATGACAAGTCCAAGGAAATTGAGATTCGATATCATTTGTTCGAGACATGGTGCAAAGAGGAGTTGTTAGACTCCATCACATTTCAAAAAATGAATAGATTGAAGATATTATCACCAGGGCATTACCAAAAGGAAATTTCTTGGTCTTCAGAGAGTAACTTGGACTAATGGATGTGGCCCCTTTAGATAAGGGAAAGTTTTGATTGAGGACATTGAGCCAACCCTTCCCACCCTGTTTTAGCTCCTAGGGTGAGGAATTGAGATAAAGGGCTCATGGGGTTGAGGGATCTTTGGAAAATAGGGTAATCCCCTAACTGTTATCCATAGGGTTGGAGATTCTACTCCCCTATCTGGTCTATGCAGAGTATATCCCAGTTGGCATCATACCCTCAAGCAAGGCTTGTTGGGAATACCACTTCCCATTTGGCCAGCGAGTTGAGAGTGTACTTGGGGTGTACAACCCAAGTTGATTATGATGCAGGTGTTATACCACATGGATATTAAGGGTCATTTATGGGAAGATCAGTAAGAAATAAGATTGGGTTGAGACTTGCTTCCCTTTTGAGACTTCGGGGTGAGAATGAGCTCCTTGATGAGATTCCACGGTTGAAGATGTGCTCCCCTATATGATTAAGTTATATTATTACTCAATATGGGTGGAAGCTATTGCTACCCGATTCTTCTTCTTTTAGATTCGAGAAAGTTTCATCAGATATATTTGAGTAGATACAACCAAAGCATGACAACAACATGACAGGATGAAATGATGATCAACAAACAGATATTGGCAAGTGAAATTCTTCCTAGTTGAGAGGGAGTACTAATTTTTGCAACTAGGGTCAAATTCCACCTTGAAAAACTTAGATGACTGAGATGATCGTTGCATTAAATTCCTCTTCTCGAGAGGACCAAAATTGACCTAAATATCACCCCATTTGGACAAGCGGAAGTTTATTTTTGAATTATTTTATTCATTCAAGTATAATCGAATGGGTCGGCCCTAAGCACATGTGAAATTGGTTAGGTTGTCCTCAACCCCAAGTAGAACCTCATGAAATCATATAAATAGAAGCGAGCTCAAGATCATTTATACACATTGATCAAGCCATCTTCTACTCTTCTCTTTTGTCTTGGTTCGTACAGGTCTAGAGGATGAAGTTCATGCAAGGGTTTTAAATCACAGGGGTGAAGATCACATGGATGTAGGGTTTATGTTTCTTTGACGCAGGAATGTAACTGATATTTTTCTTCCCCGGATGCACACACAAAGTAGCTAAGGGATAGTCTAGGTAGTCTCAAATGCTCACACAGAGACTTGAATGGAGCGTCTAGGGTTTCAGAGGTAGATTAGACAATATTAATGCCCGGACGCTTGCACAAAATGGTTAAGGGAGCTTCCAAGCAGTCCCGTACACACACACAGTAACTGGAAGAGAGCGTCTAGGGGTTTGGATTTGATCTGAGTGAGTTTGATCCCAGACACACGCTCACAGTCTTCCTGAGAGAATCCAGGAAGACATAGAAGTCCTCACATAGTGGTTAAGAATTCAAAGAGTTTCAGATGCACACAGTCAGTCTTGCTAAGAGCGTCCAGTATTTTGATCCAGGGTTTGACAGTTGAATTTAGTTGGCTTCAATGGTCTGATGGATCAATGGTTTTCCTCTTCTATTCTGTAGATATGCAAATTGTTTCTATAAATCTCTACTAAAAATATATGTATTGGGATCATTGTACTCTCTATTGATTTTTTTTTATGATGATCTAATACATAAGAAGATTTGAAAGTGTTTTCCCCCTTGTGGGGTTTTTTCCTGGTCTTGGACCAATCAGTCGTCTCTTATGGTTGTGTTGTTGTCTTCTTTATCATTGCATATATTGTTTTATCTTTAGTTACAATTTATGATTGGTTACATTGCTAATAATTGGATGCATTGTTAATGAAGAAGTAAATTGGGCTAAAGTAATTGATGCAACATAGAACAATCTGAAAAATTAACACAACATTGTGCTTAAATCTCATGGAGAGATAGATCTATTAGCAAGGCCTTGTTATGTGACAATGCTAGTTGATATGATGCTATACAAATGGGTTACCAATTCGACTCTTCTTATGAGAAATTATTCAGATTAAGAATGACCAAGTACATTATGAATACCTCCCTAGTTAAGAGGGACTGTTGAAAAGTAATTAGGTTCGGTCTTCATAATGACATGTATAATTGTGATTTTATGTAATTGATGAAAACAAGAAAATAAAATTATTATTGTAATGCTTGTCTCATGGGTTTCATGAGCAAGGAAATTTTTTTTTAGTATGACTCCCATTGTGAGTCCTTAGGATTGGTCATAAAGTAAAATTGAGTCAATGCCATGCATGAAGGACCCTCTTAGGCATGTTACAAATTTTTATGAGTCATTAAATAAGTATAAAATCCCCCCAATAAAATCACAAGATCACTCCTGCAAGTCGACTTCAATATTGAATTAATTAACTCCTCCAAAGAGACATGTCAGCTCAAGCTCTTAATGTTAATTGATTACATAGGAAAACCACTATAAATAGGTAGCTCGACCTTAGTTCAGAGCACAAAATTTTAGAGATAATTCGCTCTAGTTTTGAAGTGAATAAGAAGTGTAAAGATCAACGAAAGGGTCTAGAAAACAATCATACTAACTAGCGAAGTGAAGCAAAGGGAGAGCAATATCTGTGGTAATATTTGGATCTATTTTAGGGCCTGTTTTGAGACACATGTGTGAAGAAAGAGGAGGAATTTTTCTACATTAATAGCCAGTCCACTTAAGAAGACGAGTAGGAAGAACGTCGAGTCTAGAAGGGAGGTCGAGACAAGAGTTGGAAGAAGGTAAAGTCTAGAAGGAAGGTCGAGATAAGAAGAAGGTCAAGTGTAGAAGGGAGGCCGAAGGTTTGAAGTAGAAGGAGGTTGAAGTGGAAGAGGAATTGATAAAAGGAAAGAATTAGGAGGTTGAATGAGGATCTCATCAAGGGATCTTGTGTCTTGGTCTTGGAGTGGCAAGTAGGTCAAGGGTATTGGTCTTGGTATTCGTTAGTTGGAATCTATATAAGAAGAATAATTTGTTTGGGTTTTCCTCTCAAAGAGTGAGAGGTTGTGACCCTGGCTGATAGCCTATATTTTGTGTCCCTTGTATCTTTATGGTTTATGCATTGGTAGTTGTTTGATGAAGAAGAAAACTAATAACCTAAGTAAAAGAATATCCTAATATATAGAGGTAAAAATCACTCATAAACAATTACTAATAGAAGAGAAATCACATAATTTGTATGCCCTATATTTCTAAACATCCTAAAATGTGCATTGTGTAGTCTCAACCCTCAAGCAGTGACCTTGTCTCTTAGCACTGCACAATGCACAGTCTTTGCCTCCTAGAACTGTACATTTCACAACTTCAGTGTTCAAACCCTGACCTTGGCTCCCAGAATTTCACAATTCCTCCTCCCAGCCTGGCCTTAACTACACATTGCGTAGTATGTAGCCTCAAGATCATCCTTGAGCTCCCGAAATGCACAACTAAGCAATGGGCCAACCTCCATTATCTCCCAAAACTATGCAATGTGCTCACATACGGCTCATCCCCTCATCCTGTGACACTTATCTCCAGAATTGCACAATTTTCTCCCTCATCCCAGCCTGAACTATGCACTGCACAGTCTCAAGGATCAAGGCTCCCCATGACTGCTTGAATTGTGCAACTATGTAGCCACTGAGCCATTTTCCTAGCCTTCCATATGGTTCCATCTCGGTTAATGGATCAATATGTACAATCGCAGGCTAGGGGGTTTTGAGACTGATGTCACCTCGTCAGGAGTGAATTGTAGAAACAGGTACCTTATCATGTCATGACAAGATGATGAAGAGGGAGATAGAGAGGAAGGAAATGCTAGAAGACACATAAGAGTTGAAGAGATAAGTTGATCATGAGGCGAGAAGATGAAGGAAAACCAGACTATAACAGAAGATGAAGATGAAGATCACATGGAAGAATCCTCATCTTCAAGTCATAACGAGGAGGAGGAAGAAGAACATGTACCATCTTTTCAAGAAGACACAAAGAAAGAAGCAACAAGAAGGACAACTTAGAACTTTCACATCATCATGCATTCCATGCCATCAGTGTCATGTCATGTCCTGTCACAAGTCATCACATGCCAAATCATTATTGTGGATCATGTAATTACCTATTCAAAATTTATTGTAAAGTGGAAGTCCAAAGGACACATTTAGAATATGAAGAGTCATGTAAATTCAAAAATTCATAGGAAGTAAAACAATCATGAGGGTAGTCCAAGAGTCACAAGGAAGGTGAAGCATCACCTCTTGGTTATATATACACCCTCATTGTATGAGCAAAGGAATTTTCACCTTTTCTCCTTCTGCAAGGCATTAGAGAGATAAACTAGTTCTTTTGAGGAGAAAGGAGTGGCTCCAATGCTCCATTATTGGAGCTAGTGATGTTCACTATATACATATGTCTTGGAATTTTTACTTAATAACAGAAGCCTTCATGGCTAACACGTTCTTCATGCGTGGATTATGAATATTTGTAAGACTATTCTGAAGATGTTTTTATTTCATGTTTGTGTTCATCTGTGCTAAAGTAGTTGAACTATTTCATTTATTTTAGTACTTTTCTTATTGAGAATGTGTTATAATGGTTGTTATTGTTGTCCCATACTTGTGGACTATTCCACAGAATTCTAGACATATATTTCTCGTTAATTGGTTGTAATTACCATAACGTCTTTTATGGACTATTCTAAGGGATGTTAGACATATCCCTCTTGTTTGTGTGTGTATCTTCTTGGGTGGTACTATTACCTCTCTCTTAGAGGCTCAATTTACTCTTTCCTTCCGCAATAGAAGAAAATTGACACACTTACAATGGAACACTCACCAGGAACACTTACTTGTTTTTCAAAGGTGCACACACGTTCCTCTCTCTTGCTGATAGTTAGAGCCAAGAAAAATCTATAAAAATACATGGCAACTGGGCTGACACTCCGGGTGAGGCTCCTATTCCAAATGGTGTGAGGTCTAATTCGGACTTCACATCCGAGAGACCCCTTGGTTGATAGATTTCCAACACTGCCAACACCAAGATGTCTTGATATTATCCCCCTTAAGTTGTTGTGGTCTGTAGTATAATATGTCTTGATTCTGACCTAGTCCTATGACTATGTTGCTACAAGTGGGGCCGAGGATCAATTGAAATAAGAAAGAAATGTTAAATTTATATTTATAGTTATTATTATTGCAAAGTTTTATTAATAAAAAGAGTAGTATAATGTTCTTTACCTGCTTCGGTAGTGGAGGGAAGAAAAATACTTTTGTTGTGGCCATATGTTCCTTCTCTTCTCTGGCCACATCTTGTAAATGCTCTGGTGTAGAAACAAGAAAGGTTATAATTGATACACCATTCACATTTAAATATTTTTAATTTTATACCATACTAAAATTTTGTTATAACACATAAAATACCTCTAGTACCGAGTTGAACATTAGTCTCAAGATCAGGCACTCCACATTCAGTAGGTTCATGTGTTGTATTTACATTGCTTGCTTGATTTACAATCAAGCACATAAATTTATGGCCAAAAATAATACCCAATAGATCGTACAAATAATGATTTATAAATGCTATTGGTTGCTTTTATTTTCCTGAGTGTTATGTTGGGTGGTGTAATATTGTGAAGACGCCAAGCTTTTCCTTTATTCAACCATGACTTGATAGCCATACCTGAAAGAAAGATTTAGGTATTCCTTCGTGGGAGCCTATTTGAATTGTATCCCTTGCAATTTTGCAATATAATATGAATTTTTCTTCTTCTGCAATATTAAATTAAAATTGTTAACAATTTACAATTTGGATATAAATTATTTTTTTATATACTTACAATTTTTGTGGGTAGCTTCGAGTAACCACCCAGTCCAAGATGATGTTGCTCATGTTTGGATATTATAGCCTGTATGGATTTGGAAGTACCTGGGAGCCTATATTTAAAACATTGAAAAGATTAATTATATGTAGCAATGATGATAAATCATCATAATTAATTTGATTAAAAGTGCCTCATACCTTCCTGGTTCGGGTGGAGTCTTCCTCGCTTTTCGAAGTTCCTTCTCATTTTCATCTTCCACGGGCGCTCTCCACTCCATCTTTGGAATCGATGGAGGGTGCTCATGTGACTTGACCCTTTTCAATTTAACCTATACTACTCCCACACATTTTAAATGTAGGTTTGCCTTTAAGGTAACTCCATATTTGTTGAAGGTACCATCACTGAATATGCGAACCATCTTGTTAATAAGTTCCTTTTTTAACTTGGAACTTTGGGATTTCCAGTTTGTGCGAATGGTCGACCCAAATATTTCCAAGGTTATTTCATACAAACATCTATAAAATACATCATTTCCTACAAAACTATATTATCATTAGTTTAAAATAATCACAGACTATATGTAAATTTCATTTAGGCTGTACTTTTTTTCGAGGAAAAATCACAACTTTCTAGTAATAAAAATAAAAATTTACATAAGCAGATGCACAAGTCCATTCAAGTATTGTCCTTCAAGACCATTTGAATGTGATAAAAGCACTCATGGTAGTCAGACTACCAAAAAAAAAATAGTTACCCACATAAAATGTTTTTTTCTTTTTTACCCTTTTTCTTTTGAACTTTTTTCCATACCTCATATGATGGAGTGGCATTTACAATTGCCAAATCTTCTCCTTCTAGAATTGATGACATTTAATTGTTGAATTCCGAACTTTTAGAAACATGTGTTCTCTTTAATCCATTTGAAATTTGGCCATTTCTCTTTCCCTCATGCTGAGTTCCAGGAGACTAGATCACTACTAAGTCATTTGGTTCCTTTGTATGTGTGTCTGGGTCCTTCTGTTTCTATTCTCCCTCCTTCATTTGGGGGCCTTGTTGATTCTATGCCTCTATTTGTTGTTTTCTCTCATCCATTTATTCAGTTTCATCACCAGAAGAGTGCGGTTTAAGAAATTTCCATCCTTTTGGGTTTTGAGGTCTTTTTTTTGTTCGTTTATTTACTTGACGACATGTAGTATGCAAGTTCCCTGTATAATGGCATATCTGACACCTGAAAGTATTATTTTTGAAATATAACCATTGAGTCCACTTAAAATCCTAGTGCATAAGATGGACACAACCTGGAAGTCCTTTTCTTAAGTCCATCTCCACACATATTCAAGAAAAATTAAAGATGCCTTTCTCCATTATATTTCGATCCATCTTTAGGAATATCCCCAATGAATTT
Source organism: Pinus tabuliformis (assembly GCA_031772625.1). NCBI lineage: Eukaryota > Viridiplantae > Streptophyta > Pinopsida > Pinales > Pinaceae > Pinus > Pinus tabuliformis. Next base: position 44,348,868 of record CM062807.1, on the reverse strand, counting down.
CTAATGTCTTCTAAGACTTGGTGGTGCCAGGAAGGAAGAGGGATATTATGTAACCTTACCCATATTGGCATTTTTGTAACCACCATTCTATTGGCATCAAAACCAGGAAACCATGGAGTTACAAAAAGGCATAACCTTACCCAAAAACATGGTCCTTCATTAACGAAAAAGTTCCAAATCAGTTTGACTGTCAAAGTGTACCACAAAAAATCCCTTCGTGCATAGGTAAATATCACAATTTTTTTCCAGTTGAGGTAGATCCATTAATGGAGATCTTCATATTTGGGCTAGAATCCATTAAATCGGCATATGACATCTTTTTCCTGTATCACATAGAAAATACTACTCACCTCTAATGATTTTATTGTCAGATCTGGAGCTTTGTCCATCTTCTCAACAAGGTAAGGACCTGGAATTGTCATATTTGGGAGTTGTTTTTCTGATGTGTCTTCTTTCCCTCTCAATACATCCTTAAACAAAACTAGGCCCTTGTTAGTGGAAGAAGATCTAGTTGGGATGATTGCTACTGGGGTTCCGCCTTGTAATCTTAAATTTAGGATAACAACTGAGTTTCTTTGAATGCCATAATATTCTATCTTCTGGTTATCCTACAACAAATTTCCTTCAAAAAGCAATCTTTGTAAGGATGTCGGAATACCTAATGTGTTTTGCACAATTTGCTTCAGATCTTGTATTAGATTCATTCCCCTGACCCCTAGCAGGATCAATTTCCCACTAAGAGTTTTGATAAAAACATGGAAAAACTCCTTAGGATATGGATCTGGGCATTGAAGGCTCCCCTCTACTTGTCACTCATCTAGATATGATACAAAGAAACTAAGATGCCATCTAATGCATTGGAATAATCGTAAATCATGAAACAAATCACATATACCACCCCAACAATTTTGATCCCAAAAGATCCATCCTTCAATCAAGACAAAAAGGCTTCGATCTACATTTAAAATACCCTGATGGCATGGGTCTACTTGCAGAAATATAGATCGAAACAGAGCCTCATATAAAAAAAAGGAGAAAATACGACTTGATAGGAGGTAGATATACATTTTGAAGAGATAGATCTAGAGAAAGATAAATCAAATTTGCTGCTAAGGAGGGACATAATAAAGATAGTTGGGATGATTTCTTCTGGGGTTCCACCTTGTAATCTTAAATTTAGGATAACAACTGAGTTTCTTTGAATGCCATAATATTCTATCTTCCTGTTATCCTACAACAAATTTCCTTCAAAAAACAAGCTTTGTAAGGATGTTGTAATACCTGATGTGTTTTGCACAATTTGCTTCAGATCTTGTATTAGATTCATTCCCCTGACCCCTAGCAGGATCAATTTTCCACTAAGAGTTTTGATAAAAACATGGAAAAACTCCTTAGGATATGGATCTGGGCATTGAAGGCTCCCCTCTACTTTTCACTCATCTAGATATGATACAAAGAAACTAAGATGGTGTCTAATGCATTGGAATAATCGTAAATCATGAAACAAATCACATATACCACCCAGCAATTTTGATGCCAAAAGATCCATCCTTCAATCAAGACGAAAAGGCTTCGATCTACATTTAAAATACCCTGATGGCATGGGTCTACTTGCAGAAATATCGATCAAAACAGAGCCTCACATAAAAAAGGAGAAAATACAAATTTGACTTGATAGGAGGTAGATATACATTTTGAAGAGTTAGATCTAGAGAAAGATAAATCAAATTTGCTGCTAAGGAGGGACATAATAAAGACAAAGCTAGCCATAACCTTGAAATGCCTACTGCATGGCCTAATCCTTTCAATAAAAAACCGCTTGATGTCAAAGACCTTACGTTTAAGTTTTTACAGTCTTACAATTAAGTGACTTAGATGTAATGTCAAGCATTGATATCAAGTGAGGCTTAGGATTTAATCCTCTCCAATGATTACTTTGGTGATTAGGATTAAGGATTTTAGATTAATGAAATTGTAAAATAAGCCTAAGGGAGAGGTAAAGACACATTATGTTAAGGAATCCGTTTTCATAAAAGTGAGAGGTTTGATTTGAATAATAATAATGAGGAGATACTGCGAAGAGGATTTTAGGAAGAAATTCAAGGAACATGTTGTCGCTCCCAGAGACAACCTCAGATTGCTTATAAGACCAGTGCCTGGGCACATCTAGATTTCGTGTGTCTTAAATGATTCTCACGAAAATGGAGACATCACATATATTATATAGATATATTTAAATGGAATGAGTTGGTTCCTTCATCTAAAGAGGCAAGCCATGAATTTTTGGTACTTATTTACATATACAAATCACATAAATATGTGCATAAAATAGTGGAGGCCGAGTAGTTCAAGGACTTACAGTTTAATAAGATTTTGCAGAGTAATGAGAGAGGATAAGGAGAAGGAATAACTCATCACATAGAGTTTAAAGCATCAATAATTATACCCTTTAACATGTAGATCTTGAAGCATTAAGGATTTCTACACTTATTTGAGTTACAGGTGTAAGTAGTGGATGAAAGAGGGGAAAAATTCTATTATTCATATAACGCAGATTTAAAGATATAATTTCAGAAATCCATATATGCACATGCATTAATAAGTCAATACAAATGAATCTTATGAAATATTTCTAGCAGCTATAATTGCATGAATTCAGAGAAGAAGTATGAACATAATGGGTTTTAACAAAGGAATAACATAATATAATACTTGAAGGGGGAATCACTACCATTTCCTTGATATTTTGAAAGATCTTTATTATAAAGTTATACAATCTGAAAATAACATGTAGAGTTTTCTTTAGAATTTCTAAACCTTTGTGAAGTGTTACTTCCCCCTATTTATTTGGAGAGGGGGAGCATTTGAAAATTCATTACAACAAAAATCTTTGATTGAACCTTAGGTGTCAAATTGACTAGCTGTCTCGGCCGAGGATGGCTCTATGGCTGAAAAAAATTACAACATATTAAATGCATCATTAAGGGCGGTACATTAGAGGAGAACATATCAGTCAAAATCAAATGAGCATGATAATAAGATATCTCCCCACCCATCTCTGTGATTTTTGTTGCTTCAGGTTGACTTATGCTCATGGTCTAGCCTCCTATATTACTCAGCTGACTCTCAGCACTTCAGACTTTATTGCTTGTATCATCCCTCCATTAAAGCTGGGAGTGGACGCTATCAGTTTCATGCCGTAGTACTGAAGTGGAGGACTCCTGGGCAGTACCTCATTTCCCCTATGTATGGGAGACCATGTCGGATAATTAAATCCTCTCGAGCTACTAAGTCCTTTTTTATTCCTATCAGTGTCGACCCTAGTTCTGTTTCACAATGTGCCTTTCTAGATCAACCCATGCTGGGTTTGAATGCACCACCTATTTTCTTAAAATCCATAGTTGCCGACCCATCATGATTTTAAAGTCCCGCACTACACTATCGATGCCCTGATATGCCTGGTGATGTGCTTATGGTGTAATATGGGGAACTTTCTGGTGTTGGCCCATATCACTAAAAAATTGCAAAACATGTGAGCCCCGATCCCCTTTAGGCCCCTTTGCTTCGACCCCTTTCTGCAATGTTCTTTATATGACCAGGTTCTTGAACCAGGTGCTTAGACCGAAGGCGCTAGAGCCTTTAAAAGCCTGTCTAGAGGCCTTTTTCCTTTAATACATGAAATCCCACACTTCAGTGATTTCTGATGTTTGCCATTGATATTTCCTCTGGACCCTTGTGATCGTCGATCTGCAGCGTTGGGCCCACCCAAGATATCGCAATTGCACTGGGGGAGAGAGTGTTGAGGACGAGTGGTTTTCGGAGGGGGGCATGAGTGGTAAGTGGTAAGTGAAGGGGGGGGTGCAAAATGATATGAGAGGGACACGTAGTAGAGGGGCCTGGTAGGGAAATAGCTTTTCAGACCCCTCCCCCCTGGTGATAAAGGGAAACATGGCAGGGGGGCTGAAAAGTCCTGGGAGCCGTTGATTTGAGCGGAGTCAATCTAGGCCGTTTAGAGGTGAGGGGTGTTAAATGAGCCTACAAACTTTGAAAGGGATGAACCCGACAGATTTTTAACTCCATTGTATAAAATATTGCATCTGGGGAGTTCCCACATATCGTAATTGCAAGCCGAAAGGGACTTCGGCGGAGGAGGGGCTTCGCTTTGTGCGATCACCAATTGCGAGATTGATGATGTCATTAGGGCCACATGGCACCTCCTGAGTGGTGACACATGTCACCCTGAAATGCCCCCATAGGACCCCTAAAAATGCAGAATATGCATGCCGCATGCCCTTCGTACTGCCACGTCATACTAACATCAGCTGCCATGTGGATTCATCTGGACCAATAGGATTCTACCATGTGCCACCCCCCCTAGATGAGAGAGAAAAGGGCCCATCCACCCTATTTTTTCTTCGATTTCGTTTGTTAAATGTTTTTGGCCTTCCTTAACGATTTAACACTATTATCCCAACATAACGATATTGCAAGGATTTTAGAGTTGTATCTCTGTTGTCACATCGATTCGCCGATTGTGGTGCCCTGGAGCCTGAGATCCCTCGATATTTTTGATACGCCAATAGACCAGACCCGCCAATTTGTGATTTGTGATATCCATGATCAGTTGATCGCAACTTCAGGTGTCTTCCACTTTATAGCTGCTTCCGTAAGCCCTAATCTGCGATTTGTGATGAGCTCGACCCTTAGTCATTTTTCCTTTGTTTAATGGCCTTGAAAGGGTATCTTTAATCTGCTCTAACTTCTGATCCATGATTCCATTTTTAGATTTCCACTCACCGTTGGAAAGCGCGTTCCGATCATTATGCAATGGAGAGGGTCCAATTTATCTTTGAATTCTTCTGTGCCCTGGAAGATGGCTCCAAGCTTCACTAATCTTTAGCAACTTTGATCAACTGAAAAACTCATAACGCAGTGAGTGACAACATTGGCTCCAACTGGGGAAAGTGCCTTGCTAGCAAGGTGCTGAGAACCTGAATACCAATAACCTTCCTTCCATTGGGCATGGATTCATTTCTAAAAAAACGATGATTATGTGAAAATGGAATTTTCAGCATAAACTCGAAATTTCATATAGCAATTACAATATACACATTGATATTTACAATGAGTGCAAGATAGGTACCTCTAGTTTTGGAAATAAAGTTTGAGGAACTGAACATTTACCGACAGTTCCAGAGATTCACCATCCAGATTTTCATGCATGTACGTGTTATTTCCTCTTTCTTTTGCAATCGTGAAAGGGTCGAACCATAGCGGATCAAATTTTCTATGTTTTACTTTGTCTTCTCATCGGACATCCCAGCGGAGCACTAAATCTCCTGGTTGAAGAGGTCAATCCTTGGCCTTCTTTTAAAACAGGGATTTCATCTTTTGTTAGTAATTTAACAATTTGGCCCCCACCTGTTCTATATTTTCATGTAGCTCGATCAACTGATTTATCCTTTCTGTCAAGGCACTCGACTCTTCCTCAGCTTCCTGTAGTAACTTCACCATCGACATCACTAATTAGATCAGGAAGACTGCAACATTACCATACACCAGCTCAAAAGGTAATTTCTTCATGGATCATTTAGGAGTTACTCTGTTGGCCCATAGGGAAAACTTCAGTTGGGAGTCCCAGTTCCTCTAGTTCTCAACTATAGTCTTCTTCAACACCCTCACCATATTTTTGTTGGAGGACTCGGCTAAGACATTACCTTGGGGATAGTAGGTAATGGAGTGCCTGACGATGATATTGATTTTTTGGTAGAAGTTAATGAACTTGGAAGATTTGAAGACCTAAGCATTATCAGTGATAATTTTCAAGGGACAACCAAAGTAAGATAGTATGTTCTCCTCCATAAATTTGATTACCACTAAGTTTGCAACATTTCTTGTTGGGATGGTCTCTACCCACTTGGTGAAATAATCCATGGCCTTCAATATCCACCCGTGTTGTCCACTGGACGGTGGGTTTATTTCTCCTATGAAATCTAGTCCCCATTGTCTACAAGGTTCTTCTACATGTACTGGAATCAGGGGGAGAGGAGAAATCTTTTTCCTCTCAGCAAACACTTGGCACTTTTGGCATGACCTGACCTGGGAATGAACATTCCCAAAATAGTTTTGGCTAGTAGAATCCTTCCTTGAGGATTTTATGTGCTGTGGTCTTTCATCTATAGTGACCTCCACAAACTCCTCCGTGAAAATCCTCAATCACTTCATGGGTTTCGCCCTCCACCAAACATAACAACAATACTCCCATTAGGTCCTTCCTATAGAGTAAACTATTATATATGATATATTTTTGCGCTTGCAATCTCAGAATTCGATCTTTGGATTTATCCAAACCCAATGGGCACCTCTGGAATAAGAGATAATGAACGTTGTTCTTATACAAGGGTGATCCCTCATATTTGGCATAGATTTTATGTTCAAATGTTTTAATCCCACTCTAATGATCCTCTAGTCTGCCTTCCTATGTGATCAGGTTTATCGCTAAAGCTTGGCAATTAGATTCAGATAAAACCTTGGCCAACCCCTGGCCTTTTATGAGCTTGGTAGGCTTTATGTCTAGCTCATATTGTTATATCTTATCTATCCACCTACCCGTTTTTCCTTCGTTGTCCCCTTGCACTAGGATGTCCTTGACTGCTGTCGTTGGGACAAATGTTGTGATTTCTGATTGTAGAACATACATATGAAATGCATTCAAAGCCTTGACTAGTGCATAGGCTTGTTTCTCCAAGATGTTATATTTTAGCTCAGCATCCCTCAGGACTTGCCTAAAGAAGGTGATGGGTTGTTCATAACCATATTTATTTTTCTTTAGCAGCACTGCGGAAAAATTATGTGGAGAGGCGAAATAAAAGATGTAGAAAGGCATTGAATAGTTGGGGATGACTAGTACCAGGGCTTCAACCAAAGCTTCTTTAGTTATATTGAAGGAATCTCTGGAGGCGGGGCTCCACCTAACTTCATTTTCCTTGTTGAGCATGTTTGTAATACCCTTTACTATTTCTACGTAGTTGGGTATGAACCTCCTTAACAAATTTATTCTCCCCAAAAAGGATTGGACTTCTTTCTTATTCATGGGCTGAGGAATATGGATGATGCCTTTGACCCATTTAGGATCAATCTTCACACCTTCTTGCACTACTATATGTCCTAGTAGCTTCCCCTCACTCAGGGAAAACTGAGATTTATTAGGGTTCAGAGAAAGACCATACCTCCTGCATTTCTCAAATGTGAGCTTTAAGTGGAGGATGTGCTCTTCCTCAGTCTTAGAAAATACTGTGATATCATCTAAGTAAACCACCACAAATTTTTCTTACTCCCCTATGAAAGCTATGTGCATGGTTCTCTAAAATGTTGCCCCTGCATTAATAAGACCAAAGGGCATGCGAGCGTACATGAATGTTCCCCTTGGGGTGGTGAAAGCAGTTTTCTTTTGATCATCAGGGTGGATTGCGACTTGGTTGTAGCCAGAGAACCCATCCATCATGGACATTCTGGTTGAGCCAACCACCTTCTGCAATATATAATCCACATTAGGCATCGGGTAGTTTTCTTTCAACGACACCCTATTTAGATTTCGAAAATATACACATACCCTTATTTCTCCGCTCCTTTTCCAGACAGGGACTAGGTTAGCCACCCACTCAGATTACCTTGAAGGCACTATGATCTTTGCCTGTAACAACTTTCTTACTTCCTTTTCAATGGAGGGTAATAAGAATGGATTTATCTCCTCGATTTTCTGCTTGCATGCCTTTATTCCACTCTTCAAAGGAATCTTATGTTGAATGATGTTAGTATCAAATGTTTTCAAATCCTCATAATACCAAGCAAAAACATCCTTGTAGATTTTGAATAGATTTAAATACCTTTGTCTGAATTGCAAGGGGATTCCTTTTGATAGCCTGATCATCTGGGGTTCCTCCTCTAAGTTGATGTTGTAGTCTTCTACTTGATCGTCTATATCCAGGGCCATTGGTTTGGAGACTATGTCATCCTTATTAAAAATCCTTTCCAGTGGGACCAGTTTGTGAGCGATGGTATTCCCTTTCAGTTGCAAAATTTTATGTCGAGCCACTGTGTCTTTCCACAAAGTGGCTTCTTGATCTTCTTCTTATTCTTCTTGATCAATGGTGGAGTGGGAAAACTCCCCAACGACTTCTATGAATATTTTCACCTGCTCGCCATCCTCGAATACCTACCAATGTTTGACATTATCAGGTTTTGAGGGTCTGTATATGACTTCTACCTCATACCTGAGGAGCGGATTTTGAGGGGGCCTGAAAATGCTTGTATCTATAGCAAGGGATTCAGCCTTTCTGTTTCCTTCCCTGGGAATAAATTGGACAATAAAGACTAGGAATCAATTATCAATTAGATCCCACACTTCATTCTGGTACGTCCTCAGTCTGGGGTGTTTGGTTTGGCACTGATTTTTTATCTGCCTTACGACTAGCTTAGAGTCTCCATAGACCATTAGGCATTCAATATTCATATTTTTTGTCGTTAACCCAAGGAGAAATGCTTCATACTCCGCCACATTGTTGTTTGCCTCAAACTCTGGCTTGAATGGGAGGGGTATCAGGCTTCCCTCTGGAGATACCAACAATACTCCAGCTCCATTTCCCTCTTTTAAGTTTGCTCTGTTGAAGTATAATTTCCATACTTTTAGGTGTATTGATGTTTCCTCCAATATGGTCTCATCTTCTTCTAGGAACAGGTAGGAGAGGTCTCTTTCTTTCCCATGCACTAGGGAGTTTTCTGAGCCTTTAGCCGGGGTCACAATTTTACACAAACTTGGATTCTCTGTACAACCTCCTTTTCTCACCCCCAAACGTGGGAATAGTGGCATAAGTAAGATCTAACTTGATCAGCCCCCCCCCACCTTGGAACCCCAAGATCTAGATAAGATCATTTCGAACCGAGGGGGAATGTTCGACACTACTATGTCCATTACCATGCTCTTGACAGGGATCTGAGCTAGGTTTACCACCAGATCCTTTATCATTCCAAAGCATTTGACCCTCTTAGATTCAAAGGAGTATATGTCCTTGCAGGGCCTGGTGATTTGAAAGCCCAACTGTTCCATCACTACTAAGGGCATGAGGTTGTGCGAGGCTCTAGAATCCAACATGCAATTATGCAATAAGAGGTCATGGATTACTAGGGTCATGTAGAAGGGTGTAGTAGAAGGATCAAGTTCTTCCACATGCGGCCCAAAAACAACCATTGGCCTCTCCTCTTGAAGATTTAAACTGTCATGGGTTGGTGCTGAGGTGGATGGATGCATGAATTGAGAGACTTCAACTTTATAAGCAGGATGCTTTAGAAGCTCAATCAGAGGGACATGAATATTTACCGTTTCAAGTTCTTTCTGAAGATTGAATGTAGGTTGGACTTTTTTTGTACCTCCTAGCTTTTCTTCTCCTTCCTTACCCTAGCAGGTTTTAGAAGAATGGGTGGCTTCTTTTCGATGTGTCCCTCAAAACTATTTATTTCCTTATTAGAGGAGGCCTTTATCTTGGAGGGGTCAGGATTTATCTTACCTTTCCCTTTATCTAATACAGGAGGAATAACTTGGGGAGCATTTCCCTCTTGCTGTTCGGGTTCTCTCGGCCTCTTCTTTGAAGATCTTAGATCATACTTATGGTGTGGCTGTAGTTGGATGAAATCTGCAAGCTGTTTACAATAATAATCCATATCCTCCTCATTTGCTGCCTCTTCTCTATCATGACTGGTCTCTTGGTGAGCCATATTTTGATGTTATTCTCCTGAGAAAGCATAATACAAGTTTCCCTGCATTCGTGTGTATCCGGCAATTGCTCATCGGGATCATATTCTAGATATAGAGGATGAGGGATCCGGTTGAGCTGTTCATTTATTTCCATTGGAATTATTTGCAATGGATGTCTTCTATACTGCGGGTTACAACCCCGGTTGTTAACTTGAGCATTTTTTTTGGAGAGATTCTTGTTCTCAAGTTCTGGCTTTCCAACCTTATGTGATAAACTCTTGATGAGTTTATCCAGTTCATCCCACTTCGGGTCTAGAGATTCTCTATCTCGACCAGAGGAGGATGCCTCTTCTTTCCCTCTTTTATTCTCAATAGGTTCCTGCTTTCCTCTTGACTTCCCTACTGAGGTGAAATTTGCTTCCACCTCAAGTGCATCGATTTGGAGTTGATCTAGAGTGAGAGACTTCCTTTCCCTTAGAGTAAAGCCAAAGTCTGATTCAAAAGCTCCCAAAAAAGCTACTAGAGCAGTGGTTGGAGGAGGATTTATCTTAGCTAGTAGGTTATTATACTACTTATTGAACCTTGTTATAAATTTCGATATATCCTATTTTGACTTCTTCTTTATGGCATTAAACTTTGTGAGGAGGTACTCATGATTTCTCTTTTCACCCCATTTCTCTGTGAAAGAGTTCTCAAGTTCCTCCCAGGTTGTGATGGAGGCATTGGGTAGGGCTTTAAACCATTTTATGGCTTCTCCATCAAGGATCTGTACAAAAAGTCTCATGACCACATCAAGTTGTTCAACATTTAAATTATCAGCAAAGGCACAAAAGGTTTCAATGTGTCTCTGTGCCCTGTTATCATCTTCCCCATTGAACCTAGGCATTAGCTTTAGGTAGTCTTGGGGCATAATGTTTAGGGGCTAAGGTAAAGTAAGAGGGGAATATTTATTTAGCAAAAAAATCAGAAGATACATCTGGATTAATGGAGGAGGACTGAGATTTGCTTGAGGAACTTGGGCTACAACTATAGTGGTTGGAGTGACTGGACTGAAAGCAAGGTATGTAAGGGTTTTAGGAGTAATTGCTAAGTAGTGAGTAACAACGGGTTGAGAGATGGATGAGGAGGCTTCAAAGATTGATGAGATGATAGTGCAGGCAGTAGGAGTTTTCTCCTTCCAGACTTTCCTAAAAATTATTTTCTCTGGGTCAGATACAAATGGGGCTTTCTGCTGAGAGGTATCTGAGCGAGTGTGGGGCTTCTTAAAATCCAGGATGATAAATGATAATGGGGGGTTGTGGAGTTTCCAAGGTGATGTGGATGCAATCAGAACGTTTTTTCTCACCTACACAAAGAGTGTTCAATTTGTCGTATCCCAGGGGAAAAATACTTCAATAAGTTCCCCGGCAACGGTGCTAGAAGATGTTGTCACTCCCAGAGACAACCTCAGATTGCTTACAAGACCAGTGCCTGGGCACATCTAGATTTTGTGTGTCTCAAATGATTCTTAGGAAGATGGAGATATCACATATATTCTATAGATATATTTAAATGGAATGAGTTGGTTCCTTCATCTAAAGAGTCAAGCCATGAATTTATGGTACTTCTTTACATATACAAATCATAGAAATATGTGCATAAAATATTGGAGGCTGAGTAGTTCAAGGACTTACAGTTTAATAAGATTTTGCAAAGTAATGAGAGAGGATAAGGAGAAGGAATAACTCATCACATAGATCTTAAAGCATCAAGAATTATACCCTTTAACACATAGAGCTTGAAGCATTAAGGATTTCTACACTTATTTGAGTTACAGGTGGAAGTAGTGGACGAAAGAGGGGTGAAATGCTATGATTCATATAGCGCAAATTTAAAGATATAATTTCAGCAATCCATACAGGCACATGCATTAATAAGTCAATACAAATGAATCTGTGAGGAAGTATGAAATATTTCTAGCAGCTATAATTGCATGAATTCAGAGAAGAAGCATGAACATAATGGGTTTTAATAGAGGAATAACATACTGTAATACTTGAAGGGGGGATCACCACCATTTCCTTGATATTTTGAAAGATCTGTATTGTAAAGTTATACAGTCTGAAAATAACATGTAGAATTTTCTTTAAAATTTCTGAACCTTTGTGAAGTGTTACTTCCCCCTATTTATCTAGAGAGGGGGAGTGTTTGAACATTCGTTACAACAAAAATCTTCGGCCCACTCTCAGCTGTCAGATTGATTAGCTGTCTCGGCCAGAGATGGCTCTATGGCTGAAAAAAATTACAACATATTAAATGCCTCATTAAGGGCGGTACATTATAGGAGAACATATCAGTCAAAATCAAATGAACATGATAAGAAGATATCTCTGTGTCCATCTCTGTGATCATCGCTGCTTCAGGTTGAATTGTGCTCATAGTCTAGCCTCCTATATTACTCAGTTGACTCCAATCGCTTTAGAATTTACTATTTGTATCATCCCTCCTTTAAATCTGGGAGTGGACATTATCAATTTCATGTTGCAGTATTGAAGCGGAGGACCCTAGGCGGTACCTCGTTTCCCCTCTATACGGGAGCCCATTCTAGATAATTAAATCCTCCTAAGCTACTAAGTCCCTTTTTACTCTTATTAGCGCCGACCCTGGTTCCATGTCATAATGGGCCTTTCTGGATCAACCCATGCTGGGCTTGAATGCAACATGTGTTTTCTTAAAAGCCACAGTTGTCGACCCATCACACTTTTAAAGCCCTGCACTATACTATTGGTGCCTTGATATGCCTGGTGATGTGCTTATGGTGTAATATGGGGGAATTTCCGATGCTGGCCCCTATCACTAAAACATTGCGAAACATGCAAGTCCTGATCCCATTTAGGCCCCTTTGATTCGACCCCTTTCTGCAATATTCTTCATATAATTAGGGTCTTGAACCAGGTGCTTAGCTCGAAGGAAGAGCCTTTAAAAGCCTGTCTGAGGGCCTTTTTCCTTTAATACATGAAATCCCACACTTTGGTGATTGCTGATGTTTTCCATTGGTATTTCCTCTGGACCCTTACGATTTCTGATATGCGGGGTCGGGTCCACCCAAGTTATTGCAATCGCATTGCGGGAGAGAGTGTTGAGGACAAGTGGTTTTTGGAGGGGGGCATGAGTGGTAAGTGAAGGGGGGGTGCGAAATGATATGAGAGGGACACGTAGCAGAGGGGCCTGCTGAGGAAACCACTTTTCGGACCCCCCCCCCCTGTTGATAAAGGGAAACATGGCAAGGGGGCTGAAAAGGCCTAGGAGCCATTGATGTGGGCAGAGTCAATATGGGCCATTCAGACGTGAGGGGTGTTGAATGAGCCTATGACCTTTGAAAGGGATGGAATCGAAAACTTTTTAACTCCTTTGTTTAAAATATCACATCCGAGGAGTTCCTGCATATCACAATCGCAAGCCGGAAGGGACTTCGGCGGAGGAGGGGCTTCGCTTTGTGTGATCATCGATTGCGAGATTGATGACATCATCAGGGCTACATGGAAGCTCCGAGTGATGACACATGTCACCTGGAAATGCCCCCATAGGACCACTAAAAATGCCGAATCTACGTGCCACGTGTCCTCCGTACTACCACATCATGTTGATGTCAGCGATGTAGATTCATCTGGACCACTAGGATTTTGCCACGTGACCCCCTAGAGGAGAGAGAAAAGGGCCCATCTGCCCTGTTTTTGTGTCAATTTCCTTTCTTATATGTTTTCGGCCTTGACCGACTATTTAACACTATTATCACAACATAGCGATATCACAAGGTTTTTTGAGTTGTATTCCCGTTGTCACTCCGATTCACCGATTGTGATGCCTTGGACCCTGAGATCCCCTGATATGCCTGATACGCCGATAGATTGGACCCGCCGATATGCAATTTGCGATATCGACGATCGGCCGATTGCAAACTCAGGTGTATTCCCCTTTGTAGTTGCTTCAGTAAGCCCCGATATGTGACTCACGATGAGCCCAACCCTTAGCCATTTTTCCTTTTTTCAGTGGGCCGCCTTGAAATGGTATCTTTAATCTGCTCTAAATTTTGATCCAAGAGTCCGTTTTTGGATTTCCACCCATTGTTGGAAAGCTCGTTCTGAGAACTATGCAATGGAGAGGGCCTGATTTATCTTTGAGTGATTATGTGGCTTGGAATATGGCTCCAAAATTCACTTCTATTTAGCAACTTTGATCAACTGAAAAACTCATAACGCAGTGAGTGACAACATAATGCAAGTTGGGAAAAGGAGAGGTCAAGTACAATAGCCAAGAGTCTGATTTGGAGGAGGTAAAATTATATAGAGAGGTTGAGTAGCAATGATGCACAGGTAGTGAGTAGGGTGAGGAGATAGAGTGGATCCATAGGAAGCAAAAAATTTCTTAGGGTTGATTTCCAACAGGTGGGTTGAATTCCATGAGGATGATTTCCTTAAGGGCCTTTTGTATTAGTCAAGAACCCCCCATTATGATTAGATTTAGAATAATAAATAATGGGGACCCTTTAAAAATTTTAGAAAAGAATCCTTTTTGTTTTAATAAAATAAGGCAATTTTGATATTTTTAGCTTTAAACATTAGCAAAATAAAACAAATTATTTTAAATAAACATGTATAGAAAATATTAGCCCTTTTCTTGAGACTTAAAGCCTTTTTATATTTTATTAGGAAATAATATTACATGAAATCATATCAGATACAATTCAAGTTTAAAACTCCGATAAAGAAACCCTGATAACTGTATTTCTGATATAAGAGACTTTGGTTAGCATATCAAGTTCCTAAGAGGTTTTCAAGTAAACAAAGGATCCAGTTCCTTTAAACAGAGGTAGCTTAATATCATCAGCCATATTCCTTCTCAGGGGTGGGGGGGAGAAGGGGGGTTTTGTAAGGGGAGTGGGGTGGGGGGTAGGGATAGTAGGGGGATGGGGAAAATTAAAATTACCCTGACTATTTCTATATTTAGGCTTCGGCGAACTTTCAGGCTGAAAGGGTAAATATTGCGGAGTTACTTTAGGGTTTTCATGGAGATTTTCTTCACTTTCAAATTCACTCAATAGAGGGCTACAGTCAGATGCTATAAAAGTTTTCAGATATTTTCCATGAGATCTCGTTTTAGTGTCTATACTATATATTTTCCCACTTTGTGTTGTTCCAATCTCTTCTTTATATCGTCTTCCAAACATAAGTAATCTAATAATATGATTGCATTCATAGAACTCACTTTTCACATAAAAGCATCTTGATCCTTAGTTTTAAATATCTCGAGTACTTACCTCACAGTCCTTTGAAAAAATTGCTATACTTTGTTGTAGGACACAGTCAAGTCTACCACAAACTCAATAATGAATCCTCCCAACATTCTATCAATCCAGAAGTCAACAACTCTTGAGATCCTATTGTCGATGTTCTTGAGTCGTTGTATCAATTCAGGAGTCTATTCCTTAGGTTCGTCTCCTTTAAAACAGTTTTTTCTCTCAGTCAACCTTGATATCCACTCATATAGCTCAACATGAAATGAATTGAAGAAGATTTTGTATTGATCTCTGAAAATATAATTCTCCAACCACCTTTTAGTTGACAGAAGAGGGCTTTTATTTTCTTGTTCTGCAAATTCTCATTCCTTCTGTTCTACCTAATGTTGAATTTCCTTCTTCGAGGGATGCCACATAAACACATCCTCCAAACAAATCGTAGTCCCAAAAATGGAACCATTTTTTGGCGTAGGTTGGGTTGACCCAAGTTCGGATTTTACTACACACCAAAAAAACCCTCAATCACTAGCCCTCTCGGAAATAACCTACAAGCAGATCGCACTCTCACCCGAAATGATTATGGATGGTTGCAGAACCAAGTTTTTGTAGCCTTGAGGGATGATGTGATGTGGAACTTTTATATTATTTTATACTTAACATACATAAGTTACTTCGTGGTCATACATTACTTCACCCTATCACATTCTTCACTTTACACATGTCATAATCAACCATAAACAATACTATGCAAAACTAGAATATTGAACACAAAGAAAAGATATACAATAATTATACACAAGACATGTCCATCAAAATTGTACTTCTTATATAAAATCTTTAGGAACAACGTAGAAATCCTTGACCTGCGCACCTAGCTGCAAGTGTTTGTGCACTCATCTGCTGACTTTTAGGCCTCCGTGCACTCAGTCGTAGAGCCTTTCCTACAAGACCCAAAAACAGATTACATAGATAATGCTTGTAACATATCATTACTATCATTATTATTCTCTTCAACTTACATATTTTCTCCTATATATATACTAACTACATCAACAGGTACATCAAAATTCCATGGTCCAAATACCATGGTTCTCCTAAAAACAATCAACTATTGCCCAAACCCATTACAAAAAGAAGGTACTTTGACCCACCTTGAAGCCCCTAAAACATTGCATGATACATAGCTCCACGGCACCATGCACTATGCTCCCTAAAATGCGGAGTTTTGACCAAAACTTGCGCCAAGTTGGGTTGCACCCAACAACCTTAGAGAAATTTTCAGCTATATAAGAACTTGTAACTTGGCCTTGTTGAAGGATGGAAAATATATGCCTCAACATCCGGGAAAACCACCTAGTCGGGAACTTAAAGCAGCTCTGTTTTTGTTGGGATTTGTGGCTCCAATTGGGCATAATGCGACCAGTTTCCCTTAAAAGATATATAAATGGATAATGAAATAGAATGAGAATAATGGAGTGATTTAACACCAAATATGGTGTTAATAAATATACTTATCCTATGTATCTCCTAGGATAATATTCCTTTACATGTGATTTATAAAGACTTCATAATGTATACACTAATATAGATCATTAAACACTTTATAAAGAGAAAGCGAATAAGATAAACTAATTTAATTAAATAGAAAATTAAATTATTTGATTAAACCAATCACATATAAGGTCTCGCTATTTCATATATGATTAAAAAGATATAATCTGACACGTCAATAGTGACAATGTCTGACTGTTTGCAAAACATACATATAATGGAACAACTTATAGAAGAATTATTGTCTATCTCATTGAAACATAGCAACAATGTAAAGATAATAGTACTCGATACATCAAGACTTTGCTCATGAAAAATATAGCTTCTGGTTCAGCTATTCTATTAGATAACTTTGGAATAACAGTAGTGCAACTTCAAAGTTGTCTATAAAAAATTCAGAACCCCTTCTCTAATGACATGAAGGGGTTTTATAGTCTATTAAGATTACATAAATAGTAAAATAAAAATAAAGATCTTAAAACAGTTCCAACAAACTAAGATAAGATAAAGTAAGGACAAAGATAACATTTTTTGTAACAATAAGTTCATGATTGTGTTGTAGGTTGATTTTCCATTCACTTTCTAAGTCCACATATGTCCGTCATTGGCTTTAGTTTGGGGGATGAATTGGTTGCATGCGCATCTGTCTCGTAAAGGCTACATCACTGACTGCTGGAAGGAGATGAGTTGTCACATAAGAAAACACCTCAGCACAAGCCATTGACTATGTGGCTTTACCAAGAAATGCCAATGCCTTTTGAGGTTTACTTTTGATAAACTCTTGATATCTTTAACCTTTTTCTTTGATGTTTCTTGCCATGATTTCTCAGATGTTTGACATCTGCTAAAATCTCCTGTGGGAATTCTTGGATTAAATTGGCTTGTAATAAGTTGTCTGTGATATATTTAGTGAGATTATAAGCAAGGTTTCTGGCTCTGATGATAGCCATTTATGTTTTCTTTATCTTTATGTCCCAGACACCGAAAATAATATATTTTTGAGATTCTTCAATTCAGGGGATTGTATTCAATTCTCCTACTTCCTTTTTAATTTCATTAATTTCTCGATTCTCTTTCACCTGATTCATCTTTTGTTGCAGTTGTTTTATCTGTGCATCTTTCAGTGCTTTAGTTAAACCATTCCCAACTGTCTGATATGAAATTTCTGTGGCTAATAGATTATCAAGGACAATAATAGGTAAAACATGAGGATTGGGAAGGCTGCCAAAAATCTAAATATAGGTGAGTGCCTCCTCCCCGAACCACCTTCCTATTGACATTAAATCATCATTAGCTTCTGCAGAGAGTCTGGGTGATTTTTTTCCAAAAACCTCTTTGTGAATAGGGAGTATGATTCCATGAAAATATTTGTAAAAATGAGAATGAAACTTGGATTCCCACAAGATATCATGGTAGATATGAATGGGGGTAGGTCTTGAATTTTCCATTTGCATCCCATGGATGGAAAATAATATGAAAAAAAAATAGCATCCATTACATAGGCACTCATGAAGAAAGGGGGAAGAGCTCTATCAATGATATTGCATTTTTTTCTGTAGCTTAGAATTTGAGTAGTTAAAGGATTAGAAAATATATTTGCCCAATCCATAATATAACCATCTGAAGCAGCTTCTATTAACAATACCCATTCTTCCAATAACTTTTGTGTATTAGGGTAACCGTATAAACAACATATCATAACAGCGATATGAGAGAAAGGTATAGTAAGTGAAGTTATTGAATACATACCCCTATGCTCACATTTTTGCTTGTTTGGGTCCCTTGTCCATTTCCTGATAGGCTCTGCTGGGTTTTGGTTCTCTTGTATAAACTTTTGGACAAATTAAGTATTAGGTCCCTATAATACTAGTGATTCCCCCATTACTATTTTCATTGTAGCCCTTATTGTTATTGTTGTGCCCCTATTGTCCCCATATTGTTATTAGTGTGCCCCATAAAATCCCACTATTTTTATTGTTGTGCCCTTATATTATTATTGTTATGTCGGCTTTGATTATATTGTGACCCCTTAGACTCCTATATATAGAAAGGAGGTTTTCTCATTTGAATCATCCAAGAATTGTTCATTTTTGTAATGTAAAGGAGGTTTCCCCTTCAAAGAGCCTGATTTTTAAGTCGTTGATATATCTTTTCTATCTTTTTGTGAGCTAGTTCCTTAACATTTGGCATCAAAGCTTTGGATTCTAAGGTTTCACTGCTCCAAACAGGTCATTGTGGAATTTTCACTATAAATTTTTTTCTACGATGTTTCAGAAGCTGAAATTAAAACCTATTTGAGCCGAAATCTCGATGAGCAACACGTCCAAATTTTTGATCTTTTTGCGCTATATTTTGCGGATATATGATCCAAGGAAGTTAGGGCTTTTGAAAGTTCCTGAATTACATCCCAAACAGGTGACCTTGGGAAAATCATTATAACTTTCTATCTGAGCATCGGATTAAAATTTTGTAAGACGTTATAGAAATAGGGTGGACTGTAGCTTTTTGTATATCATTTTTAGATCCGAAGGTCGAAGTAGTGACACGTGAAACTTCATACAAGTTCTTTATAATGAAATATTATATAATCAGGTCATCTTGGGAGATTGGGAATAACTCTTTCTTTGAGAATCCAATTTCGCTCAGACTGGTGGCATTGGAAAGAGGACTCAAAGGATACCACAGAAGGAAATTTTAGACCTCGGAGATCTGCAATTACATAGATACAATAGATTAAATATAGAGCTCCTACAAAGCGAAAAATGTTGTGTAGTCTTTTTAAAATTTTGCATAAGTTTGGGTTGAAAAAATAGTTTGAAGTGATTCAAAGGGCATCATGAAGCATAATTATCATTAATTGATGCCCCAAAGAAGGAAAATGGAAACAACTAGCAAGCAACCTAAAACCTCTAGCATGACTCATGAAGAAGAGGAAGAAATGCAACATGATATATCAAAATTACGAGATCAAGTGCAAAAAAATTCACTCCCACAAAAGCTAACAAAAGTGAAGATGGATGGTTTAAAGAAAGGCATGGAAGCTAAGATGAATGGATTGGAAGCTAAGATGGATGGCATGGAAGTTAAGATGAATGGTGTGGAAGTTAATATGGATGGCATGGAAGCTAAGATGGATGGCATGGAAGCTAAGATGAAATGGCATGGACGCTAAGATGGATGGTATAGAAGAAAAACTAAAAGGAAACATGGAAGGTTTGAAGATAGATTTGAAAAAGTTTCTACAAGAAATTCTTACTAATGGCGAAAGGGTAGTAAAGGAAACTCATGATGAGAATAAAAGAAATTTTAATCATGATTTCATAGACTCTAACGTTGGATTGAAGACCCACCATGTTCCAAAGACTGATATGAGGAGGTTTGATGGAAAGGATCATGTAACATGGATATGACAGATGGAGCAATATTTCGATCTCCATAATGTGAAAAACACACAAAAGGTACACATTGCAACTTTATATTTGGAAACAAATCTATTTGTATGGTATCAATGGCTTTGCTCTCGTAGACAAATTGTCACTAGGCATTTTTTACGGAAGAAATGATTTTGAGAATTTGACCAAAGATTCAAGGTATTATTGGATTAGGTGAGCATCAACATAACTCTATAGCAACATAAGGAATGGTTCATAGTTGTGCTGCTGCCACATATTACATTTCCTTTTACACAATAGAAGATAGAAACACAATTTGAAGCTCTAGAGCTTGTAACGAAATTAGAAGCTTCACCATTAGGATACACTAATGCAGGTATGCAACAAATTCAAAGTCATCCGGAAAATTTGACTCTGCAGTTACAAGATATGAAGTAAGGAAGTTCGTGAATAAGTGTGGTGTACAAAGTGAAAATCAGAAGGCCACTCTAAGGAACAATGTCCTTTCTTCAAAAATTACATGGATAGTGGAGCTACGAACCCTTTGAATGCCATATCCATATTATTGTGAGAGATATGTAGAACTAGAGGTGAACATCGCACATAAGATTTTTATTTGTTACAAAAATATGTGCAGACTCAAAACAATTTATATTGCAAGTTCTGTAAATTGATGGGACATGATGAGAATAATTGTCGAGCTTATGAATTAATGATGGATCGCGGTGCTGACACATATAGAATGCAAGATAAAGAACATGGATTGGAAGGAAGTGGACAATGCGGTGGTCGAGGAAGCTATAAAGGAAGAGGTCAAGGTGGAAAATCTCCTTGAGGTCGTGGATAGATTATTTGTTACAATTATGGCCAGACATGTCACTTTGCAAGAGATTGTTAGAATCATACTACGACATGTAAGTATTGAAAATCATTTGAACATGTAATTTAGGAGTGTACGGTACTTATGGAAAAAATGCAAGAAAAGAAAAACCAACAGTCAACACAGAACATTCAGATGATGACTGTGAAACCAAGGACTGATGAACCTCACATTAATATTGTAACAAGGAGTTGAATTTCTACTAGAGGTGATAAAGTAGATGGAAAGAAGGAATTTGAAGCTACATGGGTTAGAAAGACTACAGAGAAAGCTCCTGCCTTTGATGTTCAGAAAAAGAAAGAAGTGTTTATGGAGGCAAGATGAATGTTTATGGATGTTGGGTGTTGAGGGAAATTGTAAGGACCACATCCAGACTATGTACATATCTTCTTCTTCTTCTTTTTCTTTTTTTTTTTTTTTTTTTTTTCTTTTTTTTTTTCTTTTTTTTTTTAATCGCAGCAAAAAGCAACTAGAAGAGAAACACATTAAGGATTCATTTCAAGAAACATATCATAACATTTACGTACATTTAACTAAGACCAAATAGTATTGCAACACATATGTACCGTTCACCAGTAGACGAGACCCCGTTTGCTTTGCTGTTGCTAGTATTCCCTTGTTGTCGGTCACCTCCGTGGATGAATGGCGATGTACTTGATCCGAATGCGATGACCCACCGGTTAACCTCCCAGCCTACTCCTTGGGTACTCTTTTTCCCCGCGGACCCCTGAGCTGCAATGGGGTTGTACAATGGAGAATTTCAATAGCTGGTAGAGGAGAGCACTCCTTGGCTCAAGAGTCCCCTCTCTAAAATCCTCTACCTCACCAAACTCACTATAGGATCGTAATCACTGCTTTGACATCATCTCATCCATCCAACAATAGGGTTCCCAAAACTCCCTTCTCTCATGGCTTGCCCCTTCTTTTATAGGAGTCCTCATAGGTGACACTTGGCATGTCATGCATAATTAGTTATTTTTTTTATAATTCAATAGCTTGACTATTCACCCACCCAAGTGTCACTCTCTCATCAAGGGTCTCCCAAAATTATTTACTTAAATTTTAATTTAAAATTAATATTTTCCTCACCTCAACAAGATTCTTATTTCTTCTCCTAGTTGCCTCTTTATCCCCCTTTTTATTCCTTGATTTGGGTTCATTACTAAAGTCAATTAATGAGTCAAGATTTGATCCCCTATCTACCCCCCTAATTTAACTCAAGTTATCTCTTAGATGGATATTCTTATGTTGGTTGTTGCCACATGGAGGTTCTCTACATTTCTCTAAATTTAATTTATTATTCTTATTTTAATTCACCTTCTTATTTTCTTAATTAGGTTTAATTAGTTTAGGATTAATATTTATCCTTACAATTATATCCTTCTTTCTCCTTTTACCTAATTAAACCACATAATCTACCTAGTATTTTCCAACATGGGAAGGGTAGAATTTTTAAGGTAATCTATTTTATTTCTTCCTATGATGCTCTTAACCCAAGTTTTATTCTTGATTTAATTACCTCGGTTTCTAACATCGTTTACCCTTGATGTAAATTTACCTAGTTTTCATTTCTTGATTATATTTATTAATTTATTTATTTTTAATGATTCCAAGGTGCGAAGTTGGGTCGTGTCCTTCAAGAACTTCCCTTGAAGCTCCAAGGGTGCCACGCCTAACAATTTATTTGTGATGCCAAGGGTGAAAAGTTGGTCGTGCCCTTCAAGAAATTCCCTTGAAGTTCCAAGGGTGCCACGCCTAACATTTCATTTGTGATGCCAAGGGTTCCAAGTTAGTCGTGCCCTTCAAGAAATTCCCTTGAAGTTCCAAGGGTGCCACGCCACTTGCCCTTCAAGAATCCAGTGACTACGAGGGGAAAGTATAGGTGCAACTTCATAGACCGCTATCATCTCTTATGTTGCCTGCTATAGTGAGACTAATGGTGTCGGGGATCAAGGGATCCGCCTTGATGCGTGCCCCCCGGTAACATCCTCATGAGCGACCCAACTTGGGGACCTGCCCTCATGGCATCGTGATCTTCAAGGCGAAGGTGTTTCAACCCTTCCAGCCCAAGTCACGGCGGGAGTGCTAGTGGGTGAGATCAGGGACACTGTCCCACCCCTCCCATGTAGTTCCATCCACTTGTACAACCCCATCACCCATATGTGAGTCATTCGGTCAAGCAACTAATATGTGCCTGCAACCATTAACATATCACCAGAATATAGTTAAACATATATGGCAAGTTTCAAAATCGACTTAGAATTTCAAAGATAAAATGATATAAATTTTCATCAAACCAGGTGTCATCAACTCCTCATATGTGAATGCCTCTGATGGTTTCCTGCCAAACTCGATAATCATCAGTAACAAGGTTCCTCAATGTTAGTCATTGTCATAATAGCATCATTAACATCACCAAGTCATTCACATCATTGTTCATTGTGAACCAGAACTAATGCAAGTAGGTAACATAGGGGACACATCCATCATGGCTATCATCATCATAACATCAATGGAAACATACATGTCCATCAAAGCTATCAACATCGTAACATCAATAGACACCATAGCTGTCCATCAAAGCTATCATCATCATGATATCAATAGAGAGCATGCATATCCTTTAGTGCTATCATCATCATAAATTCAATAGAGAACAAACATAACCATTTATGCCACAATCATCATAATATCAATAGAAAATGTGCATAACCATTAATGTAAGAACATACCTAACCATTAA
This sequence comes from Pinus tabuliformis, assembly GCA_031772625.1. Taxonomy (NCBI): domain Eukaryota; kingdom Viridiplantae; phylum Streptophyta; class Pinopsida; order Pinales; family Pinaceae; genus Pinus; species Pinus tabuliformis. The sequence continues at coordinate 44,325,276 of CM062807.1, read as the reverse complement.
TACTATCATCACCATAATGTCAATGGAGAACATACATAAACATCACATTCACTAATAATAGAGTTATGTGTCCAGATTCCTCAACCGGAGGTCCTCAAATAATAAAGTATCCAAGATAATGGCATATTAGGGTTAGGAAATTAGAGTGGGCACTACAGAAATGTTCCCCTAGGGATTTTTGGGTTGAAACTCTAGCAGACTGAAAGTTGTCTATACAGAGAAACACACATTCACACAGCCATTATGCTATTAGAAGCAAATTCTAGGATAAGGGAACGTACCTTAGGTCCTACGTTTGAGAAGGTCCTCAAGGGTCCAAACCCTTCTTCAAGTTCCTCTTGCTCCTTTGTCCTGTAAAACAACCAATTCCAAAGAACACAGCAGTATATGGACAAAAACTTATAAAGAAACCATCTTCATGTTATAAATAAAGTTAGCTAGTTATGAAATCCAAACAACCATTTACATATGAATTCTAACATAAATATCATAAACATAAAGAAGATTTATATCGGGAACCAAGACATGTGTTTCTTTTATTATAGACAAATAAAGTACAGAAAAGGAATAAATTCACCTGAGTCACCTTTCGCAGGCTCCAAGCAAAGCTTCCTTCGGGATCCGTCCAGCCTCAAGCCTTTAACAAACTCCTTCCATGCCTTACTCCATGATGTCATAAAGAGTGGATGAACATCAACACACAAGGAAACAAGGGTTTCTTATACAAATGGGGGAAGTGCAAAAGGCACAAGGGACTTCAGACCTGGTCAGGGGAAAAATCTCAGCATAATAACCTTTCTCTCTCTTCTCTTCTCCTTTAGGCCTTCCCATTGAGGTCTTTTTATACCTCTCCCAAAGTAGTTTTTTAGTTGGGAGTTGGTTGGGAACAGTTGGGCCACGGGCACTAACAGGCGATCAGCAGGTAAAACCCGCAATCTTCGCCCGAAATTAAGGAGTTTTATATTTTTTTAAGTGTTTTAATACATACACGTAGGTTGGGTATATACCTACCCGCGTATACACGCGTTTAACTCAGGGCAATGTCACGTATAAGGGATAAAACATTGTTTTTTAAATTTTAGGACCAGGTCTGGAAGGAGGGGTTGCCCTAGGCCATGAGTGCAGCATCACAAACCATAAGAGTGAGATTTGGAGCTATAACATTGGGGCTTTGACCTCTAGCATGCAACCAAAACCAATGCAGAAGGATGATTATGACATTATATCAGTTGCGACACAAGATGTGGATCCAGGTATTTTAAAGTCTTTCCTACAAACTTGCATGAAGCTATTAAGAAACTAGAAAGTTATAGAAGGGTTGTAAGAATTGATAGATTCTGGTGCTTCTAAAGAAGTACCGTGAAGTGATATGCACACAGTTAACAATTTACATCAACATAAGAGAAGGACTAGAAAATAAATGAGGTTCACTGCACAAATCAGAGAATATGAGATGTATCAAGTTATTCTGTATTTAGGATCCGATGCCAATGTTTTACCAAAGCATACTTGGGAATTAATGGGTAAGCCAAAGTTACAATGGTCACCAATTTGGTTGAGAATGGACAACTAGCAGAAAATATTCCCTATGGGAAGGTTATGATGTGTTACAGTAGACATTGAAGGAGTACACATTATTGCAGATTTTGAAGTGATAGAAATTGTGGATGACAACAACACTTATCCAACATTGCTTGGACTGGATTGGGAATTTGATAATAGGGCTATAATCAAATTAAATAAGAGGCACATGGTATTTGAAAAAGACAACATGAGAGTAATTGTTCCATTGGACCCATCAGAAGGGGTAATATATACAAAGCTCGTCAGAGATGAGTATTGCACAACAGATATAGGCAACATTTATCAGATAACAACTAAAGAAGGTGAATGGATCAACCCCACTGCAAATGGAAAATTGAGATGGGAACAAGACAGTTCTTGTACCTCAGATTCAGAAGAAGAATTGGAAAATTCATAGAATAGGCTACACGAAGTGTTTGCAAGGCAATGTGCAAGGATCACTAAATCACTTCACTACATAACATCTGAGGTATGTAACTTGCCTTACTATGATGGTTTAGGTAATGTAAGCACTTTCCTTAATGATTATGAAAGACAAATACCAAAAGAGAAAAGGTTGTTAGCTTTGGGTGTAACCCTAAGATCTACACTTGCTAGATGGTGGGGTGCACATAAAATAAATATAACAGATCGGTAGGAGTGTTGAAGATTAATGTGGATCAAGTTTGGGCCAGTAGATACAAAAATGGAGGTGAAATATGATGGTAAAACTGACCCTATGGAGCATCTTCACCGATGCACTACAGTATGGGAGGAGATCCCACAACATGAATGGGTACATGGGTTTATCCACACGTTAGAGACAATTCCTATGAAATGGTATGTAGAAATAGAACTGCGATGGTACTGCAAATTGGTCAAGTTTGGTTGAAGGGTTTATATGGACATTTAGTTTTGAAGATGATTTCCCATGCATAGACTCAACTCTTTAGAAAAACAGAGAAGTGATATTTGGGAATGCGACCTCGATAACATGGCATCAACTGGACTGGACTGCATAGCTAGAAGCACTAGAATGCTATAACATTATTGCAAAAGAAGATGAAGATCTTGTTGGCATTATGGCACAGGTGTTGTCCTTGATGGAAACTCTCTTTGGTAACTAATCTCAGTTCAAGCTTTCAGAATGAAGGAAAAGGCATATACGCATGTTCATCTAGACGAAGACGCGTATACACGCGGGTTAGACGTTTAAAAGACGCATATGCGTATACACGCACTTTCATGCAAGGAAAAGCGCGTATATGTTGGAGAACTTACCCTTGGTCCGTGGTAGTTAGTCCTTGGTATTTGAACCTATGGTTTTGGACCGTGGTACCTCGTCAGAAGTGTTGACCCCAGGTATTGGGTCCTTGGTATTGGTTTATTATGGTTTTGGACCATGGTATTGTGGAAGGCCTAAAACTATAAAAGAGGAAGGAGATCATGTGGCAAAAGATCATCTGAATTATTATTGAATATCTGATAAAGTGCTAGATTTGAAATATTGGTGATTAAGGTCATGGTGCAGATCTGGATCTGAATGAAGGAGGAACCTTAGCGCAAAGAAGGATAAGTTCTATTGATGGGTCATAATATCTTGGCTTAAATGATAATATCTTTGCATGATTTTGATCTGTTATATATGGCACATGCGTGATCTATAAATCTGATAATTTGGGTTAATCAGTGCCTGAATATTTGAAAGAGTGAATTATCTTTTGTAGATATGTACGCAGGTTCAGTTCAGCTAAGGCGTGTATATACGCAGGTTCAGTGAAGGAAAACAGCGTATATGCAGGTTGTTCCATACTCAGAAGCGTATGCACGCAGGTTTCAGGCTATTAAAGTAGCGTATATATTTTGATTTGTGATCTTGCTGCTTCTGTTTATTGTTGTAGTGTTCTGGGTTCAGATTTGGTGTGTGGTTACTGTTACTGTGATCTGGGTACAGTTGTCAGAGAAGTGTTTATTTTGATTCAGTGTTTTATTGGTGAGAAGGTGATTGGTTAATGCAGAAATTCTTGATGTTTGATTAATGTTATTTATGGATCCAGTCTGAAAATTTATGAAACGTGGTCCCTGAAAGAAAGAGAAGGTTGTAGCCTTCTGTAGGCCAGCACCTACTTACTAGTATCTTGGCTAGTGCAAGAGCTAAGGGGGTTGTAGCTCCCTTCCAGGAGAAGCTGGAAAACGAGAGAGGGTTGTAGCTCTCTGCAGGTTGCAGCCTGCGTACTGGTAAAGGATTACACCAGTACAATTGTAAAAAGAAGTTTCTAATTAAACAGAAGATAGAGACGAATTACAGCAGGTGGTTTTCACCCACATTAGGTTTCCACCTTATATCTTGTATACTTGTGTATGATTGTCTTCTGCTCTGTTTTTACTGTTCCTGGGTACTGGTTAATTGATTTTGATACACAGATTAACAATCAACATCTGACAGATAAAGTAAATTATAAGTTTGCATTGTATACGCGGTTTTATTTCGACATAGTTGCATATATACGCGGGTTTAATTAGTTGAAGTAGCGTATATCATCTGAATTTGAAAAAGGGAATATTTGACTTGATAATATTGATTCACACCCCCTCTCAGTATTATTTCCAACAATTGGTATCAGAGCAGGTCCTTCAGAAGAAGCTTGATCGCTTGAAGGAAGATCGTTCATCAAGAGCAACTACGAGAGGGAAGCATCAATCAGGCCACCGATTTTTGATGGGACAAACTTCATTTATTGGAAGGTAAGAGTTACTGCCTATCTTCAATCTCTTGGTACAGAAGTCTGGGATATCATAGATAAAGGGTATACTTTTCCATCAGCAACTCCTACAGATCCGGCTAAGAAGAAGAAATATGAAACAAATGCAAAGGCGGTCAATACTCTATTAGGATGCCTATCTCAATCAGAATTTGTCAAGGTAATGCAGTTTAAATCCGCAAAAGAGATATGGGACAAGATTGTTCTGAGCTATGAAGGAGATGATCAGGTAAAACGAGCAAAACTTCAAACCCTCAGGATTCAGTATGAAAATCTCAGGATGTATAATGATGAAAGTGTGGCTAACTATTTTCTTCGTGTAGATGAGATTGTTAATTGTATGAAAAATTTGGGTGAAGAAATAAAAGAGGTTGTTATGGTTGAAAAAGTTCTAAGATCTTTGTCCCCTAGGTTTGAATCTAAAGTTTCTGCAATAGAAGAAAAAGAGAATCTACAAAGCCTTAAAATGTCACAGCTGCACGGAATTCTAACTGCTTATGAAATGAGGAAAGGAGGTCCATCAGACAGGAGAGAAGCTGCCTTCAAGGCTTCAGGCAAAGGAGAGTACTATGAGTCAGGACACATGTCAGAAGAAGAAGAAGAATCAAATTTTGTTAGAAATCTTCAACGGGGTACTGGACGGTTCCGAGGTAAGTTACCTTTCAAATGCTTTGCTTGTGGAAGAGTCGGTCACTATGCTACCAAATGTCCTCACAAGGATAAGATTGACAAAGTGAAGGAACCTATTAGATGGAACAAGAAACAGAATGCAACTAAGAAAAGTTACTACACTCATGAAGACAGTGATGGCCTATCAAATAGTGACGAAGATGAATGAGGTAATGATTATAAGCTTTTGATGGCCTTTGAAGATGATGATTACATGGACGCTATAGATGTAGATGGTTTTTATGAAGAGATTTCTCGACTCAAAATATGTTTAGAAGAAAAAGATATGATCATTGATACTCTGTAATTCCAACTTGATGAAAAAAGAAAAATCTCTTGAGAAGTTAGAATGTGAAATTGTTGGCCTTAGAAAAGAAATTGAGAAAACAAAGGCTCTTAATCTTAAATTTGTTAAAGGATCTAAAATTCTGGATGAGATTTTCAATGTACAACGTTCTCCACTAATCAAGACAGGTCTGGGTTATAATGGAGAAACATCTCAAGCATCCACCTCAAGGAGTTATCTTGATGCAGCAAGGAGGAATGAGCAAAAGCCCAATGAAGATCACCAAGTAAAGCAGGGACGAATTACATCCAGAACAAACAAAGACTACCAAGTAAACCAGGGGCAATCCATCTTAAGGGTGAACAAAAGCTACAACCAGCCACAGGTAAAAACTTCTCAATTTGCTTCAAGAATGGATGACAATAGAAATTACAATCATTTGGCTGGTAGATTTGATAATCGCAGAAGTTTCTTCAATGGCCAATGTTTCTCTTGCCATAACTTTGGTCACAAAGCAGCTCAATGTGTTGCTTATAAGACAATCATGACTAGAGAAGCTCAAAAGCAAAGAAGTATGACTGGGATTACCAAAAGGACCTATAACAACTTTTCAGCCCTTGAAAATGAAATCGAATGTTCTATTTGTAATAACTTCAATCATGAAGATTCTGAATGTAGGAGCAGGTTTCGGTAGACAAAGGAACAAGCCTCAAGCACCAAAACATGGAGAATAAAGGAACCAAAAACAGAAAGATGTGGGATAGCTTTTTATGCAGAAGGACAAGAAAATCTATGGTAAATCGACAGCGGATGTTCGAAGCATATGACAGGTGATAAAGAAAAACTTGAATCATATACTGCTTTAGAAAAGGGAAAGAAAGTTTATTTTGGAAATGATACCCCTGCAGCGATAAAAGGAAAAGGCACTTCTCAGTTGAAAGAAAAGGTCAAAGCTGGAAATGTTTTGTATGTTGATGGCTTGAAGCATAATCTACTAAGTGTCAGTCAGATGTGCGATCAAGGAACATAGGTAATATTTCGATCAAATGGATGTAGTGTTCGTGATCTTGATACAGGAAAAACAGTGATCAAAGGCAGAACAACTCCAAATAATCTATACATATTTGAAGAAGGACAACAACAATGTTATTTGAGCAAGGATGATGAACATTGGTTATGGCACCGGAGGTTGGGGCATCTAAGCTTTTCACAAATAAGGAAACCATGCAAATACCAGGCAGTTCGTGGTCTTCCAAATATCAAAATTCCAGACAACACCATATGCAAATCATGTCAATTTGATAAGCAAACCAGAACTAACTTCCCTGAGAAGGAAGGATCAGCCAGCAGGCCTCTTGAACTAGTCCATACAGATGTATGTGGTCCATTTAGGACAAGGCCACCTCGAGGAGAAGAATACTTTATATTATTCATTGACGACTTCTCCAGGATGGCTTGGTTGGGACTTATGAAACACAAGGACGAAGCATTCGAAAAATTCAAATCTTTCAAAGCCTTGGCTGAAAACGAATCAAATCACAAAATTAAGTGCCTCAGGTCCGACAGAGGTGGGGAGTTTACCTCAAATGAATTTTTCAATCTCTGTGAAGAACATGGAATAAGAAGGGAATCCTCTACAGCTAGGACTCCTCAGCAAAATGGAGTGGTGGAAAGGATGAACAGAACAGTCCAACAAATGGCTCGTGCTATGCTTGATGAGTCTGGGACTCCCGCAACCTTCTGGGGTGAAGCTGCATTTGCTGCGGTTGTTATTCTCAACAAAACAAATGTCCGAGTGAACATCACTCAAATTCCTCATGAGCTCTGGTATGGTGAGACTCCTTCGGTAAAGCATTTCAAAATTTTTGGGAGCAAATGCTATATTAAGAATACTGATGAACAACTTGGCAAACTTGAACCTAGAGCAGATGAAGGCATTCTCCTTGGTTATTCTCCCCACAGCAAAGCATATAAGTGTTACAATAAAAGACTTGGAAGAATTGTTGACAGCATCGATGTAGTGGTTGATGAAAAAGGATACATCCCTAGGCAAGTAAATCATGAAAATATCGAAGAGGATGAAGACTACTCTCCAAATCAGACAAATGATGAAGAAGACCCTCAAGAGGCACCTGAGGAGCAAATAAGGATAGAAGAGAAGACTCCATCTAGGTACGTTCAGAAGAATCATCCAGAATCTCAGATTTTGGGGCAGAAAGAAGCAGGTGTACAAACAAGAAGAACAATTGCAGAAGCCTCAAGCTATTTGGCATTGCTCTCCTCCACTGAACCACAAAATGTAAGAGAGGCATGCAAAGATGAATGTTGGGTCAAGGCGATGGATGAAGAACTTGAGCAGATCCAAAAGAACAACACTTGGGAGTTGGTTCCTAGACCAAAAGATAAGAATGTCATAGGGACAAAATGGATCTTCAGAAATAAGTTGAATGAAAATGGGGAAGTAATTAGAAACAAGGCCAGACTTGTGTGTAAAGGGTATGCTCAACAAGAAGGAATAGACTTTGAAGAAACTTTTGCTCCTGTTGCTAGACTTGAGGCCATCCGAATGTTCCTTGCTCTCTCAAGCTTTCAGAAGTTCAAAGTTTTTCAAATGGATGTGAAATCAGCCTTTTTGAATGGGGACTTAGAAGAAGAAGTGTACATTGAGCAACCAGATGGTTTCATCCTTGGGAATGATCCAAATCTTGTATGTAGACTAAAAAAAGGCTCTCTATGGTCTTAAAAGGCTCCAAGGGCTTGGTACTACCATTTGGACAAATATCTTCATCAACAAGGTTTTTCAAAGGGATCAGCAGATAGCAATCTTTACATAAAAATTGAAAATGACAAATTGCTAATACTTGTTGTGTATGTAGATGATATTACCTTTGGCAGCAATGAAGAAGCTATGAGTCAAAGATTTGCCTTGGTGATGCAGAAAGAATTCGAAATGTCTTTGCTTAGAGAACTGACATATTTTCTTGGTTTGCAAATCCAACAAAATGAAGGCGGTATCTTCTTGTCTCAAACCAAGTATCTCAAGCAGATTTTGAAGAAATATGGCATGGATGATGCAAAACCAGTTTGTACCCCCATGGTCACAGGATGTAGCCTCAGTGCAAATGATGAATCAGCAGCAGTGCATCAACCAACCTACAAATCTATGATTGGAAGTCTACTCTATTTGACAGGTACCCGACCATACATCATGCATGCAATGGGAATAGTTGGAAGATTTCAGGCAAATCCAAAGGAAACTCATCTTCAGGCAGTCAAGAGAATCTTCAAGTACCTTCAAGGAACTCAAAACTATGGCTTATGGTATCCTAGAGATACAGATCTCACACTTAATGCTTACACAGATGCAGATTGGGCCGGAAGCGAGGATGACAGGAAGAGAACAAGTGGTGGTGCGTTCTTTATGGGTTCCAGATTAGTATCTTGGTTCAGCAAGAGACAGAGTTCGATTGCTTTATCTACAGCTGAAGCGGAATATGTGGCTGCTGCATCTTGCTGCACTCAACTTCTTTGGATGATGCAGACCTTGCAGGATTTTCAAATCACTTGTACACCACCTATCTCCATCTTATGTGATAATCCAAGTGCAATCAGCATTTCAAAGAACCCAGTCATGCATTCAAAGACCAAGCACATACCGATCAAGTATCACTTTCTCCGAGAACAAGTGTTGGAACAAAAGGTCAAATTGGAGTATGTTCCTTCTAAGGAACAAGTTTCTGATATTCTCACCAAACCACTGCCCAGGGAGACATTTGAATACCTCAAACAGAAGCTGGGAGTAGTTGATGCATCATCTTGTTGTTAAATCTTGTCTATTTTAGAGAAAAATGGGTGTACGCGTGTTGCATGAGGAGGATCCGCGTACATACGCCGGTTTGTGCAGAGACAGTCGCGTATATGGAGATTTGATGGATATCAGTAGGGACAGGCTCTGGTTGAAGATATTTTGATATGGGTCTGACAGAAACCATCCGGCACAGATTCAGGGGGAGCAGATAAACTTCTAATCATGCATTGTTGGCATTATCTTAGAAGCTTGTGGTTCTAAGCTGTTGTTGAGCTCAGGTGGAACAAAGGCAGAGGGAGAACATAAGGAAATATTGGTTGCTGATCTGAATGGTGATTGATTGTTGTTGCTGCTATCAGTTATTGGTATCTTTCATAAGTATGTCGTCTCTATGTCATGTATCTCTTTTATGGTGGCAAGGTCATGTAACGGCCTATTTTGGTTTCCCCACTATGCCTGGGACATGTAATGATCTTGGTTGTCATATGTAAATTTCTTATGTATCCCCACTTGGTTGGGTGATGGATGTATGTATTGAGTCTTTTGGTGATAGGAAGGTCTTTTATGATATATAAGTCATGGTTCTTCTTGAAGAACATCTTTTGCAGATCTTGCCTACAGTCAGGGGGAGCATGGTCAGCACAGCAGAGCAGAAATTTCAGCCTGTACTCAGGGGGAGCACAACCCTTTGCCCTTGATGTCAAAGGGGGAGAATGACTTTGAGGATTTTGGGTTGCCATCAAGTCCAAAGGGGGAGATTGTTGGCATTATGGCACAGGTTTGGAGCTATGGCACAGGTGTTGTCCTTGATGGCAACTCTCTTTGGTAACGAATCTCAGTTCAAGCTTTCAGAATGAAGGAAAAGGCATATACGCATGTTCATCTAGACGAAGACGCGTATACACGCAGGTTAGACGTCTAAAAGACGCGTATGCGTATACACGCACTTTCATGCAAGGAAAAGCGCGTATATGTTGGAGAACTTACCCTTGGTCCGTGGTAGTTAGTCCTTGGTATTTGAACCTATGGTTTTGGACCGTGGTACCTCGTCAGAAGTGTTGACCCCAGGTATTGGGTCCTTGGTATTGGTTTATTATGGTTTTGGACCGTGGTATTGTGGAAGGCCTAAAACTATAAAAGAGGAAGGAGATCATGTGGCAAAAGATCATCTGAATTATTATTGAATATCTGATAAAGTGCTAGATCTGAAATATTGGTGATTAAGGTCATGGTGCAGATCTGGATCTGAATGAAGGAGGAACCTTAGCGCAAAGAAGGATAAGTTCTATTGATGGGTCATAATCTCTTGGCTTAAATGATAATATCTTTGCATGATTTTGATCTGTTATATATGGCGCATGCGTGATCTATAAACCTGATAATCTGGGTTAATCAGTGCCTGAATATTTGAAAGAGTGAATTATCTTTTGTAGATCTGTACGCAGGTTCAATTCAGCTTAGGCACGTATATACGCAGGTTCAATGAAGGAAAACGGCGTATACGTAGGTTGTTCCATACTCAGAAGCGTATGCACGCAGGTTTCAGGCTATTAAAGTAGCGTATATATTTTGAGTTATGATCTTGTTGCTTCTGTTTATTGTTGTAGTGTTCTGGGTTCAGATTTGGTGTGTGGTTACTGTTACTGTGATCTGGGTACAGTTGTCAGAGAAGTGTTTATTTTGATTCAGTTTTTGATTGGTGAGAAGGTGATTGGTTAATGCAGAAATTCTTGATGTTTGATTGATGTTATTTGTGGATCCAGTATGAAAATTTATGAAACGTGGTCCCTGAAAGAAAGAGAAGGTTGTAGCCTTCTGTAGACCAGCACCTACGTACTAGTATCTTGGCTAGTGCAAGAACTAAGGGGGTTGTAGCTCCCTTCCAGGAGAAGCTGGAAAACGAGAGAGGGTTGTAGTTCTCTGCAGGTTGCAGCCTGCGTACTGGTAAAGTACTGCACCAGTACAATTGTAAAAAGAAGTTTCTAATTAAAGAGAAGATAGAGACAAATTGCAGCAGGTGGTTTTCACCCACATTGGGTTTCCACCTTATATCTTGTGTACTTGTGTATGATTGCCTTCTGCTCTATTTTTACTGTTCCTGGTTACTGGTTAATTGATTCTAATACACAGATTAACAATCAACATCTAACAGATAAAGTAAATTATAAGTTTGCATTGTATACGCGGTTTTATTTCGACATATTTGCGTATATACGCGGGTTTAATTAGTTGAAGTAGCGTATATCATCTGAATTTGAAAAAGGGAATATTTGACTTGATAATACTAATTCACCCCCCCTCTCAGTATTATTTCCAACAGATCTGTGCGATATCGAAATAGTAGAATCAGAAGGACAACGCGGAGTCATTGGACCCAAGCCAGAGATACCAAATAGAGTGAAGCCAGTAAAGACTAAGAAGGTGAATATAGGATCAGAAGAAGAACCAAAATTCACATAATTGGAGATTATTGGGGCAAGGATACCCTTAGTAAAGTTGCAGAATTTCTTCATGAATATCAGGAGTTGTTTCCCACTAAGTTTTCAAAAATGAAGGGTATAGTAGGAGATTTAGGAGTTATGAATATATCTCTTAAGCCTGATGCGAATCCAGTCAAGAAAATACCTTACATATTGAATCAAAAATATAAAGAGAAAGTAAAAGCTGAGTTGGATAAGATGATAGTAGTAGGAGTCATTAAACCCGTGGAAACATCAGAATGGGTAAGTCCCATGGTTGTACAAAAAAAGGAAACTCAAGGAGAAATCAGGATTTGTGTGGACCTAAGGAAATTAAGTGATGCATGCATGGATGATCCATTCCCTATGCCCTTTACGGATGAAGTGATGGATAGCATAGCAGGACATGAGGCCTACTCATTCACAAATGGATTTTCTAGCTATCATCAGATCAATATTGCAACAGAGAACATGCATAAGACCACATTTTCAAAAGAGTGGGGCTCATATCAGTATACAATGATGCCTTTTGGGTTGAAGAATGCCCTTGCTATATTTTCAAGAGTTGTGGTCACAATATTCAAGGAGTACATACACAAATTCCTCGAGGTATACTTTGATGATTGGATAGTATTTGGACTGTTGAAAAAGAATGTTGTGAGCTTAAGACTTATGTTGGATACATGTATGCAGTACCGGATCTCATTGAACTTAAAGAAATGTATATTTTGTGTTTCTTTTGGTATAATATTAGAGCATGTTGTGTGTAAGCAGGGTTTGATGGTGGATCCCACGAAGATAGTTGTCATTGTGAACTTGCCACCACCAAAAACAGTGAGACAATTGTGCACTACATTGGGACACACTGGATATTACTGGAAATTCATTAAGGGGTATGCGCAAATAATTTAGCCAATGGAGAAAATATTGAAGAAATATGTGACTTTTCAATGGAATGAAGAATGCCATAAAAATCTTGATATATTGAAAGAAAAGATGGTAACTGCGCCTATCTTGGTTTTCCCAAACTGGAATAAGGAATTTCATGTTCATGTGGATGCTTCATGCATAGCTTTAGGAGTGGTATTGGCATAGCCGGATGCAAGAGAAATCGATCACCCTATAGATTTTGCAAGTAGGAAACTCTCTAAATTAGAGAAGAACTATACAACTACAGAAAGGGAAGGACTAGCTATGGTATATGATTTACAGAAGTTTAGACATTATTTGTTGGGATCACCTTTCAAGATGTTTACATATCACTCTGCACTAAAGTATTTATTCAATAAGCCTATTTTAGGAGGAAAATTTTGCGTATGGCTATTATTATTTCAGGACTATGACTTTGAAGTTGTTGTTAAGCCTGGAAGAACAAATGATGGACTTGATCATTTTTCAAGGTTGGAAACAGGAGAAGAACCAACGAATATAGAGGATAATCTTCCTGATGCGCAGTTGTTTGCAATCAGGATTATAGATGATCACTTCACATACATTATTTAGTTTTTGGCTACAGAAAAGGCCCCTACAGAATACACTACGCAACACAAGAAGGAGTTGGTGGCAAAAGCAACTGATTTTTCAATGGTAACAGGACATTTGTATAAGATGGGACCAGATGAAATACTGTGAAGGTATGTCCCCAAACATGAAAGACATACTATTTTGGCAGAAGCTCATGGAGACATAGTTGGTGGACATTATGCAAGGAAGGCTACTGCGTAGAATGTTTTAAGAGCAGGATTATGGTGGTCCACATTACACAAGGATGCAAAGGAATATCGTCAAGCATGTGGTTCATGTCAGAGAATTGGGAAGCCATCAAGGAGGGATGAAATTCCATTGGTCCCATAGGTGACATTGCAGGCCTTCGAAAAATGGGCCATTAATTTTGTTGGAGCTATCAACCCACCTGGGAAGAAGATTGGTACAAGGAATATAATCAAAAAAACTGATTATTTGACAAGGTAAGTTGAGACACAAGTAGTAAGGGATTGCAGTGCAGAAACTGCTGCGAAGTTTTTATTTGAGTATATTTTGTCCAGATTTGGGTGTCCAAAGATCTTGATGAGTGATCAAGGATCGCATTTCCTGAATAAGACCATCGAGGCGTTGACTGAATAATTCCAGGTGTATCATCAAAAGAGCACCCCAAGGAAAATGGCACAGTCGAAGATTTTAACAAGATTTTGGAGAATGCACTAACCAAAGTGTGCAATGTGAACAAACATGACTGGGATCTAAGAATTCTAGGGGTGTTATGGTCTTATAGAACCACATGTAAGAAGTCGATAGACTAGACACCTTTCAAGTTGGTTTATGGGCAAGAAGTTGTGATGCCATTAGAATATATTGTGCCAAGCTTATGGATTACAACCTTTACAGACATGGCTGAGCCTGATGTTATCACCTGGATTGAACCTCAGGCTGAAGGAAGGCAATGCCAGGGTAACCACAAACCACGCTTAACCAAGTAGCAGCCCTACTAGGCCAGGAGATGGCTCTCTCCATAAGGATCTCAGCCAAGATGGCTGGATCAAGAAAATGATAATAGGCTAGGTATAGTAGCACAAGGTTTGATGCGATTTTGAAGGGTTTTGCTGGATTAGGAGGAGCCAAACAGTTAGGGCAAGGAAATTAGGTCAAAATTACAAGGTGTTCGATGGGGCAAGGTAGGCACAAGGCTCAGCACTCTAGGGTTTGATGGGTGAGGTGAGTCAAGATAGGTGAGGATCTAGAAAGAGCATGTAAGCAACATGGATTCTTCCTAAACTGAAGAAAACATAGACTGTGAATATTTTCCCAAAACAGAGCATAAATATTATGGGTTCTGCCTATCAACTTGAAAACATCCACTTAAAAGCAATGAAATGATTCATGAAGTAAAAAAACATTTTAACATATGATCACAATAGACAAAACCGAACTAAACATCATCCCACATGGATCCCAAAGAAATAGTTGCAACTTTTCATTAATCTCCTATTGAAAACTGATACAAAATGATGTCTACTCAAAGCATAAGCATCCAACTAAGTCCAACCCTTTACAATGAGAAAGAAAAATAAGATATAGAAATTAATTCAACCTCCTCCCATCCTCAGGGGTCGAATCCCTAAGATGAGGAACTAATCCATCAAAAACTGAACAAGAAACTAGAATCTAGGCAACCTAACAACTTGCCTCTAAAAGGGAGGAAACTGATTCACTTTTCCTCAAGATAACTTTTGATCTAATGAATCTACCTTCAAGTAAGTTCTATCCATCATATTTACATGCCTAGTCACCATTTACATCAGTAGAAACATCATTCATGAGAGAAAACCCAAAATTACAGTCATGGCAATGTGAAGTGAAAATTCAACATAAAATTGTCCTATGCGCAACACTTTGTGCACGACCATTTTGGACGTCTTACCGGTGTCCAAATTGATCTCATGATAGCTCATTGGAAATCCAGTCCTGTATACTTTCCAAATCTGCCTTTAGTTTCTGATTTGGAGTTGATTTGACCCCTCAAAAATTGATTATCCTAAGACTGCTTCTATGCGCAGTGCCATGGGCAGAAAGGTCATTTTTTTGGTGTTTTTTGACCTTTTGGTTGACCAGTTTTGCTCCAAAAGCTTAAAAAATGCACATGGTGCATGTACTCATAATTTTGAATCCAAAAATTTTGACCATTTCCTTTCTGGATGCCCATAGGAAAAGCATAGCGCCAGTGGTGCTGTGCATAGAGCTAATTTTTCTAAGTCAAAAATTGCAAAATTCTTCAAAAAGGAAAAAATTCTCAAAATTTATGGGGAACACCGTCATAAAGTGTTTGGGTTAGCCAAGGAAGCTTCAGTAAGCAACCTAAGCCTATCACCCTCCTTTTCTCCTTTGATTTCTTGTTTTAGCCTTGTCTTCATTTGCTTGACTCTTATGTTACAAATCTTGTTCCGGGTCCTGTAATGGCAAGACATGTGCCTGGTGATTTGATTGTCCCTATTGGCCCTTTATAGCAACTTCTCCAAATACAAATTGACCTTGTCAAGCCAAGTTTCTCTATCCTCCTCAATCTCCTTTTCAAGCCTTTGTTTTGTAGTCAAGGTGGTTGGGGTTTCTTCCTCTTGCATTACTGATTTTACTTTGTCACCTTGCCTCTTTGCTTTGAGAAGTTCCAGCTCCATGCGCACTTGTTTTTCACTTAGCTGCTTGTTCTCTTACTCAAGGTATGAAATGAAATACTTAGCTCTCACCAAGTTGTCCATCAATGCTTGGATCTGTGCATCTTTTTCCCTTATGGTTATATTTTCATTTGTTGCCTCATCTTGAGCCTCCAAGTTGACTATCTCAATGCCATGATGAATATTTGGCTGCTATGATCCATCATGTTCCATCAAATCAAATTCCCTTTCCTCTTCATCATTGAGGCTTTCCTCCAACTTCTTTTCTTTCCCTTTATGCACCTATTGTACCTATTGTGTTGATGAAGAAGGCAAAGCCCCTTCCACAGTTTGTGGAGCAAGCATTTTCCTATGAGCTAATGAAGAATACAAGGCCCCTTCCACATTAGGTGGAGTAAACACTTGCCTATCCACTGCAAACAACTTTTTATCCCCTCTCTAATATGTTTTGTAGGTTTCTGACTTCTCAACAACTTTAGTCTCTTTAGCCTTCTCACTATTCTTTACTTTGGCACTATTAGAAGGACTTTCTACTTCTTAAGGCACCAGCGGAGGAATCTAAGGACCATTGAAGATGTCATTGGAAATAAATGTATCCCAGGAGATGTTGAGGAGGTTGATATGACGTAGCACAGTCATCTTAATCAAGGAATAGTGATAGATACTATTCATCTGCTGGGGGTATGGCTTTTTCTATACAATGTAGGCCATATTCTCAATGTTCCTGAAAAAGAAATACGAGATGTTCATCATTTTCACTCTTGTGAAGTGCATAAGAAGCCTAATATGATAGGTGTACAATTTGGAAAATTTGCCTTCACATGTAAAATACTTCATAATGATCATAGGGGCATACTTGTCGTCAAGGAACCTAAAAGGAAAGGTCCTCTTCTTTTCATTCTTGTACCTGGGTTTGATGTATGGCTAATAATAGTGCTCATCCAAATCTTGTGCTTTATACCATTTTTCCCCCACATTCATAATCCTTGTAGCATTAGCAATGATGGAGGATGAAACTGTGAATGTCACCCCGGCAATAGTTACCTTGTTATCACAGAGATTGGCTACAAAAATCTTGGTTAGCTCAGGATGATGTTGAACTCTTTGTACCTACTCACAAAACTCATAACACCCTAGATGCCGAAAACAAGAGACTATCATATGAGAAGCCTGTAACTCTCTGATGTTTGATGGTTCCTCTTTGATAATTTTGCCTCCCTTATGTGGTTTTCTTTGATGCTGAGGTTCATCTCCCATGCTTTCATTACCACTGTTTTCCTCCTCATAATCTCTATCCTCTGTATCCATGTCTTTTGAATTTGAAACTTTAGAAACCCTAGAGAAGGTAATCAACAAGTGAGTTATGGTGAAAAGGGATAGGGGAAGGGGAGAGGATATTGTGTGATGTAGGATGAGATATGTATGATGTGAGAGTGAGAAGGAGGGTATTTTTTGGTAGGGATTGTTTAGTAAATAGGGGTTTAAGGATTTTGTTTTGGGGATTAGGGTATAGGGGATATGTGTAGGGATTTTGTTTGGGGTATTAGGAAATAGGGGATAGGTGTAGGGATTTGACAAAAAATGTGGGAATAAGGGATAAGGTAAACAGGGAGGGTTTTTAGAAAACCTAGGGTTTGAAAATTTAAATAGCAAACAAAATTCAAAATCGTGAAATGAGTGCCGGGAGGAGGGTTCAAGTTGTTAGTGTCAGTGTCTTCACACTGCCATCAATGATCAAAATCTACTCTTTTGCATTTCATAGTAGGAGTCTCATATTGGTGAGTTTGCATTCTATTAGGTCATGGATTCACTGATGGTAGGGTTTACTTCAATTTTTCCCTCATGATCTGTACTTGTTGATCCTCTTTCATATATATCAGTCATGGCTCATGTTCACTCTACAGTTTATTTCATTAGGTCTTAGGGTTTGGTCTCATTAGGTTTTAGGGTCCCATCATGGTCAAATTCAGTGATTATATGCCAATAATGATCAGCAAGGACATGAGGAGGCCAATAATGATTGGTAAAGTCATAATTTATCAGTTTGAGAGTTGAATGTAGTTCTCACCTCAAAACTTGTTTTGAGGTGAAAACAGAGTATTATTGTTTTTATCTTCCTTTATGATGTAATTTTATCTTCTCATATGTAATATTTGTTCCCTGTCGCTTCTCCGCATCTTGTGATGTTGTCAAGTACCTGCTACTGCCAAAAAATCAAGTCATCTTGAGCATCAATCCACCCTACAAGAGCAAAAGAAAACAAGCATGGAAAACAGAGTATTAAAAAGACAAATAGACATTACAAAAGTGGGTTTTTCAAAAGAAAAAATTAAAAGGAGGTTCATATATAAACTTATTTTCTTCTATTTCATGCCATTGTGTCATTATGCAAGTTAAAGGAGCCAAGGAGAGAAGAAAAAACAATTTCTAAGCGTCCTTGAGCAAAATAGAGGAAAGCGTTGCGCTTCTGGAAATTTTGCCCGGCGCTGCGCTCCTAGAAAAATCTCACAGTGCAAATTCTAACGGGGGCTGCACTCCTGAGTGGTGGCACTGCACTTAGGCAAGCAATAGTCAAAAACACTCCTAGCCTTCGATTTCTACCAAATTTCCTCATGTTCATTACTTGGCAAGTAAGTATCATTGCCTCACTTGTTTTTTTAGATTGCAATTGTGAAGAATTTCATCATTTTCTATCTCAACTATAAAACCCTAGCTCTTTGATTCTCCCTACTACTCACCCTATAAACTAAACCCTTAATCCCCATCACTTTTACCTTTTACCATCCATTCATTACTCCCTAAAACCCTCTCACTCTCATGTTTTTCCCATAGACTCACTTGCATCCATTCCCCCATAGCCATTTCACATAACACCCATCCCATACATTGTCAAAATTGCAAACTAAGAGAGTCAGCTAAATCATGGATAGAGGTAGTGATTTTGAATATGAGGAGGAGACAACCAGTGATACTTTTGTAGAAAGACATAGGTAGAGAAAGCCTCACAAGGGAGGTAAAATCACAAGGGAGAAGCCCTCCATTCTAAGAGAATTACAGGCTTGCCCACTTGTAGTTTCTTGTTTAAGACACCAAGGATGTTTTGAATTCTGTGAACTAGTGGAAAGAGTTCAATTTCACCATGAGTTGACCAGCCTTTTTGTGGGTCATTTACATAACAATGAGGTGACACTTGCTGGAGTAACCTTCACAATATCACCAGCTATCATTTCAGAGGCCACTATAATCCATAATGTTGGTGAGAAATATTACAAGGGTCAGGACCTTGATGATGATTATTACAAGCCTTACATCAAGCCTCAATACAGAAACCAGGTGAAGAGGATTTTTCCCTTTAAATTTTTGGAGAGAAGGTATGTTCCTTTGATGAGGATTATCATCAAGTATTTCACTTGTGAAGGAAGATTCTCCCGGTTGTATGCTTACCATATTATACTCCTCATGCACTTCACTAGGGTCAAGATGATGAATCTCCCATATTTCTTGTTTAGAAATATTGACAAAATAGCTTACCTTGTGCAGAAGAAGCCATACCCTCAGCAGATGAACAACATCTACCATTACTCCTTGATCAAAATCA
Organism: Pinus tabuliformis; assembly: GCA_031772625.1. NCBI lineage: Eukaryota > Viridiplantae > Streptophyta > Pinopsida > Pinales > Pinaceae > Pinus > Pinus tabuliformis. The sequence continues at coordinate 44,305,965 of CM062807.1, read as the reverse complement.
TTGTTCTTCACCATCTTAGTCTTCTTAACATTCCTTGGGAGACTTTCAATGCTCATGAGATGTTCAAAGGTCCATAGATCCCTTCACCAGTGCATCAAGAAGAAGGTGGGCCTTCTAGCCATGGGGAAACAAGGAAAGAGGTCAAGGAAACCAAAACTATTGAGATGCCAATGTACTTGACATATCAGAGAGGCACAAGGAGACTTTTTTCAGTTGCTAGGCAAGTGTTTGCTCCACAAGGTGTGGAAGGGACCTTGCCTTCTTCATCAGTCCACAGGTAGATGTTATCTCCACAAGGTGTGGAAGGGGCTTTGCCTTCTACATTGACAAAACAGATACAGGTTAAGCAGTTAAGCAAAAGCAAGGAAAAGATGCAGGATGAAGATCTTGGTGATGAGGAGGAAAGAGATTTTGACTTGATTGAGCATTAGGACTCGAGGCAACATCATACTCATTATGGAGATGATATCATTGACTTGGAGGCTCAGGATGAAAAAACCATAAATGACATCATCATTCAAGAAAGGGAGGCTCAAATACAAGTTTTAGTAGACAACTTAGAGAGAGCTAAGTTCATAATCAGATACTTGGAATAGGAAAACAAATAGTTGAGTGACAAACAAGTCCTCATGGAGCTGGAAACGATCAAATAAAACATGCAAATGGCCAAAGAGGCTCATGTCACATTGACTCCCATTGAGTAAGAGATTGAAAATGATAGGGAAACTTGGCTTGAGAGGGTCAACATACATCTTGAAGGACTTATTGAGAAGGCCAAGAGGGATAATAAAATGCTCTGACACATGGCCTACCATTACATGACCTGCAACAAAATTTGTAATATGAGGATTAGGAAGTTAAAGGCTAGGCTAAGGAGAGATTTGAAAGGAAAAAAGGAGCAAGATAGGTTGAAGATGTTGGTTGAAGCCTCCCTAGCCCATCAAAGTAGCTGATGGTGGTGTTATATGTCAAATTTGGGCAAATTTTGAGAAGTTTTTGCATTTTTGAAAATTTTGAAATTCACAACACAAAAATTTTGCCTAGAAGCGCAATGCCACTAGCGCTGCGCTTTTTCCTGATGCGTCCATTGGAGAAAAGGTTGACATTTTTGGATTCAGAATGATGAGGACATGAACCCTGGAAATTTTAAGAAGTTTTGGAGCAAATCTAGATCACCAAAAGGTCCAAAAACTGCCAAAAAATGACCTCTCAGCCTCTTTTTGGACACACAGAAGCAGTCTTGGGAGATTCAAGTTTTGAGGGGGAAAATGACCTCCAAATTAAAAAATTCTAGGTATTCTAGAAACTAGACTTGAAGACATTCCAATGAATTATCATGGGCTCATTGTGGTTAATGGGAAGGCCTTGAAAATCAGGTGGAAAGTGGCACTACGCTTAGTACCAATGGCATTGCGCTTAGGACAATTTTGCTCAGAAAACTAAAATTCGCCTGTTTTGACTGTGAATCTGATTTCTCTCTCCCCATGGATGATTTTCTCAGCAAGTTGCATCAGAAATAATAGTGTTTCAGGAGCCTACCCTTTATTGGTCCTCCCGAGCATTCTTGACCATCCATTTCCTTTAATAAAAATGCATTCTATCCTCGATAGGCTGAGATTTTATAAGGTCCTTTCCATAGATTGTTAAACTTACCATTTTTCCCTTTTTCTTCATTTCGTGCATCCCATCACAGCACTACATCTTCCAGCTGAAACTTTTCTACCTTGGTTTTGTGGTCATAAATTTTCTTTATATTCTCTTGTAGCCGGAAAGTGTTTTGAGAAACCTCTTCCATTGTTTGTTGAAGGTGAATCATTTGATTGATCCAACACTGAATATCATCTTCTTCACGGCCGGCCTCTTGCGATAATTTCATAACCGGGATTGCAAGGGATGTAGGAAACATTATATCAGTACCATAAACCAATTCAAAAGTTGACATACCTATTGATTTCTTATTGCTCACTCTGTCGGCCCACAAAGCATTGACAAGCTTTCGATGCCAATTCTTTTTTTTGCCTCCAACATCTTCTTAATAATGTTTTCCAAGGATTTATTTGAAGACTCGTCTATTCCATTGCCCTGCTGATAGTATGTCGTGGAATTACCCAATGTGATGTTATATTTGTTGCAAAACTCAAACATTTTCTTCGACTTAAATTCCGTTGCATTCTCTGTAATAATATTGTGAGGACAACCAAAACGAGACAAGATATTGGACTCTAAAAATTGAATAATTACCATGTCCGTAGCTTGCCTTGTCGGAATGGCTTCGATCCATTTGGTGAAGTAATCGATAGCTGTCAAAATCCATCTATGCCATGTTGATGATGTAGGATGAATTTCTCCTATGAAATCAAGACCCCACTTTTGGAAAGGTGCATTGACTACAACTGGCTTCAAAGGAAGAGGAAGCAACTTTCTTTTTCCCTGAAAAACTTGACATTCGTGGCAGCTCATAACTGTTCTATATAAATATGAAAACAAAGATGGCCAATAATACCCTGCTCTCAAGATTTTATTAGTTGTTGTTTTCCAAAAAAAGCGACCCCCACAATATCCTCTATGAAAATCATTCATTACCTGCCGAGCTTCATTTTCAACCAAAGAATTAAGAAGAACCCCTCCTGGATCTTTCCAATAGAGAGCACTATCTAAAATGCAAAACTTTGCAGACTTCATTTTTAGTGATCTATCTTTACTTTTTGACATTCCAGGAGGAGGAGAAAGATGTTGAAGAACATATACTATATCAGAATACAAAGGTGAGTTGAGAAACATCTCTGATACCTGAATGAGTGTGCCACCATCTTCGTCATCTGACATTGTTGCAATAAGATTTATATCCAGATCGTGAATATTCGACTCAGCCATGAGTTTTTCCAAGCCTTGACCTTTGATCACTTTCGTGGGCTTAATCTCAAGATCATACTCTAACATTGCTGCTATCCACTTACCTCTTCTTCCTTCTGGATCAGTTTGCATGAGGACATATTTTACAGTCGCATTGGGAACATATGCTATGGTATGCGAATGCAAAATGTAAACTCGAAAATCATTCAATGCCTTTATAAGAGCCAAAGATTGTTTCTCAATGATGTTATAGCGCAGAGAAACATCTCTAATAGTCCAACTGAAAAATGCAATGGGCTGCTCCACCTGATCCTTCTTTTGCATCAACACTGCAGCCAAAGTGTGCTCAGATGCAAATGAAAATATAATAAAATCATGAGTATAATCGGGACTGATCAAAACAGGGGTTGTGGTCAAAGCAAGTTTTACCAAGCTGAAAGATTTCATGGCATCCTCGGTCCATTTCATAGTTCTGTCATTCTTCAACATATTATTTAACTCACACAAATGCTTAGCCAAATTTGGTATAAATCTGTGTAAGAAGTTCATCTTACCGTTGAAGGCTTGGATCTCCTTTTTGTTGCACGGAAAGTCTATTTTCTGAATTGCCTCCACCCTAGAAGGAACAATGCGGATACCATCTTTGGAAACTATATGACCGAGGAGTTTACCTTCCTCCATGGCAAAAAGAATCTTCTTTGGATTTAAACAAATCCCAAACTCCCTGCATTTCTGAAAAACAATCCTCAGGTGGTGTAAATGCTCATCATCAGAACCAAAAAATATTGTCAAGTCATCTATGTAAACCACTAAGTGGGCTTGATTGTGGGGAAAAACTCCACAGTTAAGCGCGCTTGAGCCAGAGGAGTTCTGGGATGGGTGACCTCCTGGGAAGTCCTGGTTACCGGGTGCAAGCCCCGGAAGTGATGATTGATGCTATGTGATTCGTTCTCCACATTTCACTAGTTTCAATCCCACTTCTTCACCCCTGTGAGCATCACCCGATGCAATGAGTGCTAAGTGAACTATTCAAAAATCATGAGAAATTAGTCAGTTACGACTACCTCTCATGGAAATGGTCATACGTTTGAATGACTTACTTAACGCAGTTGAATCCCAAAAATGATATCTAATATAATGCACTGCGTAAATCCCCCATACTTAAATTCAAAAAGAGTCAAGGGATCTCTACTTGAATGGTTCATGAGGCACAATACTTGCTAAGGTTTTGCAAATGGGGTAGCAAGCTAAGTGGGCTTGATTGTGGGGAAAAACTCCACAGTTAAGCGCGCTTGAACCAGAGGAGTTCTGGGATGGGTGACCTCCTGGGAAGTCCTGGTTACCGGGTGGAAGCCCCGGAAGTGATGATTGATGCTATGTGATTCGTTCTCCACATTTCACTAGTTTCAATCCCACTTCTTCACCCCTGTGAGCATCACCCGATGCAATGAGTGCTAAGTGAACTATTCAAAAATCATGAGAAATTAGTCAGTTACGACTACCTCTCATGGAAATGGTCATACGTTTGAATGACTTACTTAACGCAGTTGAATCCCAAAAATGATATCTAATATCCTTCTCGTTAGCGAAAGCTATATCCATAGCCCGCTGAAAAGTGGCCCCGACATTCTTCAGTCCAAATGGCATCTTGGCATACTGAAAAGTCCCCCATGGTGTTGTTAAGGAAATTTTGTCTTGGTCTTTTTCGTGCACCAAAATCTGATTGTAACCTAAGTATCCATCTAGTAGTGACATCTGTGATGCTCCAAATACTCTTTGCAAAATGTGGTCCATCTTAGGAAGAGGATAAGTATCTTTCAAGGATACTTTATTTAGGTTTCAGAAATCAATGCACAACCTTATCTCCCCGGTCTTTTTTCGTACCGGGACCAAATTTGAAACCCAATCAGAGAATCTAATTGGAACAATGATACCAGCTTTAAACAATCTATTTACCTCTTTCTCGATGGATGGCAGCAGCTTTGGGTTCATCCTCCTCAACTTTTGTCTAAAGGGTTTTTTGATCCGGCTTGATAGGAATGGTGTGCTAAATGATGTTCTTGTCATATAATTTCAAATTTGAGTAAGTCCACGCAAAAACATCAGAAAATTCAGAAAGCAACTTAACATACTTAGCCTTTGACTCAGGAGATAATGTTTTTGACAACTTAACAAGCTTGGGCTGGTACGCTATTCCAATGTTTATATCTTCAACTCCTTTTTCAGTAGGAACCAAGGTTGGTTTTCTTGCCACATCATCTTGATCAAACAACTCCTCTAAAGGTATAAGACCTCTAGGAATAACATTATACTTCAGCTATAAAACATCATCTGATTTAACTCAATGTCTTGTTCATCAGAATCACAAACATCATCAATGAAAGCATGCTTAAACTTACCTTCATTCTGCAAAAAGGAATTAATTTCATTGTCATCCCATAAAACTTACCAATATCTCAAATTATTGAGAACAGTATGCCTATGTTTGACATGAATTTCAAATTTATTGCTAGAATTCATTGGAATTTTTAGATTGCTCGTTGTTGTAGCAAGTGAATCAGCAATGATGTTTTGTCTTCTCAGCACCGCTTTCAATGTGTATTCTGGAAACATTTTCAAGATATACAAGATTGCGTTCCTATAAGCTCTCATCCGCATATGCTTCGCTTGATATTCTCCTTTGACTTGTTTAATCACTAGCTCTGAATCACCATAAACAAAAATCCTTTTCGCACCCAGCTTCTTCAAAATATTTAGACCTGTAATCAATGCCTCATACTCTGCTTCATTGTTAGATCAAACAAAAGCTAATTTATAGGAACACACTTTAACATTACTTGGAACTTTTTCTGGCTGAAAAATAGGACTTCCAATCCAAATTCCACTACCTACACCGTCTTTACCCAAAGCACCATCGAAGTCCATGCTCCAAAGGCCATCTTCATCTTCCAAATGTTGGAATTTTTCTTTTGTTTCAATCTTACCTTTGCTGGTTGCTTCATTTTTCTGTTCTTCACTGACTTTTTGCTCCTGTGGAGGTTGCTCAGAAGGAATTGCCACTTTTTTCTTTTCTTGATTAAGAACTTCTCTAAAACCCTCGTAAATTTCAGGTACATCATCTACTTCTATAGTTGAATATCTACATCATTCAATCCACTATCAGTGTACAAAACAAAAGACTCTAAATCTGTATGTACAACATTTATCAGATGATTTATGGGCTTCTCTTTACTAGTGATCATATATTTCATCTTCTTTTCCTGGTACAACTTCCTCAATTGACCGAAAATAGGGATTGTAGCATAAGAGAAGTTAAGTTGTAAAGTGCCTTTGAGTTTGGCTCCCCACAATCTAGACAACATCATGCCAATCCAGGTGGTATATTAGCTACTACCACGTCCATAAAGACATTCTTAGTTGGGATTTGATCTAAGGAAACCACCAAATCTTTGATGAGACCAAAGCAGTGAACTCTACCAGAATCAAATGAATATAAATCATGATATTTTCGGGTGATATCCAGGCCCAACTTTTCCATGATAGCCTTGAGCATCAAATTGTGGGAAACTCCAGAATCAAGCATAGAATTATGAAGAATATACTCATGCAGTCTAAGACTCAAATAAAAGGGCAGGACTTCACTATCTTCTAGTTGACCTTCTATAGCTGGACCAAAAATAAGTTCAGGGTGATCATCCTCAACATTCACCATGTCGACAAAGGATCAATTTGCAGTATTCTAGACACATGTTGTTTGTAATGGCTATTCTAAACAAGATTTTTCAAAGGAATGGAAACTTTTAATTTAGCAATTTCTCTTTCTAAATTAAAAGATGTGATTTTTTCTACCTCTTTAACACCGATTTCCCTCTTATCTGTTTGCTCCTTCATTGCACTTTCCTTTTTCTGATTGTCTTTCTCTTTTGTAGCTGTACTTGTTGATCGCTGATTTACCTTGCTTGGATTCTGATCAGCATGCTCATTTCCTTTTTTTTTATTGTTTGAGAGATCATTCTTTGACTGAACATCCTTCCTCTTCTGAATAGGATTGACTGGTACATGTCTGCTCCTTAAAGGATATTGTCTCTGCTGTGTGCTCAAAGCATTCATGTAACCACGCTGATAATCATCAGATTCGGCCTCCAAAACAACGTCATTTTCTAAGATGTAGTCGTCATCCTTTAGAGTGTCAAAACCTTCTGCATACTCCTCATCTTTGGTCAGAAACATAGGCATACCTTCTACAGTGAAGAAGTTATTTGTTTCAATTACTAGAACTTCCTCCTCTTCTTCTTCCACTCCCTGAACATAATGTTGTTGTAACGGTGTTCTGATCTGTTGTTGTTGTTGCGTTGGTTGTTCTGGTTCTTTTTTCTCTCTTTGCTTGATTCAGAATTGGGGCTATTTCTGCCCTCTAAAGTTTGGGTTCTAGATCTGCGGTTCAGGTCTATCTATGATGGACAACCGGTCAACCATCCTTTCCATTGTTCGAATCAATGTATCCATTTTTACATCTGAAGTAGATGCTTCTTCTTTCATGGTCACTCTTTTCTCTGATCTCATTCTTGCTCTTTTGGCCAACAAGTTCGCTTCTACGCTCACAACATTCTTTTGCATGTCTTCTAGAGTTGTAGGATCACGTTCACGCAAATGATATGCCATATCAACATCAAATCCATCTGGAAACTTAAGCAAAGTCAATCCCTCTGGTGGTTTGATATTTGTAGGGATATCATTGTATACTGCATTAAATCTCACACAATAGTCTTGCACACTCTCACCATGATTTCTTTTGATGTTTTCATATTTGGACAAAATCTAAAGGGGATTCTTCTTCACCTCCCACCGATCTAGGAACTGCCTCTGAAGGATAGGTAGAGTAGTGATAGAAGCTGCTAGTAGGGCTCTGAACCATTTCTAAACTTCTCCTCCAAAACTTTGTAAAAACAACCTCATCATCACATCTTCAATTTCAACTTCATGGAGGTCAAAGAAATCATTCATCTTGCCTACATGCTGTTGAGTTGTAATAGTTTGGGTGTCGTCGAAGAAAGGTATTTTGGTTTGGTAATCAAGGGGCATGGCACCAGGATTTTGAGGAAAAACAAGGGGTGCATATCGGGCAGCCATAACTGGAGGTGGGGGAGGTGGTGGATTTAAAACAAGGATTGGGATATTCGGTATAATCAAAGGGGGATTAATGATAGCTTGAGTGGTGTGAACAATCTGTGAAGAAGAAGGCGGAGGATGAGAGATTGTTTGAGTGGTAGTAGATGCAATAGAATTATTTCGAAAATCGAAATATGGTCTATGAATCTTATTTTGCACCCAAGTGTTTAAGTTTGAAGAGAGGTTCTGCAAATGATCAAGAGTGTGAATAAGTTGTGACCCTGATTTATTGTGTGAAAACAAGTCTTCAACAGGGTTATGAAGAGATATAGAGGAATCAACAACTGTCTGATCAATCCAACTTAAATATTTATTGCGAAATAAACTCTGCTCAAAATTAATATCAAACTCAATGTCTTGCAAAGTGTCTAACCTTCCCAGGAGTGAATTAACTCGAGGAATGAAATCCTCACTTGATTGTTCTCCAGCTAAACTAGATTTCTCTGCAGCTTTCTTAGATTTTCACCCAATTTTATGAGGATCACTGACAATGGTTGGAGGATTCGGATCTGGATTGGATCTGGTGTACTTTCGGGAAGCCAATATGTCTAATTTTGAAATTTAAGATATTGCTTTACAACTTTCCAATTCAGCCTATTAAATTCTAAAATTAATCATCCACAAGCTTAAGAATTCAAATAAAAAAACTTACAGGGGTGATTAACTTCTAATATTTCGTTTCCCTAGTATGGTCGACACTATGTTATCACCTGGATTGAACCTCAGGCTGAAGGAAGGCAATGCTAGGGTAACCACAAACCACACTTAGCGAAGTAGCTAGCCCTACTAGGAGAAGAGAGGGCTCTCTCCTTAAGGATCTCAACCAATACGACTGGATCAAGAAAATGATATTAGGCTAGGTATAGTAGCACAAGGTTTGATGTGATTTTGAAGGGTTTTACTAGATCAGGAGGAGCCAAACAATTAGGGCAACGAAATTAGGTCAAAATTGTAGGGTGTTCGATGGGGAAAGGTTGGCACAAGGCTAAAAACTCTAGGGTTTGATGGGTGAGGTGATTCAAGACATATGAGGAGCTAGAAAGAGCATGTAAGCAACATGGATTCTTCCTAAACTGAAGAAAACATAGACTATGAATATTTTCCCAAAACAAAGTATAAATATTATGGGTTCTGCCTATCAACTTGAAAACATCCACTTAAAATCAATGAACTGATTGATGAAGTACAATTTTTTTTTAACATGTGATCACAATAGAGAAAACTAAACTGAACATCATACCACATGGATCCCAAAGAAATAGCTACAACTTTTCATTAATCTCCTGCTGAAAACTAATACAAAATGATGTCTACTCAAAGCATAAGCATCCAACTGAATCCAAACCTTTACAATGAGAAAGAAAAGGAAGATATACAAATTAATTCAACCTCCTCCCATCCTCAGGGGTCGAATCCCTAATATGAGGAACTAATCCATCAAAAACTGAACAAGAAACTGGAATCTAGGAAACCTAACAGCTTCCCTGTAAAAGGGAGGAAACTGAGTTCTTATATATGAATGCAAAATTCAATTAGGTATGAGACTTCCATGAACCACTCGACCATATATTGGTTGAACCAAATATTTATTTCATCCAATCACCCTTGTGCCATATTCCAAGATTGAATGTCAGACTCAAAACCAAATCAAACCAGGTTTCCTCAGACTTATAGCAATCCCCATCAAGTCACTATGACCTAGACAAGCATGGATGCCACTAGATTTTTCCACCTACATCGTGAGGAATTTCTCTGTCTCCTAGTCTCTAGGATTTACCGTATATCCCACCATACAACAATTGAGGACTCTTATGCCTAATCAAGACTCCACCCTCCGGGCATTACTGTATATCCCGTCATTCACCGGTCAATGATTCCTAGGCCTTATCGAGGGTACACACCTTTATGATTTGCCATATATACAACCATTCACTAGTAGAGGATTACTAGGCCCACCAAGGCAGACAAAATTTGGCTTTACTACAATCACAATCCGGTCCAGGGATTCCTAGGCCTTGTGTTCTTTCTTTCAGAGACCACCTCACCCAATTTCGAAACCATCTGACGATCTAGCTTAACCAGATAAAAGAGAATCCATCACACCATGGCTATCCGAAAATGGAAAGGAAAGGTTGAAGAACACTGCCACACCCGGAAAAACCCATGCTAATGACAACAAGAGAAACAAATACTCACATGTATGTACCATGCATTCCAAAATTACTAAGGAAATCACACACGCAAATCGATACCTGCAAATAATCCTGATGTAGCTGCTAGATGTTGCTCTTCCTTGCTTGATATTTGCTTTCCTTTGCCTTCTTGGTCCTTCCTTTTCTTTCCTTGATCCAATGCTAGAGTGCTCCAAGAATGATATCTGTGTCCATGAGTGAGAGAAAGAGAGAGAGAGAGCTCCAAAATTGAACTAACAAAATGTACCAATTGATCCTCTGAAGCCTTTTTATTAATGAGCCCTCTATTTTCTTCAATTTCCATTATTTTCCTTCATTTCCCCCCTCACATGCAATCTATGACCTTTCACCTTCATTTTCCCCTAATTTGCATTATTTGTATAAATAAAATCCCAATTAATGCTACTTTGTCTTTCCGAAGCCTTTTCCATTGCCTTTGCCACTTTTCTTAGCCATAATAAACCAAATGAACACCCACACTAGGATGTTTTGCCCAATATTCAACGTGGAATATGTGTCCCATGACCTTGGTTATTATTTTGACTTTATTAAATTGATTACATGGAATTTTGACCAAGGTTGTTACAACTCATTCATGATGTCACACCTATTCTCACATGTCCATTCTGATGCACTGAGTGTATCAAGTGTCTCATGAGTTATACATTGGAATAGCTTAAATGGAGGTCTCATATTAACTTTTCCTTGTTTAAGGCTTACAAATTCCAACTCATATGCATTGAAAACCATCATATAATCAAACCTTTGTTCAAAATATCTATTTGAGGGCATTCTTGTATACTTTCAATTACCGTTTTCATGCCATCTAAATCTTTTTGCACTCTGTCAGTTTCCATTGTTGTATATGATTCACACACCTCCTTATTAATTTTAATAGTATGTTGAGCAATGAAAAATACTAGACTTATTCTCATAGTTAAAAAACAATTTAAGAGTGATATGGGCTACCTTCAAACTTGTACTACTCAACCACATTTTATTTGTTCAAAGAAGATCAACTTGCATTTTTTTCCATTTCATACATTAATAGTAACTCCATCTTGTCTCAATGCTTTCCCATGACTCATTATCAAGGCATGAATTAAATATTTTGGGGGTTGGTACCTTTATGAACCATACAAAATGACCACGGGCTTGTTTTGTTCACTACATGACCATATTTTGTTCATTTCAGAGAACTTATAGCAATCTTATTACCTAGGCGCGTTCAATCAACCTGGTTATAGATCCTAAGTTTTGTTTAGTTTTCACGTGGAAAACGATAAGTGGCATCCAATGATTCAACTTATTTTGATATGCATGCATGATAAAGCCCATGATCAAGATTTTGAAAGACATGTTCATCTCATTTTTGTTATGAACTTTTAATCACTCATTTTGTCATATATTTGTTTCAAGCACTTGAATTGTTATATTATATATGATCTATGCAAGTTACTATTTAATTTGGTTTAGTTTTTAACCATCATGTGATTGAAGAAGATGATGTCATATTAAGATTCTTTTCTCTCTACCGTATATGAATTTCTTCAGTAGGGGTTCCACAGGCAATAGGATAGGACAAGGCAAAAGGTAAAACTTGTTTTAGTGTGGAGATAAGAATAAGAGAGTAATATTTTATGTTCACTTCGATGCAGACTCTAGACATCAACTAATTAACTCAAAATGGGCATCTATATCTAGGCGGCCCTATGCCAAATCCTCATGCATCACATAACTCTTCTCTTTAGCCACATCCTAACATATTGGAAATTCCCAAGCCCCATCCACCACCACAACAACAACCTTAGTGGCATGATGGATGGGACCCCAACCCCATCATACTAGCTTCTAGCATTGCTTATTGGCCCTCCAATTCCGATCATGTTAACCCACCACCTATTATAGCCCCAAAAATCCCATCTTTTGTATCTCACATTGATCATGATTACAAACAAGAGCCTCTAATTTCCCATACACATGTAAAAAAGGAGAAACATCATGCATTTGCCCCTGTTGTCTCCTCATCTACACATGCCCCTTTAGCTCACACACATACCAACACAACTAGAATTGAAAATGAAGGAAGAAGAGAGATCTCCTTATTGGACATGCACCCTGAGTTATGCATAGAAAAGAAAAGTGATGAGAAAAGGAAGGTCACTAGTTTAGACATGCATCTAGAGATAATTGGACTATGACATTAGCTTGAATTTATAACTACCTACTTTTTAGGTTTTGATTAATACATGTTTTATGGCAGTGGTATCATTTTTGGTAATGTTGTTATTTCGACCTAAGGGAGGTACAAGGTTTTTCTCATACATGCCATTTTGAAATTGTTGATAAATACTCATATTATATTTTATGATTATGGTGTACATTGTTCGGTGATGCGATAGGATGATATGGTAAATGATGATGGATGATGTTGAAAGTTTTATCACGCTATCATTTATATTATGTTTTTATGGGAGTCATAAGGTGATATATTGAATTATATATTAATGGAAATGAGCCTAGTGGGACCCCACCTATTTAAAATAAATTTAAAAATTATAAAAGTCTCATAAAAAAACCCTTTTCTCCTAAAAATAAAATTTTAACTAAATGAATTTAAAGAAAAGGGAAGTAGTTACCTTGTAACAAATTGAAGGACAATACCAAAAGGAACAAGAAGCCATTGAGGAAAAAATATTTTCGAGAAGTGAAGAGAAAAAAAAAATCTTGAGGAGTGATAAGGAATGGGTGATTTCATCATTTTTCTATTTGTGCATATAAGAGCTCTAATTGAGATGATATTATTGGAAGGGTTCAAACCCGAAATTTTTATTATCTTTCTTCTTTAATTGCACTCAGTTGATTTTGTATGGATATTTAACATCTTTGCCTTCTAAAGGCATTTTCTGGTCCTAATTTTCGCAAAAATTTGAAAAGGCAGTTGCTTGTACACTCATTTTTTATCGAATAAAATCAATTTCTTCACTCTTTTATATTGGGCACATATATCTTTATCTTTTTGGAATATTGTTTTTAAATACTGAACATATTTGTGGCATGTTGCCTAGTCTTTGGCTTTCATATGTCATAATACTTAACACATGCACAAACTTTTTAGGTTGTTGGTGTAAACTTTTAAATTTGCCTATAATTTTTGTTAGTTTACCGTACATATAATGGAATTTATTTACTTTCTACAATTGTAAAGTATTGTTTTTTTAGCTGTATTCAAAAGTTTGTTTTATGATTATAAATATTTATAAATTTGTAATATATATTGGTAGGAATTAGACAAGGGCTTTAAGAAATTGGGCTTAGTTCCCATTATCTCACTTAGCCCTGTGAGATTCGAAGCACTGTTGGTGAAGCATTAGAACTTTTCCCTCAATAGAACTCAGTTGCACTTTCTTGGGTTCTTTCCTTGACTAATTTTCATTGTCTTCATTATCCCCCAATTCCCCCCTAGTATGACCTCTGAGTTAGAACTATTATATTCTCTTATTCAAAGTTTGTGTATGAGAGTTACCATAAGGAGCTTCATATTCTTTCTTATATCAGTGGCATGCGCTTCCATCCCCATGAATCTATCTTCTATTGGATCAAGGTTGTTATGAACAAGCTTGTCGGCCATGGTGAGGGTTTTGCAAGGTTCTACTTAATAAAGTTCTTAGATCATTTTTTACCTCCAAAAAAATTCCCTAAAGAAATCTGCTTTGATATCAATATGATTTATAAATTGTTGTGGATATTCCATTGGATAGTTTTTCACAACAAATCATATGAAAAAATTGAAATCTATACTATGAAGTTTAAAATCCCTTAGATTCTATATGTAACTGCCCCTCCCACATTTACCCACTTTTACAAACTCTCCAGGGTAAACATGAGTTGAGTGTCACTGTGATATGATCTACCTCGAAGTTCCAGTTATGGAAGTGGGGCCGACTAACTGACAACTTAAACCATTCCTCAAGGACTACAAACCGCTCAAGAACCTACAAGCCATCCCATGTGATAAATCCTTGAGTTGGAAACCTTTTTCACAAGAGAAACTCCACAAACTTACCCTTGACACTCTATGCATGCGATTGGGAGGCTATAACATCACCCATAGGCCTACCTAAAAGAGGTTATGACCCAAATCCCTCAATTCAGATCATGCGGTCACGATATTATGCCACTTTTCCAGTAAAGCCTCTAGACCACTGCCCGGAACTACCTATAACTTTCTAGAATCATAAATAATATGATAACAGGGCTAACCATACAATTCTTGAACAAAATCTTGACTAGGACATGCTTAGTACTAGATAGACATTTCATTGTACAAATGATAGACATATAAGCTATAGGTCATGACATATATGATCATAAACTTCTTAACTTTATTTGAAAATCACCAAGAAGGCTCAATGCCCTCTCAAGATAGCTGCAATAACATGTGTTATTTCATGCACTCATCAACCATCCAATAACTTATCAAATCATGAACAAGAGCCATAGCTAGAGCACATCATAAAATCAGACATATAACTAGAATACAAAGTATGACAAATCAACCATAATATCACCATAATAACCAGTACAAGTGCTCATAGGCCAAAATAGGAAAATAGCTCATATTAACATATGAAAATGTCAACCGAGTCAGGGACTTCCATGTACGACCCGACCATAGATTGGGTTGAACTAAATCTCTCTTTCATCCAATCGCCCTCGCACTATATTCCAAGCATGAATGTGGGATAATATAGGTTAAACCAAAATAAAACAAACCAAGGCTTCCAGAGGCCACATAACCTCAACTCTCAACCACAATGATTTCACCTAACCGGTCTAGAAATCACTAATACAAAACCAGATTGGTCTCTATCCAAGTTGTCTAGAGCTCTAGGAACTAGTAACTCAACCCACAACCTCTAGGGAACCCTAGTTGTTTTAGGGCTCCAGAGCGTTTGTCCCAACCCGCAAGCTCCAGGGACTAGTAAGTCAACCCATAGCCTCCAAGGGACCCAAGTTGTTTCAGGGCTCCAGAGCATTTGTTCCAACCCATAGCCATAGGAAACCTGAGAACCAATCAGAAAACCAAATGGGGAACCCACTACACCATAGTCATCTAAGAAATGACAAGGAAAGGCTAAAACCACTATCAATCCAGGCAAATCTCCATGCCAATGATAACACATAACCAAGGAATCAAATGCATATACCATGCATACAAAAACCAACAAGGAGATCACACATGCAACCTATTACCTTCAAACTAAGCTTGTTTTAGTTGTTGATCCAAATGTTTCCTTGTGCTTCCTTTCTTTCCTTTACTTGCTTTCTCCAAATACAAGTGAATGCTAGAATTCTCCAAGGATGTTCTAAGTGTGCAAGAGTGAATGAGAGCCAAACTGAACTAACAAAAGTTGTGAAATGTTTCTTTGGTGTATTTTTATCATTGATATTTCCTTTGTCTTCATTTTCCTTCATTTTCCATCTAATTTCCCTTGCATGAAAATGTGTGGCTCTTCATCTTCATTTTCTCCTTGTTTCCTTTATTTTCATAATTAAATGCCATTTATTGCCTCTTTGCCTTTGTCGATTTCGATAGCCATTAAAAATCCACAAGTGATGCCCACTAAAATATTTACCCACTATCCAGGTTGGAATACATGTCCCATGACTTTGGTCTTAATTTTATTCACATGGAAAATCAACCAGGGGTTGTTACAAAGCCCTCCCCCTTAGGGGAACACTATCCTCGATGTTCAATTATGCTTATAACCTGCAAAAGATGTTTCCCATGGAGCTTTATAAGACAATTCGATGCAATATTTACAACAAACTGCTTATTAGAGCTTTATAATGTAGCGCATTACAGTGTTTACAACATACACACACACACACACACACACACACACAAACACATAAACTAAACACATTTTCTCAACCAGCAAATAAAAAATGATACAAAGCCCGCATTTGATCAGCCATCTCCCATGTAGCTTCATTGGGCCCAAAGTGCTTCCACTACACTTTAACATACTCGATTGCTCGGTTTCGGAGCATGAGTTGTTTCTGCTGCAAAGTGCATTAAAGTTTTGGTTGGAACTCTCCCTCTAGTTCCACCTGTAATACATACCAATCAATCACATGATCAACATCCTACACATATCCCTTAAGCAATGAAACATGGAAACATCTTGGACTTTCACTGTTAGCGGTAGTGCAAGTCGGTAGGCCATTGGTCCAATCCTCTTAAGGATCTCAAAAGGCCCATTATACTGAGGTGCTAGCTTGGAACATGACCCAATCCTCAAGGAGCTCCTCTTGGGGTTGATGAGAAAGTACACATGCTCCCCAATTTGAAACTCCTTGAATGCTCTATGTTGATCTGCACAACTCTTCTACCTATCTAGTGTTGCCTTTAAATTATTCTTAATAACCCACATCTCAGCGAACATATCTGGTCCTATCAACACTTTGCTCACTAGATTACTCCAGCTAATAGGCATATTACAACTCTGCCCATAAAGAGCCTCAAAAGGACTCATATTAAAGGAATCCTCATACCCATTAGTATATGCAAACTCTACTAGTGGAATATACTCCTCCCATTTTTGTTTTTGATGCATGACTAACATCCTCAATGTATCCTCAAGTATCTTGTTAACCCCCTTTGTATGTCCATTTGTCTGTGGATGATAAGTTTTATTGAAAGCTAACTCTGTCCCTAAGCCTGCAAACAAACCCTTCCAAAACATGGAAGTGAACTTGGCATCTCTATTTGATATGATCTTCTTGGGAATGCCATGCAACCTCACTATCTCCCTAGTGAAGATTGGAGTTGCCTAACTAGCTGAATTAGTATAATTTACTACAATTAAATGAGTAACCTTGCACAACCTTTCAACCACAACCATGATGGAATCATGCTGCTTCGATGTCCTCGACAAACCTATAATGAAGTCCATGGAAATGACCTCCGATTTCCATTCTAGAATCAGAATAGGCTGTAATAAACAAGTTGGGTGCTTACACTCATATTTCACCTGCTGACAATCCAAACATGTCACAATAAAATCAACCACATCTTTCTTCAAGTTCGGTCAATAGTAAAACTTCTTGATTGTTAACCAAGTCTGTTGATATCCCAGGTGGCATGAATACGGCTTAGCATGAAGCTTCCTCGAGATAATATTCTTGAGCTCATTGTTATCTGGCACATAAATCTTATTCATGAATCCGATAATCCATCTACCATGAGGTGATACTCCTCATCCTTATCACTTCACTCTGTTGTTGCAATCTCTGCTTTAGTTGTTGGTACCTCTCATCATGTTGCCCTACATGCAAGATCTACTCCTGTAAATCTATCCCATAAGAGCTTACAACTGAAATATGATTCACCTACACTCTCCTACTAAGAGCATCTGCAACCCTATTATCCTCACCCTTGATATACCTGATCTCAAAGTCAAACTCACAAAGGGTAGCTAACCATCTAGCTTACATAGCATTCAAATTGGGATGGTTATACAAGTACTTCAACCCATTGTGATCACTCATCAGAATAAACCTCCTGCCAACAAGATAATGTCTCCACATCTTTAATTCATGAATGATAGCTTCCAACACAAGATCATGAGTCACATAGTTCCGCTCGTGCTTATTTAGCTTCCTTGACTCACAGCGTACTACTTTTCCTTCCTACATCAGCGCCCGACCAAGTCCTTCCTTGCAAGTATTTGTACAAACTACAAACTCTTTATCTAGATTTTCAATCTACAAGACTCAAACATTTGTAAAAATTGCTTCAACTGCTCAAAACTAGATGCACAATCCTTAGTTCATTCAAACATCTTCCCTTTTCTCTACAAAGATGTAATAAGATAGCCAATCTATGAGAAGTTTTTAATGAACCCCCTGTAAAAAATTGGTAGTCACATGAAGATCTGACCTCATCCACATTCCTAGGAGTTTGCCACTCCATGATAGCTTTAATATTTTTCAAGCCCACTATTATCCCTTCCTTGGAAACAACATGTCCCAAGCAGTGAATTTGAGACCAAAAGAAACTACACTTGCTAAGCTTGGCATACAACTGATGCTCTCTCAACAATCTGAACATTATTTTCAGGTGCTCTGCATGCTCTTCCTCATTCTTGGAGTATTTCAATATATCATCAATAAACACTATCACAAAATTGTCTAGGTAATGACACAACACACTATTCATCAAACACATGAAAGTGGCTAGAGCATTATTAATACCAAACAGAACCACCAAAAACTCATAATGCCCATACCTGGTATGGAATGCAGTCTTGTTAATATCTTTTTCTTTGTTGTGCACCCAATGATATCTCGATCTCAAATCAATCTTTGAAAACATTGTTGCTCCCTTCAACTAATCAAATAAGTCATCAATCTGCGATAATGGATACATGTCCTTGATAGTCACCTTATTCAATTGTTTGTAATCAATGCACAATCTAAGAGTACCATCCCTCTTCTTAACAAATAGTATTGGTGCACTCCAAGGTGACACACTTGGCATTATGTATCCTTTGTCAAGCATCTCCTTAAGCTACAACTTCAATTCCACAAATTCTGGAGTACTCATCATGTACTGTGCCTTAGATGCTGGAACCTCTCCCTACATCAACTCGATAGAAAATTCCACTTCCCTATGAGGAGGCAACTCTGAAATCTCTACTAGAAACACATCCTGAAATTGTTGCAGAATAGGATACCTCTTCACAAATTCATCATCCTCAACATCCTTCCCTTTGTCACTGGAAATATGACTGCAAATAATACGCATTCCTTCCGACAATTGTGCTTTGCTTGCATAGTTGTAACCGTCCTCACTAATATATGATTCTTCTTTCCCCGCAAGATTCTCCTTTCACCATCATCATCCAGACACTCAATATCCCTATCATAGCAATCCACTTTAGTCCTATGAATGAACAACCAATCCATGCCCAAAAGCATACTATATGATCCCAAAAAGGACATTTATATGTGTTGATGTAGGCATACCATTTAGCTCAAATGCACAAGATCTCACTTAATAATGAACTCTTCTCTTGGTCCTCATAGCCAACTACACCAACCAAGATTTTGCATGCACTTCTTTATTCAAACAACACTTATCCACCAGGTTAGGAATGATATAACTATTATTAGATCCACATTCAATAAAAATCGAAACAAATTGATCACAAAACTTACCTTCTATCCCAATAATGGATGCCTGATGATCAGTCTGTCATTTATCCACCGCTGCATAAATCCAAGGAATACTCTTCCCAACATGTCCAACCGTGTATGCCTCCTACATACTATAAATTTGGGTCCTACCATCCTGGTGCGATGGGAAATCACTCCTACGATGCTCTCCACCACAAGTCCAACATCTCAAAGGCTTTCTGCCATTGCCCTTATTCTGCTCCTCAAGATGAGATCCAAGTCCTTTGTCAACTATATTGAACTTATTATAAGGTGCCACATTCTCCTTGTCACCTGCATCCTGAGGTCTTCCTCGCTTATGAGCCCACTTTCCTTTAGTCTTCTCATTACCTTTCCAATCCCACTTAGCCTCGGACTTGCTCTTACACTGCTCATAACCATGCTTCAGCTTCCTAATGACTTTCCCCAACGACCAAGGCTCATCATACTCAATATGATCTTTAAATGCTAAAGACAATCGATTGATGAACCTTTTGACCTTTATCTTCTCATCCTTGAGGTAGGGTGCATACCTCAAAAACTTTAAAAACTTAGTCATGTAATCTTCATCTGTCATGGAACCCATCTTCAATCCATATAACTCTCTGGTTTTTTCATCATAATATATTTTTGATAAGTGCTTACTCCTGAAGAGTCTTTTAAACTCATGCAAACTAAGCTCCTCTACCCTGATGCCTCTGACATGCTTCACATCTTCCTGCCAAGTATTTGATTTTCCCTTGAGACTGAAGATAGTTATCATGGCTTTCATATTCTATGAATAATCATACAAACTTAAGAACTTATTCATCCCAATTAGCCATGCTTTTGCATCTTCTAGTTACTTCACAACCCCATCAAAATTAGCATTATTTGCATTCTTGAACTCCTCAGAACCGGAAGTAATGATGATGATGTCTCTCAGAACCGGAACTAGAATAAATCCATCAGTGTTAGCCCGCCTGTCAGACGTATCTAAAGACCTTCCACCTCTAATTTTATCGTCTTTGTCCTACCTATATCCTAATCGAGACCTACTACCATATGCCCCATTAGTGTTTTCCTCCTATCCATGATTGATCCTTAACTGTCCCTTCCTCTTCAAATCTGAAAGACTCTGAAGGACGACTGCTCTAACCTTTGCTTTCTTTTCCTAAGCTCTGGTAAGTCTTTCTATTATTATATGGCTTACAACTTCTGATTTTTTGCTTTAAACTTTTCAGTGTATTTTCTATATCAGGAGAGTACTCTTCTCCTTACTACTCAACTGACCTATCCCATTTCATAGAATTAACATGAGGCCTGTAATGGGATTCATGTGAACTGTAGTCCACCATTCTACTCTTCATCTTTGATCTTCTATGTCCTGTAAGCATGTCATGTTAGATAAACCAAATATAGACATAACCAAAATCGTACCTCAGTGTATTTCAGGGGAGGCTATCTCGTCTGCACAAATCAATTCAGATTAGCACGATACAACATCACAAGCATATCAATTCTTACATAAATATCATGACCATAACAAGAAATGACCTACATGATGAACACATAAACAACTAACATGCATGTGTAACGATCACATCTACCCCGAGGTCTAGTGCTGCAACCTCGCTCTGATACCACCCTGTAACGTGGTATCAGGGAACGAAAGGTTGTAGGGAACGAAACCACTCTGATACCACCCTATAACTGCCTCCTCCCACATTTACCCACTTTTACAAACTCTCTAGGGCAAACATGAGTTGAGTGTCACTGTGACATGACTTGACCTCCAATATCTAGTTATGAAAGTGGGGTTGACTAAACAAAAACTTACAGTTGTCCCTAAGGGACTACAGACCACTCAGAAGCATACAAGCCACTCCAGGTGATCAATCTCTAAGATGGAACTCTATTTCATAAGATAAACTCCCCAACCACACCCTTGAAACTCTGTGCATGCGGTTGGGAGGCTATAACCGCACCCATAGGCCTTATTGCATGCGGTTATGACCCAAATTCCTCAGTTTGGAGTATGTGGTCACGAGATCTATGCCACTTTTTCAGGCAAGCCTCCAAACCACTACCCATAACTGCATATAATTTTCTGGAATCATAAATAGCAGGATAACAAGGCTAACCATAGAAAACTTGAAAAAGATCTTGACCAGAACATGCCTAGTACCAGATAGACATTTCGTCAAATAGATGATAAACATATAATCTACAGGCCATGAATGCATATATGATCATAAACTTCTTAACTTCATCTGAAAATCACTAAGAAGGCTCAATGCCCTCTCAAGCTAGCTGCAATAACACTTGTTAGCCCATGCATTCATCAAGCATCCAGTAATTTATCAAATCATGAACAAGAGCCATAGTTAGAGCACATCATAAAACCAAGCATATAACCAACATACAACCAGAATAAAAACTATGACAAATCAGTCATAAGATCGCCATAATAACTGGTACAAGCTCTCATAGACCACAATAGGAAAATAACTCATATTAACATATGAAAATGCCAACCAAGTCATGGACTTCCACATACCACCCAACCATAGATTGGGTTGAACCAAATCTCTCTTTCAACCAATCACCCCCTCACCATATTCGAAACATGAATGTGGGATCATATGGGTTAAACCACTATAAAACCAACTAAGGCTTCTAGAAGCCACACCACCTCAACCCTCAACCATAGTGATTTCACCTAACTAGTTGAGAAATCACTAATACCAAACCAGATTGGTCTCTATCCAAGCTATCTAAGGCTCTATGAAATAGTAACTCAACCCACAACCTCCAGAGAGCCCAAGTTGTTTAAGGGCCTCAGAGCATTTGTCCTAACTCGCAGGTTCCAGGGACTAGTAACTCAACCCACAGCCTCTAGGGGACCTAAACTAATTCAGAGCTCCAAAGCGTTTGTTCCAACCCACAGCCATAGGAAACCTTAGAACCAATCAGAAAAACAAATGGGGAACCCACTATACCATGGTTATCTAGGAAATGGCAAGGCAAGGATGAAACCATTGCCAGTCCAAGAAAATCTCCATGCCCTTGACAACACATAACCAAGGCATCACATGTATATACCATGCATCCAAAACTAGCAAGGAGATCACACATGCAACCTCTTACATGCAAAGCAAGCCTATTGTAGTCGTTGATACAACTGTCTCCTTGTACTTCCTTGCTTCTTTGCTTGATTTCTCAAAATCCAAGTGAATGCTAGAATGGTCCAAGAATGCTCTAAGTGTGCAAGAGTGAATGAGAGCCAAAATTGAACTGACAAAAGCTATGAATTGTTTCTCTAATGCCTTTTTATCATTGATGTCTCCTTTTTCTTAATTTTCCTTCTTTTTTCCTCTAATTTCCCTTGTATGTGAATTTGTGTCTCTTCATCTTCCTTTTCTCCCATTCCTTCATTGTCATAATTAAATATCATTTATTGCCTCTTTGCCTTTGCCAATTTCCATAACCTTTATTAATCCACAAGTGATGCCCACTAAAATGTTTACCCACAATTTAGCTTGGAATATGTGTCCCATGACCGTGGTCTTATTTTTATTTACATGGAAAATCAACCAAGGGTTGTTACGTTAGTTTTCTTAATTACTGATTTTTTGTGTATGCATGAAATAGATAAAAATACACAAACAGAAAAAAGAATAATAAATACAACCACACACCATCCAAAATTAACACAAAGATATGTTAATGAAAACCCTTACAAGAGAAAACTCAGCTAGAAGGTGAGACTGCTTTGCTTGCTTTTCTCTAGTATGGAAATAATGCAAGTACAAAGGAGAAGGCACTCTCTATGGAGTTACATGAGGCCTGTTAGGCTACTGCATAACATTGATCCCATATATTATGTTCATGAACTCCCACACCTAGCTTCTCTATTCTACTATGGAACAAAATACAATAGCAAAGAATGGAACCCCTACTCCTCTTGGTGGCCTGGTTTTAACATAGTTTGATAACCGATAAGGGATTAGATTTGACCTCTTCAACTCTCAACTAGAGTTACAACTTTTACCCTTCCAGAGACCTTCATATTCCACGTGTAATTAGCCCCTTTTTCATGAGTAACAGGGGCTAACGTGGCATCCTCTTGAACCATTATTGTCAAAACGGAAGATCAACTTCCTAAAGGCATAACATTTGCTTACGAATTTGACATCTTTATTGCATCATTTGAAAGATATTTGAGTGTAGAATAATTCGATGGGATATTGCACTAAAGTGAGAGAGTTTTGATCCCAAAAAATGTCATTTAATTCCTCAAAATGGACCTAATTTTTCCTCTTTGAAAGCATCAAGATAGATGAGAAATAACATATTGATCCATTCCAATATCAGATAGGATATTTTCATTTTTTTTGGTAATGAGGTCGTATTGGAAGGACAACTTGTTGTGGTTTTGGATGTTCATGGTAAATTGGATGCCATGTCATTGGATATCAAGTTGAGGTGGGTCAAAAATTTATTGAGATGGGTGCAATGATGAGGCAAATTACATAAATATCAATAACAAGTTTATACAAATATTTTAGTTCCATGGGAAATATTTCCAATATTTTTTTCTCAAAACATTCCATATAAAGGTTATCAACAATAGGATATAAGTGAGAACCCATGGTAGTCCCTTTCCTTGTTATAGGAATTCTTTGTGAACGAAAAGAAAGCACATACAAGATAAATTTTAACAAGAATAGTGGTTATAGAATCAATTTGATTGTAAATTCTATCAAATAATGTTTTTACTAGGATTTTGGTAAATAAGAAATCAACATCAAAGCACACTTGGAGATTCCTCCCCTTGATGGATGACTTAAATTTTAGTAATGAAGTAGTGGAGTCTTTAATGAAAGAGAAGATGAGCTAAATTCTAAGTAGGGGATTTGATGGCACTCATAATGGGACTAAGAAGGCCAACTTTGTGAATTTTGGTTTGAACACATACTCAAGGGGTTAGATTGTTTTGAGAAATTAATGCGTTTTTATGTCATGATCAAGGGTAAACTTAATATATTGTAGTTTAGGACATGATAGGGAACGGAGGAAAAGAGATATCTCATTTTTGAGTTGTGATCAACTATGTTTATGATTATATTAGGGGAATTTATGACACTTGTGATCGGTTTACAATGGACATCCCTCTATCAACTGTTAATTAATCATATATTCCATAGGTAAGAAGGTTGCAAAAAAATCAATATTTTTATATATTTATAAAGGGTATAATTATTAAATTATACGTTGACTTGATAGAGAGTAGAGGAAGAGATTTCATTCATTTTTTAGCAATACCATGATGATATAAACATTCGCTTTTCTAGCTTTGAGAATGAGAATGTTAAGACTTCATATTTAAATACATAGGTCTAAAGAGGTTGGATTTAGTGGGGTTTGGAACAACATTGTTAAATTTCTTCCATGGCATGGATAGAAAGGAAATTAGGATTGTTGTTAAGGCATTTAAATTTGAAATATTCACTTTTAAGTAGATTGTTTTTTGTCAAGTTCTTTAATAATGGTTGAAGAAAATATTTTATGAGTAATATATAAAAGGGGTTGAGCAAATAAACACATTCATTTTGTAAATAATCAAATTAATATATTATTAGTGGAATGACTATCTTCATGGATTTCCAAATTCACGTAAAGATTATAGTATACTTATATAATTAGTGTTATGTGAGATAAGGAGATTTTATGGTCACAAAAGATATCACTGCATAATAATCATAATAATCCTTTTGTCATTATGTTCAACCTCTCCATATGACTTGGTATACATCATCGTGACCTATCATAGATAACTCGCTAGGAGGAACTTGGGTGTGACAGTCCCTCGCTAATCCCCCTAATAAATAATTTTAAATCATTTTAATGTAATTAAAATAACTGGAAATTGGGATATTGATTTCAGATTTTGGGGGAGGGAGATTGCTTAGGAAAATGGAGGAAGCTCGATTACTTTAATGACAACCATGAGAGGTTGATCAACATGCTTTAATGGTTTTGATTATGTTTTAAATTCATCCGAAGGAGGAGGACAAAGGACCATACTCCTCTTGGATAAAATTACAACAAAAAAGGACAAAAACTGGATGAGGAGGAGTGACGGTGGCATGAAATGGTCTAGAGATGCATGACAAGGAGGACAATTGATTTGGTTACAGTTGTTTTCACGGGAAGGAAGAGACAACTGATACTGTGGTAGCGGCAAAGAAAATTGGGGAATGTCAAGGACAGAAAGGGTGGTGTTCATGACCAGGAACATAAAGGAAGAAACAAAACGCAGTAGAAGAGATCGTAGAGTAGTCATATATTGTTACTAGAGAAATTGAAGAGAGGATAATATTGGTTCTCGATTGAGAATTAGAATCACTAAGAGGCATCTTTCAGGTGAAGGGCCAAGGTCTCTAGATTCCCTGTTTCAGTTGGAGAGTAGAGATGGTGTAGTCTCTAGATTCCCTTAATTGGTGGTTGGAAGCCTTTCTCTTTGGACTCCTCATCAATGCATGCCCTCGTGTCTTCTTTGCTCGTTTTCTAGTTCATTCTTAGTGAGTTTTGGACTCTCGATTTAGATTGGAACTACCAAGGCAAATTTTCTAAGGGTGGAGGTGGATTAACATATGGATTCCCTTGATCACCTGGTGGGTGGAGGTGGTGTAGTCTTTGGATTTCCTGTTTCATATTGACTTCTTGTATTAGCTGGTGCGTGGAGATAATGTAGTATTTGGATTCCTTGTTTCAGCTGAAGGGTGGAGATGATGTAATCTTTGGACTCCCATGATTATTTGGTGGGTGGAGATAGATTGACATATAGATTCCATGTCTCAGCTAGTGGCATTGTTTGATTCATTTGATCACTCTTCCTTAAGCTCTCAAATCTAGCCCATCGGTGATTAGCTACAAGAAAGGTTGTAGTGTAGACCAATCTAAGGTTTTGTGGAGAGTTAGAGTCCCAATGTTAGTTGCTAGGCTTCTCTCATAAGATAAGCACTTACTTATGTACTTGTCACGCGGAATAAGTCGATCTTGCGAACAAGATAGACCTTCCTAGAATCTAAAGAAGACCTAATGACAAGCAAACCAACCAGACACTATCTTTCTCTAAATATGCTTTCATAAACAATAGAAAACAAGTGTTTTTAGGGCCTACCTTAGGTCCAACGCAAGCTTGTGGATGCCCTCGCTCCTTTGATCCAAATGAGCTCCTTTTCGCGAATCTGCAAACACAAACAAGGCAAACAAATTAAATAGCACCTGAAAAACATATTTAACATGAAAGTCAAGGAGTCCATGAAACAAATAACATAAGATACTTGTTGAGAAAAATGAGTTTGATTGTATTAATTCAAAAGAAGAAGAACTTTACAACCTTTGCCTTGACGCTGTACAAGCTCCTCCCAGGGACCAGCAAGAAGTCTCCTCTACTTTGACAAGTTTCACTCACTCCCCAATGAAGCCAAAAAGATGTGTGATCTCTCCTCTTAAGCTCAACTAGGAAGTCTTGATTTCACCAGCATTTACCCTCAAAAATGTTCAGCTTCTAACCTCCCTAGCAACCAGCCCAATGCCTGTATTTATAGTGCAATGGAGGGAGGTTACTAGGTCCTCCTTCAAAGGGATAAAGCCCTCCTTCAAAGGGATAGCTCCTCTCATCAAGGGATTAGCTCCTTCTCTTTTGGGATGCATGAACCACCTCAGAGCGAACAATCCACGTCAAAATTCCTTCTAGAAACCTCCAGAATTAACCCAAAGTGAGTTTTTTAAGATAAAACTTGTGCCTTTTGACTTTCACAGGGTTCTGCACCTACACCGTTAGGGACAGAGCGGGCAGGTCCGTAGTTTTTGTACACAGAAGGTGCGGGACCGCAGGTGACCATGAGAGAAAGTGCGGAACCAGAGTTACATTGATTTTTAATGTCTTTCTCTCATTTCCAAAGCTTGATTTGAAGAGCTAAGGTCTGAGACTTGCTTAGGAGGACAGTACAAGTGATGATAGACCCATACTGACTGCAAATAATCATGGTGACGATATTTTTGTGTAACAGATTGCCCCCTAAAGTGCGAAGTCTGTAATAGATGAGGATTTCTTATCATTTAGGAAGAGTGAAGTACTTTATCATTTCGAGGATCATCTTGTGGAGAGCCCGGTTGGAACCTGTAAAAACATTCAATGCAAGATATATATATGAAATCATATCATCGCTGAGGTAGGCATTCCCATACTCAGATCAAAACTGACTAGAAACTAACTACTACTCTGATACAGGAATGATCTTGTAAAACATCACAAGTATAGACTCATGTGGACACAGTATGGACGCAGCCATCTGTTTATGAATAGTCCATTATATAATGAATACAAAATTCCTCGCAGCCTGGATTGTGGAAACTAGATCCAGGGTCTTCATTTCTACTTCCCGAAACAGTACGATTCTATCCATGTGAATGAATGTGTTGATGTCGAACATGGTAGAAACCACTTGATTACCAGTCAATGATGTAAACTGTTAACAAGTGTGAGAGAAACCACCAGTGATGTCAATGGCTCTCAAAGTACCCAGTACAATCCATGAGATGCGAATAAATGTGTTGATGTCGAACATGTCACGGAATCCTTTGATCGAAAGTCAGTGATGTAAACTGTCGTCAAAGGCGAGAAACCTGCCATTGAGGCATGCAGACTTCAAGGTACTGACGATTCCTAGATCATCTTTTTAGATAATGAGTTGATGTCGATAGCAAGCAATCTGTCGTAGCCAAGCCCACAACACGAAATCATAGATCAAGTTGAAGAAATTTAGTTGCAAGAACTGACTCAGGGATGGTCAAGATGGATGACAGATATTTTGCAGATGAATGGCTTATTGGCAGTGACCTCTTGAACACATAACGACACAGCAGATGGTTTAGTGACAATTGACCCAAAGTTAATACCCAGAAACCGGCTGAAGACTTTCAATGTGGTTTGATCAACTGTTAGGCAAAGGATTTCCCAACCCAGGTGAATGAAAGTGTCATGTTCAAGAGTGGTTACAAAGTATGACAAACAGGCTCATTTTTCTCTCTTTTCCCCCACCATTTATGGAAATTACCTCTTTATTTTTGACAAGCTTGAGGAGGATAACATTTGCTTGATTATAAGCTCATCCTTCGGATGAGTCCAACTTAGTTTAAATTCGAACCCTAAGAAGGAGTGGTTCGTTCCCGTTTGTAATTGAACAGGTCCTTTATTGTGAAATTTTAACGAGTCCAGTATAGGAGAAACTCAGTGTTTTTCAATTTTAGAGAGTCTGAAAAAACTTAAGAAGACTCCAAGGTTGACCTTTTTCGTAAATTTGTGTCTCCCAAGCCTGAAAAAGTATAAAATAATACTTCAGAGAACCGCTTGATCTTTTACAACCATGGAGTACTTTTCGTCATTAGTGCCCTTGACCTGAAAAATTAAAAAAGCGATCAATGACACGTCGTTTTATAACCAATATCAAATTTGAAACGACAAAAATACGGCAATCTTTTCATGTTTTACGATCGGAAAAGAGCTGTAAGTGGACCGTCTTTTAATTCCGTTTTAACGAGTTTAAAAGAAAAACTCGGCAATCTTTTCATGTTTCAGGAGTCAGAAAAGGGCTTAAAGATGACTCTACTTGTTTTTCATCGAAAAAGATAGATTTCCCCTGAATAATCCTTTATTCTGCACAAAAACACGAACATTACTCATACCTGTTTGAAATGGATTAAAATGTCGCAAAATACCTTTTCAAAGTGAAACATAAACAAATTTGCAATTTATTTACTCAAAAAACTTATAAAAAGGGCCTTTGTCAATTCATTTTTACCGTTTGAGTTTGGGTGAGAAAATAGTGCTTTTGCTCAGAAAACTTCCCGTCAAGATTGCGGAAAATCCAACCGTCAGAATCGAATGTCGTCTTCTCCAGGTAATCCACATCATCCCACTCTTCATTTTTAACCGTTTAAATTTTTGTTTTAGTCCTTTATTTCATTTTTGGGAGGGTTTTTAGGCGCAAAACCCGCGCACGGGGGCCCGCAGGTTTATCATTGCGGGCCTGCGGACCCCGACTTTTTCTCCATTGGGAAAAAGCTCGGGGTCCGCACCTTCCATGTAGACAAAGTGAATCCCACGCACTGTGTCTAACGCGGAGAGTGCGTACCCCGCCGCAAGGGTTTTTAGCCCAAAAATTCTCAAAAATGGACCAATCAAAATAATTTCTAGCAATTTAATTTATCCTTATACTTGATGCAGAGAGTACATCATGCTAGATTGGCGTGAACGAGAGCATGAGGACGTGGATTCCGCCGCATGGAATCATCAGCCTTCACTTGATGCTTTGAGGGCATGCAAATTGTATAAATTCTGGGCCATTCCTGGCATGAGGGCTCAGGTGGATTTCTTACAGTGGTTGGTTGACAGATGGAGCATAAAGGACCAGTGCTTCTTCATTGGCGGCCATCAGCTCGAAATCGAGCCGGCGGACATATATTTCTTGATTGGTTTGCCTAAGAGACGCGAAGACTTGACTCTGTACGGGACTAGGCCAGGTGGCCAGTCTGTCGATAGCCTCCGGCTAGAGTACCGCAACAGCCAGGCTAGAGACAAAGGGATAGACATAAAGACGATATCCCGTCCTGAGCTCATGGTGATTGCATTCATTGTCACCAGACTTTGCGGAGCTGCTGCATTACATATTGCCACCGGATCCCAGATGCGTATGGAAGTTGATTGCTTTTGAGGCACCATCTTCAACTGGTGCGATGCCGTGTTGGCCAATGTAAAAGGCCAACTGACCAGGGCCAAGAACGAACGACTAAAGACCTTTGGGTATGGGGCTTTAGTCGTGAGTTTTGGCTTGGAGAGGCTTCCTATGCTGATCCCACAACACCTTACTGTTGGAGCTGGGCTTCCTCGAGAGCCCAAACTGATGCGATGGGTCACAGTCATGGCCCGTCACCCGGACGAGAGGACAGAGGTTGCTCGATTCAAACCTGAGTATTTCGAATGGCTGGAAAACCAGGTCTTTTCCATTTAGGACTTCCCTTACGCTAGGATATATTTTCGTGGTGACCCAGACATGGTTCTTCCACCAGGAGAGCAGTGGGACGAGTCAGGTAAAATCCTTTTCAACATTTTTCCTATTTTAATCTTTTTTGTTATTTTTTCATCATCTCAAAACTGATAGTAAAAATTTCAAATGCAGATGTGGGTCCACAGCGACCAGCCGCTCTCCGGCCTTACGAGAGGAGGCAACCAGTTGCACCCGCGCCAGCCCCACAGGACGAATCAACAGAGGTTTTGGCCGAGTTGGAGGGTCATCTTGAGTGCTTGACAGGAGATATTCCTGAGACCACTATACACGACATTCCTCATCGACTTCAGTGCTATGTGATTGGAGTCCCGAGACCTTTTAGGAGGTTCCTTTGCAAGGTGGCCCATGCAGTGGTTTCTTATAGAGATCATCACCAGTGATAGGATGATCGCCTATTGTGGGCACATGTGACATTTTTGTTTTTTGTACTTATCATCTTTGCCGATCATAAGGTGTTTTTCAACCTATGATCGAGGACGATGTATTTTTTGACACACTCCTATATATATATATATATATATATATATCACTATTACCGGCTTATCTTGTAAATCATGTTATGGAATGGTTTTAAATTTACATGTATGATTATTGCAAATGTCTATTTAACATTCGAGAAGCAATTGCATCTGCTAATGTATTTAAAGACCTTGGAATATGCTGATATTCAATATAATCAAATTCACGTTCCAAGAGACGCACTCTCAAAAATAATCTTAATAACACTGGATTTCTAATGGCATACACTCTATTAAGCTGTAATACAACGAGCTCAGAATCTAACCTCACTATCAAACTCCGAATCCCAAATGAAATAGATTCAGATAATAACTCAATCACTGCACTATACTCGACAATGTTGTTTGTTGTTTGACCGAGGCTTACCCCATGCATAGATACTAACTCGTCAGAGGGCGAATAGATAACCCAAGCTGCGGAAGAGATGTTCCGTGTATTACGACAAGCACCATCAGCGAAACCAATGTATGTTTGGACAGGCATCGACATCTGCAATATCAAGAGTAAAACCAAGATAAGCAGGAATAATGACGAAAAACACTCTCTAAGCTAAGCACACTGTTTAAACTAAAACACACCAGCTAGAAAGAAAAAACTATCCTATCTAAAAAATCTCCATACCCATTCTTTTAAGCATAATACCTCTTCAAGTAAAGGCCATTTCTAGGTTTACCCAAAGAGTCCCCATCAAAGTCTACCAATTCATAAGCCCCTTTGGCTAGATTTCGCTTGACAACATAGGGACCATGCCACATAGGAACGAATTTTCCAGCGCCTTATTTATCATTAGCTTGATCATAAACTAAGACTAGATCTCCTTCCGAAAAATTTCAAGGGGTCACATTTCGATCATACTGAGCTTTCATTCGTTTTGCGTGAGTCTCGATCGCCAATGCAGCATCACGTCGATTCTCATATAATTGAGCCAAGTATAACAAACGCTTTTCCTCTTTAGAAGTGGCTGGAAGTAATTCGATGGCCATTTGCAGTGACGGGATTTCGCATTCAATGGGTAACACGGCTTCCAAACCATAGACTAGTTGGAAAGGAGTGAACCCTGTTGATGTTTTTACTGAAGTTCGGTACGCCCAAAGCGCTGAAAATAGCATGTTGTGCCAATTCGACCGATGAATCCCAATGATTCGTTGGATCATGATAACTAAAACTTTTTTTATGGACTCAACCAGACCATTCGCTTGTGGATAATAAGGGGTTGAACTATCGTGACGTAAACCAAGCTAGCCTGTAAGTTCGGTCATCATATCGTTTCGAAAATGACGCCCATGATCAATGATTATCTCTTGCGGGACACCAAACCTAGCAATTATATGATTGAACACGAAAATTGCAGCTGTCTTGCCGTCTACCTCAAATGTAGGCATCGCCTCGGCCCACTTAGTAAAATAATCTACCGCAAGGATGATATACGCATGCCCCCCGGCCGAGTGAGGGTCACATGTAATAAAATCGATACCCCATTTGGCAAAAGGACCAACGGCAATTATAGGGTGGAGAGGAGCAGGTGGAGCACGCATCTTACGATCAAAAAATCTGGCAGTTGTGGCATTTTCGGACCGCCGTAATACAATCTTTAAACAAAGACGGCCAAAAGTAGCCAGCGCGCAATATCTTTTGGGCCATGGCATACCCAGACATATGACCGCCACACGCTCCAGACTGGCAGTCATTTAGAACCCTTTCAGCTTCCTCGTGAGTTAAGCAACGTCAAAAAACAGAATCCGCCCCACGGCGATAAAGAGTATCTCTAATAATCCTGAATTGTTGGGACTAGAAACGAATCTTTCGATGTTCTGACCGTGAAATTTCTGGCCGAAAGGATTGGGTCTGGAGATAAACAATGATATCCCCATACCACGGATATAAAGTGCTGATTAGAAACAAGGATTCGTCCGCAATGGGCTCCTCCGCCACAGTTTCCGTGTCAGCACGCAGGAAGTCACACATTAACTCCGCAAAAACTAAAGATTTCTTAGACTTAGATTTCGCAAATTCCAAGTCGAACTCTTGCAGGATAACAATCCATTTAGAGTACTTGCCCCCTAGCAATTGCCTGGTCAAAATGTAGATCATAGGGTTGCAATCCGAAATTACTGTAGTTTTACGTAGTAGAATGTAGTGACGAAAACGTTGGACAGCTTGAACGGCTGCCAATGCCAATTTCTCCACGTGAGTATTTTAGCTCAGTTGGATTTAAAGTTCGACTAAGGTAATATATCACATGTTCCGTTCCTGATTCATCTTCCTGAACTAAGACCATTCCAATGGTGGAATGAGAAGCGGCGAGATACAAGAAGTAATCCTGGTTGTAGTTGGGAGGATGCAACAACGGTGCATGGGTCAACGCGTGTTTGAGTGCATCAAAAGATTTCTGAGCTATCTCGTCCAAATAGAATGGAGTATTCTGCTTCAGCAATCGAGTAAAACCCTTTGTAACCTCGGTGTAGTTAGGAATGAATCGTCGTAAAAAGTTTGCTTTCCCCTGCAAACTTTGGAGTTGGCGAAGACTCGAAGGAGGAGGCAATTTGATGATAGCTTCGACCTTTGAGGGATCAACGCGAATGCCGGCTTTAGAAACTACAAACCCTAGAAATCGAACTGTTTCTATACAGAAGACACATTTGTGTGGGTTCAACCGAATACGATAATGCCTACACCTCATAAAGATTGCTCGTAAACGGACGAGGTGATCAGCTCGATGCAATGAATGAGCAGGCAAGTCATCGAGATAAGGTTGCACAATGTGCTTGATGTCATGAAACGCATAAGACATCGCCCTTTGAAAAGTTGCTCCGGCATTCTTAAGCCCAAAAGGTAACTTGCAATAAGCAAATGTCCCCCATGGACAAATGAAAGCAGTTTTTGGTTGATCGGCAGGTAGAATATTGATTTGATTGTATCTGGAAAAACCGTCCATAAAGGAAAATATTTCGCTGCCGGCACAATCATCAATGATTTGATCGATATAGGGAGTTGGGTAATTGTCCTTTGGACAGGCTCGATTAACGTCCCTATAGTCGATGCATATTCTTATTGTTCCCTGCTTTTGTTAACCGGAACAATATTCGATACCCAATCCGTTAGCGGGATCGGATAAATGAAACCTGCTTTCAATAGTTTTTCAACTTCTGCTTTAATTGCAGCAACTTTTCGTGGGCGAATCTGACGCAAACGTTGCCGGACAGGTTTAGCGTCCGAGTAAGTCTTGATCTCATGAACAACAATCGCGGGATCAATTCCTGGCATTTCCTCATAGGACCAGGCAAACACGTCGCGGAATTCTTGAAATAGGGCCTTATATAATTGAATTTCGTCATATGTACACGAGGCGCCTATATGAATGTTCTCAACAATTCCGGGCTTAACCGAAATGTCAATAGGAATAGTTCGAGAGATGTTTCCCAAATTTAACTCTGAATCAGGATGTTTCATTGGATTCTGAGGTTCCTTGACATATTCAGTTGTAAAAATTGATGAGAAATCATTTTCAAAACGATCATCCTCAGGTAAAAACGAAGATCAGTGATGGAGATCTTGTAAATCATCTACACATAGGATTTCACGAATTTGCTCATTAGAGTGAACAAGTTCAGAAAACGTAGTTAAATCCGAGGTTGATGTGAAAAGTGATTCCTCAAGGACCACATTCATTAAGTCATTTTCGGTTGAACACGGGTCGGCAAAAGACTGCACAGCTTCATAGGCAATTTCATATGGACTCAAAGGCATGGAATTACCAAATGAGTCTATCTCAGATTCAGAAGGGATGATCCAAGGATCATCATAAATAATGGTGTCTGATGTAATCATATGAATGGTTGCAAATGAAGATGATACGTTGATTGGAGGAAAAGGAAAAGTTCCCAATAAACCGGCATCTTTAACTAATCCTACTCCAACATCCTTATATGGGATAGTCGTTTTACCAACATGTTGAATACTCTCCGAAGAGGCTGGGTCAGATGAAAAGTAAGCAAGCTGGTCTATTGTTACGATCTTTTCATTGTGTGGAAACTTTATTACTCGAAAGACCGATGAAACGACCGTTGTCATAGCGTAAGACCAACTGCGACCCAAGAGAAGGTTGTAATCTAGAGGGGCATCAACCACCTCCACATTTAGACTAACGGCTTTTCCTTCAACCCCTATAGGAAAATCCTATAGAATGCCAAAAGGATGAAACCCACGGCCATCAAAGGCCTTTAGAATCGTCGGGGATTGATTTAGCGAAGGAGAACCAAGCGATCTCCAACACTGTATCGACATAATACACGTTGAGGCTCCCTCATCAATTACAGTCCGATGAATAGGCATGTTTTTTACTATCACTGGAATCTGGAAAGCCATTTGATGAGGCAAACGCGGTGTAATATTTTCTAGATCGAAAATTATTAGGTTCGGGTCCTGAACATCAACAGCTCCTATAGTCGACAAAAGTAATTTACGTTGTGTTGGGCATGATTGCAGCACTTCCAAAGCCGACATTGCTGAGGGTGAAACAGCTAAATCCTCAATAATGTTATAATTCTGAGCCGCTCTGGCATGTGGATT
Organism: Pinus tabuliformis; assembly: GCA_031772625.1. Taxonomy (NCBI): domain Eukaryota; kingdom Viridiplantae; phylum Streptophyta; class Pinopsida; order Pinales; family Pinaceae; genus Pinus; species Pinus tabuliformis. Next base: position 44,270,318 of record CM062807.1, on the reverse strand, counting down.
GAAAGCTGACTTTCGAAGTATACCCTTGGCGGGCAGTTTGATTACCAAGTCTGGATTAGGTTTCTTGATCTGTAGTGGATCGGAACCGGGAGCTAAGGTTAATGGATTAGAATGAGAAGATTTTGCTTCTTTACCATCAATAGGACTCTTACTACCATAATCTTGCGATCGAGTCGCAATGCTAACATGGGACATCATCAGTATGGGTTCTTCGTTGGCACTCGAGGATGAACCTATCATCTTACTGTCTTGAGCCGGAAAAGGATCCTTCAAAACAGCAGGAGTTTGGGAACCCTTGACAATTTTCGCAACCTCTGCACGATGAGGGCAGTCTCTTGTAAAATGTTCATTGTCACAAATGAGACAAGGATAACAAGGTTTGCGCTTTTCATCATTGGATTCCGCTTTCAGGTTTCTCCTTTGAACTTTTGTTCGTTTTATTCTTCTTCTTTCCTTTCTTCTTCCCACCGATATTGATTTGGCTGTAGATGACTCTACAACGTGAATATCTGCAGAAGAATCTCTTGTTGGGGAATCAGGCAAGGTTATAATGGGAGAAGAATTCTTGGAAGACTTCTTCTTACTTTTAGTGTTAACTGTGCCAATCATACCATCGGCGGCATGAGATCCCGAAGGAGCTGCAGCGATTTGATTTTGCTTGCGAAGATCGGGGATTTTTTCGTGTAACGTACCCGATTAAGTATAGACCAAGTCAAGGTACTGTGCTTGAGCAATGACTTGCTCCTCAGTAACAACTCCGGCTTTAGCAACATCTTCAGTGATCTTTGGCAACAAAGATTTTACAAACCACTCAGCCAAGATTTGATCCGGAATAAATACCTTCACTAAACGTCGTCGACGTCTCCACTCATGAATATGATCTGAAATGTAAGTGGATGTCGATTGTTTTAGCGAAGTTAACAATTCCGTGCCATTGTCATATCGGACTGGCAACTGAAAATGAGTTAAAAACGAGGTAGCTAACTGACTAAAATTATAAAAAGTGCCTCGCGGTAACTCAATGTACCACTTGGCCGCGAGACCAATTAGAGTGCGCTGGAAAAGTCTAAGACGGATTGAATCATCTTTAATGGAGTTAGACGCACACCAGAGGTGGTAAGTCATCACATGGTTCGACGGGTCCTCTCCTGATTTACCTTCGAACTTGGGAATGTCACTGGCCTTATTTGGCATTGGCGGCCAAAACGGAAGATAATTAATGGGATCGTTTGTTAGGCGCGACAAGTCAGGTAAGTCCAAAGTTGCGATAAATGGTAACTGCCGATTAGGTCCCTAAAACTCTGGGTCATGAGACCAGCCCCAGGAGGAGGATATCCAGGATAACTAGGGATAGGAATTGCGTTCGGGATATTGTATCCTCCCGGAAAACCAGGATTAACCGGACTGTACTGGGGTTGTTGAGGTTGTTGATAAGTGTACCCAAGGTATGGTTGATACTGATAGACTGGCTGCTGCACAGCAGGACCGAATTGGTATTGTCCATGGTACGGTTGATAGGTGAATTGTGGTTGACTTGTGACAACCGTACTTAAACCAGGTTGTCCTACAGGCATCTGAACCGAAGTTTGAATCATAGATCCAGACGGTGGTAAAGATGTCTGAGGAATAGATACAGGAACAATAGAAACCGGAGCTGTCGATACTCCAGAAGTAGGTGGGGTAGATTGAACAGATGTTGCGGCAGTTGTAGCAGTCGTTTGAGGCGGAGTATGAGGTGTACTGGGCCTAGGCTGAGAAACTACCAAAGGTACAGAAGTTTTAATGTTAGACTGGACTGGTTGCTGGGGTGAGACAGAAACTAAGGGTTGTCCAGTTTGAGATGACAATTGTACACTTGGCTGCAATACCTGTTGGGTTTGTGATGGATCCCACAATATATTCATTCCGGGTTACTGACCCATAACAGGTTGAGAATACTGAGGACCATAACCAGGTTGAGGGTAGGATTGATAATTGAAAGGTACATTTCCCGTTCCTTGAACATACGTTTGACCTTGGGGTGGTTGGAAACCTTGGCTCGAGTATTGACCTTGGGGTTGATACCATTGAGGCACATATTAATACTAGGGTTGACCTTGAGGTATAAATTGATACTGGGGTTGACCTTGGGGTACATATTGAGTCTAGGGTTGACCTTGAGGAACGTACTGTCCCATAGGTATGTACTGTCCTTGAGGTTGCCCCCCATATGCAAATTGTGTACCTTGAGGTTGCCCCCCAGGCGTTAATTGAGGCTGACCCCCAGGCTGTAACTAGCCACCTTGAGGTTGAGGATTGGGAATAGAACCTGACATCATAAGAATGTCTTCTATGCTCAACGGCTTAGTACCATTGTTTCCAGTTAATAACCCTTGCTCAATGGGTTGAGGAGATGCTCCCGAAAAAGTACCAGAAAGTGATTGATACCCGGAGGGAACAGAAGGACCGCCGTACAAAAAAGATTCGGGCGATTGAGTAAACATGGATGACTGTCCTGCCATATTGACGGGAGTATAAAAACCTCTAGGTGTTGGGTGATAAGGAGCACGAGGTGGTGAAAAACTTAACCCTGAGTTTTCTAAAAAATTAGTCAAAGAAAGATACCAAGAACTACTCCTAGGTGGACTGTGAAAAATTGATTCACGCTCCCTTAGTTCGATAACAGGTTGATGTTCAGGGATAGGGATGCCTACTTCTTCTTCCGGAGCAAGTTCTTCAATAGAAATAAGTCCAGAAGGAAGATCTTGGGTGATTACTCTTTCTACCCTAGGTGAACCAGGACCACTAGAAGTTGGAGAACAAACCCCGATGTCGGAGTAGCAGCAAATTCACTTTCAGGCTCGGATATTTCGGGTTCTTCACCTATATCACTAGTAAATGAAAAGCTACCAACGATTTCAGAGACAGACACTGACTGCGGATTATACTCTGCTACTAATGGTTGAAAATCAAGATGTACTATCAAAGAAGATTCTCCTTCCTCAGGTGACCCAACTCTACTGTCTCTAGGAGTTACGAGGACTTTTAAGCCTTCAAGTTGGCTCGGTACTTCCTCAGGAGGTTGGCCCTGAAGTCTACGGGACTTCCTCAGTAACTCAGCCACGTTTACAAACTCAGGAGACTGGCCCCGAAGTCTACGGGACTGTCTTGGTAATTCAGCCACAGTTAAAGACTTTTAACTACTTCACATGCAAACAAAGTAAAATCTCAATGAAAAGCACCTAAAGTCTCTAAAGAACCAAACGATATTTGAATCACACGCCTAAAGAATCTAGGAGATCAAATACACACAAACAGTAACTTTCCGGACTGAAAACACTAGTTGGTGATGAAATCCAATGTCGCAGAGTTCAATACAGAAATGGCGGTTGGAACAGTTACCCCGGCAACCTGCTTAATGAATAGACTGGCACAAGTTCCTCCACTTAACCGCCTCGAGTGAAGTGAACCCCCCAGAAAATCCAAGTGAGTCTAGCCGACGTCTGCTCCAGGTACAGTGGGATCTTCCCACCACTGTCACCTTAGGAAGAGTCCTAAAGAATATGGCCACTAAGGTTACCAACTGAGACAAATACACCTGGGGGAACAGTCTACGATCCGATACGCACGCAAGGGCAGAGTAGCAAGCTCAATCCCCTTGAAGGCTCCTTGACATAATCCAAGGTTTACCAACAAGTGACCCCAGGCTCCTCGACAATGGTTAATCTGAGGTTTACCATTTTTAATACGTGAATATCTGGCGTCGTTCCCAATGAGGAAGGATTGATTCCCACACTGGTTCGTACACGATCTCGTGCTTCTCCTTTAAGAGGAGCTTTCCCAGAGCATAAATGCAACAATTGGATTTCTTCCCTACCACAAGATACAGCTACTTGTTTGTTTTTACTGTCTTGGAGAGTTAATTACTCTCCTACTCCAAGACACTAGCCTAAGCTAAGTTGGTGTATCAGAGCCCTAGAAATAAAAATGTTACTAGGTGAATTTTACTTTAAGCGTTAATTTTAGTGGTTTTTGTTTAAGTCCAAAGGTGCGGAGATGAAACTCGTGGTATGAAGACTCGACTCAAAATCACTAAAAATGCACCTAAGATGCTCTAAACAATCTTTTTCTCTTCGATGAACTTCTAAACTAAGAAAGAGTTTGAGAATGCAAATACTTTGTAAACACAAATCTTTCTCAATTAAACAAATTAAAAGAAGAGTTTTTCCTTTCCAAAGCACTCAAAACGAGAAAACTAGTTATTTCACAAAAATTTCCCTTTTTCGTTTCAAAACACTCAATCACTACAAAAAACAAACTTTTTTTCAAAAGATATTTTTATATTTTGTAAATAAAACACTCAAAACTAATGAAAATGACTAACTTTGAGATCTACAAACTATAAAAACCTATTTGAAGTCAAAACCTACTAAAAGTCTTTTTTAAGGATGTTTTACTTAGCTAGATGTAAGCTAAGGACCAATTTATGCAGAATCACAAATAAGTCAAGAACAACCAATTTTGTTTTCTTTTTGAAAATGAAAATCCAAACTCTTAAACACAAGATTTTCGAAGTTTTCTAAAGAGAAAACTCAAAGCGGATTCCTCAAACAAGGGGAGATTTCATAAATGGTCAGACTCATAAGAAGGTTGGTCGACACTAAGGTGATCTGAATTCCCTACAGCTTCTAAGCTCAGAGCCACTACACAACCAAAATGAAAAACAAACCCAACAAGCAAAACTCGTAGGAATTTCACCTAAAACCCTAACACTAACGAAATCAATCCAAGGAAAGCTTCTGACAAGTTATATGCAGATCTGGGTAGTGGATAACAATTTCTAAAGACAAACTAAGCTGACTAACAGAGGAAATCTTAGGGTTTTCAAAATTTTGACAGGGTCCGCAGGCCCACAGTTGGCACAGGTGCGGTCCCGCTCTGTGCTAAAAGCCAAGCTGCGGGTAAGTACGCACTGTGTCAAACGGCTAGGGTGCGGTCCTCTCCCAAAGCTATGAAAAACGAAAAATAACCTTGGATCTACAAACTCTACCCAATTTTACATACAACAAGCCAAAAACAGAAACAAAAATAGAGTTTCTCAGGTCAAAGTAAAAACAAGGAAAACAATCAAGTCCCTAGTGGAGTCGCCATTTTGTCACACGGAATAAGTCGATCTTGCGGACAAGATAGACCTTCCTAGAATCTAAAGAAGACCTAATGACAAGAAAACCAACCAAACACTATCTTTCTCTAAATATGCTTTGATAAACAATAGCAAACAAGTGTTTTTAGGGCCTACCTTAGGTCCAACGCAAGCTTGTGGATGCCCTCACTCCTTTGATCCAAATGAGCTCCTTTTCGCGAATCTGCAAACACAAACAAGGCAAACAAATTAAATACCACCTGAAAAACATATTTAACATGAAAGTCAAGGAGTCCATGAAACAAATAACATAAGATACTTGCTGAGAAAAATGAGTTTGATTGTATTAATTCAAAAGAAGAAGAACTTTACAACCTTTGCCTTGACGTTGTACAAGCTCCTCCCAGGGACCGGCAAGAAGTCTCCCCTACTTTGACAAGTTTCACTCACTCCCCAATGAAGCCAAAAAGATGTGTGATCTCTCCTCTTAAGCTCAACTAGGAAGTCTTGATTTCACCAGCATTTACCCTAAAAAATGTTCAGCTTCTAACCTCCCTAGCAATCAGCCCAATGCCTGTATTTATAGTTAAATGGAGGGAGGTTACTAGGTCCTCCTTCAAAGGGATAAAGCCCTCCTTCAAAGGGATAGCTCCTCTCATCAAGGGATTAGCTCCTTCTCTTTTGGGATGCATGAACCACCTCAGAGCGAACAATCCACGTCAAAATTCTAGAAACCTCTAGAATTAACCCAAAGTGAGTTTTTTAAGATAAAACTTGCGCCTTTTGACTTTCACAGTGGTCCGCACCTACACCGTTAGGGACGGAGCGGGAAGGTCCGCAGTTTTTGTACACAGAAGGTGCGGGATCGCAGGTGACCATGAGAGAAAGTTCGGAACCAGAGTTACATTGATTTTTAATGTCTTTCTCTCATTTCCAAAGCTTGATTTGAAGAGCTGAGGTCTGAGACTTGCTTAGGAGGACAGTACAAGTGATGATAGACCCATACTGACTGCAAATAATCATGGTGACGATATTTTTGTGTAACACTAGTGGCATTGTTTGATTCATTTGATCACTCTTCCTTAAGCTCTCAAATCTAGCCCATCGGTGATTAGCTACAAGAAAGGTTGTAGTGTAGACCAATCTAAGGTTTTGTGGAGAGTTAGAGTCCCAATGTTAGTTGCTAGGCTTCTCTCATAAGATAAGCACTTACTTATGTACTTGTGCATTTGAATATGATGTGCATGTTTATCGTGTTGATTAAAATACTTATGTTAGTGTTGAGGGATGTATGCTTCCTATGTATGATTCTTGAAGAATCATTATTTCCTTTGTTAATAATAGGGAATGTGTAACCACCCCTCCCACATTTACCCACTTTCACTAGTCTGTCAGGTAAACATGAGACAAAGAGCTACTATGACATGACCCAACCTCCTAGGTCCCATTAAGGAAGTGGGGTTGACAACTGACAACCAACTGACATATCAACACATCCTATAGGGTTGCAGGTCACTCAGAGGCTAAGAAACCACCCCAAGTGGCCAAATCCTGAGTTTGACCACCTTTTCCTTGCCTTGAGCCCTCAACCGCTCCCACAACAAGGCATCCATGCAGTTGGGAGCCTCCAACTACATGCATAAGCCTGCATCCCAGCGATTGCAACCCAAAATGTCCAGTTCAGAGCATGCGGTCCCGGATTCTGAGCCTAAATTCCAGGTCAGCCTCCAAACCACTATCCTATAACTCAGTGAGGCTTTCCAGAATAATTTCTAACATGATGACAAAGCCATTCAAATAAAAAACTTGACCTAACCAGGCCTAACCATGACAGTCATTTCGTCAAACATATTGAGAACATGTAATCTATAGGTCATGAATGCATATCTGAACATAGGGGTCTGATACTTATCTAAGAATCATCAAGAAGGTCTAATGCCCTCTCATAATAGTTGCAATAACATTTGTTAGCTCATGCATTCATTAACCATTCATCAACAAATCAAACATATCAAGAGCCATAGCTAGAACATGTTATGAAACCATGCTTATAACCAACATATAACCAGAATAATCACCATGATAGAACAATCATCAAAGCTACATAATAACAAGTACAATTACTCATGAAATACAAGAGGAAACATTGCTTATTAACATATTCGAAATCCAACCAAGTCAGGGACTTCCATGTACCACCCGACAATAGATTGAGTTGAACCAAATCTTTCTTTCGGTCAATCAACCCTGTTCCATATTCCAAGCATGAATGTGGGAGTCACAAAAAAACAACCAGGGCTTCTTGGAGATTAACCCACCTCTACCTTCAACCTTTACCACAATCCTGCCAAAACCGATCAAGGGGTTCCTAGGCCCAACAAGCACATAAACAGCTAGGCTCTATCGCAATCCTGTCAAAACCAGTCAAGGGATCACTAGGCCTAAAAAAGCTTGGATGCCTTAGAATTTCTTCACCAAAACCTTGAGAAATTTTCTTGTCTCCACCCTTAGGATTTACCGCAATCCCGCCAAAACTAGTCAAGGGATTCTTAGGACCTTGGGAATTTTTCCTAAGACCACCTCACTTGGTTCCAAAACCATTTGGTAATCCAAAGCTCAACCAAATAAAAGAAACCCATTACAACATGGCTATTTGGAAATGGAAAGGTAAGGCCGAAACCATGTTACACCTGGAAAAACCCATGCCAATGACAACAAGAAACCAAATACAAACATGCATGTATCATGCATTCACAAACCAGCTAAGAAATCACATGTGAAACCTATTACCTGCAAGTCATCATGTTGAAGTTGCTTGATCCAACTTTTCCTTGCTTGCCCCTTGCTTTCCTTGTCCTTCATTTGCCTTCCTTTGCTTGCTTGTTTGCTTTCTCCTCTTGGTTCTATCCTCTCTCTAAAACCAACTCCAAAGCCAAACTAACAAAAAATTGTGAACTGGTCCTCAGAAGTCTTTATATCACTGAGGCTTCTATTTTCTTCATTTTCCTCTAATTTTCCTTCAATTTTCTTCACATGCAATCATGTGATATTCACCTTCCTTTTCTCCCATTTTCCATTAGTTTCATAAATAAAATACCAAATAATGCCTCTTTGTCTTTTCAAAGTCTTTGCCAATTTATTTAGCCACAATAAATTCAAAGTGATACCCACTAGGATGTTTTACCCAACATTCAACTTGGAATACGTGTCCCATGACCTTGGTCTTATTTTGCCTTCTTTAATTTTATTACATGAACTTTTAACTCGGGTCTGTTACAAAATGTCACTTCCTGAGGGGTTAATGAGGGAAAATGCATCTCATATATAAGTAAGGAGGTTTTAACTCTTGTGTGAGTGACAAGAGATAATTAATCTTTGTGTTTAATTATGAGCCTAGAATTAATTTAAACTGCCTTAGTATCAGAGATGGGTAAATCTTGGATTTTAAACTAAATTCCTACATTAATATGAATTGTTATGACATGGCCTTGTATATGAAATTGCATGCTTGTGACAATCGAGTTGAATTCCACTCAAGCTTGTAAGGGATATGCCTTTATGCTTAACTATTATGATGAGAGCTATGGCAGAGACCACACACGTATAAACAAAGCTTAGGAAGGATGGCCTCGATATTCTCTATGTGTTGAGAATGGGCATAGTTAAGCTTAGGAGCGATAGCTCTATCAATGATAGGTTGAGGGTTGGATAAATAAATAAATATATGTGTGTATAAGAAGTTGCAGGAAGATTTCCGTTGCACAAAGGGGTCCATGTGACCGAGAGGTGTAATCACCACACTAAATCATGGTCCTCGATATTTTAAAACGAAGACCATTTGCGCCTAGATAAAACCTCCAAGTAATTTACATCTTAGGGTGTTCAAGTTAGGAGATGGAAATTATCACAATAATTAATAGGATATGATTCGATGGGAGAGGGATACTCATCGAATGATGATGGAGATTCAGTAACGGACCTCCCCTGCCATGTCAGTAGTGGGGTCCTGCATTTTAATTGCGACCTTCAGAGATTACTGCATCAGAACCATTAGAAGGGGACCTTGGATGTAACACCCTCCTCCCACACTTACCCAAGCTTACTAGTCCGTTGGGTAAATATGCGATGAAGAGTTACTATGATATGATTCAACTCCCCAAGTATAGTTAAGGAAGTGGAATCGACAAAAACAAGACCAAACTGACCTTCCACAGGAGCTGCAGGACCCCCAGGGGCTAACCAACCACTCCAGGTGCCCAACCCCCGAGTTAACTTGATTTTTAACTGAATTAGCCTCCAGTCACTCCCATGAAAAGCCCTCTAAGCGACACTAACTCTCCAGTCACTTCCACAGCAAGGCCTCCATGCAATTACAGTCTTTTTCAGGTAGTTCTATGACAATGACCCTGAAATGTGAGCCACTTTTCCAGGGCTAAGACTCAAGCCTATGCCTAGAACTTGATTAAATTCTTATAGATGACAAATAACAGGAAGACAAGGCTTCTAATGCAAAAACTTGAACAAGGACCTGACCCAACTCATGCTAACCATGACAGGAATTTAGTCAAACACATCATGAACATGTAATGTACAATTCATAAAAACACATCTGAACATAGGGACCTCATTCTTATCTGAGAATCGTCAAGAAGGTATGATGCCCTCTCACATTAGTTGCATTATCATCTATTATGTCATTCATTCATTAACATTTCATCTACTAACCAAAACATGATGAGAGCCATAACTCGAAACTATCATTAAACCATACTTGTAACCAACATATAACCAATTAAATAACAATATAGCCAAATAATAACAAGTACATTTACACATAGAACATGAGAGGAAAATAACTCTTATTAACAAATGCAAATGCAACCAAGTCAGGGACTTCCACGTACCACCCAACCATAGATTGGGCTAAAACAAATCTCTATTTCAGCTAATCACCCCCATGCCATATCCCAAGCATGAATGTGGGATATCACGGAATAAACCAAGAAAACCAAACCAGGGCTTCTAGAGGCCAAACCACCTCAACCCTCAACCATTGATTCCACCTCACGGTCGGACATCACTAACCATCACCAGATCGGTCTCTACCCAAGCTATCCAGGGCTCTAGAGTGTTTGTTCCAACCCAACTTCTACAACTAGTAACTCGACCCATAGTTGCCACCAGGCTCCAAATCCTTTGTCCAACCAAGGCTTCCAAGACTAGTAACTCAACCCATCAAGGGCTCCAAAGCATTTGTCCAACCAAGGTTTCCATGACTAGTAACTCAACCCAAGTTGTTACAGGGCTTCTAAAGCGTTTGTCCAACCAAGGCTAGAGGAAGTAATAACTCAACCCACAACCATAAGATACATGAGCACCAACCAAAAAACAAAATATAAAACCCACAACACCATGGTTATCCAATAAATGGCAAGGTTAGGAAAAACCATTGTCAATTCAGGCAATCCTCCATGCCAATGAAAGATCATAACCAAGAAACCACATGCATGCCAAAACTAGCAAGGAAATCAGACATGCAACTCGGTACTTGCAAGCAAAACCCATTGTAGTTGTTGATCATGTTGTCCTCTTGCGCTTTCCTTCTTTTCCTTTGCCTTCTTGCACCAAATCCCAAGTAAACCACACTCCTCTAAGAGTGCTCTAAGAAAAATCTTAGTGTCCAAGAGTATGAGATAGAGAATAGTATGAGAGTGCCAAAGACTAAGCTGATAAAAGTTGCGAATTGATCCTCATAAGAATTTTTATTATTGAGGCCTCTATTTTCTTCATTTTCCTCCTCACACGCAACTTGTGACCTTTCACCTTCCTTTTCTCCTATTTTCCATTATTTTCATAAATAAAATGTCAATAAATGCCTCATGCCTTTCCAAAGCCTTTGCCAATTTCCATAGCCATTAGTTGATCTCAAGTGATCCCCATCACTATGTTTTGCCCAACATTCAACTTGGAATATGTGTCCCATGATCTTGGTTATTATTTTGTCTTTATTAACTTTATTACATGGATTTTTAACCCGGGGCTCTTACAGACCCCTCCCCCTTAGGGTAACACCATCCTTGGTGTTCAATGACACCTACAACCAGCAAGATTGTTGAAAAGCAAAACATACTGCCCATGGAGCTTTATAACTTAGTTCGATCCAGTATTTATAATGAACAACCTGTCGAAATGTAAACCAACATGAAAACCATAGCAACATGACAATCATACTGCTTATTGAAGATTTATAATATAGCTCGTTGGAGTATTTACAATGAAAACCATATATAAATATGTACATATACCAAAATCACTTGCCTCCACCGGCAAACAATGAAGGATACATGATCTGCATCTGATCATCCATCTCCCATGTAGCTTCATCGGGCCCAAAGTGCTTCCACTGCACTTTAACTTGCTCGATTCTAGAGCATGAGCATCTTTCTTTGCAAAATTGACTGAGGTTACTGATGGAATTATCCTTCTAACTCCACTTGCAATACAAACCAATCAATAACATGATCAACATATTTCACATATCTTTTAAACAATGAAACATGAAAAACATCATGGAATTTCACTGTCGGAGGCAATGCAAGTCGACAGGCCATTGGTTTAATCCTTTCAAGGATCTTAAAAGGCCCACAATACCGAGGTGTCATCTTCACGCATGACTCAATCCTCAAGGATCTCTTCTTGGGCTGGATGCGCAAGTACACATGTTACCCAACCTGAATCTTCTTAAACAATTGGTGCTTATCTGCATAAATTTTTTGCCCATCCTGTGCTACCTTTAGATTCTTCTTGATTACTGATATTTCTTGTTCCATCTCTGGTCCAATCAAAGCTCTATTCACTGGATCACTCCAACTGATGGGAGTATTACAACTCCTCCCATAGAGTTCCTCAAACAGACTCATCCTCACTGAATCCTGATAACCATTGTTGTAAGAAAACTCCACCAGTGGAAGATATTCTTCCCACTTTCGTTGTTGATCCATAACATACATTCTCAACATGTTCTCTAGAATTCTATTGACCCTCTTTGTTTTTCCATCTATCTGTGGATGATAAGTTGTGTTGAATACCAACTTTGTACCCAAACATGCAAATAACTCCTTCCAAAACTTATAAGTGAACTTAGCATCCCTGTCTAACACAATATTCTTTAGTACTCTATGCAATATTACTACATTTCTGATGAAGTCTTGTGCCACATCATTAGCTGAATAAGTAGACTTCAATGGAATGAAGTGTCTTACCTTTGTCAACTTGTCCACCACAACCAAGATAGAATCATGTTGTATAGATCTCCTCGGTAAACCTATAATGAAATCCATGGAAATGACCTCCCATTTCCACTCTGGAATCAAAATCGGTTGTAGTAAACCACCTAGATGATTACACTCTACTTTTATCTGTTGACAATCCAAGCATCTAGCCACAAACTCTACTACTTCCTTCTCCAAATTCAGCCAATAATAGAACTTCTTCACCACTGTCAATGTCTTTAGATATCCTAAGTGACCTAAATACAACTTAGCATGAAATACCCTCAAGATAAGCTTCTTGAATTCATTGTTGTCTGGCACAAAGATCTTGTCCCTAAATCTAACCAAACCATCCGCTGTGAGGTGATTGTCCACATCATGATCACCTGTATCCTGATGTAACCTGTGCCTAAGCTCCATATACATGTCATCTTGCTAACCAGCCTGCAAGATCCGATCTTATAGATTTGTCTCGTATGAACCCATAATTGTTATATGATTAATTTGCACTCTTCTACTAAGAGCATCTACCACCCTATTCTCTTTCCCTTTAATGTACTTGATCTCAAATTCAAACTCATTGATCGTGGCCAACCATCTAGCTTGTCTGGCATTCAGATTCGGTTGGTCAAACAAGTATCTCAATCCACTGTGATCAATCATCAATACAAACCTCCTGCCAAGAAGATAGTGCATCCACATCTTCAATGCATGTATGATTGATGCCAACTCAATATCATGTATAACATAAATCTGCTCGTGCTCATTCAATTTCCTTGATTCATAACATGCCACCTATCCCTCCTACATCAAGACTCCACCAAGTCTTCTCTTGCAAGCATTTGTACACACCATAAACTCTTTATCGGATCTACAATCTTTAGAACTGAAGCATTAGTTAACAGTTACTTCAATTGCTCAAAACTTGTTGCACCTTCCTCTGTCCATTCAAATTTATTTCCTTTCCTTTGTAATGATGTAATAGGATAAGTAATATGTTAGAATTTCCTGATGAACCTCCTGTAATAACCTGCTAACCCCATAAATCACCTTACCTCATCCACATTCCTAGGAGCTGCCCATTCCATGATAACTTTTATCTTTTTCGGATCCACTATTATGCCTTTCTTGGAAACAACATGCCCCAAGTAATGTACCCTTGTTTGAAAGAAATTGCATTTGCTAAGTTTGGCATACAACTCATGCTCTCTTTGCAATCTCAACATTGTTGCTAAATGTTATGCATGCTCTTCCACATTCTTACAATATATCAATATATCATCAATGAATACAATAAAAAACTTGTCTAGATAAGGACACAACACACTATTCATCAAGCACATAAAAGTAGCTAGAGCATTAGTCAAACTAAAAGGAACTACAACAAACTCACAATTCCCATACCTCGTCTGGAAAGAAGTCTTGTAGATGTCCTCTTCTTTAATGCATACATGATGATATCCTGGTCTCAAATCAATCTTTGATAAAACTACCGCTCCCTTCGAATAGTCAAACAAGTCATCAATCCGCGACAACATATACATGTTCTTCATGGTTATCTTCTTCAACTACATGTAATCAATGCATAACCTAAGAGTACCATATTTCTTCTTCACAAACAACAATAGTGCACTCCAAGGCGATACACTTGGTCTGATGTATCCCTTGTCAGGCATTTCCTTCAACTGTAGCTTCAATTCTACTAAATATGGTATGCCCATCCTAAATGGTGCCTTTGATGTTGGTGCTGCCCCTTGTACTAACTCAATAGAAAATTCCACTTCCCTGTGAGGCGGTAACTCTAGGATATCTACAGGAAATACATCCTGAAACTGTTGTAGGACTAGATACCTTCACAAAACTTCTACATCCTCGACATCCTTACCTTTATCATTGGAAATATGTACTGCAAATAACACATACCCTTTCATGTGATTGTGCTTTGCCTGCATAGTTGTCACCATTATAACTGATGTTGCTTTCTTCTTACCCTATAAGATCCTCTATTCTCCATCGTTATCCAAGCACTCATTAGCCTTGTCATAACAATCCACCTTGGTCCTATGAAGATACAACCAGTCCATACCCAACAATAGAAGCACTTTCAAATGCGTTGGTGTAGGCATACCATTGAACTCAAATGCACAAGCTCTTACCCAATGATGAACTCTCTTCTTAGTACCTGTAGCCAATTGCACTAACCAAGACTCTACATGTAGTTATTTATTCAAACCACACTTAATCACCAGGTCAGGATTAACATAAATATAATTAGATATAGGTTAATCAAAATAGAAACAACTTGATCACAATGCTTACAGCCCATCTCGATAATAGATGCTTGGTGATCCGCCTGCCCATTGTCTAACGTCGCATAAATGTGAGGAATACTCTATCCAACATCTGCCACTGTTTGTGCCTCCTGAGCACTGTAGATCTGTGGTCTACCACTGTGATGTTGTGGACAATCTCCCTTGTGATGATCTTTGCCACAAGTCCAACACTGTAAATGTTTCCTGCCATCACCCTTGTTCTGCTCCTCAAACTGAAATCCCTGCCCTCTGTCAAATGCATTGAACTTCTTAGGTGGTGTTGCATTCTCTTTGTTACCTGTGTCTTGAGGTCTTGTTCGCTTCTTATCCCATTTTCCTTTATTCTTCTCATTACCTTTCCAATCCTGCTTAGTCTTAGATTTGCGCTTCGATTGCTCATAACAATGCTTTAGCTTTCTGATGGCTTCCTCCAATGATCTAGGCTCATCAAACTCAATCATGTCTTTGAATGCTACGAGCAACCCATAGATGAATCTTTGAATCTTAGCTTTCTCCTGCTTAAGATAAGGCACATACTTCAATAACTCCAAGAATATACTAGTGTACTACTCATCAGTCATGGATCCCATCTTAAGCTCATAGAATTCTTTTGCCCTGTCATCATAGTATCTCTTTGATAGATACTTCTTCCTGAAAAGTCTCTTGAACTCACTCCAAGTCAACTCCTCTTCATGAATACCTCTAACATTCTTTACATTTTCCCACCAAATGTTTGCTTTACCTTTAAGACTGAACGTAGCTATTCTAGCCTTCATGTTCTTTGAGTAGTCATGTAATTTGAAGAACTTATTCATCCCAAGCAACCACACTTTCGCATCTTGTGACTTCTTCATTTCTCCATCAAATGTAGGTGGCTTTGCTTTCTTCAACTCATCCGTAAAATATCCCTTGTCACTCCTCCTGTTCAGATGATAATGACGATGACCATGGTACATGTCTGAACCAGAACTAGAGTAAAGCCCATGTCCGCAGCCCTATATATTAGGTGTATCCAAGAACCTTCCATGTCTAACCGTGTCATCTCTATTCGACTTGTGCCCACCATGAGACTTGCTACCATATGCTCCATTAGTCCTGTCCTTTTGCCCATGACTAGTCCTAAGCAGTCCCCATCTCTGCAAATTTGAGAAGTTATGAAACATGACTGCATTAACCTCTGCTTATTTATCTCGTGCCTTGGAAATTATCTCTTGTGACTGAATGATTCTATCATTATCTTCTTTGCAACTTCTTATTTCTGCCTTCAAACTTCTCAAAGTGTTTGCTATGTTAGGAGAGTACCCATCACCATGTTGCTCTTCATATATATACGAAGAGTCTTGTGAACTGTAGTGTACCATTTTGCTAGCCATATTTGATCTCCTTCTTCCTACAAGTATATCATGTCTAAACCAAAACATAAACATAACCAACATACCTCAGTATAGTTCAAGGGAGGATATCTCGTCTACAAGATCAACCAAATCAGCACAATACATGTATAAACATAACCATAGCAGTATATAAACATCATCTCAATCATCATCCCAGTTATCATGCATGATGTCACAACTATAACACTAACTAGACACAATGCATGCACAACAACATATAGACACTAACAGGCATAACCAATACATATACAAGCGACATGCATTCATGACAAACACATCCTAACAACAACATCATCAACTGCTACATGGAAAAACAACTGTACCAATGACTACTGCCATGCATACATAAAAAACACATAGACCACAAGCATAATAAACACATATGCAATCGATATGTATGTATGACAAACACATTCCGCCCATCTAGTCCAAGGGTTGAGCCATGCTCTGATACTAATCTGTAACAACCTCCTCCCACACTTACCCAATCTTACTAGTCGATTAGGGTAAATATGTGACAAAGAGTTACTATGATATGATTCAACTCCCCAAGTATAGTTAAGGAAGTGGAATTGACAAAAACAATACCAAACTGAGCTTCATCAGGCGCTACAGGACCCCGAGGGGCTAACCAACCACTCTAGGTGCCCAACCCCCAAGTTAACTTGCTTTTTAACTGAACTAACCTCCAGTCCCTCCCATGACAAGTCCTCCAAGTGATTGTAACCCTCCAGTTTCTCCCATGATAAGACCTCCATGCGACTGTAGTCTTTTTCACGTAGTTATGTGCCAACGACCCTGAAATCTTAGCCACTTTTTTAGGGCTAGGACTCAGGCCTCTGCCCAGAACTTGATGAAATTCTCATAAATGATAAATAACAGGAAGACAAAGCATCTAATTCAAAAACTTGAATAAGAACCCAACCTAACTCACCATAACAATGATAGTGATTTCGTCAAACACATCATGACCATGTAATGTACAGGTCATAAAAACACATATGAACATAAGGACCTCATACTTATATGAGAATCGTTAAGAAGTTTTGATGCCCTCTCACATTAGCTGCATTATCATCTATTAGGTCATTCATTCATTAACATTTCATCTACTAACCAAAACACGATGAGAGCCATAACTTAGGACTGCCATTAAACCATACTTGTAACTAGAATATAACCAGATAAATAACAATATTAGAACAACTATCATAGCCACATAATAAAAAGTAAATTTACACATAGAACATAAGAGGAAAAGAGCTATTATTAACATATGCAAATCCAACCAACTCAGGGACTTTTGCGTACCATCTGACCATAGATTGGGCTGAACCAAATCTCTCTTTCAACCAATCACCCTCATGCCATATTCCAAGCATGAATGTGGGATCTCATGGAATAAACCAAGAAAACCAAACTAGGGCTTCTAGAGGCCAAACCACCTTAACCCTGAACCAATGATTCCACCTCACAATCGGACATCACTAACCATCACCAGATCAATCTCTACCCAAGCTGCCAAAGGCTCTAGAGCGTTTGTTCCAACCCAACTTCTAGGACTAGTAACTCAACCCATAATTGTCGTCGATCTCTAGAGCGTTTGTCCAAGACACCAAGGGCTCCATTGCATTTGTCCAACCAAGGCTTCCAGGACTAGTAACTCAACCCAAGCTGTTACATGGCTTATAAAGTGTTTGTCCAACCAAGGCTCTAGGAACTAATAACTCAACCCACAACCATAAGGAACATGAGCACCAACCAAAAAGCAAAAGATAAAACCAACAACACCATGGCTATCTAGGAAATGGCAAGCTTAGGCAAAACCACAATCAATCCAGACAATCCTCCATGCCAATGACATATCATAACTAATAAACCACATGCATCTTCCATGCATGCCAAAACTAGTAAGGAAATCACACACACAACTTGGTACCTACAAGCAAAACCCGTTGTAGTTGCAGATCCAACTATCCTCTTGCGCTTTCCTACTTTTCCTTTGCCTTCTTGCTCCAAATCCCAAGTAAGCCACACTCCTCCAAGAGTGCTATAAGAAAACTCTATGTGTTTAAGAGTATGAGAGAGAGAATAGAATGAGAGTGCCAAAGACTGAACTGACAAAAGTTGTGAATTGATCCTTAGAATCCTTTCTATTATTGAGGCATCTATTTTCTTCATTTTCCTCCTCACATGCAACCTGTGACCTTTCACCTTCCTTTTCTCCTATTTTCCATGATTTGCATAAATAAAATGTCAATAAACACCTCATGCCTTTCCAAAACCTTTTCCAATTTCAATAGCCATTAAATAGTCTCAAGTGATCCACATCACTTGTTTTGTTCAATATTCAGCTTGGAATACGTGTCCCGTGACCTTGATTATTATTTTGTCCTTTATTAACTTTATTACATGAATTTTTAATCTGGGGTTGTTACATTGGAACCTTGAGCAAGAACTGTGATAGTAGACGCCACCCTCCCTCGCCCCCCTTACCATGTCATCTATGGGGGGTCCATAGTTAAATCCAAGCTGTTGATCACCCTGTGATGTTACAATTGTTGGATGGATGGGACCCTAGGGTGTTGGGACACCAGGGGTTTTCATTTATGCATGAAGTATTTTGACCGGGGAGATGGGTCGGGATGGAAGGTAAGTCCTGGAAGTGATGGAAAAAGTGTTGTATAGGCCTCAAGGCCATAAAAGCTACGAAAAATAACAAATTTCATTATAACAAGTAAGTGTTGTCTTGTAAAGGGATGTGAACCTAGTGGGACCTAACCCACAATGGTGGGTGATGTGGTACCATAATGTCATGACACTTGGCACCTGAAACTAGCCTTTTGGTGGGGCCAAGTGGCCCAAATATGGATGACATGTGGCACTACTAAAGGAGGCCACGTGGACTAGGTGACGTAAGCATGATGTCAACTTGGTGGTTTTTAAAGGAGCCCAACAAGAAAACCCTGAGGAATTTACACCCTGTGGAATGGAGAATTTCCCAACAACTGATGGAGAAGGGGGTTCTCCCTCAAGGATTTGGAAGGGTGACATCAATGTGATGTTACCTTAGGACGATGCCACCCCAACAGTTTCAAGAGGAGGACAGTGAGGAGACCCTGGGGAATTTATGTTCCAGGGAATATAGATATTTTTGACCTATAACCGAGATATTCCTTGCATGTAACAAAGAAGGGGTTTTTTTCTAAGAGTTTTGGTAGGGTGACATCAAAGTGATGCCACAGTAGGATCGCCACCCTGGGATAACGTCAACCTAGAGGTTTTGTGTGTGCACCCATTAATTTTTCGTCATGGAAAAAGGGCAGGGGTTAGGTGGCATGCCACAAGGGCATGTCACGACAACACTATAAAGACATTAATATGACATGGATTGGTCAAGGATATGACATGGTAACATGGCAAAATTCATAGATAAAACCTTTAAATAGCCATATCTTTTGATCTGAGAGCCAAATTTGAGAAAAAATTATATCTCTAGAAAGCTCTCAACAAGGCAAACACAATGATGATGTCTATTTTGGGTTTTGAGGAGTTTGAAAAATAACAAAATTTTATGACACCATTTCCATAATGAGACATTGAGGGCCGAGTCAATGATAATACTGCTTATTTCTACTCCGAGTATGGGATATGGGTAGATGGGGGTATGTTACATCAGGGGTTGCATACCACCTAAAGAAAGACTCCATCAACATGCACATATTCGAGACATGCCATCCATAACAACTGTGGGTGGATTGATCTCACAGCCTCCTAGAACCATAATGCATTTAGATGATATTAGGTCAAACAACTTCTTGAGAAAGCCATGCTTATTTACGCATACTTAAAGATTAAAATAATTATCTTCAATATAGCATAAACCCATTTACACATCTGATTTCTTCATATTCAACAATGATGATTAGGTTTATTGCATTTTTTATAATATAACATTTTTATCTTGTAATATTCATAAATATAACACGTGGGGGTTTAATAGTTAAGAATATATAGTCCTCTTTTTTATTATTTAAGATCTAGAGGAATTGGTAACTCGTTGAGATTACTTAGGTGAGGCCTAGGTTCAAAGATGACTGATTGCCACTATAACTTTTAGGCTAGTGTCAATGGCCTATAAGGCAACACATAACAAGATACTTATGACTTAGCAAGGTCCAAGGTGCCCGAGACACATCATGTGTGTTAACCTCTATTAAGGGGCCATCTACATTTTTGATCTAATGACAACAAGCCAACATGTCCCTTCACAATAATTAAACTTCAATAAATGGGAGAACAAACCATACTCCCAAACACCTAATCTAAAGTCCCTTTTTCGTAAAATTGAATCCAAAAGAGATAGGACATGTATGACGGTGAGGGTGGCAGTGGGGGTGGAGAGAAATATTGGGTAGGGAAAATAACATTATAGTAAATATTATTTGCCCTACCCAATAGTTTCCCCTACCACCACTCTCATGTTTCCTTGCACCCCAATCCTTAAGACATATATGAGGGCAAAAGTGGGGGAAAATATTGGTAAATATTATTTGCCCAACTCAATATTCCCCCAATCCTTTACATGTATGAGGGCAAAAGTGGGGGAAAATATTGATAGATATTATTTACCCAACTCAATATTTCCCCAATCCTTTACATGTATGAGGGTGGGGATGGAGATATATATTGTGCAAAGCAATTAATATTTAATTTCGCCCATCCCTACCCTCATAACATTCATAACATGTATGTGCAGTACCTGTCTTCATGGATGTCCAAATTCACATAAGGATTATACTAGCATTTGCACCTAATGTTGCAAAGGAAACACCGTAAGGCATAGTGTGTGGAAGAACAATGAAATGTGAATGGGCTTTTATGGGATTTTTTGAAAGCAAGGGTCGATGATTTTGAGTTTTAATTTGAGGAAGCCATGCCAAAAACCGTATTTGGGGGTTAAAGTGGCTACGAAATGGAATACAAGTAGTCATAAATATCCATTGAACTTTTTTTTTTTCCAAGGAAAAAATCGGTAACTTTTTATTTAAAAAATGAAAAGTTACACAAGCAGATGCATTGAAGCATTTCCGTAAGATGCCCATTGGGCTCAAGTGCTTTCGCACCCCATGCAACGTTAACAGATAACTTGCATAAGAAGAAGAAAAAGAGAAAGAGAGAATAAGGGAGAAAGAGGCAGAAAAACTAGAACCCAGAAGTGAGTAAAGGACTCACCCTTCAAGTTTTTCTCCCCTTTTTCTTTTCGACCTTGCGTCACTCTCCTTGAGTGGGCTCAATCGAAGCTATGACTAACTGTGTTTCTGCTTTCTATGAGGTTGTTTCCTTGTCTGAGTCTGAAGTGTCTGAGTGGTGATGCCTTTTGATCCCTCCCATATTCAAATCCTCGCTTGTCTTCTCTGCCTGATTTGAGTGAAGTTGTGAAGCCTTGTTGTCTGATGTGGTTCCCTTCTGAGTCTCCATTTCTTGAGAAGCCTCGGCATTCTCTGCGGGGGTCTCTTCCTCCTCTGCTTCTGATTCTTCGTCCTCTGAGTCTGGGGGGGGGAATTGCCATCCTTTCCTCTGCTTCTTCTTACTATTTACTTTCTTGGCTTCTGGACATGTGCTTTGCAAGTGTCATGTCTGCCTATAGAGCCTGCATCTGAAAGCGGTGTTTTCATAGTCTAGTGCTTCCAACCAATTTTGTTGTTTGTAGATCAGCCTTATGTTGTCCGGTAGCCCTTTACTTAGATCTACTTCCACACAAATACGTGCGAAAGTGTAGACCCTTTCATCAATCCTTTCCAAATCTGTTTTGATATATTTCCCTATGCTGTTCCCAATGCCTTCCAGTACTCGTTCCCTCCAAAAGTGAAGGGGAAGGTTGTATAAGCGGACCCAGAACGGCACTTTGGATACGGTCATTTTGTTTGGATCGAAATTTGGGAACCATGGGGTCATGAACAGCCCTGATGTTCCCCAAAACCAAGGCCCAACACTGATGACTGTATCTCTGACTTCCTTGGAAATAAATCTTACTATAAAAAACCCCTTGGAGCATAGATGTATATCACATTCCATGGTCCAACTGGTGAAGATCTAGTGAAATAGATCCATTGGTTTTGGCCAAAAACTGTTGAAGCGACAGATTAGGGCCTGCGTTTCATAGGACTTAACAAAATCATCAATCCCTGTAGAATCAAAGTTAAGGGCTAGGGTTTGCCCTAGCTGATCTACTATGTATGGCCTGGGTGTATATCCACCTAGATCTGGAGAGGACCCTGAATCTCTGTTACCCTGAAGAATGTTTTTGTAGGAGGAACCTCCCTTTGGTTGATGCTGAGGTGTTGTCTTTTTCCCCTTGTCTCCTCCTAAGGAGCTTGCCTGTCCCTGAGGCCGAGCCCCTCCTCTCAGCCTAAGGTTTAAAACTATGGTTGTTTCTGGACTAATCTCATAGCTTTCCAAAGTTCTACTGTCCTAGAGGGACCACCTACCACTGACCAAATGTTGGATCTGAACAGGGTATCCGGTCAATACCCAAATTTCTTGTTTCAGCTGCATGATGGTGCTTTCTGCATGCACCCACATTAAACAGGATTTCCCCTCAGGGGTTTTAATAAAAATCTGAAAACGAGTTGCTTTTACCTAAAGCCTGGGTTTTGGCAGAGTTCCTGATCTGCCTAATCCGGTGTCGCTGCTGATTTTCGTGTGCTCTGGCTATAAATAATCGTCCAGATTTGACCTCTTGATGGGTCGTTCTTCCATTTGCATGTCGAGGTCTGCATACCTTCTGCTCGATCTATGCACCTTGACACCGATCTGCTGCCTGGGTTCTGTCTATTCTCGAATATTGTTCAGATCGGATAGATCCGGCCCGGATTTGTAGTGTTTGGCCCAATCCATTGTGAGTGGGGGCAGATCTGCATCATGCAGTCCCCCTTCTTTGGATGCACCGACCAAAACAGTAGGAAAAACTACAGATCCCAAACCTGCCGCGACCCAGGTTTCTTCTCTTCTTCCCTTTGTGCCATTGCTCCTTGCATTCTGCGTCTTTTCATTTTCTTTTTCCTACCAGAGATCGTATGTTTCAACAGGGGCTTCGTCAGGGAGGCCTTGAGAATCAACGAGAAGATGGTTGTTATTGCAGGAGAAATCATGCGACACGGTGATGTTTGCATGCCAAACGAGAACCTCCGCGGCCTGAGAACAAAGCGTCAATTGCTATCTCTGCTTTTTTTCCAGCTCTCCCTTGCAGATGCGAGTGAATGGCAAGGGATCGAAACCTTTGCTGACCATCGATAGAGGTCCTCCCGTCGACTCGAAGGTGCACTCGTTTTTTCTTTCAATATCCATTGAACTTGTTTAGACACCTTAAAACATATATTTAAAACATGTATTATATTCATTAAAATAAATTGATTTTGTTAAAAAAATATGTTAAAACCCATTGATAATGAATTGGTTGTGAAGACATAAACTATCAAAATGGTATTTGATCTTGAAACATCCTTTTTCAAGTTTCAATTGGAAAATACAACTAGTGAATTGTAACAGAAGAGGTTAGAGAAGCAATATAATATTCTAAAGAACATTGTGGTTGTCATTCCATATTTGAAGTTGCATCAAAAATTGTTGGAGGCATCGAAGACCTGAAGAAGCAGTAATGAACCTGCAAAATGTATATTTTGTTAGAATTTGTAATATGTAAATTAGTTGTGGAAATTTATTAGTAATACTTTGCAGGTGAGTTGTGTTAAAATGAATTTGCAATGAATGGAAATGAAGTTACCTTTGCCATGAGGATTTATATATTGTTAGTCGAAGATGCATGGTGAATGATGGCATACTAAACACCATTGGAGATTTATGCGTAGTTGGAGACGCATATTTCTTGCTTGCCATTCTGCTCATCTTTTTCGGATTTTGTCACGTTGATGAATGTGGTTTATGCGTTTCAGGGAAGATTTTATTTGTTGTAATAATTGTATGGTTGGACGCAGGCGATATAATGGTACTGCTGGATTTGGTACTGGAAGAAATCTGTTTTGTATATGTTGTAGTGTAAGTATTGATGCCTCGATTTCGTCCCAATAGTTACATAGGTGTGCTATTTCTGAGTCCATATGTCCTGTTGCAAAAGAAAGAAAATGTTAGAATGAGATGTATAGATAATATAAAGACATTCTAATATTTGCATAATTATTAATAATGATTAAATTTGGTTGTTGTTGAAAGATATGAAAGGTATGTTATGAAATAGAATGAGCTAAATAAATAGAGGAAACCTTTTGGTGATGTTAAAGTATGGATTGGAGCAGATTATCTGGAGGTGGCATTGAACGGAGAATTTCTTCTGCGTGTTTTCTGCGAGTAATGTTTTTGTTGTCCTTCATTTTATTGTAATGATCGAAACTGAATGCGGGGCTAATCCAGAGATCTTGTAGAGAAGGTACTCTTGAAATTGCTATGAATGTGAGACCTTGACGTTCTGTTTTCCCAATGTCAATTGTTGCTTTTGGAAGTGTCATACCTTGAGATTTATGTATGGTTAAAGCCCAAGCCATCTTCAGTGGAATTTGTGTACGTCCATTTCTTTTTATTGCTGGAATAGGCAAGTGAGTGGGGTTTCTTTCATCCCAAGGAGGCCCGATGTATTTGGGAAAAGCTACGACAACAAATGTTGGAATTTGTGGTGGTGCAGTTGATTCTTTGTAAAAGATGGTTACAATTTCTCCGAGGGAACCATTAAGAAGTTCGGCTGAAACCCAAAGGTTGGACATTAACATAACTTTTTTGCCATTGCATAGTAACACAATTCGCTCAAGTTCCTCATCTTCTGAGGAAATGTTGGAATATGTGTTGTCATCTTCGGGAATGGATCTTGCAATTGGAGTGTTTAGAAATTTTATCATTTGCTTATTATGGACCATTGTTTGAGCATTTGTTGGAAATAGATGCATGGAATCATGGAAGGAATGTATTTCATCTTCTGATAAAAAGGAATCTGTGCGCGACATGAGTATGTTGTAGTCGTCGATTGTTGGATTTGCATCTCTAATGTTTTGGAGGATGTTCCTGAAAGTAACCTGGGCGATGTTGTCGCCTTGTTGACGAAATATTGTGTCTAATGTGATGATTGTGTTGAAGGTGTTCCACAGTGCACTTCCGTGGCTCGTCCCTGCATATAGAGGTATGTCTTTGACGGGTGGTAGCTGACCGAGATCACCAACCAATATAATAGAATAGCCTCCGAAAGGAGTGTTTCTTTGTTGTGGAAATGCCTCTCAAAGACATTCATCAATATGGCTGAGAAGCTTTGGCCCAATGAAGCTCATTTCATCGATTAGTATGTACCTTATATGCCTGAGTTCTTCTTGGAATTTTGCAAGACCATTACCTTCTAAGGGCATAAGATCCTTTATAGGAAGGTGCAACGCATAATGGATTGTCGATGCTTGTATGTTGAAGGCAGCAACTCCTGTAGGGCTGAGGAGCATGATCGGTGAAGATTTTGGGCTTGCAAGGGTTATGAGCATATCTTTGATGCAATTGATAAGGAGGAATTTTCCTGTACCAGCAGTGCCTTGTATTATCATTCTGAGAGCGGTTAAACAATCCTTCTTAGCAAAATGATTAGAAATAATATTTAGAACTTTTCTTTGCATTGGAGATAATGTAGTAAGCGTTGCCAGGATATGTTGATGTGTTTGAAGAATGCATTGGATGGAGCGGCTATTCTCAATGAATTGTATGGCATTATTTTGTAGATTTAATGGGATAGTGGTATGATTACAATTATGGTTGTCATCAAAGCCACAAAGGCCAAGCATGTCAAGGTCATTTATGAGAAGCTCATTTGTAGGGTGCAATTGGGAAAGTAATTCCCATTCATTTATTTCCATGGTGTCTGGAGGATTGCTTTCATGAATAGTTGAGGTATCATTTGCGACAGATTCAATATCAGATAGTGTGCAGTGTTGATGCCAAGGTTTGTAGAATGGATGAAATGTTTGCCAATTTGTGATGAATTCTGCAGTAGAATCTCCTATATCATGTACGATATGGCGAAAGGGTTTGTATATCATAAGTTCAACTCTGCAAAAGTCATCGTAGCAAGGTTCAGTTGTGTATGGTATGGAGGAGTAACGTGGTATGACCCGAATAATTGCTTTTCTAGGCCTTTCTTTCCATTTGTTTGTTTTGCAACGAGGATCATATGACCAAGATCTTGCTACTTCTATAAGTGATGTGGATTCTAGGGTAGAAGGGCGCTAGATATATGTATCTATGATGTGTGGGGATGTAGTGGAGGTGGTGTTCATTTGTGGAAGGCGCATAAGAATTTTTTTGGTTTACGTTTAAAGAAAAGAATGGTTGACTACACAATGTTAATGGTAATTTTTGTTGCATATGGCAGGTTTCTTGTGCTCCAATGTCATGATCAACAAGGGTTTCTGCAAGAAATTTTCGAAATGCAGATGTTGCTGGGTCAGCAATGGGTGAAGCTAGGACAATTCTACATAGCATGTGGTGGATTCTTTCAGATTTTTTTATGCTTTGGATGCATATTTGGCGATATATTTTTGTACAGCGTGTATGGAGAGTATTGGTTGGCAGTCAACATTTGCACGCCAAATAGATAGGATGCTAGGGTTATGGGTATTGAGTCGATCATTGTTGCAAGTAGGGGTGTATGTTTTTTGGCCATTGGAGTCAATGAATAGCGTTGATTTGGGATGTAGTTCCCATGGTGCTTTATAACGACATTGGAATGAGCATCCATTCTTTCTTAGGCATGTGTTTTCGGTGCATTTTGTGTGACGTTCAACACAATTGATGAGTTGTTCATAGTCATTGAAAGGATTGGTTATGAAGATTTGCAGTGTGGACAATAGACAAGGGTCTTCAGCATTTGTCCGAGCAATTGGTTGGTTTGAAATTGAAGGAGTATGATAGTTCAAAGCGGAAATATATTTGTCGAAGAACTGCCTAGTAATATCAACTGCTTTTGTGTCTTCCTAGTTGAGGCTTTCCATATCAGGTGCATTTTCTATCCAAAGGAAACCATGGATGCGTGCAGATCCCCTATGTTACCATTCATACCTGTCAAGTATGCATTTCTGTAAGATAATTTTGTAATAAGTGAGGTATGATGTTTAGAGTCTTTCGAAAAAATGCGGTAGAATGCGTACCTGTACCAGTAGTCTTTTGTCTGCAAGCGTTTCTCTAAGATAACCTCGCAAAATGTTGTGAATCTATGCTGCATATATAGTGATGTTAAATGTGGGTTAGAAATAATGTTATCATTTCTCCACTTTTATTATTTTGAAATATCAGAAGGTTGACATCCGAGCATGATTACATGAAGATCAAGCCATTTTGTATCAGCTGAACTTAATGTGAAGAAGAACGTCAGGCAACCGAGTTGAGATATCATGTCCATTAGTTCATTTTTAGCTTTGTGCCAAAATGATCTTGTTCCACGTAAAGAGCAACTGAATCGCATGACTTGCTCTGCCAATTGCTCATCTGGAAATTGTCCTAATCGAATGTTCAGATCTTGAATAGATATTGGGAAGTTATTTGCGATGTTCTTTTTCACAAAAATCGAGGTTGTTGCTTGATTGCGATGTTGCATCATGAGATTATATATGTAATAACGAAAGCGTGGGTGCTTTCCAAATCTGTTATCGTAGTAACGTATGAGATGAAGTGCATATTCATGTAACTGCACTGCTTTCATTCTTGCTTGATTTGGCATTGCAGCTCCTGTGGGGAAAAGGGTGGGGAAAGCCATAGAGAGTAGACCTTCTGTGTTGTATTCATTGATTAGTGATAAGCCAATTGTTGGCCATTCAATTGTAGTATTAGATTGGTGGTTGTAAGCATGTAAATAATGGTGGATTTCTTGGATTTCTGTATTTGTATTAGGAATGATGGATACGAATGGTGATGTTTGGTTTACAGAATCTTCGGTGAGCTCATGTGGTGGTTCAAGTGAAAGGTGGACAGTTGTTTTGGTAGTATTGGAATGGCGAAGGGAGGAGGAGACATCGGTGGGGATTGTTGGTAAGGATAGTGCGTTGCTATCAATACAAGCATTCTTATAGTATGGGTCATTTGTAGTTTGTATTCTAATGCAACGATAACGTGATGTCTACTAACAATGAAATCATAAGCCTTATGGTCATTACTATGATGAGTGACAATTAGAATGTCCAAGTTTTCAACACATCGTGGCAACATGTTTGCGATTTTTGTAATGTCTTGAGGAAAACAAATTGTGTGGCCACTGTATTTATGTTGGCCACCACATGCATGTGTTACCTGCAGTACAGGGTTAACCCTAGCAATGAGCATTTCTTCTATTTGTGAAAGAGATGTAAGGATAACTGGTTGAGGACCAGGGTCCATGTTGTTCCATAATGAGAAGCGATGACCCTTTGTTTCAGAGATGCATCTGGAGCAGCAATACATTTGGTTGGAATTGCGGATATGTATTCCAGGATATGATTCAAGACGCATAGAAATCTATCAATCTTTGCACGGAAATCTCGATGTGCTTGATTAGTATAAACGTTGTTGAAAGCATGTGCGAAGGAGGGGTTAGGGCAATGAGGTATGGATGTATTTGTTTGAGAGGTTTGCTGAGAAGATAAAGAGTTTGATAATTGCAAAGGAGGATTGTTTTCGGGGTGGGTCGTTTCAGACAAAGAATGTTGGTTTTCCTTCTGTTTTTTGTGTTTTTGACATTCTCTGATGCCTTTTTTTGCCTGATAAAGCTCACGGCGACGTGCATTTATTCGTTCTTTATTTGTTGCATAGTATCTTCGAGCACGTTCATCATTACAAGAAGAAGACATTCGCAAAATTTATGGTACCTATAAGCAAGAGAGGGGAAAACAAGAATGTTATTTGGAGAGAACAACCATGTTATTGTATAAAAGCGAAAGAAGGGAAAGAAATTTAAGTTTTGAATAGTTTTATGTGAATTTTTTATTTGAATAATGTGTTTGAAAGAACATTTTAGTATTTTTCCTTTATACATGTAGATAGTTTCATGTGTAATGTAGCAAGTTACCTCATTTTTTAAAAGAAAAAAGATGATAAGAATGTGAATTTGTCTACTCACATAATGCTAGATACAATGGAGGACGAATACTTATTTCAATGGTATATAAAAAAAATTCGTGAGAAGGCATGCAACAATATATCGTGTAAAATTGTATTTATAAAATTTGATAATAGGAATTGTCAAAAAGTGAGGAATACATTTTGCAATATCTATCTACGATATCGAGATGTTCTGAATTTCTCGAAGGATGTTGTTGCATTCTGTCGTGAAATGCAAGTTTTCTTCTTTTATGATAACGCATTTCAACCGTGGTATTCCTTTAAAATTTTCTGTCTTCAATGATAGTGTGAAGATATGATTTTTCCATAGAGCTTTGGAGACAATTTCCTTGATTAGATCTGGATCTGAGGATAATAAATAGAAGTCTTTGGCATTATTCCCAAGAATTGTAGATCTCGCGTCTTCGAAAGCAACAGTTGAAGCTAATTCACCAGTGTGATCTTGTATGTCGATTTTCAGTAAGTATCTGTAATCACAGTCACTTACTTCAATGTTGCATTTTGGGCAAAACCACATCTCTATATTTTGTGGAATAAGTATTTTCATGCATTTTTCCCCATCAACGATGGAGGGGCAAGAAATGTAGTAAAAATTGTCCATCCCAATTTTTGTTATTGTGCCCTTTAATTGGGAGAATGTTGATTTCTCTAAGGAATCCATACTGTAAATATCAGCAATTGTTATTTTTTTGTTGATGGCCAAAAGGAGATCTTGTTGTCAAAGATGTAGAAGCTGCAGTCGAACCTTCTTTTTTAAACCATGACTTTAGCATGTGGGCCTCTTCAATGTCAAGATCTACAAGAATAATGGATCTCGTTGTAGTGCCAACATTTTTTCCATTAAATTCTCCAACACGGGCATATTTGATTGCAATGATGGGGTTATTTCTTGCAGCACATAGGGAGGAGATTTCTTGTGATACGGCATCAAAATTATCTCCCCAAAAGATTGCATCTATGTTATACCCAGACATGTCTTGAAGTTGTAGTGTTTGTTTAGTAACTTCAGAGCCGTCTTTTCTACGTATAGTGCACACACTGGAAATGCCTATGACAATACCAAGAAAATCAACAATGGAGTTGGCATTTGTTGTTCTGATATCGTTGATTGATTTTATATTGAATTGCACTGTTGGATTATGTTTTTTTTCGCTGGCAACATGTTCTATGGTAGATGTTGCATTCAACAAAATTTCCCAGTCATTGTTCAAGTGGTTGTATTGCTTATTAGCCATTTTCACATTCCCTTTAGAGACAATGTAGACATTTCCATGTTGGATTTTGTCGAAAAAATAATCTGCGACATTGTTGAAACATGTAATATGTATTTCTCCACCCTCTGTATCGAACAGGTCAAAACCAAACACTTTACCGGGTCCGTATTGATTCTGAAATTGTCGAAGAGTTGTTTTCCTTTGGACGTATCCTTTTATGCACCAATTTGAGTGGTAAGGGTTTAGCGATTTGATGGGAATTTGAACTGGCAGAATGGATGGGGTTGGAGTAGTTGGAAGAGGGCAGTGTCTTTTTGATAAAGGATCTGGGTTCGATGAGGAAGGAGTGTTTTCATCAGATGTGATCGGGATACTCATAGTTTTTGGATTGCCAATTAAGGGTGCAAATGAAGTAGAAATTTCGAAGTCTATTAGCTTTATAGACCTACACGACAAATGAGAGTCATAGGAATAATTGTTAGAAGCGGATGTGTTATCGATAAAAATGTTAAATTTGAAATAAGAAATTTATAACAAACTTACGTTGATGGACCAATAGCTGAAGTAGTCCAACTTTTAACATTTATAACATAACCCTTTTGTAGCAAGCCTGTTGCTACGAGGTCATTGAAATATTTTGGAAGCATAATGTGTTTCTTATGTGTTCCGTCTGAAATTGCAGTACGATATCGTGGAGTTGAATTTTGCATTGATTGTATTGGTTCAAGTTCAACAATTTGTAGGTATGGTTGAATATGAGTTGATCCAGATAACATTGAGAAAATTGCATTCTCAGTAAGGTTTGTTGTCATTTTCTGGAAGTAGAGATGACAAAATAAGTATTGTACAAAACAAAACACAAAAATGTTGTTTTCTTCGCGTAAGATGTTTAACATTCATTACATTCCTATAACAGTACATGAAAATATATGAACTAAAGGGCAAGAAGCATGTTCAATTTGTTTCTAAATGAGTGGTTATCTAAGCTTGTAAACATAATAAAGAAGATATTTATTACAACAACTTCTATATGATTATTCTTTTTGAAACATAGTTAAAACTATAAATTAACAATTTCATAAACCTACACATGTTAGAAACAATCAGATAGGCCATGATGATTGAGTTTCCCGTTACTTAAAGCCTTTGTTGATTGAGTCCACTAAATGAGCCAAGTTCATGTTAGCTTTGGTTGAGTTGATGTAAAATTGTGTAGTGGAATTGATATCAACTAAGGTCTAGCTATAGAATTACCAAACTGAGTTGAAGTTTGCTTAGCTAGACATATAAGGTTAAACCAGCTGACCGATAAGGTTTGTCATAACTGTAAACAGAGATTGATTCAATCTTAGCAACAATTACTATCATCGGCTAATGTTTAAATACTAAATTGCAAAATGTAGTTAATGCCAAATAACGAATACATTTTTTAGGGCATTGGACAGTAGCAACACCACAACTATGTTGTGGGTTTTGTATTGGGCAAACTCGTATTGTGGAATTTGGGTTTTACATGAGTATTGAGCAATCACCTCATGAAAGTTTACCTTCAAATTGCTCCATAGTTGTGACTATTCGAAATTCACGAGGTGATTAAAAAATAACATGTTTGTTTTCAATTTCTTTGGAGAACA
This sequence comes from Pinus tabuliformis, assembly GCA_031772625.1. NCBI lineage: Eukaryota > Viridiplantae > Streptophyta > Pinopsida > Pinales > Pinaceae > Pinus > Pinus tabuliformis. The sequence goes on along the minus strand of CM062807.1, from coordinate 44,238,240 downwards.
ATCTATTCTATGATTTTTTTTGTGGTGCATGCAACACTATTTGAAAGGCTATTAACATATCTAATTTTTTAAATTTCAAACGGTATAAAGTGCAACAATGGAAATTACAATTTGAACTCCATATAATAGTTTTTTTTTGTTGATTTCTAACAGGCAGGTGCTAAAAAAGTTGTTATCTTAGGTCCAAGCAAGGATGGGCCTATTTTTGTTGTGGGGTTAATGAGCAACAATAAAAATCTGATTTGAACATTGTTTCAAATGCAAGTTGTACTATACAGAACCCAACTGTGCCACAGTTGTGTAACAAAAATGCTTAGCCAGGTGGATGGGATTAAAACAAAATTGAAAAGGCCAACTTGCAGTCCGAAATCGTAGTTGTATCCAATACAAATCTGATTTGAACCAAAGGACATGCAGATGGAGGTGATGGTTAAGGGAGTGGAGAATCCATTGTGAAATTTCTGACATTTTAGCTTCTAATGGTTCGATAATGGTTTCAATCATGAATCCATTGTGAAATTTCTGGCATTTTAGCTTCTAATTGTTCAATAATGAATCCATTGTGCATTGTTCCAATTGTAGAAAATTCTAGCCCTAAGTGATTCTTCCCCTTATGATCTCAATCAATCAAATCAATTATTGAATTTAGTTAATGTAGAAATTAATTTCAGACCATAGCAACAATCATACAATAGCTGGAAAAGTAAATAGGAAGCATAAAACAGTTTTCGCATACACAAGTAATTTCTCTTTCAGAATCAGCTTCTAATTCCTTATTCAAAGGCTACAATAAAACCTCCACAATCTACCTACCAATCTAGCAGCTCCACAATTAATCAAACTCACCTCAGAAACAGATCTGCACAAAAACCGAGAAGAAACAACCTACAGGGAAAACTGTATAGCCTGCTATATGGTCTGTTGTAGTACACCATACTGTTGTACAGATCTGTACAACTATACAAAATGCTATTGTATGGCCTCTTCCTTCCCTCTGCTCTGTCTCATCTCCTGCTTCTCAGCTTTGCTCAACTGGTTCCTATCCCTATCCAACAAAAAATTGTCTGAATATTCTATCTTGACATGTCTTTATATGTTTAGTTGAACCCCTAATCACTCAGTAAGTTACTTTTCAAAATACCTCGAACCACCTCGAGCACATTCACACTAAACCTGTGTGGAAGTTCCTCACCGAGCTATATTTCTCAACACCAATAAAACTGTATCCCTTCTTTTCTTGAACACAATCACACCAAAATTGCATATCCAATGGCTCTTCTCCATACTGAGATTCAAACTTATTGATGCCTCATTGGATTAATCCGTACATTCTTTCTACAAAGGCAATGATCACTAAATTGAGAATTTATATCAACACAACAATGTGTCGCAGGTAGACATTTTTCCACAGGGAGCAGTTTGTGTAAAATGGATCTTAACATGTCAATTAAGGTTCTTGCACCTTTTTCCACAAAACATAGGCATTCATCACTACATTGATAATTAATTTCAATACAACAATGTGTCACCAGTAGATATTTTTTCCACAAGGTGAATTTTGTGTAAAATGGATCTTAACATGTCATTTAAGGCTTTTGCACCTTTTTCCACAACATTTTATTGTATTAGCACCTGAGACCATCATTGCAATTGGATCAACAGTGACCAAGGTAAAATCTTATCATTGCAATTCGGTCAACAATGACCATGGTAAAATCCACTTTCACTAAGAAAATGCATAAAAACACCAAAAATCATGTGTTATGACCACGGAAATACAAATAACCATGACTGTAAAAAAGCAATAAATTAGATGTCACAAGATTAAAGCTAAAGATAAGACAGAAGAATACTAATATGGAATGGAATTTCAACAAAGGGATATGCCGTTTTGGAAACATACCCTATAACATCACATAGGTCACAATCAAAAGTTGAAGATGGTCCATGAGGCATGACATTAAAGCCGCTAGTAATGATGGCACTACACAAAGGAAGTTTGTGCAAGGAGGCTATCACATCAACCCAGGAACTTGCACTCCAAAGCCAACTTCCAATTGGTAAAGCTTTCTGTGCCAGCAATGCTTTATGAACCGTCTCAAAATTGTTACGTATGTGTGAATATTCACAACACACACCCAACAACAATGTTAAGATACACACAATAATCCCAAAATAGGGACATCCAGTTATGCCACTGTAGTAAGATCACCTGAAATATCACATAGAAAACAGCCACAAACCAAAGATGGCCCATGTGGCATGGCACTGAAACCGTTGACAATGTTAGTAACAAAGTGAGGAAGGATACTATGACATTAGCTAGGGACTTGCACACCAAAACCAGTTTCTGGCCTGATAAATCTTTTGTTCACGGATGATATGTTATAAACCATATACATTTCACACTTTGCATATGTATAGAAGTTTAGTTGAAGGAATTGAAACTGAGAAACAGAAACAGAAAATGGGCAGGAGACAATATTTCTAATTGTTTTAAAGGGCAGTACAAAGAGAAATCAGTCCCAGAGCTTTAGGTGTTACCCTGTTCTATAGTGTATGTTGCCATATCAGGTTAGTCATCAGGGATGCTATGCTTATGGGGAATTTGAATACCCGTATAGAATCTCTATTATGTTAACAGAAAACAAAGAATTACCTAATGGACTAAAAAGGTCCATTTTCAAGATAATATCAAAAGAACAGTTTGGCTTTCTTTGATAAAAAAGAAATCCAAAAGGCAATGAGAGCAGCATAAGAAGGATTGCATACTATAAGGGTAAAAGAAATTGCCAAAGTTTAGGCTTTTATTTCAAGCCTGATGATTACAAATTATTAAAAAGAAAAAAGAATGGTTTTGACTTCATGAGAAAATTCAGGGGAGAGTAACAGTTGGGAGCACAGATAGCCTCGAAGGAACCAAAGGACGTGCAGATGGAGGTGATGGTTAATGGAGTGGAGAATCCATTGTGAAATTTCTGACATTTTAGCTTCTAATGGTTCAATAATGGTTTCAATCATGAATCCATTATGAAATTTCTGACATTTTAGCTTCTAATTGTTCAATAATGAATCCATTGTGCATTGTTCCAATTGTAGAAAATTCCAGCCCTAAGTGATTCTTTCCCTTATGATCTCAATCAAACAAATCAATTATTGAATTTAATTAATGTAGAAATTAATTTCGGACCATAGCAACAATCATACAATAGCTGGAAAAGTAAATAGGAAGCATAAAACAGTTTTTGCATACACAGGTAATTTCTCTTTCAGAATCAGCTTCTAATTCCTTATTCAAAGCCTACAATAAAACCTCCACAATCTACCTACCAATCTAGCAGCTCCACAATTAATCAAACTCACCTTAGAAACAGATCTGCACAAAAACCAAGAAGAGACAACCTACAAGGAAAATTGTATAGCCTGCTATATGGTCTGTTGTAGTACACCATACTGCTATACAGATCTGTACAACTATACAAAATGCTATTGTATGGCCTCTGCCTTCCCTCTGCTCTGTCTCATCTCCTGCTTCTAAGCTTTGCTCAACTGGTTCCTATCCCTATCCAACAAAAAATTGTCTGCAGTAATTTCTGTGCCTCTGTTATTTTTCAGAATTATATGTTCAAGCATGACAATGTACACGGACAGTGGAAGCATCATGAAGTCAAGGTCAAAGACTCGAAAACTTTACTCTTTGGAGAAAAATCTGTTGTTGTATTCGGTTTCAGGTAAAACACTTGTTTATGGAGATCAACTTATCATTGCAATTCGGTCAACAATGACCATAGTAAAATCCACTTTCACTAAGAAAATGCATAAAAACACCAAAAATCATGTGTTATGACCACATAACTACAAATAACCATGACTGTCAAAAAGCAATAAATTAGATGTCACAAGATTAAAGCTAAAGATAAGACAGAAGAATACTAATATGGAATGGAATTTCAACAAAGGGATATGCCATTTTGGAAACATACCCTATAACATCACATAGGTCACAATCAAAAGCTGAAGATGGTCCATGAGGCATGACATTAAAGCCGCCAGCAATGATGGCACTACACAAAGGAAGTTTGTGCAAGGAGGCTATCACATCAACCCAGGAACTTGCACTCCAAAGCCATCTTCCAATTGGTAAAGCTTTCTGTGCCAACAATGCTTTATGAACCGTCTCAAAATTGTTACGTATGTGTGAATATTCACAACACACACCCAACAACAATGTTAAGATACACACAATAATCCCAAAATAGGGACACCGGAAGTTACAATCAGGACCTTACCTGAACAAAACTTTTGTACTACCTGGTACTTAGTATGTTGTACAGGCCTGGAACTTATATTTGTGTCAACAAATGAGTATGTGGTTGAATCCACAAGTGTCTTCACCGACAAAGACATGTGTGCATTTTTGAGGCAGATAATGAGACTATTCAAAACTAGGTCTTAGCAAGTCAAGACATGTGTGCATTTTGGAGGCAGAGAATGAGAATTTTGTCAGAGTTTTCTTGTTTTTTTCGTTGGTTTTAATTTTTTATCACAATGAGGATGAGTTGTACAAATCATGACTATCAAAAAGCAATAAATTAGATGTCACAAGATTAAAGCTAAAGATGAGACAGAAGAATACTAATATGGAATGGAATTTCAACAAAGGGATATGCCATTTTGGAAACATACCCTATAACATCACATAGGTCACAATCAAAAGCTGAAGATGGTCCATGAGGCATGACATTAAATTCGCCAGCAATGATGGCACTGCACAAAGGAAGTTTGTGCGAGGAGGCTATCACATTAACCCAGGAACTTGCACTCCAAAGCCAGCTTCTAATTGGTAAAGCTTTCTGTGCCAACAATGCTTTATGAACCGTCTCAAATACCGAGATTCAAACTTACTGATGCCTTATTCTATATTGAGAATTAATTTCAATACAACAATGTGTCACCAGAGCAAGGTTGAGTTTGGTTTAGGGCTTGGTCTAAGGCCAATAAAGGAGATCGAGCCATGTTGATGTAACCCTTGAAGGAGGTTGAGTGCCTCAACATGTGTGAATAGAGTGCACAAGGGCAAGATTGAAGGGTTTACATGAGTGAGAATAGAACCAAAATAGCAACCCATCTGTGTCTACATCAGCCCAAGAAGGAGATATAGAATCTTAAGAGCACTGCAGCAAGAAGAAGCATAAGTTTATGGTATGTTTTTTGTTGGAAAGAAGCTAAGTTTACCCTGGGAGATAGGCCAAGAATTATGCAGGTAATTTGTGCCTTAAGAGGGCTCAGTCCAAGTTGAAATAAGGAGCAAGAAGACACCAAAAGTTCTAAGACTGAAGTTAGGGTTTCGTTCTGTGCACAGGGAAGAGGGTCAAGCCCTAAAAGAGACCTGAGCCTCAAATCAAACTATGGTGGAGGGACGAAAGTCCTAAGAAGGTTTGCTAGATTTTTGTAAAGGCAAAGCCTTTATAAACCCATTGTATAAAATGGTTTTTGGAAATGTTTGAGACCACTCAACTTTACCTTGCGGCATTCGACTTTGACATCTACGATATATGATTTGCAGTTATATAAATGACATTCTATTTTGATAAGTTTCAATAAGAGTATAATTTTTTGAAAAGTATATTTAATTATATATTTATTTAGAACAATGAACATTATATAGTGAGAAGCAATTATATTCCTCCTCCCTTACAGTGACTATTGAGAAAGTTCCAAGAAAGTTACTCTCACTATTCAAAAGAATAAGAAACTTTACTCTGTTTTTTCTTGGGTTCAAAGAAAACTCAAGAGTTTAGAACCTTCTTTATAGTTTCTCTCACATCAAAGAAATAAGAAACATTTCTCTCAGTTTTTTCTTCAACTCAATGAAAACTCAAAGATTTAGCTGCTGAAATAAACATATAACCCGACTCACCAAATCTAAAACGATTTAGCTACCAATTTACAGTTGGACTCCCACCAAATTGACTCCATTTACTATCCTAGGATTCAGGATTGTGTACCTAAAATTTGATAAATTATATTTGAGGTAACTAAGGAGTTGTCACATGTAATACCGCTCCCTCCCTACATGAGCAAGGAGATTTGGCAATAGCATGTCCGATTTGGTTCTTTCTCAATTTATAAAATTGACACTGTTGACTGATATCGACATAACCAACCCTATTCTAAGTTGAAACTTCTTTCAAATTGAGCAGTCACCTCATGAAAGGTTACCTTAAAATTGCTCCATAGTTGTGACTATTCGAAATTGATGAGGTGATTCCTCCTCCCTTACAATGACTATTGAGAAAGTTCCAAGAAAGTTACTCTCACTATTCAAAGGAATAAGAAAGTTTACTTTGTTTTTTCTTGGGTTCAAAGAAAACTCAAGAGTTTAGAACCTTCTTTGTAGTTTCTCTCACATCAAAGAAATAAGAAACTTTTCTCTTAGTTTTTTCTTCGGTTCAAAGAAAATTCAAAGATTTAGCTGCTGGAATAAACATATAACCCGACTCACCAAATCTGAAACGATTTAGCTGCCAATTTACAGTTGGACTCCCACCAAATTGACTCCATTTATTATCCTAGGATTCAAGATTGTGTACCTAAAAGTTGATAAATGATATTTGAGGTAACTAAGGAGTTGTCACATGTAATACCACTCCCTCCCTACATGAGCAAGGAGATTTGAAAATAGCATGTCCGCTTTGGCTCTTTCTCAATTTATAAAATTGACACTGTTAACTGATATCAACATAACCAACCCTATTCTAAGTTGAAACTTCTTTCAAATTGAGCAGTCACCTCATGAAAGGTTACCTTAATTATTATTATTATTATTATTATTTTGACCATGGTAAAATCCACTTTCACTAATAAAATGCATAAAAACACCAAAAATCGTGTGTTATGACCATGGAACTACAAATAACCATGACTGTCAAAAAGCAATAAATTAGATGTCACAAGATTAAAGCTAAAGATAAGACAGAAGAATACTAATATGGAATGGAATTTCAACAAAGGGATATGCCATTTTGGAAACATACCTTATAACGTCACATAGGTCACAATCAAAAGTTGAAGATGGTCCATGAGGCATGACATTAAAGCCACCAGCAATGATGGCACTGCACATAGGAAGTTTGTGCAAGGAGGCTATCACATCAACCCAGGAACTTGCACTCCAAAGCCAGCTTCCAATTGGTAAAGCTTTCTGTGCCAGCAATGCTTTATGAACCGTCTCAAATACTGAGATTCAAACTTATTGATGCCTTATTCTACATTGAGAATTAATTTCAATACAACAATGTGTCACCAGAGCAAGATTGAGTTTGGTTTAGGGCTTGGTCTAAGGCCAATACCATGTTGATGTAACCCTTGAAGGAGGTTGAGTGCCTCAATATGTGTGAATAGAGTGCACAAGGGCAAGATTGAAGGGTTTACATGAGTGAGAACAGAACCAAAATAGCAACTCATCTATGTCTACATTAGCCCAAGAAGGAGATGTAGAATCTTAAGAGCAACTGCAACAAGAAGAAGATAAGTTTATGGTATGTTTTTGGTTGGAAAGAAGCTGAGCTTACCCTAGGAGATAGGCCAAGAATTATGTAGGTAATTTGTGCCTTAAGAGGGCTCAGTCCAAGTGAAATAAGGAGCAAGAAGACACCAAAATTTCTAAGACTGAAGTTAGGGTTTTGTTCTGTGCACAGGGAAGAGGGTCAAGCCCTAAAAGAGACCCGAGCCTCAGATCAGTCTATGGTGGAGGGACAAAAGGCCTATGAAGGTTTGCTAGATTTTTGTAAAGGAAATGCCTTCATAAACCAATTGTATAAAATGGTTTTTGGAAATGTTTGAGACCACTCAACTTTACCTTGCCGCATTAGACTTTGACATCTATGATATACGATTTGCAGTTATATAAATGACATTCTATTTTGATAAGTTTCAATAAGAGTATAATTTTTTGAAAAGTAAATTTAATTATATATTTATTTAGAACATTAAACATTATATAGTGAAAAGCAATTATATTCCTCCTCCCTTACAGTGACTATTGAGAAAGTTCCAAGAAAGTTACTCTCACTATTCAAAGGAATAAGAAACTTTACTCTGTCTTTTCTTGGGTTCAAAGAAAACTCAAGAGTTTAGAACCTTCTTTATAGTTTCTATCACATCAAAGAAATAAGAAACTTTTCTCTCTGTTTTTTCTTCGGTTCAAAGAAAACTCAGAGATTTAGTTGCTGGAATAAACATATAACCTGACTCACCAAATCTGAAACAATTTAGGTGCCAATTTACAGTTGGACTCCCACCAAACTGACTCCATTTATTATCCTAGGATTCAGGATTGTGTACCTAAAAGTTGATAAATTATATTTAAGGTAACTAAGAAGTTGTCACATGTAATACCGCTCCCTCCCTACATGAACAAGGAGATTTGGCAATAGCATGTCCGCTTTGGCTCTTTCTCAATTTATAAAATTGACACTGTTGACTAATATCGACATAACCAACCCTATTCTAAGTTGAAACTTCTTTCAAATTGAGCAGTCACCTCATGAAAGGTTACCTTAAAATTGCTCCATACTTGTGACTATTCGAAATTGACGAGGTGATTAAAAAATAACATGTTTGTTTTCAGTTTCTTGACCATGGTAAAATCCACTTTCACTAAGAAAATGCATAAAAACACCAAAAATCATGTGTTATGACCACAGAACTACAAATAACCATGACTGTCGAAAAGCAATAAATTAGATGTCACAAGATTAAAGCTAAAGATAAGACAAAAGAATACTAATGTGAAATGGAATTTCAACAAAGGGATATGCCATTTTGGAAACATACCCTATAACATCACATATGTCACAATCAAAAGTTCAAGATGGTCCATGAGGCATGACATTAAAGCCGCCAACAATGATGACACTGCACAAAGGAAGTTTGTGCAAGGAGGCTATCACATCAACCCAGGAACTTGCGCTCCAAAGCCAACTTCCAATTGGTAAAGCTTTCTGTGCCAGCAATGCTTTATGAACCGTCTCAAATATTGAGATTCAAACTTATTGATGCCTTATTCTACATTGAGAATTAATTTCAATACAACAATGTGTCACCAGAGCAAGGTTGAGTTTGGTTTAGGGCTTGGTCTAAGTCCAATAAAGGAGATCGAGCCATGTTGATGTAACCCTTGAAGGAGGTTGAGTGCCTCAGCATGTGTGAATAGAGTGCACAAGGGCAAAATTGAAGGGTTTACATGAGTGAGAATAGAACCAAAATAGCAACTCATCTGTGTCTACATTAGCCCAAGAAGGAGATGCAAAATCTTAAGAGCAACTGCAGCAAGAAGAAGCATAAGTTTATGGTATGATTTTTGTCGGAAAGAAGCTGAGTTTACCCTGGGAGATAGGCTAAGAATTATGCAGGTAATTTGTGCCTTAAGAGGGCTCAGTCCAAGTTGAAATAAGGAGAAAGAAGACACCAAAAGTTCTAAGACTGAAGTTAAGGTTTTGTTCTGTGCACAGGGAAGAGGGTCAAGCCCTAAAAGAGACCTGAGCCTCAGATCAGAGTATGACATTCTATTTTGATAAGTTTCAATAAGAGTATAATTTTTTGAAAAGTAAATTTAATTATATATTTATTTATAACATTAAACATTATATAGTGAAAAGCAATTATATTCCTCCTCCCTTACAGTGACTATTGAGAAAGTTCCAAGAAATTTACTCTCACTATTCAAAGGAATAAGAAACTTTACTCTGTTTTTTCTTGGGTTCAAAGAAAACTCAAGAGTTTAGAACCTTCTTTATAGTTTCTCTCACATCAAAGAAATAAGAAACTTTTCTCTCAGTTTTTTCTTCGGTTCAAAGAAAACTCAGAAATTTAGTTGCTGGAATAAACATATAACCCGACTCACCAAATCTGAAACAATTTAGCTGCCAATTTACAGTTGGACTCCCAACAAATTGACTCCATTTTTTATCCTACGATTTAGGATTGTGTACCTAAAAGTTGATAAATGATATTTGAGGTAACTAAGGAGTTGTCACATGTAATAATGCTCCCTCCCTACATGAGCAAGGAGATTTGGCAATAGCATGTCCGCTTTGGCTCTTTCTCAATTTATAAAATTGACACTGTTGACTGATATCAGCATAACCAACCTTATTCTAAGTTGAAATTTCGAATAGTCACAACTATCGAGCAATTTTAAGGTAACCTTTCATGAGGTGACTACTCAATTTGAAAAGGCCAACTTGCAGTCCGAAATCATAGCTGTATCCAATACAAATCTGATTTGAACATTGTTTCAAATGCAAGCCAACTTGCAGTCCGAAATCGACAAACAAAAATAACAACTCTGCATTAGTTTCGAAAAGAAACACACCTATTTACTTTTCTGGTGTTTGTTCACCCTTATGGTTACCCTTGACAGTTAAGTGACTGTTAGGAGAGCAAATGGGAAGTACCACTTCTTTATTGTAGGCGCAACAACACAGTTGCTTGACATTGGATCCCATTTGAATTTAATATTTTTTATGCCATAACTGGGCCAAGGCCAAAACTATCGAGCAATTTTAAGGTAACCTTTCATGAGGCGACTACTCAATTTGAAAAGGAACTCCCCCAAATGCCTTTCTGTCCTAATCGTAGCCGTCAGATCTATTGTTAGATGATTGAACCGAAATCAACCATCTAATTTAATAAAAAATGTTATAAAACATTAAAAAACCCTTACAAAAGGTTAATGTATTATTTATTAGTTAATATATTAGTTATTAGTTAATAAATTGGTTTCTATTATCTATCGAACTTTAGCCTAACCACGTTAATAAACCCATCCTGCACGCGGATATTCGCGTTTGATGCAGAGGAGGGTGGGGGACCCGCAGAGAAGGGAGAAGGGTTTGAACGAGGGCCGCAAAGGACGAGGGGACTCTTTCTTCGCTGCATGAGGGCCGCATAGGCCGTTTTTTTTTCTTCTGCAGATCTTTTTGCCCTCAGAATATGGCATCCTCTGCATCACAAATGGTTATGGTGGTAGTTATGAAGTTTTATATATATTCGAGTCACTGTTCTCTTATATTTTTCTTATATTTTGCTTTATGTTTGCTGTTCGTGAAAACCGACAACTCAGGTGTATGGAGGAGTGATTCTACTCTACGTAAGGACAAAACCCTACAAGTTACTTGTTGATACAAGTTAGAAACAACAAAGAAAAGTAAACATGTGTGTTTCTTTTCGAAACTAATGCACAGTTGTTATTTTTGTTTGTCGATTTCAGACTACAAGTTGGCTTGCATTTGAAACAATGTTCAAATTAGATTTGTATTGGATACAGCTACGATTTCGGACTGCAAGTTGGCCTTTTCAATTTTGTTTTAATCCCATCCATCTGGCTAAGCATTTTTGTTACATAATTGTGGCACAATTGGGTTCGTATAGGTTGGTCTGTCTCTGAAATTTCCCATCACAACTGTAGCACAGTTGGGCTCTGAGGAAGTCAGCTCTTTCAGTTGAGCACACTCTTCTGTTTTACCCTTGACTGCACCTCGTATTAAAATTGCTCCATAGTTGTGACTCTTCAAAATTGACGAGGTGATTAAAAATAACATGTTTGTTTTCAGTTTCTTGACCATGGTAAAATCCACTTTCACTAAGAAAATGCATAAAAACACCAAAAATCATGTGTTATGACCACGGAACTACAAATAACCATGACTGTCAAAAAGCAATAAATTAGATGTCACAAGATTAAAGCTAAAGATAAGACATAAGAATACTAATATGGAATGGAATTTCAACAAAGGGATATGCCATTTTGGAAACATACCCTATAACATCACATAGGTCACAATCAAAAGCTGAAGATGGTCCATGAGGCATGACATTAAAGCCGCCAGCAATGATGGCATTGCACAAAGGAAGTTTGTGCAAGGAGGCTATCACATCAACCCAGGAACTTGTGCCCCAAAGCCAGCTTCCAATTGGTAAAGCTTTCTGTGCCAGCAATGCTTTATGAACCGTCTCAAATACTGAGATTCAAACTTATTAATGCCTTATTCTACATTGAGAATTAATTTCAATACAACAATGTGTCACCAAAGCAAGGTTGAGTTTGGTTTAGGGCTTGGTCTAAGGCCAATAAAGGAGATCGAGCCATGTTGATGTAACCCTTGAAGGAGGTTGAGTGCCTCAGCATGTGTGAATAGAGTGCACAATGGAAAAATTGAAGGGTTTATATGAGTGAGAATAGAACCAAAATAGCAACTCATCTGTGTCTACATTAGCCCAAGAAGGAGATGTAGAATCTTAAGAGCAACTGCAGCAAGAAGAAGCATAAGTTTATGGTATGTTTTTTGTCGGAAAGAAGCTAAGTTTACCCTCGGAGATAGGCCAAGAATTATGCAGGTAATTTGTGCCTTAAGAGGGCTTAGTCCAAGTTGAAATAAGGAGCAAGAAGACACCAAAAGTTCTAAGACTAAAGTTAAGGTTTTGTTATGTGCACAGGGAAGAGGGTCAAGCCCTAAAAGAGACCTGAGCCTCAGATCAGACTATGACATTCTATTTTGATAAGTTTCAAGAAGAGTATAATTTTTTGAAAAGTAAATTTAATTATATATTTATTTAGAACATTAAACATTATATAGTGAAAATCAATTATATTTCTCCTCCCTTACAGTGACTATTGAGAAAGTTCCAAGAAAGTTATTCTCACTATTCAAAGGAATAAGAAACTTTACTCTGTTTTTTCTCGGGTTCAAAGAAAACTCAAGAGTTTAGAACCTTCTTTATAGTTTCTCTCACATCAAAGAAATAAGAAACTTTTCTCTCAGTTTTTTCTTTGTTTCAAAGAAAACTCAGAGATTTAGCCGCTAGAATAAACATATAACCCGACTCACCAAATTTGAAACGATTTAGCTGCCAATTTACAGTTGGACTCCCACCAAATTGACTCCATTTATTATCCTACGATTCAGGATTGTGTACCTAAAAGTTGATAAATGATATTTGAGGTAATTAAGGAGTTGTCACATGTAATACTGCTCCCTCCCTACATAAGCAATGAGATTTGGCAATAGCATGTCCGCTTTGGCTCTTTCTCAATTTATAAAATTGACACTGTTGACTGATATTGGCATCACCAACCCTATTCTAAGTTGAAATTTCGAATAGTCACAACTATCGAGCAATTTTAAGGTAACCTTTTGTGAGGTGACTGCTCAATTTGAAAAGGCCAACTTGCAGTCTGAAATCGTAGCTATATCCAATACAAATATGATTTGAACATTGTTTCAAATGCAAGCCAACTTGCAGTGCGAAATCGACAAACAAAAATAACAACTCTGCATTAGTTTCGAAAAGAAACACACTTGTTTACTTTTCTGGTGTTTTTTCATCCTTATGGTTACCCTTAACGGTTAGGTGACTGTTAGGAGAGCAAATGGGAAGTACCACTTCTTTATAGAGGGCACAACAACATAGTTGCTTGACATTGGATCCCATTTGAATTTAATATTTTTTATGCCATAGCAGGGCTAAGGCCAAATAAACAAGAGCATGGATTATGTTTAATATGAGGTGTAGTCAAGGGTAAAACAGAAGAGTGTGCTCGACTGAAAGAGCTGACTTCCTCAGAGCCCAGCTGGGCTGTAGTTGTGATGGGAAATTTCAGAGACAGACCAACCTATACGGAACCTAACTGTGCCACAATTATGTAACAAAAATGCTTAGCCAGGTGGATGGGATTAAAACAAAATTGAAAAGGCCAACTTGCAGTCCGAAATCGTAGCTGTATCCAATACAAATCTGATTTGAACATTGTTTCAAATGCAAGCCAACTTGTAGTTCGAAATCGACAAACAAAAATAACAACTCTGCATTAGTTTCGAAAAGAAACACACCTGTTTACTTTTCTTTGTTGTTTCTAACTTGTATCAACAAGAAACTTTTAGGGCTTTGTCCTTACGCAGAGTAGAATCAATCCTCCATACACCTGAGTTGCAGGTTTTCACGAACAACAAACATAAAGCAAAATATAAGAAAAATATAAGAGAACAGTGACTCGAATATATATAAAACTTCATAACTACCACCATAAGATGTAGAGGGCACCATATTCTGAGGGCAAAAAAATTTGTAGAAAAAACGACCTACGCGGTCCTCATGCAGCGAAGAAAGAGTCCCCTCGTCCTCTGTGACCCTCGTCCAAACCCTTCTCCCTTCTCTGCAGGTCCCCTGCCCTCCTCTGCAGCAACTCTGCCTGCGCCCTCAACACCCCTGCCCTCCTCTGCATCAAATGCAGATATCCGCGTGCAGGACGGGTTCATTAACGTGGTTAGGGTCCAGTAGATAATAGAAACCAATTTATTAACTAATAATTAATACGTTAACATTTTTTTAAGGGTTTTTTAATGTTTTATAACATTTTTTTTATTAAATTAGACGGCTTATTTCGCTCAATCGTCTAACAATAAATCTGACAGCTATCATTAAAATAGAAAAACATTTGGGGGAATTCATTTCAAAGGGAAACACATTACAGTGTAAATACACTGAAATAATTAATGTTGTGTGAAATAAATAGATTTTATGTTAATAAAATTTATCGATGTCCAAATTCACATAAAGATTATAATACACTGAAATAATTAATGTTGTGTGAGATAAAGAGATTTTATGGTAATAAAATTTATCAATTGATCGTTCGAAACCTGCATCCCGTGGCTTGGTCGTTCATAACCTGTATCGTGGATTTCTCAATTGATCGTTCGAAACCTGTATTCTTTTTACTAATTAATAGTAAACCGCCACACCGCATAAGCCCGAGCTGTGTCTTTTGAACTCGAGAGATCATAGAAGCAACAAGCATGGTATCTGTTACCTTATCTACATGTCTATCCTCCTCAGCCCTCTTGCCCCGCAAAACCCAAAACCCTCTCCAGCCCCACAAACCCCCATGTGGGAACTTACTTTTCCCAGCTAGAACACCGTTTTCTTATTCAAATGCGTCAATTTCAGGAGGTTTGGATGGCACCCAAATCACATTTGCCAGGTTAATGTCTTCATCCGGTCGTGGGTTCAAATCCCGGGCTTACATAGACGCATGGGCTGCTGGTACGGGTGGGCGTGTTATTGCACAACAGACTCCAGCATTGGCTCAGAGATCTGCGGACGCAGATGTAATGGGTCTTCTTTTGAGGCAGAGGATAGTCTTCTTGGGAAGCAACATGGATGACTTTGTAGCAGATGCCATCATTAGTCAGTTGCTTCTGTTGGATGCTCAAAACCCCGCCAAGGACATTCGACTTTTCATTAATTGTCCCGGTGGTTCAATCAAGTTAGTTGCTCTCCTACAATTTCTGCTAATAGCTTGTATTTAATGCCCAGTTTTTTTTGTTGATTTTAAGATTTCTGAAAAATTAGATGTTTGGGGAAAAATTTCGTTTCTTTCTTGCTGTTAGTGATTATCTTGAGATTGGGACGACTCGCATTTTTTAATGAATGACACCATCGGGCGGCACGGGTTGGGACTCATTTGGTGGAAATTTGAGTCCAGAATAGCCAAAAAGAACGAGGATATTTCAAAAATGATTGTTCACTTAAAGAACGAACTCGCAAGAAATTGTAGTTTTAATTGATTAAATTCTAATTTCATTCTTCATTTTGATTCGAGGATGAGAGGTCCTCTCAAACAGGTAGTCTTGAAGGCAAATGGACAATAGTCACTCTCTACAGTGTTAAAAATTGTTGGAAAAATTGATCTCACATTGTATTTACACTGGTGCCTTTTTAGTCCCATTGATCTACTGGTCATTTTCTGTACAGTGATAAAGTTATCCCATCTTAGGAACCGGGAAGTGACAGTATTTCTGCCAGGAACCTTGAAGTTGCATCTATTCTCCCATGAACCTTGGAAGTGTTAATGCTTCCCACCTGTTCTACTGGCCACTTCAAAGTTGCCGGCAGAAAGTCTATAGAGTGGATGGTGTTTGCCAAAATTGACACCATATTATCCTGAGGTTTAGTGATCGGTTATTGCGATCACTGATAATTAGTTAGTAATCTGGCACCCCAATCATTTTGTAGGCATTAGGCAAATCAAGAGAATCAAATTCACAATGGGCTTTCGGTTGTGCTTAGATGTATGATAAAATTCAGCCTCACAAGGGAAAAGGAAACTAAATTGATATTCTAGCATACAAAAAGAGGTAATTTTCTTCAAAATATACAGGGAGGATTGTATTTTAGTGAACATTGAACACATTTTTTTTTAACAATGCTGCTGTCACTAACAAATGAGAAACAACTCTCCAACCAATATCCCTCTGACAAATCAACCCAATAATTTCATTCATAACTAGATATGCCTTTTCTATAGCCACTGTTAAATCACTGCTCATGGCTCTGACACTCGACATGCATCCTCCAAGAGCAACCACATTTCTATGTGAATCCAATGCTGTCTCATTGGTGCAGTCACCTCAACATCATGAAGGTTCTTTATAACAGTGCTTTTTTTATAGTCTCCAAGCCAGCCTTTTCTCGCAAGGACAACATCCAAGCTAGGTAACGTGACATTCTAGGGTAGGGCTATGTGTCCCATGTCCACATGTTGGACACTTGGCATGCACAACATGCTGCCCTGGCATGTCTAACATGCGTTTGGCATGTGTCCTTTTCAGCACACATGCCAAATGCGTGTCTGACATGCTGTCTTAGCTTGTCGTGATCAATGTTTTAAAACCCTGACTTGGGTTTGGAACCGGTCGAGGGTCGGCTCCGACTCTAACTGTGACTTGGTATCGACTTGGCCGATTTGATTTCAATGTCTCGGTCGTTGTAAAAAATACATTATATATATATATATATATATATATATATTATGAAAAAACATAATGTTAAAGATTTTCATTCATGTTTCCAAACACAAAGCATTAGAATATAGAGATAAGACAACATATGATCAAAGTAGGTTCATGAATATATCCATTATATCAAAATGGCACCCAGTGCATTGTCCAATACATACATGATATAGAGATTAAAACAAAAACACATAACCAAGGAGGCTCTAAATGGCCTCTACAACAAAAGAAAACTGTAAAACATCACTAGTCACTAGTATTACTGGCTACTGCTAGAGAAGCCAACATCATTTGGCTCAGAATCTGAATCAGAGTCAGACAGGGAAACCCATGGTTCCTCCTCATCACCATTTCCAACTGCAACTGTAGAAGTAGTAGCACTAGTAGGCGCAACAACTACACACTGAGATAGACGAGATATGCGCTTCTGTTGTGGCTGAGTAGAGGAAGTGCCTGCAACTAGAGGACTTGGGGCCGGGCCCGGTACAAGTGGATTTGCATTCAACTGAACATTATGTTCATCAACAACTTCAGCTAATGCCTCTGTCTGTAAATCCAAATCAATACCAATATCCTCGTCAGAATCAAACTCTGCTGGATGACTCTCCACTACCCAATTTGATGTTGGATCAGTATCTTCCAACATATTGGGATCTGTATCAGGTCTTTTGTTCAACAATTGGTTGTGTCTGAGCCGAAGGTTGTATTGGACATAGACTAGATCATTTAACCGTTTTTATTCCAAACAGTTTCTCTTGTTCGTGTGAATCCTTTCAAAGACAGACCAATTGCGCTCATACTAAGTTTGACTCAAAATACGGATTGCAAACCTCTGCAATTGAGGACAATGACTACCAAATGCCTCCCACTGGTGCAAAAAACATAGTTTTGTAATGAGTTAGCTCAACAAATTATATCCAAATTTCAAATTATAAACAAATTAACAAAATAAGAATTTGAAAATTGAAATTGTTTGTTTACCTGGCTTATCTGCTTCCCTTGCAATCCTTGCTAGGTTCTTACCAAAGGTACTTGTGGCTGTGCTGAAACAAGTGATCTGTTGGTGTATCTCCAACGAATCACTCTCCTGAGGGACCATGCGGACAATGCAGTCAATCAATCCATCTCTAACTTCCCTAGTCAAAGCTTTTGCCTTCAGAGCTTTATAATGATACCGCGGGTTCAGAAAAAACCCAGTTGCATGTATAGGGCGATGGAGTTGATTGTTCCATCTTTGATCAATAATTGCCCAAATGGGCCCATACTTAGCCACTCTATCCTTGTATACACCTTTATTTGCTTCTTTGCTTGATCCATAGCCTCATAAATGAAGCCCATAGCCAATCTTTCCCTATCCATCAACTGCAACACCTTAACCAGTGGCTTAGCAACCTTCACAATCTCTGTTGCCTTTTTCCAAAATGTTTCTTCATTAACTTTCTTTTTCACATCTTTGCCATCCTGTTTGCGAGACCATTGGCATTCATTCCATTCATCGCTGGAAAACACCCTTTGTACGTTTCTATGTTGGGAAAGCATAGATTGCAATGTCAAAAAATGAGTTGCAAATCTAGTGATGGCAGGCCTAATAATATCCTTGCCCCCTGTGTGTTTCCTCATCAGGCTCAAAATCCATGAGTGATTATAGATATATTTTGTTATGCTTTGGCATGCTCTACAATGTTCTTGACCCGATCTATTTTGCCAATATCCTCAAGCATGAGGTCTATGCAATGTGCAACACATGGAGTCCAAAAGATGGTTTTGTGTTTTTCCTCTAACATTTTACCAGCAAGAACATAGTTAGAGGCATTATCTATGATGATTTGAACAACATTAGCCACCCCCACCTCTTCAACAACCTCATCCAAAATCTGAAACAACAATTGTGCATCTTTCACCCTATTAGATGCATCAACTGATTTTAGAAACATGGTTTCTTGTGGGCAAAAGATAAGAAAGTTTATGATGGTACGGTTCCTTTGATTAGCCCATCCATTTGACATGATGGTACATCTTGTTTTTGCCCATGAGCTTTTGAAATCTTTTAAATATTCATTAATGGAAGAAACTTCTTTTTGCAAAAGAGATCCCCTTAACTCATGCATAGTAGGGCCTTTGAAGCCCTTTCCAATAGCAAATATGACATCAAACATAGGTTCATAATATGGTGAACGAGAAGCATTGAAGGGGATATTCGAATCATACCACCATCTAGCTATGAATCACATGCAATTTCTCTCAATTCTTTCTTCCAATGGTCATCTAAAATGGGTTGCATATGAATTCTATTAGCTTGAAGACCATGTGCATCTGATGGAGAGGAGGGTGTGAAATAACTTTCGATATTACCACTCTTTTTCATTTTATCCTTGCCCTTTTCTTGAATAGACTCCAAAGAGGGAGGAACATTGAATATACTCCAAAGAGGAGGAACATATGAAAGGGGTTGGATGCATCAGTGCAAGGGATAGATGAAGAGCCCTCATAATCAAAATTGGGGTTGGCAGCCATCATTTGTTGTATATCATCTTCCTCCCAATTTCAACCTCTATTTCTTTTTGCCTAACTTTTTCGTGCTCAAACTTCTCAAAGTTATCTAGCAACTCCTTCCTAATCTCCCCAATTTGTGCTGATGCTGCTTCACATGGAGTAATTTGGCCTCTAAAACCAGCCAAGTGTTGTTTCAGCCTAAGAATGCCCCCTCCACCCCCTTAATTTTTCTATGACAAAATTTGCAATGCATTCGATTATCAATCATTTCAGCATATGCCCAAACAACATCTTTCACTCTAGGAGCAATTTTTTGATATTTGGACTTGGAAATGAAAGGACAAAAAAAATCTAAAAATGAAAAAAAAAACATTGCTTCAATGTTCATTTCTCTTACAAAAAAGACTCTTTTCAATTTCCACATTTCCACAAAAAAAAAGCAAAAACATATTTTAGAAGTGAAAAAGAATACCTCTAAGCACAAATCGCCTCCTCAATGCTGCTCCAACAAACCAACTCCTCAATGCTCCTCCAATGGTTGCCCAAGAAGCTTTTCATTGCTGCTCCAATGATTGCCCAAGACTCCTCACCGCTGCTCCGAAAACAAACTCCACAACTTTTCACAAATTCTCACACAAATGCAATGAGATAGCTGTGAGGAGTGAGGGGGTTGGGTAGCTTTTATGTTTTTGATGACAATGGTATGTTCTATGCTTAGAGCAATTTTACTTCAATATCTTTATTAGCTCAATATATCCAGTTTAGCAATCACATCATCATGATAGTAAAATGCAGATAGAACATAAACAATAACAGTAGAAGACAAGCCAAGATAAGAGGACACAAGATATGGCACTAGCCAGGGACAAAGCCCAATGTGGGGAAACCCTTGATCAATTCTTCTTATAATTCTTCAAAAGTTCAGCAGAGAGAGAGTACGATGTATAATATTCACTTGTCCAATTACAGTGAAAATCTGATCAGTCAAATAGCAGAAACAAAAAGTCCTAACCAAAAAGTCAACGCTGGTCAACAGGGCATAATTCGTCCTCAATTCAGCTTGGTCAAACCTAGTCAACTTCGGCCTCCAACAACAAGTCCAGTCAGCGCAAAAACAATCCGAAAAAGTCCAGTCAAACCTGGTCAACAAAAGTCAACACAACAGCCAACCCTAGCATAGTGAATGCTGGTCAAACAAAGGTCAAACAACCTCATATTTCATGCCCAGAACTACGACTTGCTCAAACAAAAATCCTCCACCCAAAACTGCAGTCAAAACATGTGAACACTTGGTCAACGCAAGTAAAAACAACCTCTGTAATTTCGGTCAACTTTGGTCAACTTTTGGGACAAAAAACCCTTCCTTTTCTTCGCACGTGTGGAGAGCAGCCTTTGAATTTCGTACCCAATCAAATGAAGGAGAGAGAAGATTGTGAGTGAGTGAAGTGTCCAAATGAGGAGGAGGCACCATGTATTTATATGCAAACGTTGAGGATGAATAGACGTGACTGTTGGGCTTCTGAACCTACATGAGTTTGCTTGGCCGACCTTGACAATTTGTCCATAATCAAAATAAATTTATAATTCCATTTGTACATGTTAGAATGGGATGATCTTTAGATCAATCCTACACCTCTCGAAGAGAGGAATCCAATAAAAATATGAGTTGTCCAATGTGAAGTTTGGCCCTAGTTGCCAAATTTAACACTCCCTCTCAACTAGGGGGGAACTTCACCTGCCAAACTGTCTAACAATCTGTACCATCACTGTCGCTGCTCTATTGAACCATGAAGAAAGAAGAAATGGTCGAGAATGTATCATACCATTCTCCACTAACCCGAAGTCAGTCTGCAATAATGGAGAGTGTGTCATACCACTCTTAACTGACTTGAAGTCAGTTTCCACTGATCCTAGATCAATATCAACATCCTAGCATAGGGAGTAAGGTAGTACACGATGTGTCCATCGGTAGTACTATGGTCACTATCCTCATTTCCCTAGTCATTGGTCAGATGAGAGGTACTTCCCATGAGTCCCGGACTGCATGGCTAGGATGTGCCGACAGGGGATGGTGAACTAGTCATCTTGCTCATATGCCATAGGAGAAGGTGAACAACTCAACCTATGCATATGTCACCATGGGATATCACAGGGGAAGGTGAACCACTCACCTTGTACATCGCGCACCATTGGGGGAAGGTGAACCACTCACCTGATGGTCGCTCATTGCTCCAAGAAGTACCCCAAACCCCCCGGAGCTCCCAAAGTTCAACATCCATCTCATATGGGAGCCTCATAAGAGGGTCTCTCCACGACTCCAAGTCGTTCATGGAAGGTCAAGAATTTGACCTTCCCTAGGGGATTCGTAAGAATATTGGCAACTTGATCATTAGTCCCAATGTGTTGGAGCCTTATTGCTCCCTGTTGTACCATATCTCGGATAAAGTGGTACCTGAAATCAATATGCTTGGGGCGGTCATCAAACACAGAATTCTCCGAAAGACGAATCCCACTCTAGTTGTCGCATAAGATCATGGTGGTATTCAGCACATGTCCAAACAACTCACTAAAGAGCTTCCTCAACCAAACAACTTCACAAGAGGCCAAACTAGCAACAATATATTTAGCCTCAGCGGTGCTTAAGGAAACAGACTTTTGCTTCTTGCTCATCCATGATATCAGAGCAGAACCTAGAGAGAAGCAACATCCAAATGTGCTTTTATGATCCACCACACTGCCAACCTAGGTTGCATCAGAGTAAACATGGAGCCTCACATTCCAGACAGTGTATCTCAGTCCATAAGTGATTGTGCCCTGAAGATATCTCAAGAGATTCTTGGCAGCAATCCAATGTATGTGATGAAGCTCGACCATAAATTGGCTCAATGTATTCACTGCAAAACATATGTCCAGATGGGAGTTCACCAAGAACATTAGGCCCCCCACGAGTTGATGATACTCAGAAGGATTTCCCAAATCGGGTCCAACAACACTTCCGCATAACTTCTTGAAGTTAAGTTCTATTGGAGTAGTCACGGACTTGCAGTCCACCATCCCAAATCTTTCAAGTATCTTTACGATATATTTTCCTTAAGAAAGGAAAATCTCTGTTGGCTTTTGGCAGACTTCCAACCCTAGGAAGTAATGCATCAATCCTAGGTCCTTCATCTCGAATTCGAAAGCCAACTCCCTATTACATTGATGAATAAGAGGGTCTGCACCTATCAGAAAGAGATCGTCCACATAGAGTACCAAGATGAGAGGTCTATCATTCTCAACCTTAAAGTAAAGGTTCAGATCAACTTCACTTCTTGTAAATCCCAACTTCATTAGATAGCTATCGATCCTCTCATACCAAGCTCGGGGTGCTTGCTTCAACCCATAGAGGGCTTTCTTCAACCTACATACATGTGTTTGACGATCTTGAACTTCGAACCCCTCAGGTTGTTCCACATAGACTTCCTCCTTAAGTGAACCATGCAAGAAGGCAATCTTGACATCCATCTGGTGGATATTCCATCCTTGCAAGGCAACAAAGGCTATGATTGAATGGATGGTGGTGTAGCGGGCAACTGATGCAAATATCTCATCATAATCTACACCTTCCTTTTGAGAGAAGCCTCGAGCAGCGAATCTGGCCTTGAACTTTTTAGCACTTCCATTAGCTCCATGCTTGATTTTGTAGAGCCATTTTGAGGTGACAACGAGTTTGTCTTTGGGTCTAGGAACCACATCCTAGACATCATTCTTCATAATCGACTCATACTCTTCGTTCATTGCATCCTTCCAAACTTGGTGTTTGGCAGCCTTTTCAAATGTGCAAGGCTCAAATTGAACAATGGTGCTCATTGTAGTTAAGTACCCTTGGTACCTATTCGGCTTCTTTCTTTCACGAAATGTACTCTTAGGTGCAACATGTCCCTCGGCATCTTCGAGAGTCTCCCTAAGCCATGAGGGTTTCCTTTTTGAGAAGGAGGGCCCATGAGGTGGTGGATCAATGGGATCCATTTGTACTTCAGCATCAAGCATCTGCTCATCTTGTGGTTCTCCCTACTTTCTGGAATCTACTTTTTTGTCCTTCCTTGGAAGAGGAAGGTTACTAATCTTCCCAAGGGTAGCATCCTCATCGAAAGTGACATCATGACTTATCTCCACTTCTCTTTGACCAGACACATCGATTCTATATGCCTTAGAAGTTTCACTGTAGCCCACAAATGTTCCTTTCTTCCTAGAAGCATCCAATTTGTTTCTCTTTTCTTTCGGCACATGAAAATATACGGGGCTAACAAAAATTCTAAAGTGAGAAACATTAGGCTTCTTACTGGTGAAAACTTCTTCGGGAGTTTTGGAGTCCAACGCTTAATGAGGGCATCTATTTTGAACATACACGGCGGTGTTTGCAGCTTCTGCCCATAAGAACTTTGAAAGGCTTTGATCATGAAGCATGGCACAAGTGGGTTCTACGATAGAACGATTCTTCCTTTCAACAACACCATTTTGCTCAGGAGTATATGTGGTAGTAGTCTCCCTCTTAATTCCAACTTCTCTACAATAATCTTTGAACTCATTTGATTCATATTCGGTTCCATCATCGGTCCTCAATATTTTGATCTTCTTCCTAGTTTGATTTTCGACCAAAGCTTTGAAAGAACAAAACCATGAGAATCCTCTATCCTTCTTCTTTAAGAAATATATCAAAGTCTTGCGAGAGAAGTCATCCATAAAGATAGCATAATATAAATATCCTCGCAATGAGTTCACGGGCATTGCACCAGATAGATCAGAATGAATCAATTGCAATATGTTAGTGGTCTTGCTATCACTTGAAGGGAATGGTCCCTTTGTATGCTTTCCTTCGGCACGCCCCTGATAAACACCTTCATGTTCTACTTTAAATTCGGGCATACCTGTCACCATCTTCCTCACATCGGGTAGAGTCTTATAACGTAGATGAGCAAACCTTTGGTGCCATATTTCGGATTGAAGTGATGTGTCGCAAGACATAGCTCCGAATGGGCTTCCTCCAACATGATATAGGTTATCAACCCTGAAGCCAAGTGTAAATGCATCTTTTAAATTTTTATTCCACACACGTACCTTTCCATTGATGAATGCCACCTTGAATCCTTTGTCCTCCATTGCCGAGATAGATACCAGGTTCTTCTTTAGATCAGGTACATATAGTACTTCTTGTAGATGAATGATATTACCTTGATTCAATTGAAGAGTAACATTCCCAACACCTTTCACAGGATAGGTGGCATTGTTTCCAAGGATAATTTCTAAATTTGTATCCCTTTCAATCAGATTTGAAAAAGCTTCCTTATACCCGGTGAAGTGCCTTGAGGCACCACTATCAATCAACCAATTTCCCAAAGTGTCTGGAGGAGATGCAGTAGAAAGGGCAGATATAAGATAGAATTATTTTTGCTTGTTATCAACAACATTAGATTCATCATACCTGGTGTTTCTTGATCTCTTGGGAGGGCAACCATTTCCTTGATGAGGAGCGGGAGCATTCCTTTTTCCTTGGTTGTTGAATCTGCCATTCCTTTGATTATTGTTGCCCCTGAAATTGTTGTTGTTGTGGTTGTCATCATCATGAGGTGTATCCCTTCTATTAGGACACTCCCTAGCATAGTGGCCAAACTTGTTGCAAATGAAGCATCTTCCCTTCCTTCCATTTTTGAAACCCGACCTTCCTTGACATTGCTTCTTTGAACTTGCATTGTTCTTCTTTTTAGCATGAGCGGAGAATGCAGTAGGATCATTCCTATTTGAAGGCATATCTAGTTCCATCATCCTTGTTTCTTCTTGAGAACATCTAGTCAACAATTCTTCAAAACTTGGAATCCTGTTGTTGTTAAGAATAGTGGTGTTGAACACGTGCCATTCACGAGGGAGTCCTCCAAGGGCAATGAGAGTAAGCTCCCTATCAGCAATAACTTCTCCAATCGAAAGAAGATCATTTTTGATCTCAGTAATCCTCATGAAGTAGGATTGAATATCTTCATTTCTTCCTTTCTTTATATCCTTCAGCTTGTTCTTGAGGAAAAGAATTTGGTTTGCATTGCTAGATTTGAACATGCCAACCAACTTGTCATATATCTCCTTTGATGTGTTCAAATCAGAGATGTAAGCAACTAAATGCTTATGAATAGAATCCCTGATGATCTTCTTGGCTTTGACTTCATCCTTCTTGTACTTTGTCTTAGCAACAACAAGTGCATTAGAAGGAGGTTCCAAAATCTTTCCCTGCACATAATCCATAAGATCTTGCTCTTCTAATGTCAAATCAAGAGCATTTTCCATGCATGATAATCAAACTTATCATGAAGCTTATCATCAGACTTGAAGTAGGATGTGGAGGCCATTGAATCTTATCCTTGATCAGTGATTGCTCTTCTCACTCTTGCTTGGGCTTTGTCTTCACCTCAGCTCTAATACCATGTTAATTTTTGATGACAATGGTATGTTCTATGCTTAGAGCAATTTTATTTCAATTTCTTTATTAGCCCAGTATCAATATCCAGTTTACCAATCACATCATCATGATATTAAAATGCAGATAGAACATAAACAATAATAATAGAAGACAAGCCAAGACAAGAAGACACAAGATATGGCACCGGCCAAGGACAAACCCCAATGTGGGGAAACCCTTGATCAATTCTTCTTATAATTCTTCAAAAGTTCAGCAGAGAGAGTACAATGTATAATATTCACTTGTCCAATTACAGTGAAAATCTGATAAGTCAGATAGCAAAACAAAAAGCCCTAACCAGAAAGTCAACGTTGGTCAACAGGGCATAATTCTTCCTCAATTCAACTCGGTCAAACCTAGTCAACTTCGGCCTCCAACATGTCTAGTCAGCCCAAAAACAATCCAAAAAAGTCCAGTCAAACTTGGTCAACAAAAGTTAACACAACAACCAAACCTAGCATAGTGAATGCTGGTCAAACAAAGGTCAAACAACCTCAGATTTCGTGCCCAGAACTGTGGCGTGCTCAAACATAAATCCTCCACCCAAAACCGCACTCAAAACAGGTCAACGCTTGGTCAACGCAAGTAAAAAACAACCTCTGCAATTTCGGTCAACTTTGGTCAACGGCTAGAACAAAAAACCCTTCCTTTTCTTCGCACGTGTGGAGAGCAACCTCTGAATTTCGTACCCAATCAAATGAAGGAGAGAGAAGATTGTGAGTGAGTGAAGTGTCCAAATGAGGAGGAGGCACCATGTATTTATATGCAACGTTGAGGATGAATAGTCGTGACTGTTGGGCTTTTGAGCCTACATGAGTTCGCTGGCCGACCTTGACAATTTGTCCATAATCAAAATAAATTCATAATTCCATTTGTACATGTTGGAATGGGATGATCTTTAGATCAATCCTACATCTTTCGGAGAGAGGAATCCAATAAAAATATGAGCTGTCCAATGTGAAGTTTGGCCCTAGTTTCAAATTTAACATTTTATAGGTTTGGGAGAGGTAAATGGACTTCAAATAACCTAAAACCCAATTAGAATCAAGTTCGGGGTCTATTTTCCTCCCCAAAAAGGTTGGTTGGGCGTGGCTGGCCAAACTGGCCGGTTTAACTCGGGCTCGGTCGAATTGGCCGGTTTGTTACCAAACCGGCTGAGTCGGTGATTGGGTCGGCTGGTTCGGTAACAAACCAGCTATCGAACCGGTTTTTCTGCCGAGCCGTACCGACTAGGGGTTGACAAGGTCGAATCGGAGCCGACTCGATCGATTTTTAAAACACACTCATGATGTGTCAAAGATCGGAGCTCCAGAAACATTCAAACAATTTCACACCAGTTCTAAAAATGTGTGCAGTGTGTTCTGACGTCTGAATAAATGTGTCCCAATGTATGCTTGATGTAGTTCTATTTTCTAAATGTTCAAACTTGTCTCTGTCTCGGGATTTTGGGGGTTTATGTGTAATGTGCCTTGCTCTCTCTTCTCTTTCTCTCAAAATGCTCATGAAAGAATGAATTGATCTTTTTTTTCTCCTCTTCTCCTTTTACTGTCTAAATGTCCTTTTGGGTTACCCTAAGATCTAATGGCTGAGATTCATTTAGATTTAGGGATGAGAATAAATGTGCATTTAATTCTCATTTTCTATTTTTTAACTCATCCACTTAAATAAAGACCCACTTAGCCTTTTATTTCCATAGTCACTTTTTCACTTTCTAATTCTTCATTGACTTTAAATAAAGTCGCCTTTAAATTAGAATGTAACTTTACCACTTATAAAGTCACTTTCAAATTAAAATGACTTTACGACTTATAAAGTCACTTTAGGAGAAAAGTACAAATAAATTTGGACACTTTTCCCTAGGCCAAAGATCAAAGCCTTAGGGAACCACTTGTCCTCTGGTACCCAAATTTTAACACTCCCTCTTACCGAGGAAAGTGTTCTTCACCACTCCCATCTTGTCTCTGAAGTAGACATGCTTGCCCCGTGGTAAGGCTTTGGTGAAAATGTCTGCTACCTGCTCATTTATGGAAATGTACTCAAGCTTGACAAGTCCTTTTTGGACATAGTCTCTAATGAAGTGATACTTGATCTCAATATGCTTTGACCTGTCATGAAAAGCTGGATTCTTCGTGAGTTTTATGCATCTTTGATTATCACAGTAAATCACTAAAGGTCTCAATGCCTGACCAAATAGACCAAACAACATCTTGCGAAGCCATATGGCCTCACAACTAGCCAAACTAGCAGCCATATACTCTGCCTCAGTTGAGCTCAATGCAACTGACTGTTGTTTCTGGCTGATCCATGACACAATTGCCGAACCCAACCCAAAACAACACCCGAAAGTACTCTTCCTATCTGAAGCACAACCTGCCCGATCTGAATCCATGTACCTTGCCAGTCTCACTCCATCACCTTGTCTATAATCCAGACCAAAATCCATAGTCCCCTGCAAGTAACGAAGAATGTGTTTTGTAGCCACCCAGTGCACTCTCCTGGGCTCACACATGCACTGACTCATAGTGTTAACTGCAAAACATATATTTGGTCGAGCGTGACCAAATACATCAATTTACCAATTAGCTGTCTGTATAGAGTAGGATCCACCAACTCGGAATCAAAAGCGTGAAGCTTCTTCCAGTTAGTGATCATAGGTGTAGACATGGGTTTGCAATCCTTCATGTGAAATTTGCTAAGAATATCCACAATGTACTTCCCTTGTCCCATGAAGAAATGCCCCTCCTCCTGCCACACCTCCAATCCCAGAAAATAATGCATCAAGCCGATATCCTTCATATCAAACTCTGAAGCAAAATCTCTCTTACAACCCTCAATGAGTCTCTTTGCACCAATGATGATCAAGTCATCAACATACAACACCAGAATGAGAGGCTCCTCACCCACCACAATGAAGTATAGGTTCGGGTCAACCTCACTCTTTGTGAAACCTAAGTACTACAAGTATGTATCAATCCT
The DNA here is from genome assembly GCA_031772625.1 of Pinus tabuliformis. Classification (NCBI taxonomy): domain Eukaryota; kingdom Viridiplantae; phylum Streptophyta; class Pinopsida; order Pinales; family Pinaceae; genus Pinus; species Pinus tabuliformis. Next base: position 44,209,428 of record CM062807.1, on the reverse strand, counting down.
TGAGTACCAAGCTCTAGGAGCTTGCTTTAGGCCATAGAGTGATTTTTTCAATCTGCATACATGGGACTCCTTCCCATGCACCTCAAAGCCCTGTGGCTGCTCAATATAAACCTCCTCCTGAATGAAGCCATTGAGAAATGCGGTCTTCACATCCATTTGGTGGATCTTCCAACCCATCTTTGCTGCAATCGATATAATGGAGCGAATAGATGTATATTGAACTACGAGAGCGAAGGTCTCCTCATAGTCAACTCCCTCTACCTGTGAGAACCTTCTCTCCAAATATCGAGCCTTGAACTTCTCGATGCTGCCATCTGCAACATGCTTTATCTTGTAGAGCCATCTGGAAGTAATAATTGATTTACCTTCAGGCCTCGACATGACCTCCCAAACATCGTTCTTCATAATAGAAGAATACTCCTCCATCATGGTCTCTCTCCAGACCTGTTGGCTGGCTGCCTCCTCATAATTAGAAGGCTCGGAGCCAATAATGTTTGTTACCAATGCCATGTAACTACAGAACCGCTCAAGTGGTCTACTCTCTCTAACCTGTCTCTTTGGCCTAGCAACTGATGTGGCTTTGCGCAAGGTATCTTGAAGCCACTTGGGCTTCCTATTCCTTGAGCATACTTCTCCCACTAGAGTGAAAGAATCCTTATCATCACAGAAGATTGAACTCTTGAAGGCCTGCCAACTGACCTCATGCTTGAATCTGTGCCTGTAGATGCTGAAGTACCGTGCGAACTGTCCATTAGTGGATTACCATGTGCACTGCTCTGCGAACTGCCTTGCATGTTGTCCGAAGAACCACCCACCTGACTCTGAGAGCCACTGCTCACTGATGGACCTGACTCTGTAACCAATGTACCTCCTGATCCCTGACCACTGGATCCTTGTGACTGACTCAGCTGCTCCTGAGGGTCTGGTGACTCTGGATACTCTAACTCCCGTGACCTCTTAAAATCTCTCTCCTCCTCGAACTTCACATCCCGCCTGACAACCACTTTCCTCTGCGCAGGAATATAAATCCGATAAGCTTTCGAGGTCTCGCTATAACCCACAAAGATGCCTTTGTCTGCAGTGGGCTCTAGCTTGGTCCTATTTTCCTTGGGGACATAGGAATATGTAAGGCTCCCAAAGACACGAAAGTGCCCAACATCAGGCTTCTTCCTAGAAAAAGCCTCCTCCGGAGTCACATTCCCTAAGGCACGATGTGGACTTTTGTTCTACAAGTACACAGTAGTGTTGTAGGCCTCTGCCCACAAAAATAAAGGTAACCCTTGATCATGAAGCATGGCTTTGGCAACCCCTACAATGGATCTGTTCTTCCTCTTCGCAACCCCATTCTGCTAGGGGTTGTAAGGAACTGTGAACTCCCTCCTATTGCCTGTCTCAGCACAAAATTCAACAAACTCACCAAGGGTATACTCCCCTCCATTGTCCGACCTGAGGACCTTGATCTTCCTACCTGTCTGGGTCTCCACAAGAGCTTTGAACTCTTGAAACCGCTTGAAGACCTCACTCTTGGTTTTCAAGAAATAAATCCAGGTCTTCTTGGAGTGGTCATCAATGAATAAAACATAGTACTCATAGCCACTCAAGGATACATGAGACATCCGACCACTCACATCGGTATGAATCAAGTCAAGGATCTAGGTCGCTCTGCTGTTACTGTTAGGAAAAAGGGGATCTGGCAAACTTCCCCATAGCACATCCTTTGCATACATCAAGGTGATCAGAACTGAAATATGGCACACTAGTGGTGATCTCCTGCAATGTACTCAAGGCCCCATGATACATGTGCCCTATCCTGCGGTGCCAAATCTCACACAACTCTGAACTGCTAGATCTGCTATCGGTCCCGTCTCGGGTGCTGCTAATCAATGCCATCAGGGGTTGGAATGAGAACTTGTACACCTTGGCATGGCACACACCAATCACTCTAGATGAAGAAGTTGGAGTTCCCCTAGGATATATAAGCACCTGCCCTCTCATGAACAACACATCATACCCTCCGTCCTCAAGTGCTGAGACGGATATCAGATTCTTCTTCATTCTAGGAACATATAGAACATCTGACCCTATCAAATGTCAATGTCCCACACCGACTGCTCTAACCCTGTTGTCATCACCAAGTACTACCTCCATATCTGTATCATCCTCTGAAAGCTCTTAGAAGTACTCTCTGACTCCTGTCATGTGGCGGGAAGCGCCACTATCAACATACCAAATGCTAGAATATGCTCTGCTAGTAGTGAAGAGTGCACACTCCCTCTGAACCTGCATGGTAGGTGATCCTGCACTAGTGGCCTCACAAGCTATGAACCCAAACTCTCGATCAAAGCTCTCTGAGAAGCTCTCTATGTCTGCAGAAGCCGCCATGGGTTTGTCTCTCCCTTTCTTGTTCTTCTTCTTCGGACACAGAACAACATAGTGTCCCAAATTTTGACAATTCCAACATTTGACTTTGGAATAGTCTTTCTCCTTGTTCTACTGTTTGTCTTTACCTTTGCCTTTGCCTCCACTATTGGAATCTTGCTTCTTTGCTCTACCCTTCTTGCTTCTTGCTAACAATGCCACATAGTCATCCTCCTCGACTTGTTTGGTTGCCCCAAGATGGTTCTTTCTTATCTCATTCTGAACGCAATCATCCTACAACCTCTGCCATCCGGGAAGGTTTTCCTGTGCAACAATGCCATCCACAAAATTCTCCCAAGTCTTGGGAAGTCCATTCAAAGCAATCCTCACCAACTCAGTGGGCACAATAATCTCACCTACGGCTGCCAACTCATCTCTCACTGAAGTGATCTTTGTGAGGTACGCTGTAGCACTGTCAGTGTTAGCCATTTTAATGGCCTTCAATTTCTCCTTTAGGACCATTTTTTTGTTTCATTTGAGCTCTGGTAAAGACTGGTCAAGGTTGTCCACATCTCATGTGCATAAGTCTTTCCTCTCACATGAGGAATGGCATGATCTTTGATTCCTTTCGGAATTAATCTTCTTGCCTTAGCATTCTTTTTGTTAAACTCTGCCAATTGTACAGCGTCAACAGGTACTCCTACTAGGTTCTATGTGGTATTGACCATAATGCCCCATACTTTTGTTTCCTCAAAGATGCTTTGGATTCTCTCCTTCCATGCACTATAGTTGTTGTGCCCATCCAACCTGTCTTCAACTCTCAAACCTAAAGACATGTTTCACTGTCCTGCCAAATTGAAATTTTCAAATCTGTGGTAATGGTTTATGTTTTCTGTGTAAAATCAGCGTGCTGTAATTTTCACTTTGTTGTCCCAAACTGCACTTTTCAGTCAACCAAACTCTGATACCATAAAGAATTTCAACACCCACTCCAGTTATTAGTTTTCCTTATCACTCCAAGCATTTAGTTTTTCAATCCAAGCATGATAAAAATTCTAAAATTTGGAAATTGACAATATTTTTTGAAAACACAAATTTAGAGATTTCACAACTGCTGAAATTGCAAAAATAAAACATAGCAAAATTATGACAATCACACATAGAAAATAACACAGTGATTTTTGGTCAATGTGACCCTAGAAAAATCCCCTCTACAACTCTTGGGGAAAACCAGTTTGAGAGCTCTTTTTTATTTTTGAAAACGCTTTTACAGAGAAACTGAAATACACAGTAAAAATTCCAGCGACCACAAATTACAACTTATCTCGATTTCTGAGCTTGAACTTTGCCTCGAAAATCGTGCCAATCAGCAAAATGCCAAAACAATTTTTTCAGCAATAAAACAACATTAAATGCTGTACGACCTGCCTCGAAAATCATGCCCGAAACCTGCTGTATAGATTGTATGGACCATACAGGTTTCAGCAGTACCACTGCCTCGAAAATTGTGCCCAAAACTTACCTCGAAATTCGTGCCCTTATTGCTGTCCCTCTTCCTCGATTTTTGTGCCTTTCTCCTGCTGTACAGTTTTGGCTTGGGATGCATGCCAATAAATGATGCTGCCCAGATTTACTGAAATGTCTTCTTGCCGCTCTCCTTCACTTCCTCACTGCTCATAAATTTTCTCCTTGCTCTCTCTTCTCTTTCTCTCAAATTGTTCATGAAAGAATGAATTGATCTTTTTTTCTTTGCTCTTCTCCTTTTACTCTCTAAATGACCTTTTGGGTTACCCTAAGATCTAATGGCTGAGATTCATTTAGATTTACGGAGAATAAATGTGCATTTAATTCTCACTTTCTATTTTTTAACTCACATATTTAAATTAATACCCTCTTAGCCTTTTATTTTCATAGTCACTTTTTCACTTTGTAATTCTTCATTGACTTTAATAAAGTCGCCTTTAAATTAGAATGTAATTTTACCACTTATAAAGTCACTTTAGGAGAAAAGTACAAATAAATTTGGACACTTTTCTGTAGGCCAAAGATCAAAGCCTTAGGGAACCACTTGTCCTTTGGTACCCAAATTTTAACAGCCATTACACAACAACTAGGCCAACATAGTGAGATTGGAAACAACATAGTAGTGTTAGGGACCTCGTACGGTTTATAAAGATAAATAGAGAGTTGTTGAAGTAGTATCAGTAGATGCATACGATTAGTTATTGTTAGAACAAGTGGTACCTTCTACTATTGAATTATTTAAGGGTTGTCCTGATTATTGCAACAACCCTAGCGTAAACTTGTAAATTGAACATATTGTGTAGTAAGGTTCATGGTTTATATTACTGTACATTCTTGATTTTATTGTTGAAGTTAAAGGTTATTGTGAAATTTGGTTATATGTTTCAAGACCCTAAGGGAAAAATCCCGTTGGGACACTACAGTGGTATTAGAGCTGGCTTATCCTACTAGCCTGTGAACATAGGGTTTGATATCACTGACCGTAGGATCTTCAAGGCTTCAATGGTGGATAGGATGAAGCAACCTCTAGAAGACACCATGGAAACTACGACTGCTCGATGGTAGTAGCACCAATAGCTGATGACTCAACTCCTTGCCATTACCATGTTCCCATTCAACCTAATACCCTTGGATAGACTAGCACTTGGACAACTGGTCAGAAGACTCTGAGACCTTGGCTTCCCCAATTCCTAGATGGCCGGAAAACAGGGAATTGTGGACCACCATAACGTATTAAAGATGCTTCGGATTATTGGAGGGTGTACCAAATGTTATTAGAGGGTACTCAGGCAATCTTGACCTTTCATGAATTCTATGACATTAAGTACAAAGGTAGGGCCAGTAATTGTGGTAAGGGCATGCATCAGAAAACAGTCACGAGGAATTGGAATGATTTTTGGGCTGGTTGCAGGAAAGACATATCAAATGGTACTGATAATAAGCCAAAGACAAAAAAAGAGAGTGCATAGGTAGCATCATTAAGTGTGAAAGATGGCATGGAAATTCCAGGTGGAGGAGAGGTTGCTACAGAATTTCAAATTCATGAAAAGGATTGCAAGGATCAAACACACGACTTCCAAGATTGATCAAGCACCTGAATTAGAGGGTAAGAGGCACACAGGTGATGAGGTCGAAAAATATATCTATCTTGGTGAAAAGGATATGGGTCATGCTGACAGTGATGAGGTGTTGGCTAACTGTGATTCATTGGAAATGAGTTTTGTTACATCAGATGGCTTTGGCAGTGAAAATAGTTTGAATCTATCCATTGCTTTATCATAAGGAATTTATGACTCTGCTAAAGACATGTATATTGGGTGTGAAATTCGTAGGCAAGAAACTTGTAATGTGAGTCATGTTTCAGAGATGCATTCAAGCACCACCTGATAGACACCTTACCTTAATTCTAGAAATTGATGCATCCTGTAAAGTAGAGCAGGGGATAGCTCTTGTAAAGGATTCCATAGAAGTATCAAATGAAATTTCTAAAGGAATTTACTATGGATATAAGGAAGAGTTTTCTTCTCTTGAGCAGGTTTTGGGGCATGTCAAACATGAGATTGAAGTTTGCAATGGCACGAAGGTTCAAAAAGGTGACACTGGTTTTGACTTAGCTTGTAACACTACTGACAATGGACCAAATGTTGATGTGTCTTCCCCTTCTTTTGAAATGACTGATACTAAACTGGTTCATACTACTTTCCCAGTTGTTGAAAATTTCTATAAGGTTGTTGCTCCTACCATTGCAATTGATAAGAGTGTATGCAAATTGGATTGTAATCTGGCAGTTGATGAAGGATTTCATAATGTTGATATGACTATGGTTGTTAATAATTTATGCAATGATGATGAACTTGGATCAAAAGATGAAAGCGTGGGCATGGTTGAAGAACCCATGGCAATTGATGAGAGTGTTTCTACAGTTGACACTCTTGTGAGACTTGAATTGAATGCTTACAAGGGTGGTGTCTCTGTTTTAAATACTCAAATTGATGATAAGGTTCATGATATTGTAGCAGTTCGTGAGAGTGTCTCTAAGGTTGATGCCCATGTAACTGTTAATGAGAGTGTCTGCCTTGTTAATGACACTTTAGCAGGTTATGAAAGTGCCTGCAAGGTTGAGTCTTATGAGGCTGTTGAAGAAAGGGAGGTCAATATTGGGTTTCCAGTGGCAGTTGAGGAGAGCGCTTGCAATGTGAAAAACATTGTAGCAATTAGTTAGCGTATGGTTGATTTCCATGTGGATGTTTATCAGAGTACCTGCAAGCTGGATGCTATTGCAGCTGCCGATGCATGCACCAATGCTGGGTAGTCTAAAAGTCAGAGTACGATGCTATTGCAGCTGTCGATGCATGCACCAATGCTGGGTAGTCTAAAAGTCAGGAGGATGCATTGGAGGAATGTTCTGTAGAGATAGTCTCGGGAGTTGCTAGTGATGTTGATTATGATTTTGATGTTTATGAAGTAGATGATGAACCTGTTTCTTATATCGAAAAGATGATGGATGGGAAGAGAAGCTTTCTTATTCCTATTGTGCTGATAAGTGCCACTCCCTATTCTCATGCATTAACAACAGATTTGGAACCAGGTGAAATTCCATCCACATCTGAAATCAATGCTAATTGCTTTCAAAATACGTCAGTCCCAGTCAATGAAAGATGGAGGCAAGAAGTGCCCCTTTTTTGGTCCAACGAAAACAGTCTTGCGGAGGAGTTTGAATCGAAAGAGGCCATAAAAGAGACAACAAGTAGAAGAGAAAGCAATTGTTCAAGACAGTACAAAGACAAATGGTGAAGCATTTGATGACCACAAACGTCAGTTTGAAATACATGATTCAACTGCAGGCCAATCTAATGTGGCACGCAAGATAAAGAACGGAGTCTCCAAGGGTAATGGAAATATGTCTATTTAGTGTTTGACAGAGTTGAAATCACACAGTCCCGGTTCAAGTGTGCTTGGTAAAGGTGGAAATGGATGTTCTCAACTGCAAAAGTCAAGGATATTTCATCCAAGTACTTCTATCAAAGGGGTTGAAAAAGTTGCACCAAGAGGTAGCATTGGCTTGAGTTCACGTGGAAATACAGAAGGTCGGTCTCAATGGGAACATATGGAAGTCACAGTGCCAACTACAAAAAGCTCAGTTCATCGACCAACAAAAAGTGGAACTGCAAGGTGGAAGTATACTGTTCCACAACCATTGCTCTGGCCACTTACAAAAGAGCTTCTACAGGAGTGCGGACTGCGATGTAATAGCTAGTGACATAAACAAGCATATGGGTGAAGAAGTACCCCGTCTTCTTCAATTCCAAAAAAGGACAAGATGTCAATGAAACTGGATACACAGGTTGCTTGCAATCCTTTGTTCTTTGAAAATCTGCATCTACATGATCAGAATGTGAATCTGACTAAGCATACAAATCTAGAGGAAGATGCTCGTTCCACTTCTTTCTCAACTGCAAGTGCGAAATCAATTAGAGAATCTAAGGGAAACTCTAGCAATGTCTGGAGTTGTTTTCACCTCTAGATGTAATGAGAGAGTTGAGAAGCATAAAGAGTCTTTAACAGTATTAGAAGGAAAATTGAATGAAAAGGAAGTGGAGAAAAACCAGTTGCAAGTTAAAACAAAGGAATTGCAAGAAGGTGAGATAAAAATGCTTAGGAAAAGTTTGACATTTGAAGCATCTTCCATGCCACCATTCTACCATGAAGCAACTCTATTGAAGGTTGAGTTGAAGAAGACACCTCTTACCTGCCCAAAATCTCCCAAATTAGGGCGGAGAAGGAGCTATCTTGATGTAGAATTTCAAAGTGACCAGAAGGAAGGATACGAGGCAAGTGAGTAGTCTTCATTCTTGAAAGAAGTGTTGATTTTTAGGGTGTCTTCTATACATATAATTACTTCTAATGATTTTGATTTCTCCACACATTTATTTATTACTCATTATTCCATCATTAAGCAATTATACAAAAGACATCAACAAATTATGACATTAGGATCATGAAGGTGCAACCATAAAAGATTACAAGAGATTACCCTGGGAAAACCTACATGGAGGGAAAACCCAATAATCCTTCCTTATAGAATCAATTCAGTAAGAGACGTCAAGACAACTGTCCTCAAATTTGTCCACAACAAGGTCTGAAATAAGGTTTGCTACAGATCTCCAAGAGGGCCGAAATTCGGCCTGCAACTAGGCCACAGAGTCGGATTCCACCACATAAAATTAACCTCAAAACTTTGCACTGAACTCGACCTTATTTTTCTTCAAGAACGAGGGTAGATCAAGTATCTTTCTTCCTTCTGTTTTTGGCCTTTTTCCTTCTTGTCTTCTTCACATAGAACAAAGATATAATGGATGATGTGAAGCGCTCTTGGAAGTAGATTGAATGGTGTACTTATAGTCTTCTTGTGGCGCGAATAGGTGTTTCCTTGGGCAGGTCGACGTGATCACTTGGAGGGCCGGCTTGGTCACTTTTGGAGGCAAAAATATAAATTGAAAAATCAAAATTTTCTTTTGCAAAGGTCATGAAGGACATGCTTGACAGATAATAATAAATCAAATACATCAATTATAAATAATTTTTATTATGAAGACTGACCATAGCTACATATTTCAACACTCCCTCTTAGCTAGGGAGGTATTCATAATGACTATCAAGATGCTCTCAAGTTGACAATTTTATAAGGATCAAGATTAAGATAAGCGTCATCATCAATATCATAATCACTAGCATCAATATAATCATGGTTCACCATCAAACAACTATAAACATAGTCTAGGTGAAACACCATAGGCCTCGTCAATGATAAACAAACTCACTCTAGAAAGAGATTTGAGCATGATGCGGGGAGGCTCCAGCTCACTCAAGAAAGAGATCCAAGCGGCCTCTAGGACTATTCTCCAATGAAGGTCTAACTGACGCAAAGAGAATATCCTCTGTCAGACCATTCTTCAAACCAAGGTCAAAGTGACACAGGGAGAATGTCCCCTACCAGATCATTCTCTAACCAAGGTCAAAGTGACATAGGAAGAATGTTAGTCATTTGGATCATTCTTCCTAATCGGGCCTGTGTACTTGACATAGGGATAACCTCCCTAATTAGGTCAAAGTACATGACACAGGAAGAGTGACAGTCCATGATGCTATCTAATCTATCAGACCATTTTCCAACCAAGGTCATAATGACATAGGGAGTGTTGAAATATGTAACTAGGTTCGGCCTTCATAACGACATATGTAATTAATGTAACGAGAAAAATAAATTTATTATTGTCATTCTTGTGGCATGGGTTTCATGTTCAAGATAAATTTATTTATAGGTCAAGCACCTATTGAGTCCTTCCAAGTTTGTCATTGAGTCATCGTCCTATGAAGAAGACTCCATTGGGCACGTTGAATCATGTAAAAGAAATTATATGAGTCATAGATTATGTCAAAGTCCCCCTCCAAGACAAGTCAACCTAGATGCTACAAGTCGGCCTTCAAGAAAGAACATGTCGGCCTCATGAAAGGGCCATTTGACCTTCTAGAGAGACTATATAGAAGAGAGCTTGACCTCATTTGGAAAAGCAAGCAATCAAGTTCGATCTAAGAAGAAAAAGAGACCTAAAAGGAGCAACAAAAGGAAGAGATCTTAAGAAAAAGGAAAAACAAAGTTTTAAGAGTTGTTTTGGGTTACTTTCCTCCACACGTGCGAAGTACCTAGGATTGATGCATTACTTCCTAGGTTTGGAAGTCTAGCAAAAGCCAGGAGAGACTTTCCTTTCTTAAGGAAAATATATTGTGAAGATACTTGAAAGATTTGGGATGGTGGACTATAAGTCCGTGACTACTCCGATGGAACTTAACTTCAAGAAGTTATGTGAAAGTGTTGTTGGGTCTGATTTGGGAAATCCTTCTGAGTATCGTCAACTCGTGGGGGCCCTGATGTTCTTGGTAAACTCTCGCCCTATCATATGCTTCGTTGTGAATGTGTTGAGTCAATTTATGGTCGAGCCTAATCACATACATTGGATTGCTGCTAAGAATCTCTTGAGATATCTCCGGGGCACAAGCAATTATGGACTGAGCTACACTGCCGAGAATTTGAGGCTGCATGGATATACAGATGCTGACTGGGTTGGCAATGTGGTGGATCGTAAGAGCACGTCTGGATGTTGCTTCTCATTAGGGTCTGCTTCATTTTCTTGGATGAGTAGGAAGCAAAAATCGATTGCTCTAAGCACCGCTGAGGCTGAATACATTGCAACTAGTATGGCCTGTTGTGAAGTTGTTTGGTTGAGGAAGCTCTTCAGTGAGCTGTTTGAGCATGTTCTGGTTACCATCGTGATCTTCTGTGACAACGAGAGTGGGATTCGTCTTTCAAAGAATCTCGTGTTCCACTACCTCCCCAAGCACATTGATATCAGGTACCACTTTATTCGTGATATGGTGCAGCGGGGAGCAATAAGGCTCCAACACATCAGGGTTGATGAGCAAGTCGCAAATATCCTCATGTAGTCCTTCGGGAAGGTCAAATTCTTAACCTTTCGCGAGAGACTTGGAGTCGTGGAAAGACCCTCCCATGAGGGCCCCACTTGTGTTGGATATTGAGCTGTGGGAGCTCCTAAGGGCTTGGAGTACTTCTTGGAGCTATGAGCGACTGCAGGGTGAGTGGTTCACCTTCCCCTATTGGTGCGCTATGTACAGGGTGATTGGTTCACCTTCTCTTGAAGAATCTAAGGCATTCAGAAATTAAAGTGATTCTTCTTAACATGATAACAATTTGTGAAGTTCTTTTGCAATTTTATCTTAGCTTGATCTTCATATTATTATTAGTGTGTGTTTGCTTCATCAAATTGCTATCAAAACAAAAGAGACAAGAACACAAAATAATTGGCTTTTTGCGAGGGCCAAAACCTCTCCCTCTTGGAGAGGAAAACCCGCACAAAATTTTTCTTATAGAGATTCCAATTGACGAATACCAAGACCATGACCCTTGACCTGCTACGCCACTCCAAGACCAAGACCCTAATCCTTTTTCTTTGTCACTGCTGAGATCATCATCACTGCTACACCAATGAGGCCATCACTACTGCATCATTGAGATCTTCATCACGTCAACGAGGTCTCTTGTCTTCATTGAGATCTTCATTGTGATCTTGATTCTCTGACTTCATTATGACAATCATCATGATGACTGTTGCACCATGTCTCCATCTGCACTTGGATCATCACTGTACCCTTTGCTAAGATCATCATCATGTTGACTGTGAGCATGCCGAGAGTGTACTTCATGATAAATATGCTGAGACTGTGAGGGCAACTGAGGGATCATTGTGATCCTCCTTATGCCGAGACAGTGAGCCTTTTACCATCATATATATACATCCACCGAGACTATGATAATGTTCTTGAGATCCTTACCTTTTTATTGATGCCGAGACTGTAATGGTTACTGCTCCTTCACATTATGTCGAGACTATCCTAGTTACTGCTCCTTATTATGCCGAGACTCTTTTACTGCAAGGAGACCTAGATGACATCTCTGTGATGCCCATCTGAAGCACAAAGACACTTGTCCGAAGTTCTGGTTGCCTGAGGTTATATCTTGTCCGAGACTGTGCCAACCGAGGTGTAGGGATGTGTCCAAAGTTGCCACTGCCTGCTCCTATACCCATCTGAATTCTGTCCTCCTTTGATGCGGATCTCTGCTCCATACCCATGCGAAATTTCAGAGAGGAAATTGCGAGTTTTGTACTTGTCATTTGCGGATACCCTAGACGGGTATTTATAGTGGTTTGAGCCTCCTATTTTGAGCCGACTATAACTAGTGAACCGACATGTCTTTTTATCCAAGCCGACATGACATTTAAGTATATATTTAATTCATTTTTGAAGCCGACATGATGTCCTTCTTAACGTTTTGCTTGCAGTCTTCTTGTGCTTGCTTTTGGAGGATTGTTCTTGGTCTTGGAGGGCTGCTTTAGCTTGAATACATTTTACATAGGCTCATGAAGAGCTCTTTCATACATGACTTGACTCTTTTACATATTAATAAATCCTAAAGACATCAAGAAGAAGTCTTTGACCTATTGACACTTCTTGCTCATGAAACCCATGCAACAAGGCATACACAAATAAATTTATTCTCTTTTATTACATCATTTACAAAGATCATGTCATTATGAAGACCGAACCTAGTTCACTTTCTTCAACACTGCTTGTGTTGGATATTGAGCTCTGGGAGCTCCTAGGGGCTTGGGGTGCTTCTTGGAGCTATGAGCGACTGTAGGGTGAGTGGTTCACCTTTCCCTATTGGTGCGCTATGTATAGGGTGATTGGTTCACGTTCCCTTGTGATACCCCATGATGGTTGACATTTGTGTAGGGTGAGTGGTTCACCTTCCCCTACGTATGATGACACAGGTGTGTAGGGTGAGTGGTTCACCTTCCCCTATGGTTGACATATGCATAGGATGAGTGGTTCACCTTCTCCTATGGCATATGAGCAGGATGAGTGGTTCACCTTCCCCTGTTGATGCCCCAACATACATCCTACCCATGTAGTCCGGGACTCATGGGAAGTACCTCTCATTTGGTCAATGAGTTGGGCAAAGTAGATATAGACCATAGCACTACCGATGGATGCATCGTGTATTGTCGTACTCCCTTAGTCTAAGATGTATGGTGTTCAACCACTTGACCTGGGATCAAGTCTGATTGAGATTCTACCTCTGGACTGACTTTTGTCAGTGGAGAGTGGTAAGGTCTTATGACTCACTTCGATTGATTCTTCTTCACTATTCATATCAATGTTCAACAGAGTAGAGATGAGATACAGTGATGGTTCATGGTGACAGGATGGCATGATGATGGATGGATTGGCAGGTGGAATTTTCCTTCGTTGAGAGGGAATGTTAAAATTGGCATCTAGGGCCAAATTCGACCTTGGGACAACTCTTTTGATGGAGATGATAATTGCATTAAATTCCTTTTTTCGAGAGGACCAAGATTGATATGAAGATCATCTCATTTGGACAAGTAGAAGTATTATTTTGAATTTATGCCCACTCATGTACAATTTGTTCAGGTTGGCCACATCACCATTTAGGCTCATGAAGCCTTATAGACATGGCTTTGCATACTCATCAACTTGTATAAATACAAGTGTCCCTCTACCTCATTTGGCATCTTCATCACTCACACATTCTCTTCTTCTCTCATTGGTTTGTACTACATTGGGCATTCTTCTATCTCACACGTGTGGATCAAGAAGGATGAATTTGAGAAGCTGAATTACAGGGTCAAAATTATAGAGTTGATTGCAGTTTTACCAGTGTTGACCAGCGTTGACCAACACCTTTTGGGCATCATTTGACTTTGATCTTTTGGGGACATTTTTTTCTTAGTAGGTCGCAACTTTTGGCACAAAAACCAAGGTTTTCTGAGTACTTTGGCCGCAGACCAAATTGCAGGTTGATTGCAAAAAATTATAGTAGGTTTCTCTCTCCTTTGACTGGATTGTTTTAGGTTGACTTTGATATTTTGATTAGGCCAAGTTTGATTGGGGAAGATTGAGCTATTTTGAAGTCATTCTGTTGCTGCTTTGACTAGTGTTGACTTTTTGGTTAGGGCTATTGATTGCTGCAGAAAATCACAGATTTTGACAGGGCTTTTTTGACTTGAATTTGGCAAGTCAATTTTGACTATTATACTCTCTCTCTCTGCTGAACATTTTGACATAATAATAAGAAAAAATGATCAAAGGGTTTTCCCCACATTGGGGTTTTTCCTTGGCATCCGCCATGTTAGCGCTTGAAATTTCACCTCAGGCTGAGAAAGGTAAACCTCAAGGCAACATCAAACCACTTAGCCTCGTAGCTAGCCCTACGGGGCTGGAGAGGGCTCTCTCCGGTCTATCTCGGTGAAATCTTCAATGGATGAGATGACCAATAGGGTAACACTGATTTTAGGCTAGTAAACTGATCAAAAAGGTTGATTTGGGGTTTTTAGGGTTTTTGGTGGCAAATTGAGGGGATGGCAATTTTGGGTGCGGGGATTGGACACAGTTTCTGCAGGGGGTTCTTTGGGGCGAGGTAGGAGACAATATTGATGCCTTTGATTGAGGTGGATGGTCAGGAATGACAGGTGAGGAGCTAAGGAGAGCAAACAATAACTTTGAATTCTCCTTAAACAGTAGAAAACATTGAAATTAAACAAACTTAAAAGCAGAGCATGACAGTCATGAATTCTTACTTTAACACTTCGTTTGCTTAATGTGCAGAAGGAAAAGAAAGGAAATGATTCACATAACACACTTACAGGTACATAGAGAAACACACCATCAATACATGTAACCACAAGAATCCCAAAAAAGACTGCAAAACCCTGGTCTTCCTTAGCCAAAAATTGCAGAGATACAGTGAATAATACAATGATAGCTTCTCCCTCAAGAGTCCCACCATGAAAATGAGCAAGAAAGTACATAATATAGATCATCTAACCTCTTTCCCTGCCTCCATGGGTCGAGCTCACTATCCTAGGAGCTGTTTCAACCACTTCTAAACTAAGCACTGAAAACTAGGCAGTCAAAACAACTTACCTCTATAAGCTAGGAAACCAATTCATTCATTTAATTTTCACCTTTTTCATGAATGAATCTTCTAGAAGAGGTACATAAGTGTAAAAGTGTCATAAAAGTACATTAATTACATCAAAGAGCATCATAATCCACCCCAAAAAGTCAAACAGGGTCAAACTGCGTTTTTCTGAGCTGTACAGTGAAATTTGGAGAAATTTTCTTGACGAGTCGCGCGCCTTTGGGACCACTTTTGGGGCACTTCCATGTGCCCAAATTGAGCAAGAGTAGGCTTGTTGGAAAGGTCTGTGAGTCTACTTTCCAACCCAACTGAAATTTCTGAATTTGGTGGTCATTTGCCTCTCCAAAATTGCAATCTCCCAAGACTGCTTTCTGTGTCTCAAAAATGTGGCAAAAAGTCATTTTTTGCTTGTTTTTTGACTTTCTGGAGGCCCAAAACTTCATAAAATCTCTTTTCCATTAATGAGCATATGTAACTTGTCATGACAAATATGGAAATGCTGAGTTTTTGCAAAATGGAGTTGCCAGGATGAAGGGTCGCGCGGGGATGAGACCCGTTAATGGAGAAAACCTGTAAATTGCCTGAAAAAACCAAAATTTACCCAAAATGCTCAAAATTTCTTGGGATTTGTGTTGTGGCTAGGCTATTTAGTGCCATGCTCAGTCAAAGAGGCTTTGGCCAAAATTTGGAGTGGATCGGGCCTTTTCCGTCGTTTTAGTGCCTTGGCCAACCTCCTTGGATCTGGCGATTGCAATTTTGACATTTCTCTAAAACCATGACACCTGTGCAAAAAGTGAAGGAGGTTTTTCTTCTTTGGCATGTTATGGACAAAAACCTCTCTCAGTTTTCCAAAATTCATCTTTTATTGCTCTGGAACATCATTTGAGTGCGACTTGTCCCGATGTGTGAAACAAGGAATTTTGTCGAAATGGAGCGAAATGAAGGGGATAGGGGGCTTCTAAATTCTTGAGGAAATTTAGGGGAGTAGGGAGGGATGTTAGGAAGCAGGGGAAAGTGGAATCTCAGAGATTGAGCGAGGGGAAGAGGTCCAAAAGGGCAAAACACAGGCCCAACCTAGAAAATTGCCAGGTTGTAGCTAGAAACTAGAGTTTGTGCAAAAATGAGGAATTTTGGGGATCTAAGGGATGGGAAGCATTTAATAGGGTATTTTAAGGATAGGGGAAGGTGTATGAACATCTGGATACAAGTTTTGCTAATGATTTGACCATTCAAGAGAAACTAGCTTTCAAAACCCTAGGAGAGGGAAATGACCCTGCCTAGGCGCAACTGAAGCATGAACAAGGTGTACAATGACTCATTAGACATTGAGATGATAATGACAACCCTATGAATGATGATAGACTCAGCTGAATAGTGACATAGATTGACATTTGGGCAACTTTGAAAAGAATGAGAGCAAACCCTAGACCTAATGCCTAGTGACCAAATTTTGCTTGAAGATTCACTGAAATGACAAAATTTGACCTTGACACTCTGAGATCACTTTGTAAGAGCATATTTGATCACTGGAGGAAGGCTGGAAAGACTGACACTAACACGCCATATCTGGTGTTTTCTTGTCTTGGCTTGTCTTCTGCATTTTGTTTCATGTTCTATATGCTTTTGTTGTTAATGTGATTATTGTGATTGCTATTGGATATTGGAAATTGTTATTGGGCTACTAAGGAACATTGAAGTAAATTGTGCCAAGCATAGAACATACCATTGTTAACTAAAATTAACACTTGTCTTGGAAGTACACAAACTTTCCTCTAGAAAGAGGCTTTGTAAGAATATCAACAATCTGCTCATTAGTGGAGATGTACTGGAGCTTAACAACTCCTTTCTGCACCATGTCTCATTTTAAGTGGTACTTGATCCTAATGTGCTCTGACTTGTCATCATGGTCATCCCCTGCACTTGATCAAGACAATCCTACAAATAGCCTCTAAAGCCATATTGCTTCTTAATTTGCCAATCCAACTACAATATACTCGGCCATTGCCATACTACGTACGACATATGATTGTTTCATGCTTATCCAAGAAATTATAACAGAGCCCAAACTAAAGCAACAAATTCTTTTTCTCTTCAACACTCTCATACTAAATCTGCAGTTGTACTTCTCAAAACATCCATGACCAACTGTACCATGTTGGTACTCTAACATATGTTGAGCAGTATATCTTGGTTCAACCATAAATTGTTGTGCTGCCTATACTTTCCAGTCACCATAACTGGGTGCTCTCTCTTAGATTGAGACATATCCTGCTCAGGCTACTCCCTTTGCCACTGTTGTTTTTCAGCATATTGACTCTCTAGTTTGTTAATGTCAAAAATAGTCCATTATCTCGGACTCAAAGAACCTTCTGAAGCTAAAACAGGGCTCTCTGATTGCTCCTTCTGTTACAGAGGTAATTCTTTCTATAATTGCTCCCTCTGACATGAGTCTTTCATCTTCCGTTAGAGACAAATTAAATAAGATTAACCAAGCCCAACGTGTCTGCTCGTGATACCCTTCTTTAATCATGAGACTTCTTTTCACATTCTTGAAAAATCTGAGGTAGTTCTTACAACAGAGGCAAACGTCTTGTCATGATCCTCTCCCTCTTTCTGGGAGAACTTTCTCAAATTTTGCTTCCATGTTTCCATTTGCTACATGCTAGATCTTGCACAATGTGTTGAGAAATCAAGGGCATTACATCGATTAGATTTCTTAGGTAGATTTCTCTTAGACTTTGACATTTACTTGTGAATATTCTTATATACTTATTAGTTCTTCTTTTACTTATTTATGTTCTTTCATCAAGATCAATGCCAAACAATAGAAATCACAAGGGACACAAGATGTAGGCACACAGTTAAGGCAAAATCCCTAGGTATGGGAAAACCCAATCAAGAACTCTTCCTTTAGTAGATTCAAATCATAGTGAGACAACCAAGACACTTGACCTAAACCTTTCCCCATCCATCAAGTCAGCCTTTCAGATGACATAGACTTCTTCCAAAATTGATTTTATTTAATCATAAAACTTCAGCTCCTGTAAGCATGAAAAATTTGGTCCTGCAATTGTACACAATTTTGGCCTTGCATTAGTAGATATCTTCGATCTTACAATTATAGAGAAATTTCGGTCCTGTAGTTGTAATAGAAACATTCTACTTTCTTCTTTGCGGTATTATTCTTTGTTTTGCGGAAGCCAAAACAACCTTCTTATCACTCTTTTCCTTCCTTGATTGATAGCTGAATTTCAGACCTTCCATTATTGATCGAATTGCCACAAAATATTTCGAGTACCTTTTATATATATAGTATTTGGAGCTTGTATTTTGAGTTCGACATGATGAAATGGAGGCTGACTTGTTAAGTGAGGAAGTTGACTTGCAAGGAGACCAAAGTTGACTTGATGGAGGAGGTGTAAGACAAAAATATTTTTCTCTCTTGACCTTAAGGAGCCCAAGAAGGGTCTCTTACAAAAATAACTTTTGACTTTGACTCAATAAAAATCCTAGAGCACTCAATGGGTGCTTTGAGCTATAGACTATTGACCCAAGCATGAAACCCATGCTTTAATAAGTCAACTTAATAATAATAAAAATTTCTTTTGACAAATATATTACATCATGACTCAAGTAAAATTATGAAGACCAACACTAGTTACATTCTTCAACATTCCCTCTTAGCTAGGGGAGGTATTCATAATTACATACATATGAGGGTACATGGAAGATCTCAAAATGAAATGAACTACGAAGAGTTCTAGCACACTCAGTGTTGCAGACTAGATACTTGACCAGGGTAATCTATCCGGGTGGGACTAAGATGGACTACAACTTTCAACCACTCTAGGTACCATCAGGCTTACTTGCTAACCATCAACCCAATGATCTAGGTGTGCATCCAAGGTCAGAGCTCCATGACTAATGTCACCCTCCCTCTTCAAGATCTAGACATCAACACATAGGCCGACCAAATGTCCTCCCAAGCATCTTGCCATTAGATGCTTCATCTCTTCTTAATAAACTAAATCAGATATATCCATTTGTCCAAGCATGCTTCTAGAGTGTCCAACCTTTTTATGGAGAGATTTACCTGTACAAACCCCAATCAACAATATACTTTCAAATATACATACAAGTAAACACA
Organism: Pinus tabuliformis; assembly: GCA_031772625.1. Taxonomy (NCBI): domain Eukaryota; kingdom Viridiplantae; phylum Streptophyta; class Pinopsida; order Pinales; family Pinaceae; genus Pinus; species Pinus tabuliformis. Next base: position 44,190,316 of record CM062807.1, on the reverse strand, counting down.
AACGTTAGGGGTCCTCATTTATTCTGATGCTACTTTCATCATCAAGCTGTCCATATACAATTTGTTGGAAGCTTTCTTCTTCTTTCGTTTCTTCAGCATCACCAAATACATCTTCATATTTCCTCAAGTCTTTTGTTTGTAACTTCATGAACATCTATCGATAGCACTTTTGCTTATTTCAAGGTATTCCTATCATAATATGCTCTCCCTCTCAACTGGGGAGATATACCCTTTCTTCTATCTAGGCTTCCTGTCAATTTAGGGAAACCAACTACCTCCTTCTTTTATAACATCAGAGAGCCTTTCATGGCTCCATTCCTTCTTACAACATCAAGGACATCTTGATCATCATAACATCCTTCATCGTGCTTACCAATATTATTAAGTCATCTCCACTTACGAACATCTTCAACATCTTGAAGATTATGTACGTGCAAAACTTTAATAACAAGTACAACCAAAAACAAATGAAGTTAACTATATCAAAATCATGTTACTATAATGGAAACATTTAGACTTTAGACATCAAATGCTTAAACCTAGTTAGGTCCATAATCAACAAGAGACACATCTTTCTACATACTAGACTTAAACTTCTTGCTAGGGTTTTGTCATAAACCCTAGACTTTATCTTCAAGACACAAAGCCTTAGATATCAACAATTCAATCAAATAACAATCCAATGATCAACAATATGCTTTTACATGTTAGACATCTACTAGGGTTAGTTGCAAACCCTAGATCAAAACTAAATCACATCAGAAAATAATATCATCATATCCTAGAATATCAATCTTTACTAGGGTTGTGTTACAAACCCTAGAATTCACAAACTAAAACATGAGTATCTACAATTAAGTTAGCATACTCGCATATATATATCCAAGGTTTCATTATCATGTACTAGCATCTCATATGGATATCCATATCTACTAGGTAAACCCATGACACATTAATACACCAATTTCATTCAAACTAGGGTTTCCATCATATGGATGAGGATACACATAGGGTTTCATTCCTAGGATCTTACCATAAATATCATAGGGGTTTTGCTCATAAACCCTAATTTACAAAACCCTAACGATATAGAGTTTCAATATATAACTTAGATATTAACAACAAACCCTAAAGGGCGAGGGTTTCAACATTATCGTTAACGTATCCTAAGCAAGGATAAAATTCACTGTACAAACCCTAAGTGGACTACGGTTTCATTGACATACCCTTAGGTTAGGGTTTTACAGTGAACCCTAAAGGTTAGGGTTTCATAAACAGAATAGATAGTGTAATGGGGTTAGACCCGAACAAGAATCCTCATGGTTCAGAAACCTAGACATGAAAGAGTTAGTAATGTAGAACAAACTTTAAAATGGATGTACCTTGTAATGTGAAGAAGAATTATTATAAATCATACCTTCAGTTACTCCTTTACAAACCTTGTAGAGTTATCCTTTTGAAAGGCTCCCTCTGGATCTTGCCACAACCCTTTTAGAATATACCTGCAACACTTTCTTGACAAGTATCATCAAGTACAAGACTAGTTTTTCCATTAAGCTTTAGAAAATAAATTCATAAGGTTTTGAATACAAAAACTAGACATGATTTAATTTCATTCTTTACAAAAAGTTGTCAAACCCTAGCTATCATAAGAGGGAGCAAGATAACGTTCTATCTATAATTCCTAGTTAATCATACAATCAACTATTCTTTAAGATAACAAATTCTTTAATAAATGATCAAGTTATACATACCTTTAATACTTTACATGCCTCTGTTTTTCATGCTTGAATGATTGATATTGAGCTTGATTGCCTTTTGCAAACTGCATACACATTGTTAGATGACTAAAATGTGAAGGATAATGTTAGTACTTACTTGCATTTGATGAGGTCTTTAAGGCCTTTTTCCATGCCGGTGTAAGTCGAGTTCTACTCACAGTTGCATAATACTTCAAAGATATTAAGTTTGAGTTCTTCCTAGGATTTTTTGCCACTTATAGATCTTGACCTCCCTCTCTCTCTCTCTCTATATATATATATATATATAGATATATATATATATATATATTTATATGCATTTGTCTCTTCAGATCTCAGTTACTTCCTTTGCTTGTTTATAGAGCTATACCCTTTGTATACTGTAGCTTCTAATTCGACCTTCCAGTGGACTTAAGAAAACCTCTATAAAACTCGGTCTTCAGATTTTTCAACAGGTAGACTTTTTGCTGGCTATAAGAGATACTTCAAATTTGTGATTCAGTCATCCTAATGGATTATGCACACGACCTTATGATTCAGATTTCTGTGGTAAGTTCAAACTTTAATATTTACGCATAGAGGCTTATAATCTTGGAGTTTGGATGTGATTTCAAACCCTTTTAGATAACATGTAGATCTTCACTTTATACTCCAGAGATCTTGGGTTGATTAAGGCTTATAGTTTATTCACTCAGATTCTTTAAAGGATACTTCTTGATTTCTTTAAATTCTTTGCTCCTTTAGTTCAGGTCTGCTACCTTAAATTTGGTATTTATAACTTACGAAGATGCCCATAGTTTGTGTTTTCTTCTTTAGCATGCTCGACATTCTATAGGTTATTGATTTAGTCTCTCGGTCCTTAAGAACAGGGCTTTAATGCTTCCCAAAAACCTTCGCTCTTCATGTATATGACTATGGCCCTAGTCACTGTGATAAGGACCTAAAAATTTGGTATTTATAACTTACGAAGATGCCTATAATTTGTGTTTTCTTCTTTAGCATGCTCGACATGCTATAGGTTATTGATTTAGTCTCTCGGTCCTTGAGAACAGGGCTTTAATGCTTTCCAAAAACCTTTGCTCGTCATGTATATGATTGTGGCCTTAGTCACTGTGATAAGGACCTACAATTATGCCCAAGACTGTCCTTTTCTTCCTCCTAGGAGTTTGGTCCTAGAGATCTGACTTCTTCTTAATGTCTTGAAGCCTTGTATCACTTGCTTGATTTTCCAGCTGCCCTTATAGCAATAAACCAAGCTCTGATACCATGTTGAGAAATCAAGGGCATTACATCGATTATATTTCTTAGGTAAATTTCTCTTAGACTTTGACATTTACTTGTGAATATTCTTATATACTTGTTAGTTCTTCTTTTACTTATTTTTGTTCTTCTTTCATCGAGACAAATGCCAAACAATAGAAATCAAAAGGGACACAGGTTGTAGGCACACAGTCAGGGCAAAACCCCTAGGCAAGGGAAAACCCAGTCAAAAACTCTTCCTTCAGTAGATTCAAATCATAGTGAGACAACCAAGACACTTGACTTGAACCTTTCTCCATCCATCAAGTCAACGTTTCAGATGACATAAATTTCTTCCAAAACTGATCTTCTTTAATCATAGAACTTCAACTACTATAATCATGAAAACTTCCGTCCTACAATTGTACACAATTTCGGCCCCGCAATAGTAGATATTTTCAGTCCTGCAATTATAGAGAAATTTCGCTCTTGTAGTTGTAAATTTGTAATAGAAACATCTACTTCTTTGCGGTATTAGTCTTCCTTTTGCAGATGCCAAAACAACCTTCTTATCACTCTTTTCCTTCCTTGAGTGATAGCTGAATTTCAGACCTTCCTTTATTGATCGAATTGCCACAAAATAGGTCGAGTACCTTTTCTATATATAGTAGTTGGGGCCTGTATTTTGAGGTCGACAAAGATGAAATGGAGGCTGACTTGTTAAGTGAGGAAGCTGACTTACAAGGAGACCAAGGTTAACTTGATGGACGAGATGTAAGACAAAAATATTTTTCTTTCTTAACCTTAAGGAGCCTAAGAAGGGTCTCTTACAAAAATAACTTTTGACTTTGACTCAATAAAAATCCTAGAGCACTCAATGGGTGCTTTGACCTATAGACTTGATCCAGGTGGATATTGGTGGCCACCTGCCAAGTCCACCTGGACCCCCACCATTGTTTCTTTCAGCATTTTCAGTTTCCTTAATTGTAGCACAACTTACTATTTTTAGCAGCTTTTTCGGGTCTTGAACTTCCAGAGCCGTTTTGAGGCCCTAAACGATGTTTTTTGGGAAATCTGGGGGCAACATGGGTCCATGGACCGATGTTGTCCTTCCCAAAGTGGTAGTGCTCGGATAGATCTTTCTAACAAGCTATTGTACGCGTCAAACGAAGATCGCATGCCAAAGTTACGATCCTGGGAAGTTGATGTACCAATTTACCCAAACGGGGCCCACAGTTTGGTGTTTCATCTTCTAGGGTTAGGTTTTGGAATGTTAAGGGTTTTCCATTATTTCTCAACAATAAATAGGCCTTGGAGCCTCATTGTAACACAGTTCAGAGACATGTAGCCACCAAATCTCTTCTCAGAGATAAGCTACCATCGCCCTAGCTGGTTTATTTCCATTACTGTTTGTAAGCATATATCAGTGTTTTACATTAATGAAATGAAGTATTATTTCTGCTGCATATTTGTGTTTATGGTTATCTCTGTAATTTGTTGCGCTTCTGTTTAAGTCCGGACCAGTGGTATCAGAGCCGTTTGCTTTTTATCTGTTTTTCTTTGCATGTCCCTAACGAGGTCGGGATATAAGGAGTTAGGGCTTGAAGTGGTCAAACTTTTGCAAGACCAGCCTCGCAAATCCTGACGGCCTCCCATGGCGGATGAGAAGAAAGACGAGGGGGTAGGAGATCTTATCAAAATCTTGCTAACGAGGTCGGGATATAAGGAGTTAGGGCTTGAACTGGTCGAACTTTTGCAAGACCAGCCTCGCAAATCCTGACGGCCTCCCATGGCGGATGAGAAGAAAGACGAGGGGGTAGGAGATCTTATCAAAATCTTGCTCGAAGAAGCCCTCGAGCGACAAAGAAGCGCGATGATGGACAACTTTGCCCAGATCCTTCAGCGGCTACCCAGAAGCGACGCATCGGCTTCCAGCAGCGACTCTGGAAATGCCACGCCATTTAAGGTACAAGTTAATTTTGAAATCCCCATATTCGAGGGTTAGATAGACGCAAATGCCGTAGATAAATGGTTAAATCTGCTAGAGGGTTATTTTTCTGTTCATGAATTTTCGAGTCGGGAAAAGATTGTTTTCGCTCTTCTCATAGCAGCTCCCCACGTCAAGGACTGGTGGGAAACCTATTGCGAGCAGAAGGATGAAAATACCGGCCCACTATTTTCCGCTGCACCCACCTGGAATTCATTCCTTGATGCCATCAAGGAGCAATACTACCTTGTCGGAAGCTATGAGGATGAATACATAAAGTGGACCACGCTGTGGCAGGGAAGGGACCAAGATGTGCCGGAGTTCACCAATCTTTTCCATACCCTTTGCACAAAGCTGGGTATCAAGGATTCGGAGCAGCATTTGATACTCAAATACTGCGGCTGCCTACACAAGTACATCCAGGAAGAAATAGAATTCCTGAACATTTTCTCGCTTGGCACAACATACTGATATGCCGTCAAGGTCGAGCAGAAGTTTAAACAAAAGAAGCGAGACTTTGGATTTGCGAATCCGAAGCAAGGGAAAGGTGCCCCCAAACCACAGAACAAAGGACAAAGCCAAGGCAGGGCAGCCCAAGACAACCCACCAAAGCTGAAAGCAAAGAACAGTGCTGCGAAGCTGAAAAAGGACACGGGAAAATGGTGAGAGTTCCATAAGAGCTCCACTCACAACACAAGTGAGTGTCGGGCCAAGCAGTCACTGGTGGCTGAGCTAAAGGTTTCAGAATCAGATGCATGTTCCGACTCTGAGTCAGAACCCGACAAGGGGAATGACAAAGGGAAGCAGATCATTGATGCGGATCCCAACGCCATTGTTGCTACCGCCAAGATCCAGAAAAATGAACCCGAAGATCCAGAGGAGGAGGAGTGTCTCTTCCACTCCCAGATGTGGGTAAAGGGCTCCCCGCTACAGTTCATTGTCGATAGTGGGAGCCAAAAGAACCTCATTTCGGCAGAGGTCGTGAAGCGGTTGGGTTTACCGACCATAGCACATCCACAACCGTACACCATCGGGTGGCTTCACCAAGGACGGGATCTTTGCGTGAGCCAGCAGTGTCGCCTTCCATACAACATCAAGCCCTTCACGGATGAGGTATTGTGTGACATTGCTCCCCTTGAAGTTTGCGATGTATTATTAGGACAACCATACTTGTGGAAGCGACATGCTGTGTATGAATCAAGGTGCCGCGCTATTATTATTACATTGGGAAATAATTTGTATAGGATACCAGAGGTAGCACTGCCTACTGCCATATCTTTGATCACTGCAAAACAATGCAGTAAGCTCATTTCCAAAATCGGGAAATTTGTTTTCCTGATGATACACCCTCAAGGAAAGAAGAAGACGGTGGCCACGACCTCCAGACAAGGCCCCTCCACACGACAACTATAGATGGACAAGGTCGTGGAGGAGTACGAGGACATCTTCACCTCCCCCGCAGGGATTCCTCTGCACTGTCAGGTCAAGCACTCCATCGATCTGACCCCAGGTGCGCCGCTACCCAATGGACCAATTTATCGGCGCTCCGTTCTGGAGAATGATGAAATCAAGAGGCAGATTCAGGAGCTCCTGCAGAAAGGTCACATCCGTCCGAGTTCATCGCCTTGTGGGAGCCCAATCGTGTTGGTACAGAAGAAGGATGGGACTTGGAGACTCTGTATTGACTATCGGGTATGAACAAGATCACTGTCTGTAATAGGTACCCGATCCCGCGGATTGATGACCTCCTGGACCAACTGAAGGGGGGCGAAATATTTCAGCAAGATTGATCTGAAGTCAGTATGTCACCAGGTACCAATCGAACCCTCTGATGTGTGGAAGACTACCTTCAAAGCCAAGGAGGGCCTTTTCGAATGGTTGGTTATGCCTTTCGGATTGACGAATGCTCCTGCAACCTTCATGAGGCTAATGGATGACATCTTGCGGCCATTCACCAACTCATTTGTAGTGGTATACTTGGATGACATTCTGATCTTTAGCCAGAGTTGGGAAGAGCACCTCCACCACATCCGACAGGTTCTCCAAACACTGCGGCAACACAAGCTCTGTGCCAATTTGGAGAAATGCACTTTTGGCATGACCCAGGTTCAGTATCTAGGATACATTATTGATGAACAGGGGGTGCATGTGGATCTAGCCAAGATCCAAGTCATTCGGGATTGGCCATCTCCAACCACTCTGATAGAGCTCCGCAGCTTTCTAGGTCTTGCCAACTTCTACCACAGGTTCGTGTTGGGGTTTTCTCATATCCCTTGGCCCTTGAGTCAAGTCACCAAGGGAGGCGCGAAAGCAAAATTCTCTTGGTTTGAATCTCAACAGAAGGCATTCATAGAGTTGAAAGATCGCCTCTGCACGGCACCAGTGCTCGTGTTACCAGATTTACAACAACCATTTGACGTCGAGATAGATGCCTTTGACTATGCTATTGGGTCAGTCCTTACTCAAAACGGGCATCTAGTGGCATATCACAGTGAAACACTTTCAGACACAGTCCATAAGTATCCCACTTATGATAAAAAGATGTATTCCATTGTGCAGGCCTGCCGACAATGGAAGCATTACATTTTGGGGAAGGAAATGGTCATCCACCCAGACCACTGACCCCTGCAGTTCATATAGACCCAAGGGAAATTGCACAATGATCGCCATCAAAAGTGGTCTACATACCTGCAATAGTTCCATTTGAATATCAAGTATAAGAAGGGCAGCACCAATAAGGTTCCAGATTACCTTAGTCGACCACCGATCATGGCGTTAACCACTGTGCTCAACTCTTGTGGGCACGAGACTTCTAATGGCCTCTTCTCTACAAAAGCGACCCAGAATTCAGCCACACATACCAGACACTCTTAGAGGGTCGGCATGTTCCAGATTTTCACCTCTAGGATGCCCTATTATGCCACCTGGGTCACCTTTGTGTTCCTTCAAGCGAGTGTGCCAAGATGATTTGGGAAGCACACTACAGTCGGGCTGCTAGACATTTCGGGGTCGAGAAAACTGTGGCAGTACTGCAAAAGTATTTCTATTGGCCGAATCTTTGACAGGGTGTTGGGAAGTACATCAGATCATGTACTGCCTGTGCCATTGCCAAACCGAGCATCAAGAAGCAAGGCCTCTATGCCTCGCTGCCTACCCCTAGTCGAACTTGGGAATCCATTTCCATGAATTACATGTCAGGGCTTCCTTCCACTAAGCATGGAAATGACTGTGTTTTTGTGGTCGTTGACAGGTTCTCGAAGATGGCCATTATGGCGGCCTGCAAGAAGAATATCACAACAGAAGCCACTGCTAAACTCTTCTTTGAACGAGTGTGGGTGCACTTTGGGATCCCACAGTCTATCATCTCAGATTGGGACAGTTGGTTCCTTAGTACATTTTGGTCCAGTCTCTGGTCAATGCTGGACACCAAACTCACTAAGTCCACAACCTTCCATCCTCAAACTGATGGCCAGACAGAGGTTGTCAATAGGATGATTGTGCACATTCTGCGCATGTACAACTCAAAGCATCCACGCACATGGGACGAGAGCCTCCCCTATGTTCAGCACAGCTACAACCGAGCTCTTCACAGCTCGACTGGCCACAACCCTTTTCAAGTGGGCTTGGGATTCCAACCACTATGCCCCATTGATGTGGCCATGCCACTTGCAGCTACTCACATAGATTCGGCTCATGTCCAGTCCGAAACAGATAAGGCAACCAACTTCATTGAGCACATCCAACATATTCGCCAGCAGGTCCATGACATTCTGGAGAAATCAAATGCCAAGTACAAGCAGTGACATGATCAACATTGGGTGCCACACAAGTTTCAGGTGGGCGACAAAGTCTGGTTGCATTTGCAAAAGGAACGCCTTACTGGAGCCTATCGAAAACTGAGACCACTCCGATATGGTCCTTACACCATTACTAAGGCTGTGGGAGACAATGCATTTGAGCTCAGCATTCCCCCATTCCTTGGCTTGCACCCAGTTTTCATTGTGGATCGCCTTCGGCCATACTTTCCACCATTGCTAGACACATCCGACATTGCAGAACAACGCACACCCACAGAATTAAATCCAGATTGCATGGAACAAGTTGCAACTGATCGGATCATGGACACACAGATCAAGAACACTCGCCAACAGAATATCCAACTGTATCGAGTTGTCAAAGCAGGCCAACTCCTTCACTAGGGCAAGTGGCTCACCAGGGACCAAGTTCAGCAAAAGTTTCCTCATCTCATGGAGGTACTCAACGCAATGGGGACCATTGCTTCCTAAGGGGGGAGGAATGATCCATGTGGATATTGGTGGCCACCTGCCAAGTCCACCTGGACCCCCACCATTGTTTCTTTCAGCATTTTCAGTTTCCTTAATTGTAGCACAACTTACTATTTTTAGCAGTTTTTTTGGGTCTTGAACTTTCAGAGTCGTTTTGAGGCCCTAAACGACGTTTTTTGGGAAATCTGGGGGCAGCATGGGTCCATGGACCGATGTTGCCCTTCCCAAAGTGGTAGTGCTCGAATAGATCTTTCTAACGAGCTATTGTACGCGTCGAATGGAGATCGTATGCCAAAGTTACGACCCCGGGAAGTTGATGTACCAATATACCCAAACGGGGCTCACAGTTTGGTGTTTCATCTTCTAGGGTTAGGTTTTGGAATGTTAAGGGTTTTCCATTATTTCTCAACAATAAATAGGCCTTGGAGCCTCATCGTAACACAGTTCAGAGGCATGTAGCCACCACATCCCTTCTCAGAGATAAGCTACCATTGCCCTAACTGGTTTATTTCCATTACTGTTTGTAAGCATATATCAGTATTTTACATTAATGAAATGAAGTATTATTTCCGCTGCATATCTGTGTTTATGGTTAGCTCTGTAATTTGTTGCGTTCCTGTTTAAGTCCGGATCAAGACTATTGACCCAAGCACGAAACCCATGCTATAAAAAGTCAACTTAATAATAATAAAAATTTCTTTTGACAAATATATTACATCATGATTCAAATATAATTATGAAGACAGACACTAGTTACATTCTTCAACACAATCAAGGCATACTTGAAGTTGCCTGCTCCCTCTGAACTAGGGTCTCATCTAGTACACCATCCTTCAAGTAGTAATTCTGGAAAGTACTGTTTTCTTTGCTTCGTTCTTCCACTTCTTCCAACTGTTGTCAAAGCCTTGGTGTCTTCTAATAAATACTTGCAATCCTCACAGGAGGCTATGGATGAACAATTACAACCAAGCAAGGAACTCTAAGACAAGAGATCAACTAATAGTGAAATAATAAAAATAGCAATAATCGAACAAGAGAGATATAAAATACTTAACATTTGAGAAACCTAGCTCCCTCTTGATCTTAACTTCCTTGCATTATAGCCACCTTCTCATCCTTGTTCTCATCATCATGTCATTTTCTTCTTGCTAGGGTTAGGGTTTCTTCTTTCAATGGGCACGTCCAATCCTAGGGTTTGTCCTGAAACCCTAGGGTTCTCTTATTCAAGCCCTTCTTGCTTACTAGGGTTTACAAACTCTAGATACCCAAATGTCAAAAACCCTAGATTGATATGAGATGAAATTTATCATTGTCATCAATCAATAATTGTCCTTATTTCCATCAATCGGGTAGCTCGACTTCTTCAAAACATTGTAGCAGTAATGATAGATTCTATCAAAAATAGATCTTAGTGTCCAAACACCCATAATAGATGTAATATTTTCCTAGGTATCATCAACAAGTTCGATTAGTTACTTCAAACCAATATGACTCCAGTCATCTACACCCTTGAATAGTACTAGATATGAGAAGTTCGTAATATTATTTCATCCTTGAGATAAACCCTCCCTTTATCAAACTAAGATAGACTTTCTACTTGGCCTTTATTGACAAGGCTATTGGAATACTTTGAAAGAAGAGGTTCACATTTCAAGAAAGCTGATTTCATCAACTGTGAGAGAAAGATGCTTCTAAAATATATAGTACTTCTACCAGCGAATTTTGGAAGACTTCAAGCATAGGTGACATGATTTAGACATGCTCTAGAATTTGACCATTTCTAAAAAATCTTTGAAATCTTTCAACCTTCCATAGTGAGTTGAATTTACCCATAACTGGACTCGTTTATGTAGGTCAAACCATAGACTTTGTTTTGAGGTAAGTAAACAAGCTTCTTATGGTAGAGAAAATTTTGATAGAGTCATGTCTAAGGCTTCTCAAACAACAGTAGCAATTCGACTTTCAGAGGGGACTAGATCTCAAACAAATCTTATAAACCTTCAAATTTTCCTTAGTCTACAACCATATATGTTCTCTGAGGAAACTCACACTTCTAACCTCAGATAATTTTTCTTCTTGAAGCACTTTGGACTTGTGAGATTTTTGAGGCTCAAACTTTTGAAATTCTCAACCTCTTGAGGTACTACTGACTAGGGTTTGGATTGAGGGATTATTCTAGGTTCAGTCTTCCTTGATTTGTACAGAGCATTGAAACAAGAGCATACTTTAAATAGAGCATCTGTTCCAAGCAAATGTTGCACGAAATGTTGAATTTTGAATAGGATATGAAATTCTATTTTCTCCATATGAAGTCCGATGATGCTGGAACCACTCTCAAACATCCTGAGTCATTTCATGGTAATGTTAAAAATTTAAGTAAAAGGATGAAAATGAAAAATAAAGGAGAATGTTAGGAAGTGACATTCTCCTTTATTTTTCATTTTCATCCTTGTACTTTAAGAATTTAACATTATCATGAGGGAGCATCTAGGAAGCATCTAAGGAGCAACAAGGGAGCACCTTGGGAATGTCCGAGAAGCCCCAACCCAACTTAAGCCAGAAAAAATAAAAAAATATTTAGAATCCTGTGGAACCGCCCATCTCCCTTCGGATCTGCTTGGGATCCGTACAGATCCGTTCCCAATCTGCTGTGGATACATTGTCGGATCCGCGGTTCGGAAATCCATAACCGCGGATCAGGGCGGCACTGTTCCGAATTTCCAGGAACCGTCTTATCTGATCCGATCTGCGGTTCCGAAATTCCAAACTGCGGATCTGACGAGGGGTCCCCCATAGATCCGTACATGATGCGATTCTTGATTTGGATCCTTGGGGGAGGGGGGCGCGTTTCATGCAACACTGGTTCCAAGTTCATGTCGAGAATAGACCTTTGAAAAGTGCATAAGTTACATGACAAAACTTGCTAGGCTCGTCTTTATCAGGAGATGACAAATTCAACATTGGTTTGGCAGAATGGATTGGGGATTTCTTCAAACAAGAGGTAAAATCTCAACCTTTAAATCTTAGGTTTAGGGATTCAGGGCTGCTCTTTCACTATAGCTCTGATACCATGTTGATTTTTAGGGTGTCTTCTACACAGATAATTACTTCTAATGATTTTGATTTCTCCACATATTTATTTATTACTCATTATTCCATCATTAAGCAATTATACAGAAGACATCAACGATATATGACATTAGGATCATGAAGAGACAACCACACAAGGAACATGAGGTTACCTTGGGAAAACCCACACGGGGGAAAAGTTCAGCAATCCTTCCTTATAGAATCAATTCAACAAGAGACATCAAAGTCACAGACAAACTGAGTAGCATAGAAGCAAGATGACCATCCACCAAGAGCCAAGCCAACCCTCCCCAAGTTTCAAGACAAGTGTCCTCAAATCTGTCCACAACAAGGTCTGAAATAAGGTCTGCTAGAGATCTCCAAGAGGGCCGAAATTCGGCCTGCAACTAGGCCACATAGCTCGGTCTCTACCGCAGAAAATTAGCCTCAATACTTTGCACTTAACTCAGTCTCCTTTATCTTCAAGAACGAGTGCGGATTAAGTATCTTTCTTTCTTTTGTTTTTGGCCTTTTTCCTTCTTGTCTTCTTTACATAAAAAAAGATATAATGGATGATGTGAAGTGTTCCTAGAAGGAGATTGGATAGTGTACTTATAGTCTTCTTGTGGTGCGAATAGGTGTCTCCTTGGGCGGGCCAACATGATCACTTGGAGGGCCGACTTGGTTACTTGTGGAGGCAAAAATATAAATTGAAAAATTAAAATTTTCTTTTGCAAAGGTCATGAAGAACACGCCTTTCATAATTTTTCTTTTGACAATAATAAGCATGAAGAACATGCTTGACAAATAATAATAAATCAAGTACATCAATGATAAATAATTTTTATTATGAAGACTAACCATAGCTACATATTTCAACAAGAAGGAGGGCAACTTTTGCAGCACCTGGACATGCAATTTCTTGAGGACAAGCAATGTTGGGAATGGGGGACTGTATAATGTTCCTTATGGATTAATTGCTCAAGGGAGGACGGAGTTGCCTATCCAACCCCGTAGGCTATAGTCATTGATAAAGGGGGAAACCCATTATCCAATGTGTTAGGGGCAACATTGGGTAAATTTTGGGGTAGCTGGGGCAAAAGGCCCAATTTGGGTGCTACACTTGTAACCCCTCACATTAGATTAAGGAAGAAAGACCCCATGAGAAATCTATAAATAAAGGATAGTTAGAATCATTTTATTATCATTGATTTGGATTGCAAGCTTCAATACCTCTATTTCTTTCGAGCTGCAATTCTGAGGGTTTTAAGACCCCTTTTTCCTTTGTCTAGTTTCGGTGGGGGTGATCCCACCCTTGCTAGTCACCTTTTCTCTGTCGTGTTACAGTGTATCTTTGAGAGCAAATCAGGTCTGTTCTGGCTTGCAAGGAAGAAGATTTTGGTGGTTATTTCATTGGTTAACATACTCTAGTTCAAGAACAGCGGAAGTCTTCTGTGAGAAGCTTGGCTGTCACAAGTTTTCAGGGTAACGAGATTTTTTGTCTACAGTGTACCTGAGCCAGAACTATTGGTTAAGAAACTCAGGCTGCAAAGGTCCTCGCTGAGGCACCGAAGCCAAACAAAGACCAGCAAGGCCCTTTACCCAGACACTGAAGCCATTTTTCTATTGTCTATCGGCTCTATCTAGCTACTGAGTCAATGATCAAGCAGTGAAGGCTCTCTGAAGAACACTGCGATAATTTATCTGTTCTCTGGTCCGCAAGAGGGCTATTGTTATGAAAATCCTCCCGAGTCTCTAAGGCTGAAGGATTTGCGGCATAGCCACTTAAATCAATAATAACAGAGGCATTTTAAGGCTTGGACTAAGGTGGATTTTTCCTTCCTGTGGTTGATTAAAGTCAGCGCACCACCTCTAATCCTTTACTGAAGTGGGTTGAGACAGCGGATCATCAATCACCACCATCTAGAGTAACAAAAGCCTATTCCTGGTTCACTCAGAATCACTGGTGACTTGTTTAGGCTCGGATTGGACCAGTAGGACACCAGGGTCCAGGGCAACTCTCTAAGGCAGCCATTACACAACTGCTAGGCCAACACAGTGAGATTGGAAGCAGCATAGTAGCGTCAGGGACCCTGTAAGGTTTATAAGGATAAATAGTGAGTTGTTGAAGTAGTATCGGTAGATTAATACAACTAGTTATTGTTAGAATAATTGGTACCTTCTGTTATTGAATTATTTAAGGGTTGTCCTCATTATTGCAACAACCCTATCATAAACTTGTAAATTGAACATACTGTGGAGCAAGGTTCATGGTTTATATTACTATACCTTCTTTATTTTATTGTTGAAGTTAAAGGTTATTAAGAAATCTGGTTATATGTTTCAAAACCCTAAGGGCAAAATCCCCTTTGGACATTACATTATGTTTTCTGTGTTGGGTGCTCGAATTCCCGTGTCCCAGTGCTGTGTGATCTGGCAGCCAAGGTGTATTCTTCTGATCAGTATAATGTTATCCAACTCATTTGTCCTTTGTGAGCTGCAAGAGGACTTTAACGGTGAACCAGATCTAATTCCATGTCAACCTTTAAAATTTATACGAATGAAATTCAAGAAAGGTTTAGATAACTGGTTCTAAATCCAGATAACACTTAGTTACCAAACTAAAGAACTTTCATCCAAAGAAATTTGATCATCCCTAATATATATTATCCCATCTCGATAAGTCAATTATGTAAGTCATGTACTACATGAAGTATAAAATCAGCTTCTTTTATGTGGTTCTAGTTAGCAGCATGCATGGCAGAACTTATTTTGATGAGTTTCATAGTTCTGTATTTGTAAAATATTCAATGATATTTACACGATGTTGCTTCACTAGTGTGGTTGGCACAGTGTTAAGCCATGATCCATCCACCAGGGTTCCTTTGTCTCTGTGATCTGCCTCACCTGCAAGGCATAATTTTCAAAGGGATGAGGATGGGTCTCAGTCCTAGGTGGTTTTGGCAGTATAGATAATCTTCAGATCTGATAATCAAGCCAAAGGAAGCCTGCTGTTTGTGGTGCAGCCCCCTTGGGGTTTGTTTCTCCAGGAACTTCTCCAAAACGTTTTCAATAACAACAGTTAAGCCATACGTTTTTAACAGTTGGTATCATGTTGACTATCATCTCATAAATCATTGGAATGAGCTTATGATTCCAGTTGTGTTTGGACAATCCCCATTTTGATCCAAAATAGATTTTCATTTTCTCTTTTTCACCTCATTAAATAATGTAGTTTTATATTTTCCCTGCATCACAGAGATAATCAACTTTCCCTCTTCTTGAATACCTGAAACTAGGGCCATGCATCCAACGTAACATCTGGTAAATAATGAACTGATTCTGATATTAGGTTTGCGTATAATATTATAAGGGACATAAATGAAGAGGTTTCAAGCCTTTGAATTTTAGAACATCATGCTTTATCTGGCAGCAGTGCTTTGCAGACATGTTGTAGGCTTGGAGCCAAGGTCAAATCTCTACTAATGGCTTGCATTTAGTAACTAGAGTTTTGCCTTGTCACATGGGAAGAATGTTGTTTCTCCAATCAGTGTCATGCACTTCAATCATTTTATCTAACTACAATTGCAACAGTTCTGTGAGACTTGTTGACCACTCAATGTCAACGACCCCATAGCAGTACACCCCCTTTTTTGCAAAAGGGATATCGCTTGATCGATGTGTCCGTGCCATCCAGTTATCATCATCAGCGTGATCATCATGTTATAATATAAACCCATTCTGCATGTATATGATGTAAATAATCTCAGCAGAACTGTGTCATGTATGTAACAACCTAGGTAAACCTACCTTTCTAGTGACGATCTCCATTTTGGGAGGTATTTTGTCTCGCCGATCCATTCTCAGATGGTCGGCAGAGTTTTCCCCTCCAGTCTTACCGCAAAGCTGGAATGGATTTTGTCGCTAGGATCTTAGGAGAGTGATAGTGTTCTAGATCGAGTTTATGTAAAAGTAATTTGTGAATAATCCTAACTATTTGGTTATATTATTTTATTACAGATTACTTGGTCCGTTGGATTATATTTGTGTCACAAAAATGGGTAATCTAGGAGGGTCTTCTACAAATGGTTTTCCCTCGTATGATGTAAAAATATGAAATAATGATGTAAAATGTCTTGAGGGTTGGAAAAATAATTTATCTCCTCATAGGTTAATTAATTAATTTTTCTGCAAAAATTAATTAAAATCCAGCGAGAAATTTAATTAATTCTAGGTCCTAGGTAAATTTAAATTATCCAAAGGCAAAATTCGTCTGTCTTAAAAAATAAATTTTAAAAGGTCTTGGGAGTAAGGTAAACTAATTATTTTGATAGATTTTAAACCTTTGATCCCTGGGGTTAAGTCAAAGTCAAAATTTTGGGGAAAATAACTCAAAAATTTAATTTTTTAGTTAATTAAAATGCATTTAAATGAAAATTTCGAATTTCCTCAAAATTTAAATATTACGACAGATGAGATTAAAAGAAATTTTGATCTTCATCAACTATTGAGATTACTTTGAGGAGGATCACTTGAATTAGCCGTTGGAGGGTTTATTTTTAAATAGGAGATCATTTGTCAGTCGATCTATCTGATCTTTGAATCGTGTATTAAGCTCTCAAGCTTTCTTGTATACTTTTTTGAATTAATGCAAAAGTTTTTGGGGTTTCAACGTGTTGTGGTGTTCCTCTTCATGAATATATGGTAACATTGTTTTAATTTCTGCTTAATATTATGTGAAAACTATCAGTCAATATCTCTCTTAGAATAATCTGAATACAAGTATCTTATTTAGATTGTTGGATCTAGGGTAACATTTTTAATTTTGATTGAATTAGTATGTATCTCTATTTCTTCAGGATTTTATTGTTATTCTATTTCTCTACTTGGTTTGATGGTTGACTAGTGTTTGCAGAAGATCTCTAAGGTTTTCATTGAGCATTTGGGGATAGTACTCGGTTGGACTAGCCAACTTTCCACATCTATTTTCTGAAGAGCCTACCTCACATAAGCTCCAAGATCTATCTAATGATAAATTTTTTTTATAGGATGTTTTTGGGCTAGTACCTCACTAAAATTTCAAAATATTTTAAAAATTTTGTTGAAAAATTGATAGATTTGGCTATTAAGAGTCTTAGATTATCAGATCTGGGAGCGGAGTTGGACTCATACTCCTCATATTTGATAGATTTGTAGATTATTTGTATAGGTCTGTAATTTATTTGCGTAGATTTAAGATTTGTGTAACATAATTTTTAATTTTAACATTTGGGTTTTTGGGATTTTCTCTATTTCAATTTTTGCCTGTGCAGGTATAGATTTGAAAATCAGCCAAGGAAATATTCAAATCTGAACCAGATCTAGACCCTGAAGGGCAATATCTGGGCTCAAAGATTGTTTGCAGGAATAGAGCTGAGAAATCGGCCAAGGAAATCTTTAGATCTCAGACAGATCTAGACCTTGGAGGGAAAGATATGAGCCCAAAGATTGTTTGCAGGGATTACGTGATTAGATCTTTCATTGAAGCATTCAGATTTGGGGTTTTGATAATAATTATTGGAGAACGATTGAAGGCAAAAATATCTCAGTTTGGAATTCATTTTTTTTGGCAAAATTTTAAATTTTTCTAAGGATTTGCGACAACTCTCATTCCCTTCTCCATAGCTTCTCCTTTCCTCCCAGGTCTTTGCTGCCACCTTCATTTCCTTAGACCTCCGCTCACTCTTCTCTTTTCTAATCGCATCTTGCATCTCATCTTATAATAACATTTCCCTTGCAGCAGTTCTCCGTCTTGTACTTGGTCCTAAATTTCCTAGCAAGATAGTTGACTCCATAAGGCACTGGCATCAATTATTTAAATCTGATCGAATCCTATATGTCTTACTAAATCTAAAACAAGTACTTGTCGAGCTCAATCTAAATCATTTGTTGAGTCGTTGTCGCGGTGCCTAGACATTCTGTGCGACAAGAAGACTCATATCCTCAGTGGGCTTAAAGTCATTGAGAGCATTCCACTGCAGAAAAAATTGCTAATTTCATCTATAGATTATGATGAACTTGCCTTTGAAATTAGAAACTTTGTGTGTATGGCTATGACCATTGGTGCCTTGGACTACAAACTTCTAAACTTTTTCATCATTTCAAGTTTCAACTAACCTCGATAATCATTAATCCAGCCATATTCCATTGAAAACTGACCACCAACCTTGATGTTCAGGGCTCCCTGATGTACTGCACAACCATCTCATATCATCTTAAGAATGTATCAATATGCATTCCCCTGTATATAGCTTTCATTATAAGTATTACACCTGGAAGACCAAGGCACAAGTCTCTATCTAAACTGCACAGGTTGACAACTTCTATGAATTTTGTATTTATGTCATAGACATGATTTTTGCCACTAGACATTCTTTTTTCTTTAAATTTTGATATTGTTACAGTATGTGATACCATTTTTGAATTGCATGCCTTCAGTCATTCTTTCTTTGTGTCACGGGCTTTCAATGAATTTGTAATGAGTGCAAGTCAGTATTATCTCTTTATTCATGATGATATGTCTAGTAGTGCAGGTCTAAACTTGGTGGCATATTACCAACATTCTGCAAGGGAACATACCACTCTGCAGTCAGATACCCCAAATTTCGGAGCAGTGAATCGACATTACTCCACAAGGAAACTAACATCAAGGTGAAGGGGACCTGCTTGGCAGAACATAAAGAGACATTAGCACCACAGACAGGAAGGGTGCTGTTAGATTATGTGGTTGCTCCTATTTATTCTCCACTGATTACTTGACTGGAGAGATGGTGTATCATTGTGAGCAGGATGCACTTGGGGTGAGAGAGAGAGTCTCATGTATGCCTGACGAGCAGATTCTCCAGCAGCATCAGACTCAGTGCAACATATATAACACATCATACATGCAACCCAGAATCCTTGCTTTGGTTCTTGTCTGCAGCAGAGAGGACTGTGCAGTGAAGACACAGCAGAAAAGAGTGTCTTGGAGGGGAGGGTGTGCAACACAAGTGAACAGTGGTAGAGGGTGCATGCATTTCTCCAACATGCATGTGTCTGCCTTAGACAGTTTCCAGTTTAGTTGTTTTCAGAGTTGATATATATATATATATATAATACAAACTTATTATTTATATAATATATATAATAAATTTGTATGTGTAGAAATGCTGGCTTCTGACCTCAAACCACGACTTTCATGCAATACAATTTAGTGACAACTGACTTGGCAGAGTCACACATGAATTTGCAAATGCTCTCAAACTTCGGGGCCAATATTTTGTATTATTTCACAAAATCTGCACTAACAATAATATCTTCATGTCTCTATAAAACTGTTTTAGCTTTCAGGTTTACAGTTACAAACTTAGAGTAGTGTTTTTCTATTTTTTAATTGTTTAACCTTTTACCCCTTTTTCTTTTATATTTCTCGAGAAATGACAATGATTTCAGAAGCCAATCAGGTTTTACAAGTAATGGAGTTGTTTCTCAAGAAATGGTTATTAATAAAGCGAAATGGGTACAAGAAACAAGTGTCAAAATAACCCAAAAACAAAGTCTAAAGAACCCTCGACTTGTGACCTGTTTTTATAGTTGCACTGTAGGAGATAATTGCAGCATGAGGGAATATGGCAAAACGGTGGAAGGGAAAAACACAAAAAGGTAAAGTGGTGGAAGGGTTTGACTGCCCGAATTTTCTTTTGGTTAACTTTTATTTTTTTTGTTTAATGGTTAACCTAGGCGACAGGTGGTGTCAAGGGACGACTAGACATACCATAGCCATTGCGTGATGAATGATAGATGGAATGGGAACACTGAAAAAATCCCCATGTCTGTGATGATGTGCTCGACCATTCAGGAATGTTCATGACCTGTTCTTAGGTGCTTGAAATGTTGGAACTCAAGGGATGAAAGGTTTCTCCTGTAACATAATGCATACATTAGAGGCTTTTCCAGATTTAGAATAGGGCATAGAACCCTAGAATCAAGGTGCTTGCTTTCATTAATGCATCGTCTCCTAGACTCTAGTGGGCATTCTATTTTAGGAAATTTACCTACATAGGTTGGGCGTTCTATTCCCTACAGGATTATGGTTATAGTCTGGGACAATAAACCTAGGTGCATTACTTAGTATGTCAAAATGCATTGTAAACCCTAGATTTGTCCTATTCTATGAAGGAGAGATATGGTGGATCATTGACAATATGCGCCATAGATTTTAGTGAGTTGCTATGTAATTTTCTGTGTTGGATTTGATAGACAAAGCATGATTTCATGCTGTAGATATTTGCTTCTTGTCATGATTTCCAATTTGATGTGTTTGTAGATCTAGCATTCATTTACTTTTTTCAAGGTTATCAACTCTTAGTTACTAGGGTTTGTTTAAGAGTGCAGATCTAATACTATGTATCGAACATGATATCGAAGTTGTGCATTGGAAATGTTATCAAATCAGCTCACAAAAAGATAGAAAAGATAGATCAACGACTTAAAAATCAACCTCTTCGAGGGGGCAACCTCCTTTACATTATACAAATGAACAATTCTTGGATGATTCAAATGACAAAACCTCCTTTCGATATATAGGAGTTTGAGGGGTCCCAATACAATCAGAGCCTACATAACAATAATATTGTAGGGGCACATCAATAACAATAATGGGCTTCTATGGGGCATAATAATAACAACATGGGGACTATATGGGCACAATAATACAATAAGGGGGTTGCACTAATAACAATAAAGGGTTACACTAGTAGTATAGGGACCTAACATGCCCCTCCTTCAAAAACTGTTGTCCTCAACGCTTGAGTAGGTCTGGATGCTTCTATATAAAATTCTCATCCTCCTATGTGTAATCTTCAGCGGGTAAGTTCTTCCACTTGATGAGATACTCTAAAATTGATCGATTCCGTAGCTGTCAATTTCTTGTTTTTGTGACTTCTTCAGATTCCAATATGATTTTTCCTTCCTTGTCAAGTCCTGACAATATTGTTTGAACTGGGATCTTCTCATCTATAACCCTTCTTTAAGCTTGAAACATGGAACACTGGGTGCACTCGGGAAGATGCAGGAAGCTTCAATTTGTATGCCATAGTACCAATATTTTGTAACACCTTGTATGGACCATAATACTTTGGTGATAATTTATTATCCTTCTTAGCTTGCTTGAGGGACATTTGTTTGTATGGTTGTAGTTGTAGAAATACCCAGTGACCTACATCAAAACTTCTTTCGCTGCGATGTTGATCTGCTTGTTGTTTCATTCTATTCTACGCCAAAGTGAGGTTATCCTTTAAGAGTTTGAGAACTTCTTGTTGATACTCGATGTGATATTCCACTGCTTGAACCTTAGAATTTTTTTCTAAAGATGATGTGATGGACGGTGGATGATATCCATAAAGTGCCATAAATGGGGTCATTTGCTGCAATATGGAAGGAAGTGTTATACCACCATTCAGCCAGAGGCAACCAGTTGACCCATTGTGTCTGTTTATCAGATACAAAGCAACGAAGATATCCGTCCAAACATTTGTTCACTATCTCAGTTTGCCCATCATATTGAGGATGATAAGATGAGCTATGCGTTAACTGAGTACCCAAATATTCCACCTTTTGTACTCCATAGAAACATTTGGAGCTTTTTGCATATAATTGTTTCTCCTCCAATAGTTTTAGGCTTTAGCACCCTGTCAACATGTTGAACATGATCCTTCCAAGACTCGTTGTAGATTAGTATATCATCAAAAAATACTAACACAAATTTTCTAAGGAAGGGTTTGAAAATGGAATTCATCAAACCTTGAAATGTAGAAGATGCATTGGTAAGGCCAAAGGGCATGACCAAAAATTCATAATGACCCTCATGAGTTCTAAATGTTGTTTTTGGAGTGTTTTCAGTCTTCATTCTGAATTGATGAAATCTTGAACGAAGATCCAACTTGGTGAAGTAAATTGCTCCATGTAATTCATCCAATAATTCATCAATGACATGAATATGAAATTTATCTTTAATAGTAAGCTTGTTGAACTCCTTATAATCCGGACACATGCGCCATGATCTATCCTTCTTGTGTACCAATACCACTAGAGCAGAGAAAGAACTTTGATTAGGTTGAATTATACCAACCTCTAGCATTTCTGCAACCATATGTTCAATTTCACTCTTTTGGGCATATGGATATTTGTAAGGCCTGATGTTTGGGGGAACACTTCCTGGAATCAAATGAATAGCATGATCATGATCACGAATAGGTGGGAGGCCTTTGGGAGTCTCAAATACCTTGGAATGATTGTCCAAAACATTTTGGAGATCTGGAGAAATAGATGATTTCGATGTGGGAACCTCTAGTGAACATAATTGTGCAATTACGCTCCGTTGTTCTTTCTTTAGAAGCTTTGTCATGCTGTTAGAGCTGATTATCTTTCCCAGTTTCCCTTCGATACCCCTTAATTCAACTTCCTTTCCTTCCCAAAAAAATTTCAAGAAAAGTTCTTGAAAATTAAAAGCTATCGTACCCAAAGATTGTAGCCATTGGACTCCTAGTACAACATCTGCACCACCCATTGGAATGGAAAGCATTGGACTATTCAAGACATATTCTCCCATGGATATCTTGATATTATGGCACTTTCCAGAGCAATTTATGGTTCCTCCATTTGCAACCATTACTTGACACTCTGGTGCTGGATATAGGAAGCAATTCAATTCCTTGGCTATCTTACAATGAATAAAATTATGGGTACTACCCGAATCAATCAACACTATTAATTTTTTCTTCTTGATATGCCCATCTATCTTGAGAGTTTGAGGAGTGGTAATTCCTGTCAATGCATTACAAGATATGGCCAGATTCATTTGTTCTTTCTCCGGGATTGATTCCTTGTGTATATCCTCTTCTTTTAACGTTTCTTGTTCCTTTTTTTTTGCTCCTCTTCCCCATCTATGTAAATTAATTTCTTCTCATCACACTTATGACCTTTAGTGTATTTTCTATCACCGGTTTGGGATGTAATTTGGGAGCCTGCAAAAACCCTAAATGTCTTGGACCATATCTCTGAAAATATAGCGAAACAAGATCTGAAATTCGGATCCGAGCTTCATCAAGATTTCGGCTCAAATGGGTTTTAATTTCAGAGTCTGAACCTTCGTAGAAAAAAATTATAGCGAAAATGCCACGATGACCTATTTACAATGGCATTCTGGAGCTTGCAAAAATCCTAACTTCCTTGGATCATATCTCCGAAAATATAGCGAGACAAGATCTGAAATTCGATCCCAAGGTTCAGAACGATTTTGGCTCAAATGGGTTTTTTTCTAGCTTCTGAAACTTTGTAGAGAAAAAGTTATATCGAAAATGCCACAATGACCTGTTTGGAGCAGCGAAACCCTAGAATCCAAAGCTCTGATACCAAATGTTATGAAACCAACTCACAAAAAGATAGAAAAGATAGATCAACGACTTAAAAATCAGCCTCTTCGAGGGGGCAACCTCCTTTACATTACAAATGAACAATTCTTGGATGATACAAAATGACAAGACCTTCTTTCTATATATAGAAGTTTAAGGGGTCCCAATACAATGAGAGCCTAGATAACAATAATATTGTAGGGGCACAACAATAACAATAGTGGGCTTCTATGGAGCATAATAGTAACAACATGGAGACTATATGGGCACAATAATACAATAAGGGGGATGCACTAATAACAATAAGGGGTTACACTAGTAGTATAGGGACCTAACAAGAA
The DNA here is from genome assembly GCA_031772625.1 of Pinus tabuliformis. Classification (NCBI taxonomy): domain Eukaryota; kingdom Viridiplantae; phylum Streptophyta; class Pinopsida; order Pinales; family Pinaceae; genus Pinus; species Pinus tabuliformis. Next base: position 44,166,205 of record CM062807.1, on the reverse strand, counting down.
ATCTTCTAATATTTTTGTATGGAGTGGATTGTAGCTTGTGAGCAGGCATTGTTGGTGGATTTTAGTGCTTGTGATGCCTTTTCATTAGTGATTGACGCTGATTTGTGCTTGAGATAGGTGATTGGGCTTGTGAGGGGTTTGTAGATGTGATGCCCATGATACTCGGGTCATTGGAGTGGTTTGTATTTGAAAATTTCCATCCATCACATGGAAGAGTTTGTTGCTTGTGAGAAGGAGCTACTATTATAGGATTTCAATGAATGGGATGCCTAAGAAGCTCTAGATATTGGATTGGATCAATGCCTATGATAAGCACCAAGACCCATGAAAGTTTAGTGGGTGTGATTCTTGGGAATCTCTAGAGATTAGCGGGCGTGATGCTTGGGAAGATGTAAAGATTGGAATAGATTCAAAACCTGTGATAGGCACTAGACCTTGTGAGAAGTCAGTGGGTGTGATGCTTGAGGAGGCTCTAGTGATTGAAGTGTTGTTCATTGAACTTGTGACAGGTTCTAGACTTGTATATCTTGCTTGAGGTATGCACACTAATCTTCTGGCGGATTCAGGATCTACGAGAGTCTGTTTGCTCCAATGACTCGAGTGGACATGTTGCTTGAGATAGGCGCAATGAACTTGTGATAGGTTGCTGATTTTTGATTAATCTTCTTTGAGGTGGGGTTTTTGATTTGTCTTCTTTTAGGTGGCACATGTAGAGTCGGCATGGCAGGATGCCATGGTGGATGAGTATCCTAGCTTTGAAGTGGCACATGTAGAGTAGGTGTGGTGGGGTGCAACAGTGGAGGAGTATCCTTCCAAACCTTCCAAGGAATTAGTGATTGATTTCAAGCTTGTAGTTGATGGGAGTCTTGAGGAATACTAGGATATGTTTGTTATTAAAGGAATCTCTTAGAAAGAAGGATTTGACCTTTTTAGGCTTTTTGCTTTAGTGATTGGAGGTTTTAAGGTAGATGGATGAGATACCCGTCATCACATATTGAAGAAGGCACTAAAATATTGGTATTTTTGGATCAATGAATTGTTACTTGAGTTGGGCTTATCCAAGTTTTGTGTAGATTTATATTTGCATTATTGATAGATCTAGTCCACTAGTCATGATCATGTATACAATTGAGTTTATCATTGCATGAAGTCCAAAAAAACTTATAATGTGGTGTGAGAAGAATTTGGCTTTTGAAGTTGACACGAGGGACTTTGGAGGTTGGTAGAGCACTAAAGAGATTTAAGAGTGCATAAGAGAGTAATGTTCTAGGGGTATTTTTCTTCTATTCTATGGGTATTTTCCTTCATATTCACATGTGGCCAATGTTCCTTTGAAGTCCCTAGGAAAGCAAAAGTTCAAGATGCTAAGAGACGAGTTAACATAAGATAACATAAATTTATTATGTCTAATAAATGACCACAAATAGGTGCTAAGTACATTAGTCTCAATACATGGTGGGAGTGCAAGGGCCACTCCCATATAAAACCAAAAGTAGATGACTTTAAGATCTAATCTCTATAAGCATGAAAATAATGTTATGAAAAATTGAAGTGATATATGGATTGCAAAGGGCTGAAAGCCAAATGCCTTGGAGAAATGTCTCGAAAGAGGGTATAAGAGAGAGGGAATAAGGGAAGAAGTCTTAGTGCTCCTTAAACTTGTTGCCTGAAGAGGAGGAAAGGTTTCTCTCTTGCAACTCATCAACCTCTATATGTGTGTCTCTCTTGGCATTTAGGGTCGAAGAGAAAAAAAACTCATGATAGAATACTATTCGAGAGAGTTGGTTCGTGACTTGTCTTGCCCTCTTGAGGAAGCAAGCTGCTACTAAGGGCTGGAAGCAGAAGATAGTTTGTTGGAAAGGTGATACTTGTCTTGGGATCTGTTGGGGCGACTTTGCATGGATCTTGTTGGATAGGTCCCCCATGGGGTCTCATAGATATGGACCTTGCTAAAATAGTGTACAACGTGGCTGGGTGAGGGCTTACAAGCCCACATCACTCTTGGATGCCATTTCCAGGACCTAGAACATGATTGATGTAGCGCCCAAGAATCAGGCCTTTGCTCTCATGAGACCCACAGCCCCACATGGGAACAAAGATGTGAGGCCACCATAGAGAGATGGAGGATGTGGTTAGTTGGATGATGACACACAGAGGGACCTCAAGAGGAGGAGGTTGTGTTTCACGTGCCAGGAGCCTTCGGCACCGGCGCAGAAGTGCACCAAGGGCAAGGCCCATTTCATTGAGGTGTTCTCAGATAGTGAGCTTGAGGAGGAGGCTGAGACAGTAGAGGAGCTGGGAGATGAGGAAGGACCATCATCAGGAGGGCAAGCACCACCACTTAGAGGAGGACTGTTTGCCCCAACCGTGGGAGTCCTTGCTTCACTTTGAGGTGTGTCGAAGTATTTGACACTCAAGATCAGGGGGACCATACAGGGGCAGCGTGTGTCAGTCTTGGTTGACAGTGGGGCCACCCACAATTTCATTGATGCCTAGATGGTGGAGCGTAGGGGCATCCAGACAGCTACATTTGAGGGATTCTCAGTTTTGGTACCCAGAGACTGGACCATGCAGTGTACTAAGTATGTCCCCGGGTTGACCTTGAAGATGGGGAAATACTCACTCACTGATCATTTCTTCATGGTTGATGTCCTAGACACCAATGTGGTGTTGGGTGTCCAGTGGTTGTATGCATTGGGGAAGGTCACTATTGATTGGCAGAAGCTAGAGATGGAGTTCAAGGGGCCAGATGGGAAGCCTGTATTGCTGAGGGGAATGCACTCTTATCCCCCTCAGATAGTTTCAACCCACCAGATGGAGGTAGATTTATGACATGGAGATGTGGAGTGGGCAGTTGAGTTGCGAATTTTTGAGTCAGGGACATGGGCGCAGGCTACACACCCAGATATACTAGCCTTATTGGAGAGGCACTAGGGGGTTTTGGGGATGTTCCACTAGGTAGACTGCTAGACCGTGGATTTGAGCACACCATTGAGTTGGAGGAGGGGGTTAACGCAGTCATCACCACCCCTTATAGGCACCCAAAGGCCTAGACAGATGAGATAGAGTGGACCTTTCAGGAGTTGTTGAGATTGGGACACATTAGGCCTAGCTTGAGCTCATCTGCTTCTTCCATGGTGTTGGTGAAGAATAAAGATGGGACACTGTGCATGTGTATTGACTGCCGGGCTCTCAATAAGAAGACCTTGAAGAACAGATGCCCCATTTCACGCATAGATGAATTGATGGATGAGCTTAGAGGAGCTAAATACTTCTCTAAGATAGATCTGTGTTCAAGGTATCACCAGATCCGCATGAGGGAGCAGGATGTCCCGAAGACTGCTTTTCGCTGCCATTATGGACATTTCGAGTTCTTGGTGATGCCCTTTGGGCTAACCAATGCTCCAACTACATTCCAGTCTTGTATGAACCACGTGTTCCGTGGGCAGCTGAGACGCTTTGTCCTGGTTTTCTTCGATGACATACTCATTTACAACAGGACATGGGAGGAGCACCTTCAACATCTGGAGGAAGTGCTTCGCATACTTGAGGAGCAGCAACTGTATGCGAAGATGTCCAAATGTGAGTTTGGACTAACGAAGATGTTGTACCTGGGGCATGTGATTGGGGAAGATGGAGTGAAGGTGCATCAAGAGAAGATTTGGGCTATACTGGATTGGCCCACACCCAGGAATGTGACAGAGTTGAGGGGGTTTCTGGGCATTTGTACATATTACAGGAGATTTGTGAGAGGGTTCTCACAACTTGCAACACCTCTTACGGATTTGACGAAGAGGGGAGCTTTTGAGTGGACGTAGGTGGCAGAGGAGGCTTTTGAGCACCTCAAGAGGGTCATGAGCAGTTGCTCGGTCTTAGCCTTGCCGGATTTCACACGATCCTCTGTGCTGGAGTGTGATGCCTCTGGTGAAGTGGTTGGGGCTGTTTGGACACAGATGGCCATCTTATTATGTTTGAGAGCGGGAAACTACTGCCTCATGAGTTGTTGTACTCCGTGTACAATAAGGAGATGTTGGCAGTGATGCATGCATGGGCCAAATTCCGACAATATCTAGTGGGCAAATGTTTCAAAGTGAAGACTGATCACAAAAAGTCTTCAAGTCCTCCTTGAGTCGTAGTCATTAGAGAAGAGGCAACAAAAATGGGTGAGTAAGCTCCAAGCTTATGATTTTGAGATTGAGTATGTGAAGGGAAAACACAATGTGGTAGCAGATGCCCTCTCTAGGAGACCAACAACGCTGTCTTTGATGGATGTCATGTAGGATTGGAAGGCTCAACTATTGGTTGAGTACTCCAAGGACAAGCAGGCTTGTGATATTTTGGATGGCACACATCGGGATGACCGATTTCGGGTGATGGACGATGTGATTTACTACAAGGACCGGATCTATCTGGTGCTAGGATCTTAGCTGAAGGAGAGGATCATGCAGACAACCCATGATTCTCCACTAGCAGGGCACCTAGGATTCCTTAAGACATACCGTGCTGTTAGGGAGAGATTCTCTTGGTGGGGGCTCAAGGGAGATGTTTTGAAGCACATGAGGGAGTGCGTGGATTGCCATAGAAACAAGGTGGAGCTAACCCACCCGATTGGTTTGTTACAACCACTTCCCATTCGGGACAAAAAGTGGGAAAGCGTATCCATGGACTTCATCACCGGGTTTCCAACTGTGCAGGGGCTGTACTGCATCTATGTGGTGGTCGAAAAATTGACCAAGTTTGCCCACTTCTTTGCTATTTCATCGAGATCTTTAGCCTCCCAGGTGGTTGAGTTGTTCTTTCGGGAGGTTTTCCAGTTGCATGGTCTTCCCAAGACCATTGTGAGTGACAGGGACAACAGATTTATGGGGGCTTTTTGGCAGGAGTTGTTCCGGCTAGTGGGGACAGAGCTTACACCCAGCACTAGCTATCACCCCCAAACTGATGGGCAGACAAAGATTGTGAACAAATGGTTGGAAGGGTACCTGCGCAACTACGTGACTGGGCAACAAAGAGCGTGGGTCAAGTGGCTACATCTCGGGGAGTTCTGCTACAACACAACTTATCATATGTCCATTGGTATGTCCCCTTTCTGAGCTCTTTATGGGTACGATGCTCTTACTTTTTCTGACATGGTGTTTGGAGATAGCAGGGCCCGGGGGGCCAAGGACTGGGTTCAAGAGAGCCAGGAGATTCTTTGGGCTCTCAAGAACAATTTGTAGGTGGCCCAAAATCAACAAAAGATATATGTTGATAAGCACAGGGTGGAGAGATAGTTCGAAGTAGGGGACATGGTCTACCTATGCTTACAACCATACAAACAGTCTTCACTCAAGCAAAAGGGTGCAGAAAAATTGCAGCCACGCTTCTATGGGCCTTACCGGGTGGTCAGGAGGGTAGGTGAGGTGGCCTATGAGTTGGAGTTGCCTTCATAGAGCCAGATTCACGTGTTCCATGTCTCATGCCTGAAAAGGTGTTGGGACAACAGGTCGTAGCAGCAACCGAGTTGCCTCCGTTGGATGATGAGGGGCATTTGATTTTGACACTAGAGCTCATATTAGAGACCCAGGAGAGGAAGTTGAGAAACAGGGTGGTCAGGGAGTTTTTGGTCAAGTGGAAAGATTTACTGGAGGAGGACGCTACATGGGAGAATGAGCATAATCTATAACCTCTAGTTTTACAGTTGCTTGGGGTCAAGCAACATTCGGGAGGGGAGGATTGTAATGTTCATTTCTAAATTTTTTTAATGCTTGGAAAATAAATTTTTGACAATTTTGATTAATACTAGCTCAAGGCAAATTTTGGTGGAAAACATCGGAGAAATACTTTATTTGTATGCTAGTGGAATATGGGGCCCACATGAAGTACGCACTCGGGGAAGAAAGAATTCGAATTCCTCGAGGCCAATCGAAATTGGTGGAGGGACCCACAAGGAATGCATGGCTCACAATTATAAAAGGAAGGAATGAGGGAGCAATAGGGGTCTTTTGTATATTTGGAAATCGAATTTTCCTTAGCTTTTTAGTTAAGCCAATGTTGTGCTATTTAGCTCAAGAGCTTCCCAAAGAGAGAAGCTCAACCTTTCTTCGTGTTGAAGAATGAAGGGCACTGGTGTTTGTTAGGATTCTTCTTGACTTGATAACAATTTGTGAAGCACTTTTACAATTATCTTAGCTGGATCTTCTTCTTATCATTAGAGTGTGTGTTTCATCAAACTACTACCAAAAACATAAAGACAAGAACACAAATGTTGGCTCTTTGCTAGGGCCAAAACCTCTCTCTCTTAGAGAGGAAAACCCTTTCGTAAATTTCTCTTATTGAAGCTTCTTTATTGATCAATGCCAAACCCTAGACCCTTGACTAGGATGTCCTCCAAGCACAAGTCAAGTCCTTCCTCCTTTCTGCACTTTGTTCTTCGACACTTAGTCTTCCTTCTTCCGACACTTTGCTCCCCAACACTTTGACCTTCATCGTTCCTTGTCTAAAGATAGACCTTGCTTATGTGAGCTTTTAGATGAGATGTTCCTTCTTCAATTCTTGGTGATGTCCTTTGCTTATGGAGACACCCTTTTCTTGCTCTAATGAAATACTTCTTGAGATATGTATGCAAACTGATATGACTTTATAGCAGCCCTAAATTCTTGCACGTGTGATAGGTTAGCTTGTAGTTTAGGCTCTTTTTATCTTTGCTTGAGAGAGGGACTTCTTCGCTTGAGTGAGAGGCCTTGTAGGCCTAAGATCTAGCCCAAACAAAGATGGATACTTGTCTATTTCTTCACCATTTTGTTGCTTGAAGTCTTTCGTTGCAAGGAGATGACTTTGATTTTGCTTGGAGGTATTCCTTTTGACTCTAATACAATTATATACGTGGTGTAACATGCCCTTAAGGTCTTCAACAATTTCTTTTGACTCCTTGACTCACCTATAGCACTTAACATGTGCTAGACCTATTTCAATGAGCAAGAAACTCATTGACATATATTATAAAAAAAATATTTCTTTTCCTAAATAAGTACAAATATCAAAATTACATTTATGAAGACCGAACCTAGTTACATTTCCTTCAACGCTCCCTCTTAACTAGGGAGGTATTAATACAACATTACAAGGTGTTTGGCTATGTTTCAATCTTGAAGAATTCACATAAGAGAAACCCGATTTGCAATCCATCTGTTATAGCATCATAATAACCAACATTGTTTCCACAGCAAAGCCTTGACTAACAACTCTATCTCTCAATAGATCAAAGCGCAATGTTGGCAAGACCAATGACTTATAGACACCTTAGTCATTGTATCTCGAGGTACATACCCACCCAAGTGTTCACTGAGTATGATCTTCTTGGACTATTCTTATCTTGGGTTCCCAATCCTCAAAGAATATCGGTCCTCTTGCCTAGCCTTGTCTTGGATGCCCTACACATCCTCAAAGAGTATCGAATGTGAGATTATTACCCAATCCTCCCATTCTTTCTTCCCAAGTGAAGACAAGAATGTTGTGTCTATCTCTTCCTCTCAATTGAGGAAGACATGCCCAAGTATCCTCTGACAAGGTACTTGTCCAAGTTCCTTTGTAATTGGGAACTTGTTATAACTCCCTCTTAGCTAGGGACTTGTCCATTCATCAACAACTTCTTCTTCGTGGGTCCTCCAACTGATCGATCTCCTTCCTTCCTTTGATGTCATGAAGCCTTTGGTCGAACTTCTTCTTGGTAGGGCACCATCCATCGATCACTTTCCTTCCTGGTTTGTCATGTCATTGCTTCCTTCGTGGAAAAGTGGCCTTTTTGTCATACATCAGGTTCTCTTTTCATTTGGTCATTCTTTGTCATCTCGTCTATGCTTCAGACTACTCTTCACATGGACACTTCTTTGTACTTGCTTGTTCCCATGCTTTGATCTAGTAGCCCTTCATCCTGATATTGCTTCAATATTAAACAGTGCTTTTGTTGGATGGCTTCTTCATCATGACATCTTTGTAGAGTAGAATCAGTTATTTGCACCTTTCATATCTCCAAGGCCTTCATAGGTGTCAAGGGTCCTTTGATCTTTTCCTTCCATTGTCAGAGTTCTCATGCCTTCTTTCAAGAGATGTCTTCAAAGTATCTTGCTAGATAGCGATTCTTGGTGATCATGGTGTTCTTCGCATGCTTGATCTCTTTCTTCATTTGCTTCTTCTTAGATAGATTGGTCAACCACTTTTTGCTCGTTGTGAGAGCACTTCTTCATTGCTTGCTTCTAGGATTAGTCAACATTTTTTCTTTACTTGCTTCTTAGTCATCAATCTTATACTCCTCATGTGAGTACTTTCTTTTGTTGACCTTCATTGCATTGTAGTACATGCCTTCGAACATGTCATTGGTGAAAGAGATTCTTTTCTACTTGATCATGTTATAGAACTATTCCCATGACTCAATAATATACAAATGATAACATGACTAAACTTGATGCATACATACCTCATCTTGATTCTCCTTTGATCATCTTAGCTTCATTTGGTTGTCCTTGGTGTGGCCCTTCTTGCTTCATCTTAGCTTACCTGCATATCATCCTTTTCTTGAATCCCATGAATGGGATTCCCAATGAGACATCTGCTTTTGTTTATGAATCTTCTTTTGAAGATTCCATCATAGGATCTTGAAGACCCTTACCCTGCAAATGTTTCTTTCCTTTTGATGATGGAGGTCTTCTAAGATTCTTAATTATGATAATTTTTCTTTCATTGTGGATGAGGTCCTATTCTAGGTATGCTCCTTCTACATGAATATCTTGAGCGATATCTACCATGCTCCTATATTCTAGAAGATATTTCTAACCATGCATTTTGTTCTGTTATAAACGCTCCTTCTACATGAGTATTTTGAACTCTATGTACATCATGCTTTTAGATTCTAGAAGATGTTTCTAGCCATGCAATTTTATTCTATTCCTACATGCTTCTATCCTACTCAAAACCTTGAAAGAAGACCTTAAGTAAAGAAGTAGATTTAGTCATATTAGAGATCCGAAGGATCTTCCTTCTTTTGCTTCTTGTCTTCTTTCATTTCTTGAGTGACATGAGCTTCTTCCCTTTTACTTTTGTTGTTGTCGTCCTTTTTTAGTTTAGCACAATTCCTCTTGTAGTGTCCATATTCTTGGCATCCATAGCATTGGATTTTGGACATATCTTTGTTATTTGTTCTTTGTGGACCAAATTTGCCAAACTTTCCCTTTCTCTTGGCCATGGTAGCAAATGCTTGCTCCTTCGATCCCACATCTTCCTTTGCTTTAAGTCTTGTTTCATCTATCTTGCATAGAGACCACATTTCACTTAGTGGGGTGGCTTCCTTCTCGGCATATATGCTAGATGTGAAGTTGCCCCAATCCTCAGGTGGAGCATTGAGTACCACGGTTGTTATTTCTCTGTTAGACATGACTTCCCTTAGCTCTTGAAGTTGATCCCTCATCTTGGAGATCTTCATGAAGTAGGGAGCTATTCCTTCCTTTGATATCTTCATCTTGTACAACTCATTTCGAAGAGATATCACTTCTCTCTCTGTGCTTACTGAGAATAGCTCTACTAGTTTATCATAGATTTCTTTTGATGTTTCAAGTTTGGAGACATAAGAAATGAGAGAGTCTTTGATGGATTCTATTAGAATCCTTTGAGCTCTTGTCTCATCCTTATTATACTTGGCTAAGGCTTGAGTTTGCTCCTTAGCAGAAATAGTAACATTCCCTTTGATGTGTTCTAGGAGTTCATTCTCCTTGAGAAGTAAATCAGTCCTCTTCTTCCATGCAAGAAAGTTATTGATACGTACCAATTTATTGCTTTCCTTGCAAAAAGACATTGATGTATATTCAAAAGGGGCAATATACTTACTTGACAAATTTTGAGATGTAGTAGACTTGCTTTCTCCTTGAAGACTTGATGGCTTGCCTTCTTTAGATCTTGATGTTCTTCAAGTTGCTTTCTCCAAGTGGGCTTGCTTGATGACTTGTAGCTTGATGTAGGTGCTTCTTTGATCTGCTCTTCTTGTAGGTGCCTTTGTGTAAGGCTGTCCTTCTTGCTTTGTGGTCTTTCTTGATGAAAAGTAGATAGTAGACCTTCTTGAAGCGATTGAGACTTCTTGGCTAGATGATTCAACTTTTGTAGATGTCCTTCCTTGATGAGTGTCACCTTAGCTTCGATACCATGTTGAAGAATGAAGGGCACTGGTGTTTGTTAGGATTCTTCTTGACTTGATAACAATTTGTGAAGCTCTTTTACAATTATCTTAGCTAAATATTCTTCTCATTATTAGAGTGTGTGTTTCATCAAATTGCTACCAAAAACATAAAGAGAAGAACACAAATGTTGGCTTTCTGCTAGGGTCAAAATCTCTCTCTCTTAGAGAGGAAAACCTTTTGGTAAGTTTCTCTTATTGAAACTTCTTTATTGATCAATGCCAAACCCTAGACCCTTGACTAGGATGTCCTCCAAGCACAAGTCAAGTCCTTCCTCCTTTTTGCACTTTGTTCTCGGACACTTTGCTCCCCAACACTTTGACCTTCTTCTTCGTTCCTTGTCTAGAGATGGACCTTGCTTATGTGAGCTTCTAGATGAGATGTTCCTTCTTCAATTCTTGGTGATGTCCTTTGCTTATGGAGACACCCTTTTCTTGCTCCAATGAAATACTTCTTGAGATATATATGCAAACTGATATGACTGTACAGTAGCCCTAAATTCTCGCATGTGTGATAGGTTAGCTTGTAGTTTAGGCTCTTTTTATCTTCGCTTGAGAGAGAGACTTCTTCGCTTGAGTGAGAGGCCTTGTAGGCCTAATATCTAGCCCAAACAAAGATGGATACTTGATTGTTATGTTATTGCTGTTATACTCGCATACAGTCCTCCTTTTTCTTCGCACGTGTGACTGTTTCTAGCGCTAGAAACAGTCCAAAACTTCGCTGCTCTTCACTTCTTCGCTGCACTTGGAGACCCTTAGACTTTCCTTGGTGGTACCCTTTACTTGTCCTCTATCTCGCTGATTTCAGAGATGATGATCTACTACGTTGAGGAGGTCTAATGGCTCCTTATATAGGAGTCTGTCTCCTTCTTTTGAGCTGACTTGAGGCCGACATGAAGACTTATGGCCGACTTGTCTATTTCTTCACCATTTTGTTGCTTGAAGGCTTTCGTTGCAAGGAGATGACTTTGACTTTGCTTGGAGGTATTCCTTTTGACTCTAATACAACTATATACATGGTGTAACATGCCCTTAAGGTCTTCAACATTTTCTTTTGACTCCTTGACTCACCTATAACACTTAAACATGTGCTAGACCTATTTCAATGAGAGAAACTTATTGACATATATTAAAAAAATAATATTTCTTTTCTAGAATAAGTACAAATATCAAAAGTACATTTATGAAGATCGAACCTAGTTACATATCCTTCAACACTTTGGTGGACTTCGAGTGCCACCCAAGGAAGGCTTTCCTTCGTCACTGAGTCTAGAAGAAGCATTAGCTACAGGTCCCACACATTTTTGGAGGTAGAGCACGCAATTTGTGATCCACTACTGCGCAGGGGGAGAAGTCACTTCTTGTTTGTGGAGCAGCGCTGTCAGGGAATTGACCAGAGAAGCTACATGAGTGTTCTTTCATCATTTTCAGGAGTCGGGAGGGCAGCTACAGCCAATAGGACCAGCTTACACACTTCCTCATACACAGGATTGTGTCATCTCCTCCATGACTGTGTAGTCATTGGAGTGAGGCTCTTTTGGGGTAACATCATTCAGGGGAGTTTGGAGCTGGGGTGCTGGGAAATTATTTGGAGGGGCATTTGAGGAGGATTGTTGGATTTGGGAGAGCAAAGATTGACAGGATGAGTGATAGTAACAAAATTTGAAATTGGAGGAGGGCTAAGTTGTGAAGGGTCAAATTTTGATGGTTGGAACCAAGGGAAACCCTTTCTAGGTTTTTTTGGGTTTTGGGCAAGGATCACATTCCCAATTTTCGAGAATTTTCTGGGCACTCTAGAGTGGGAAAATTAGGGGGCAAATTCAGGCATCAGTGCAATTTTGGAGCAGCAACGCAGTTTTTTTAGAGGAGCTTGCTATTGTCGCTGTTGGGCTTTCTTGTACTCATCACCTAGTGCTTGTAGCTTGCCTTGTGCAAGCCCAGGTTCATTTTCTCCAACTCATTTGTACTACAAGAACTATTATTAATAAAATCTTTGCTAGTTTGTGGATTTAGAGAAATTTCTGGTTTATGTGTATGCATTTATGAAAGTTTATGTGTTTCTATCTTTGCATGTCTTTGTTATTGTAAAATTTCTATTAGGAAAATTACATTTTACTTAAGGTATTAGTGTTCTTCTTCATCAAACGACTACCAATGCATGAACATAAATAGACAAGAGACACAGGGCCAGGGCCAAAACTTGTCACTCTTTGAGAGGAAAACCTGCACAATTTCTTTTTATAGAGATTCCAATTGACAAATACCAAGACCAAGACCCTTGACCTAGTTGCCACTCCAAGACCAAGACACAAGTTCTCTTGACTGTCTTTTTGCTCTTTTCCTCTTCCCGATTCCTCTTCCACTTCGGTCTTTTTAACATTGAGACTAATTACTGTAATATCATCGAAAAAAACCCATCAATGCACTGAGATCTTCATTACTATAATACTACCGAGATCTTATCACTTGTAGGAGCACTGAGACCTCATGAACTGTAATGACACCCAAACAGTGATATCACTGAGACTGTCACTGTGGTGAGACTTCATCATTGTGTATATACTGCAAACTCTTATTGTAGTAGCACCGAAGATAAGAAATACTTGTCACTGCAATCCAAGTTCCTTCACCGAAATACTTGTCACTGCAATTGATATTCGAACTTGTCTCTTTACTTGTCACTGTAATTGTTATCTGAATCTCAAAGGTAAACCCGAACTCCTTGACTGTGAGATAGCATCGAACTTATCTCTGCGATCTTGTATCCTTATCCAAGCTCCTTCAACAAACTTGCCTCTGCTATCCATCCAAACTTGTCGTTACACTTTGTCAGCTGAATTTCAGAGAGATCCGAACTTCTGTCTCTGTGGAATAGGTTGAGGTGCCTATTTATAGTATTCCACCTATGAATATAAGCCGATATGACCTTATGAAGGGATGTGTCTCTAATTAGGTGAGCTGACATCAGTGTTCTACTTCATCTTGAGGATGACTTGAAGAGGAGAACTTGTGCTTGTCTTTGGATGGCTTCTTGACAATTTTATAGACTCATATACATTTGTAACATGCCCAAAAAGGGTCCTTCATACATGACATTGACTCATATTGACTTTATGACCAATCCTAATGACTCTCAATGGGAGTCATACTAAAAATATAATTCCTTGCTCATGAAAACCATTAGACAAACATTACAATAATAATTTTATTTTTCTTCTTTACATCAATTACATAAAATCATAATTACACGTCATGAAGGCCGAACCTAGTTACACTTTTCAACAATATCACCGGTAATATATTTCAATCCCAGACTAATGGTCCCATGCAAGTATCTCAACACATGCTTTTGCAACAATCTAGTGTGCATTAGATGGTTTAATCATATATTGGCTCAGAGTATTGACCGCAAAACATATGTCTAGTCTACTGTTCACTAAGAACAACAATGCCTCAATCAGTTGACAATACTCAAAAGGATTTGCCAAATCAGGACCCACAGCTTCACCACATAGATTCTTGAAGTTCATCTCCCTTGGAGTATTCATGGATTTACATTCAGTTATACCAAATCTTTCAAGCAGCTTGACAACAAATTTTCCTTCGGAAAGGAAATCTCACCAGGTTTTTGCCATAGTTCAGGACCCAAAAAATAGTGCATTAAGTGAAGATATTTCATTTCAAATTTGGAAGCTAACTCCCTCTTATATTGGAGAATAGGAGGTTCACTACAGGTTAGAAATAAATCATCAACATATAATACGAAAAACAAAGGCATACCTTGGACTGTCTTGAAGTAAAGATTTGGATCAACATTACTTCTAGTAAAACCAAGCTTCATCAAGAAGCCATCAATGCGGGCATACCAAGCTCTTGGAGCTTGCTTCAAACCATAGAGGGATTTCTTTAGTTTGCACACATGAGTTTTCTGGTCATGTACTTCAAAGCCTTGTGGTTGCTCCACAAATACTTCTTCCTTGAAGAAACCATGCAGAAAAGCAGTGAAGAGACCATCCTTGGCTTGCAGCTAGAGCCACAATGGATCAAATGGTTGTATAGTGGGCAACCGGTGCAAAGATCTCATTATAGTCTAGTCCCTCTTTTTGAGAGAAACCTATGGCCACAAATCGAGCTTTATATTTTCAATACTTCCCTTAGTGCCATGTTTAATTTTATACAACCATTTAGAAGACACAACAAATTTACCTTGGGGTATTGGAACCACTTCCCATTCTTCAGCCATTGCATCTTTTCACATTTGAGCCTTCACAACGTCTTTAAAAGTGCATGTTTAAGCTTGAATAATGTTGTCCATGGCTATCAACATCTTGAAGGGTGTCACGAAGCCATAAAGGTCTCCTTCTAGTACATGGAGAAGGATCCAAGGAGTCCATGGGATCCATGGGTTCATCAATAAGATTAGGCTCAGGCACGGGATCTCTTTGTGCATCCAAGGCATCATCCTGTCTTTCAACATTAGCAGGATGAAGAGTGGCTATGACTTTTCAAAGAGCTGCATCTTTATCAAATGTTATATCTCTGCTAAACTCTATAGTTTTTTTACCAGGCACATATATTCTGTAAGTTTTAGAATTTTCACAATAACCAATAATCATACCTTTCTTACTTGAAGCTTCCAACTTGGAAAGTAGATAAGGTAGTCAAAGATCCTTAAGTGCCCATTTTGTTCTGGGTTATATGGTACGGTGGTCTCTTTCTTGATTCCAACTTTCTTGCAAAAGTCTTGAGCTCTTGTCCACTTCATGTCCACGGAAGTCATATGGGTGGTTCGACATCTTCGTCAATCTTGATACAAAGGACTTGGTTCTCACATTCATCAAATGTACCTATTGATTGCAGAACATGAGCAAGAGTAATTGTAGCAAAGTAAATAAACATAATGAAAGTGTACCTGGTGATGGGACAAGTCTTTCTTTCTTTTTTTAGATGTGAGAGAGGCTCCTTCATTATCCTTGCACTGTTAAATTTTCAGATTGTTCTACATTGTATCAATTACTTTAGCACAATACAATGTTTCATTTAGCAATCTTTCCAATAACAATTAGTCTTTCCAATCATCAACAGTAATTGAAGATAGAACAATAAATGCAATGACAAAGGAGACAATCAACACATGAACAAGAGACACCAGGTTTGGTCAAAAACCAGGGAAAAGCCCCACTATTGGGAAAACCCTTTGAAATTCCTCTTCTATTAGATTGTCATAAAATGTTCAGCAGAGAGTACAATGAGCCCAATTCAATATCATCCAGCAAAATAACCCAATAATATTTAGAAATATGTTTCCAGCATCAGAATATATCAGAGACAACTTTTCCTGTCTGCGGTCAAGTTCAGTCAATGGTCAACTCCGAGTCAAACTTCCAGATCACATGGAGGAGTAGCTGTGCGAGCAACTGAAGGCTTCCAGTCGCTCCATTGAACCTGCAAGCTAGCGACTGTGGTCTAATTTGTCCTGTAACAAGCTAATGGTTGTAATCCAAGAACCCTAGAACAAATGCGAGCCTTGGACCCTGTAATTTTGGACTTTTGCGAACTTCTTTTGCCATCCCAACCTCAGAGCTATGTGAACCAATCGATGAAGAATAGAAGAAGAAGATGCCTGGAGATGTCCAAATGAGATGGAGGTCACTTTTATTTATAGGCTTCCATGGGTTGCAAATAGAGTGGACAACACTTGATATTTCAATAGAAAATGGGTTGTAAATAGAGTGGACAACAAGAGATACTTTAGCAGAAAATGGGCTAGAACAACACTTGTCTTCTTGAGCTTGTATTTACCAAAGCTCTGATACCATGTTGAAATTTTGACGTTCTATGCTGCAACTATTGCTTATTCCAAAACTTCTTTCTTCCACAAAATTAATTAAGCAATTGTAGATAGAATATACAACATATAAACCACATGAAAACTAGAAGACAACCAACAACACAAGTAGATACAAAGAATTTAGGTCCAATGACCAGGGAAAAACCCACAAAGGGAAAACCCAACCAATTTCTTCTTCTATTAGAAATCAAATGTTCAACAGACATACATAATACAATGAGAAAAAGAATTTCACCCAAATCTGAAGAAGATCTTTGATAGTTGTAGCTTGTGAAAACATTGAATTACTTTGGCTCATCAAAATCTGCTCTTACTCTTCAAGACTCTCTCTCTCTCTCACAATTCTTCTCTAGTCTCTCTAACTCTCTCTTTCTCAAGTTAGTACTCTCCTTTCACAATGCACAAGTAGTGGGGAGAAAGTATGAGGCACATATATATAGGAGGAGCAATGAATCCATGCCATTAAGGTGGAGTAACTCACATGCCAAGAGGGAGAGTAACATATGCCCGTTTAGGAAATGTAACTCATGCCATTAAGGAGGGGTATGCATGCCTTTGTAACTTATGCTTTTAAGATAAAGTGTAAAATATGCATTAAAGAGTGCATAAGAGGAATCTTTTATGACACGCTTTTATTGAGTGTAAGAGAGCGTAAGAGAATCTTTTATGACGTGCTTTAATGAGTGTAAGAGAGTATGAGAGCATTAGTGAGAGTGTAAGAGGAATATGCCATGCCAATAATGAGAGTGTAAGAAAACATTATTGAGAGCCGTGATTGAGTGACTTGAATCTATTTTTAATAATAATATAATAGTATCATAAGAATAATAATAATAATATTAATGATAAAATATTAAGTTGACGTTGAACTATTAGGATTGATTAATGATAAGAAGTGATTTTTCATCACCAATACTGGATTACCAATTGATGCAAGGTGATTTACTATCATAAGACTTTTTAATTTTAGACTTCCCATTTAGATTTTCTATTTTTAGAAATTCTATTTTAGACATTCTATTTTTAAACTTTTTTATTTGTTTAGAAATTCATCCCCGAGCTGCCATTTCAACACTTTGGTCACATTGTATGGAACCAACATGTTCCTTACAAATCTGGCCAGTTCACTGAAAAAAGGCCAGAACTGGCCGGTTTGGTACATTTACGGTTCCATACCTTGAACAAAACCAGTTTGGGGCTAGTTCCACCAGTTCCTATAACATTGAATAAAACATAAATTCTATGAAATAATAATATAGCTATAGTTAGCTATTTAGTGGAGATTGTATCTTTGAAAACCATGAACTCATTTATATTTGTGTATAAAATTTAAATATAACGAGGAGATCCTTTTATCTTCTCATTTCTCTTACAACTAAATTGTTCTTTTGATATTGTTTTGGAGGTGGCACCTCTTATAATTGGTTTGGAATAACTAAGTAGTATCAGCGCATCATCCTTCACTGTCTCTACCACCACATTCACCACTTATATTTTCTTCTATTAACCCTATGTGTCGTAATAATAGTTCCTTGTTTTAACCAACCAGGTCTCTGTTGACAAAACACTAGAGTATTAGAACATAAGTGTGTTGATATAAGAAATATTAATGTTTTCTTTAATGGAGAGGGTACCTTCAAAAAACCCCACCCACTTATATACGTGTATAAAATTATAAATACATGATTAACCCATGTTTTTTTTGTTAAATCAGGGCTGGAGAATATTTTTCGTGATCTTTTTTCTTATCATTGTTCTCATTATTAAATTGGTCTTTTGATTGTGTTTTGGAGATGACACATCTTATAACTGGGTTAGACTAACTAGCAGGGTTATTCTAACTTCTAAGTAGCAGCGCATCATTCAACTCAATTTCACAAGGTTCGCCAAATTTGAACCTTGAGGTTTGAAATTCAGGGAACCCCAATTTTGTTTGGTAGATTCGTTCAAGTTCGCCGAACCCAAAATCCGAACCTGAAGGTTGAACCTGATTGAATTCTTATGTTACACAAAGCTTCTAGGAACCCGACATTTCAAGACATACCCGTAACTGAAAGTCCGAAACTCGACCATAATGTAATCATCTTTGAGAGTTAATATAGACTTGGTTTTCCTTCTAAATTGTCATCTATGGGTCTTATTGCCTTTTTTTCTTGCAAGATATTGTGTTATTCACTTATGTATAAATTTGTTTTTATATATATAAAGATATATGACATTTCAGACAATGTTTCAGCCGACGTTTCCATTTTTAGGAGGTGACGTTTCTAAACGTACCTGTTTTAGAAACTCCGAAACGTTTCAACGCTTCGTGCAACTTAGTCGAATTCGAATGTAATTGAATGCAAACCTGATTGAATTCGAACCTCAATTTCAACCTAAAGCCAAATTTGATAAAAAATATTGAGGTTTGCGCTTATGAATTATAATTAGTTGACATTATTGACTTCCTTGTTTAAATTTTGAAATTCGGATATGTTCTCCATAAGTAGAAATTCCACGGAAACTCTGATTTGCTTGAATGAGCAAATATGAACCTAACTTGTAACTTGAGGCACAATTTTCTCTACTAATTTTGCAGCGCGATAAGAACAAAAATAACACAGTCACACAATATAAAAACAAATTTTTTTACAGGGAACGTAATCGGGAAAACCCTTTGCTTGTATGAGAATTTTATTGATAGAAAAATGAGCAATAGATCTCTTACAATACAACTTGTTTCAATGGAAACCAGTTTGGTTTTCTCTACTTGTACTAAGCTAAAACACTCCTTGCAAGACCCTTGATCTGTTTCCCTCAATCTATGAGCATAGGCTGCTCCTATTTAAGTAGGAAATACCTCCTAATTACAAGTGCAATTCCCAAGGTAAAAATAGCCTCTACCAACCTTTGCACAAGCTCCTCTTGCACACTCTTCCTCTTACAATCTCACACACGCATAAACTTGTGCTCTCTATTGCTTTGTCTCACCAACTCATGCTCACAAAACAATGAATAATTATGTGTGTTCATACTCCTTATGCTTTTCAAATAGGCTGAATCTGGCAAGTTTTATTTTTGGAACTCAAACTAGTGATTGATGAGTAACTCATGTAACTCTTCCTGTCTCGACTTAGAACTTGAGGCTCATTCATTTGACTTTTCCCAAAAATAACTCACACTAGAAGGCAACAAGTTAGCCCTCCACTCTCGCATATCAGTCAAACTGCTTCATGACCTGTCCTAACTTCTATGAACTCACCCTAAATTTTAGGAACACGTCCTAAATTTTAGGAACTCGTGCATGCTAAGGAAAACTACTTCATGGTCTCTTTGACCAAGGCACAAGTCAAAGGATCTTTCTTGCTACTATTTTCAACACTCCCTCTTAGCGAGAAAGGTGGTTCTGGAAGAACCTCGTCCACCTGGATCTGCCTCCAACACTACTACATTCTCCGCTGCTGCGATTGCTCCCTCTGAACTGAAGACTTCCCTTCTTTCCTCTACAGAACTTGATCTGAAGACTCGTTCTTTCCCACCATGTTATGTGAGTCCATCACTTTAGTTGTAAGTGCCATGTACCCTATATACCTATGTGGCTGCTTCCTTTGGCTGGAAGTCATACTGGAAGATTCAACTCTCCACTGATCTCTCATCACCAAATCCTCTGCCCACTTGGCTCAAACTCTCCCTATACTAGTAGTCTCTCACTGAGTGGCTGCCTCCACTCGCCCTGGGCTATGCTCCTCATCATTTTGCTAGTTAGCCCAACTACCAACTAGCTTAGAGTCAAACTGAGATACTAGCTGAGGCTCCATCTTGAAAGCTCTATCTTGCTCTTGCTCAATCACCACATCTCGACTCTGAGAACTCCCTGCCTTGCTGCTCAAGGCTGCACCTATCTCTACCTGTAGTTTGTAGAGATTCTTCACCGTCACACCTATCTACTTATTACATCTAGAAGCTAAGTGTTGGAGATACACCATACCTTTACTGAAGATGATATCATATCCCTTGTCCTCAAGGGTAGCTACCGAAACACAATTATGCCTCAATCCCAGAACATAGAGAACATCTCTGAGACGAAGAGGATTACTTGACCTTCCTTTGAAAACTGACAGTACAACTCCTCTAGCTGCATACTGACCATCATCACCTAGCTCAATCTAAAACTGCATGTCCTTCTCCTTCAGGGGGCTGAAGCCTGAAACTCTTGTTGTTCTCGGTCATGTCGAAGGATGCTCCTTGAACACATCTAACAGGTGCTTTGCCTCCTTTTCTACTGATCACTGCAACTTCTGCTACTTTAGAATGCTTGCATCTCCAACTGCCAAATCTGCCACTATCAATCTCTCCAAGAGTCACTGAACTTTGGCCTAAACAAATATACCCACTAGCTACTCTCCTACTCCTCCAAGATCGTTCACTCTTAGGGCCTTCAACAATCTTCCCACTAGTACTGATATGGCTCCTCCATAATCACTACTCTCAGGGACTTCAGATCCGCCCACTTTTGGTACCTCTGCTACTCCAAAGATGACCAAACTAAGGGCTTGACAAATTTCCCTCTTATCACTGGTTTTCCCTCTTGCAACCCGCTAAACTAGGGCATACGAATCTGCCTCCTAACAACTCATTAGCTCCTCCAATGAGCACTGTACATGAGGACTTCAAAGACTGCCAACTTGTCAAGATTCTAGCTGCTCCAGAATGCTGCTCCTAGGGTACACAAATCTACCCCTTCACTGTGACACATCAACCCTATTGTCACTCTCTGCAAGGCTTCCAAAACAACCCCCATTGAACTAGGGCTTTGGTCACTGCTGTTCAAACCTCCATGAACAAAACTGCATAAACCTTCGACATTTCCTTGATTCTTACCACTTCTCACCTTGTGACAACCCTACTACTGTACACATTACATTTGTTAAAATTGGCAACTAAGGCCAAATTTCACCTTGGGACAACTCATATGATGGAGATGATTATTGCATTGGATTCCTCTTTCTGAGAGGTGCAAATTTGATATAAAGATCATCTCATTCGGACAAGCAGAAGTGGAATTTTGAATTTATTCTCTCTCATGCACAAATTGTTAAGGTCGGCCTCACCTTAATGTAGGCTCAAGAAGCCCAATAGATGTGTCTCCAACCCTCGTCGAATTGTATAAATAAGAGAGACATTCTCTTCATTTGGATCATCACTCAACACATCTTTCTCTCTCCTCTCCTCATTGAGTCGTACAACAAAGGAACAACTCTTCTCTCTTCTCACATTGACTTGGGTGGATCGAAAATTTCAGGCAAAAATTGTAGGACTGTTTTTGGGCTATTTGCAGGGGCGTTGAGCAGCGTTGATCAAGGGTCAACTCATCTACTTTGACTGCGGTTTTTAGGTAGTTATTCCGATCTTTTAAGGCCGCATATCCTAGCACAAAGAAACCGAGGCAATTGGAGCATGTTGACCTACGTTGACCGTAGAACTTTTGATCACAGCATTGACTTTTTGTTGGTCGAGTTCGATCAAGATTTTCAGGACTGTTTTGGGTTGATTTTGACTGACTTTGGAGGCCGAGTTGACCGGGTTTGATCGAGCTCATTTGGAGGAGATTTTCTGCTGGTTTGACCAACGTTGACTTTTTGGTTAGGGCATCTTGTTGACTGCTATTTGGCTGGACTGTTTTGACAGTGATTGGGCAAGTAAATTTTGTATGATGTACTCTCTCTCTGCTGAACTTTTGAAGAATAATAAGAATATTTGATCAAAGGGTTTCCCCACATTGGGGTTTTTCCCTAGCATCCGCCAAATATTGTGTCCTCTTGTCTTGGCTTGTCTTATGCTTATTGTTTATGTTCTATCTGCATTTACTATTAATGTTAATGTGATTGCTAATCGGGAAATTGATATTGGGCTAATAAGAAAAATTGAAGTAAATTTCTCTAAAGCATAGAACATATCATTGCTATCTAAAATTAACATGGTATCAGAGCTTAGGTGAAGACAAAGCCCAAGCAAGAGTGAAAAAAACAATCACTAAGATTTGTTGGACAAGGACAAGATTCAATGACCTCCTCATCTTACTTTAAATTTGATGACAAGCTCAATGATAATTCTGGTTATCATGCATGGAAGATGTCTCTTGACTTGACTTTGGAAGAGCATGATGCTATGGACTGTGTAGGGAAAGATTGCTGAACCTCCTTCAAATGCTCTGGTTGCCTTTAAGACAAAGTACAAGAAAGGTGGGTCAAAGCTAAGAAGATCACCAGAGGTTCTATTCACATGCATTTAGTTGCTTACATCTTCGATTTGGGCACATCTAAGGAAATGTATGACAAGTTGGTTAGCATGTTTAAAGCTAGCAATGCAAACCAAGTCCTCTTTTTCAAGAACAAGTTGAAGGACATAAATAAGCGAAGAGGAGAAGATATCCAATCCTATTTCATGAGGATTATCGAAATAAAAAATGATTTTCTATCTATTGGAGAAGTTACTACTAACAAGGAACTTACTCTCATTTCCCTTGGATGTCTCCCTCGTGAATGGGATGTGTTCAACACTACTATCCTCAACAATGACATGATTCCAGGTTTTGATGAATTGTTGACTAGATGTACTCAAGAAGAGACAAGGATGATGGAGAGAGGCATGCCTTATGATGTTGCTGCATTCTCTGCTCATGTTAAAAAGAAGAACAATGCTGGTTCAAAGAAACAAGGTCAAGGAAGATAGGGATTCAAAGATGGAAGAAAGGGAAGATGCTTCATTTGTAATAGGTTTGGCCACTATGCTAGGGAGTGTCCTAATAAAGTGGATACACCTTGGGATGATGATAAGAACAACAACCGCAACAATTTTAGAGGAAACAACAATCAAAGGAATAGCAAGTTCAACAACAAAGGAAAGAGGAATGCTCCCCCTACTCAATATGGAAATGGGCAGCCTCCCAAAAGATCAAGAAACTGCAGGTATGATGAATTTAATGTTGTAGAAAAGCAATAAGAATTTTATCTTATATCTATCCTCTCTACTGCCTCTCCTCCGGATACCTTAGATAATTGGTTGATTGATAGTGGTGCCTCAAGGCACTTCACTGGGTATAAGGAGGCTCTTTCAAACTTGATTGAAAAGAAGACAAATATGGAGATTATACTTGGGAATAATGCCACTTATCCCGTGAAAGGAATTGGGACTATTACTCTTCACTTAAATCAAGGTCAAACCCTTCATTTACAAGAAGTGTTATATGTACCTGATCTGAAAAAGAACCTGGTCTCTATTTCTGCGATGGAAGATAAAAGTTTCAAGGTAACATTCGTTGATGGGAAGGTTCGTGTTTGGAAAAGGGACCAAAGAGATGCATTCACTCTTGGATCCAGGGTTGAAGGTCTCTATCAGGATGGAGGAAGTCTGTTGCGAGCAATGACTTGGGATACTTCCCTTCAATCCGAATTATGGCACTGAAGATTTGCTCACCTTCATTGCAAAGCCTTACCTGATGTAAGGAAGATGGTCATAGGTATGGCCGAATTCAACTTAGATCATGAAGGTATTTGTTAGGGTTGTGCAGCGGGAAAACATACAAGCGGACCATTCCCCTCAGGTCAAATTCAAACCATCGATATTCTTCAATTGGTCCATTCTGATCTATCAGGTATGTTGCCCGTAACATCTTTGGGTGGATATTTGTACTATGCAATTTTTGTGGTGATCTGGAATTTATCCAGGATAAAGAATTAAAGGAATTACAAACTCATGTGCATGGAGGTACCAATGTTACTTATGCAACGGATTGATAAGATTGCTAGAATACATAGACAATGAGGCAATCAGAGAAAACATAACAGTCAAACATGTAAACAGAACAAGTTTAATGAGGAGTTCACCCAATGCTCCTGGGCTATGTCTCCTGGTCCAGCCTTCAGTGGTGGCCTCTCTATTATGTTTTCAAGCAGAGTTTTTACAACAGTGAGCTTGATTCGAGTCTCACTAAACAAATAGTAGCCAGTAGGAATGGAGTGCACAAATTCTCCTTACTAGAATTCGACCTCTGAGGGTCACAGTAGTATGACAGGGCTATGTCGAGGAGTTTTCTTGAACCTCTCAAGCCTTCAATGGAGTACACACTCTCTGACTCTCTCTGGCTCTGTCTGGCTCGATGCTGCCTTCAAGTCAGCTCGGCTTGTACTCTCTGTTCTCTGCTATTAGCTTTCGCCTCTCTTCGTTGTCCTCTGCTTTTGTCAGTTCATGGCTTTAAGGCCAACCTGTTCCTTGACTGTTCGTTTCTGCTTCCTGGCCTTCTGGTTTACCTGTCCTCTGTCCGTTCGAATTCCTCTGCTCTGCGTCATCATCACCGGGTAACGCTTTGCAGGGAGGTGGGCACCTGTTTCCCAACAAACTGAGTGTCAGATCTCTTGAATCATATTTGAATGGCCATTTATTCCGTTTGCTTCAAGATCACCCATGAACACGAATTGTTTGCCAACTCATCATCCACGTCGGACTCCAAATCCTCTTTAATCTTTCTTTTTTGACTTGTCAAATCCGATCAGTCATCGGGATGCATCTCAACCGTTGATCTGGGTCCCCCAGATCCTACGGTCGTCGCTCATACCGGGCGGGCAAGTTCCCTGACATTTACCCATCCGATGTGGGCGTTTTTTCTCTCATCCGCCGGACGCGTGTCGCTCGATGTGTGGCATCGGGTGGGACTCAGTGGAAACTGCTTACCGCCTCGGAGCCTTTTGATATCTCGCTGGTTTGTGGAATCCCGCGCTATGGAACCAAAAGCATTCCTTTTTTGCATTTTACAACGCTTTCGGGTCCGGACACTTCGGGGCTTTCCTTCACTGAGGGGGACGCCCTGCGATACGTGATTAGCGCTAATCACGTATTAGAAACCACCCCTCATTTCTTGATTTGACCTCCAGTTTGGCTAGTTTTGTGCCATCGTGCGTTCACCATGGGCCAACGGTCTGCGCGCTCGACCGAGGGTCCTCGTTGCTCTGCTCTGGTCAAAACTGTCACTGTTATGAGGATTCCTTCTGATAGCTTTGATTTTACTTGGACTTGAATCTTTTAGCATAATTGAAAGTCATGAAAACTTAGAGAGTGCTTTAGGATCCAATTCGGATCACGACCTTCCCACTGAAAAAGCTTTTGGACCACCAAAAGTTGGTTTTCTTTAAGCATCAATCGAGTGAGGGTATTGCTTCCTCGCTTGCTCAATTTCTATCCATTTCGCATTGCTTGGCTTTGAACCTTTGAGTCCAATCCTGAGGTACTCAGCATCCCCTCTGCGCGTGGTTATTACCTTCCTGTCCAGAACTGTATCTTCCTATAATTCATTAAGATATTCAGGTAACAGATCATCAATAGAAGGCAATTGACTCTGCTCTTCGAGATCTTCAATTAATGAAGGTTCAAATAGTCTTAAGCTGTCTACATTAACAACTGAGTAGATGTGCATGTAAGCTGGTAGATCAAGGCGAAAAGCATTCTCACCAATTTTCTCAAGTATCTTGAAAGGTCCATACCTTATTGGCTTTAGCTTATTACCTTCACCTTGCATTCTATCTTTATTGATATACAACCAGACTTGGTCACCAACTTGGAAACTATGCTCCATCCGATCTTGTCATGCCTTGCCTTGTACTTGGCTTGGCTCTTTCTAGTTGTTCCTGTACTGCCTGGTGAATCTCTTGGATTTGTTCAATGAACTTGGTTGCCTTGTCCACATCGCTGTATCCATCAACCGCTATGACTTTACCAAAGACAAAATCCAAGGGAGACCTTGGTGTGAAACCAAAACAGGTCTCAAAAGGAGATCTCCGTGTAGAAGAATGTTTAGCTCGGTTGTAAGCATGCTGCACATAACATAAATGTTCATCCCAAAGTTTGGGATGTTTGTTGCAATAGCCTCTGAGCAACTGGATCACTGTCCTGTTGACCACTTCTGTTTGGCCATCTGTTTGCGGATGAAAAGATGTGATTTTCTTCAACCTGGTGTCCATCAATTCCCACAAACTCGACCAAAATTTCCCAACAAATCGGGTATTTTGATCAAATATAATGGAAGTGGGTAATCCAAAATGAACCCATACATGCTGAAAGAACAACTTTGCAGTTTGTTCAACTGTAGTCTGTTTGTTACAAGGTATCAAAATACACGTTTTGCTGAACCTATCCACAACAACATATAAATAGTCATGACCTTTCCTAGATTTAGGCAGTCCTCCAACAAAGTCCATGGAAACACTTTCCCAAGGATGAGAAGGAACTGGTAGTGGAGTGTACAAGCCTAGCTTTCTATTACTGGGTTTGCTTTTTGCACACATAGTACACCCTCTTACATATCTAGAAACTGTCTCATTCATTTTTGGCCAATAACAAAATCTTTGCAGCGGTGAAACTGTTTTACTTACACCAAAGTGACCCGATATTAGAGAAGTGTGTGCTTCTCGAATTATCTTTACTCTTTCAGTTTGTGGAATGCATAGCTTCCCAAAATGATACAAGAGTTGGTCCTTAATATGATAATCCAATTCTTCTACTCGTTTGCCTTGACTTAAAGTTGCATATACATCTTTAAAATCTATATCTTGAGCATATTGTTCAATGTAGCTCTCATGCAATACTGAATTATGCTTAAGTATAATAGATGCATTTATAATTGGTCTGGACAACATATCTACAACTTTATTGTGTATGCCCTTTTTATATCTGATGACTAAATGAAACCGTTGTAGAAAACCCATCCACCTATAGTGTCTTGATTGTTGCAACTTAGTTTGGGAGTGTAGATATTGAAGTGGTTGATGATCAGTATGTATAACTGCCTCTTTGCCCAATAAATAATGTCTCCACTTTTTTACACTCTGCACTAATGCATACAATTCTTTATCATATGTGGGATAGTTAATTACTGGATAATTAAATGTCTCAGAATGATAACATATGGGTTTACCGTGCTGTGTCAACATTGCTCCCATGGCATAGTCACTGGCATCTGTTTGAATCTCAAATGGTCTTTGAAGATTGGGTAGTGTTAGTATTGATGCTGTACTAATCTTTTCTTTCAAGGTGTCGAAGGCTTTCTGCTGTTTGCCTCCCCATTGAAACACCTTGTTTAATCCTGTTAAAGCATGTAAGGGAGCTGCAATTAAGGAAAAGTTAGAAATAAACTTTCTCCAATATTGTGCTGCTCCTATGAAGCTTCTAACTTCTGTAGCAGATTTGGGTTTAGGCCAATTTACAATGACTGCAACCTTAGAGGGATCTATCTTCAATTCACCACCCCCTACTATATGTCTCAAATAATTCAAAGATGTTTTGCCAAATTCACATTTTGAGAGTTTAACATAAAGATTTTCTCTTTCGAAAACATCTAGAGTCTGCTTAACATGCTTTAAATGTTCTTCCCACGTTTTGCTGAATATAAGAATGTCATCCAGATATACAATAACAAAATCATCAAGAAAAGGTCTGAGTACATCATTTATTACTCTCATGAAAGTAGCGGGAACATTAGTTAAACCAAAAAGCATAACCAGCCACTCTTACAATCCCTGCTTTGTTTTGAAAGCAGTCTTCCATGCATCTTGCTCTACAACTCTGACTTGATGATATCCACTATGCAAGTCTAACTTGGAAAAATAAACAACTTCTTTCAGTTGGTCTAATAGATCATCTATGCGAGGAAGGGGATAACGATTTTTGATTGTTATCTTATTCAGTGCTCAGTAATCAATGCACATTCTCCACGAGCCATATTTCTTTCTCACCAAGACAATTGGAGACCCACATGGTGATGTGCTAGGTCTGATGAACCCCTTCTCGAGCAGCTCTTGTACCTGCTTCTTGATTTCTGCATTCTCTAAAGCGGACAACTTGTACATTCCGATGTTAGGCAATGGAGCATCTTGCTGCAAATTAATATCATGCACTATTTCCTTTTTGGGCGGCAGACCTTTAGGTTCTGGAACCCATATATCATATTCTGAAACAACTTTTTCTAAATCAGCTTGCTGTTTAACATCACAACCCTCAAATACGTTGGTTTTATCAGGTTTTTTTTTTCCTTTACAACCATCAGTAAAAATTGTTTGCATGAGTTTACAATTCGTTTCATCTGCCCTGAGTTTATGAGAGTATAATTATTCTTGAGCTCATGAGCTCTTACAATATATTCGATTCCATCTTTAATGAGTAGATACTTGTTCTCAACTCTATAGAAAATAACTTTTCTACCATACAATTAAGGACTTCCTAAAACAATTCCACATGTATCCAAAGGAACTGTATCTAACTCAACCTCATCTACAAATGCTGACCCAACATAAAACTTAAGTTTACATTGTCTAGTGACTTGTAGCTGTGCTTTATCACATAACCAACCTAATGGATATGGTTTCTTGTGAGGTGTGGTTAGTAATCCCAACTTCTTTACAATTGCTTCAGAAATTAAATTTACTTGTGAGCCACTATAAAACAAAGTATCAATCTTTTGATGATTGGAAATAACTCGAATATGAAAATCTCATGTCTTTTCCTCTCATTTTCTTCATTATCAGTAGATTGTGCAGAATTACTAGTAGATGCTTCAGAATTTTTACCTTTTATACCTGTGGCTGCGATTGTTGTTTCATCTCCTGAGTCTGACCCCAAATTCTTTTGAATAGCTGCAACAGTCTTCTTCTTCTTGCCCTCGAACTTCTTAGGTTTCAGCTCCAGGTGCAGAATCTAGTAGTGTTCATCATCATGCCCATCCTTCTTACAGTGAGTGCATGAAGACTTGCTTGTCTGTACAATATTTGTCTTCCTCTCTTTCCATTTCTGTTTTCTTTACTCCTTATTCTTGCTTGCAGTGGGTTGGGATGATCCCCCAACTTTTGGGTTCCCATTCTTACCTCTAGCTTCTAGATGTGTAGCCTGAACGGATACCTCATCGATGCTAGTGGGATTAAACATGAGGATAGTGTGCCTCATGTAGCTGTGTAGACCACCTATATACTTGAACAGTGTCTCAGGTGAGTCTAAAGAAATTCCTAGAATCAAAGCTCTTTTCCTAAATTCTTGGGTGTAAACTTGTACACTTTGCCCTTTTAGTTGTCGAAGAGTTTGCCAGCTCATCATGGCTTGTTGCATGTAACTTAGTGGATAGAATTGCTTTTTGATTGCAAAAACAAATTCACTCCAGACAGAAAGAATCTTACCATGTTTCTTCATGTCAGCTTGTGTCCTGCCTTCCCACCATACCAAGACAATGCCTCCAAGGCGTAGGCTGGCCAGCTGAATCTTATTCTTGTCTGAATTGATGCTCTACACTCTACAATAAACATCAATCTGTCTAATCCAATTATGCAGCTTCTCTGCATTCAACTCTTCATCATAGATAGGCAAATCAAATTTAACATCTAGTTTAATCAAAGATGTCCTCTTCTTGTTTTCAGCGCTATTAGGAGGCGTGTGGAAGTTTTCTTTTTCCCTTTGCCTTTAGAGTGGTCATGGAGGAGAGATTCTTCTTCTCCTTTATTTTTGGAGTGTGATGAATCTGCATCTCTACCTTTTTTAAATTCCCTATACATTTCCTCTACCATGGACCTCATGGCCAGGAAACTATCTATGAATTGGGGGTCTGATCCCAAGGGACTTTCTGCTGACATTTTCTTCTTAGGATAGACTCTTCCAATTTCTGGGTTAGTTTCAACCAACTCTTCTTCTCCTAATTTAAGCTTTGATCTAGTTAGCATTCAACAACAAAATCCAGCACAAGCTTGTCTAACCTTAGTAAACTTAAGCTCTGATACCACTTGATCTGGAATTTATTCAAGATAAAGAATTAAAGGTATTACAGACTCGTGTGCATGGAGGTGCCTATGTTACTTATGCAACGGATCGATAAGATTGCTAGAATACATAGACAATGAGGCAATCAGAAAAAACATAACAGTTAAACATGTAAACACAACAAGTTTAATAAGGAGTTCACCCAATGCTCCTGGGCTACGTCTCTTGGTCCAACTTTCAGTGGTGGCTTCTCTATTATGTTTTCAAGCAGAGTTTTTACAACAGTGAGCTCGATTCGAGTCTCACTAAACAGATAGTAGCCAGTAGGAATGGAGTGCACAGACTCTCCTTACTGGAACTCGACCACTGAGGGTCACAGTAGTATGACAGGCCTATGCCGAGGAGTTTGCTTGAACCTCTCAAGCCTTCAGTGGAGTACACAAACTCTCTGAGTCTCTCTAGCTTTGTCTGGCTCGATGCTGCCTTCAGGTCAGCTCGACTTCTACTCTCTGTTCTCTGCTATTAGCTTTCGCCTCTCTTCGTTGCCCTTTGCTTCTGTCAGTTCATGGCTTTAAAGCCAGCCTGTTCCTTGACTATTCGTTTCCACTTCCTGGCCTTCTGGTTTACCTGTCTTTTGTCCGTTCAAATTCCTCTGCTCTGCGTCATCATCACTGAGTAACGCTTCGCAGGGAGGTGGCCACCTGTTTCCTAATGAACTGGGTTTCAGATCCCTTGAATCATATTTGAATGGCCGTTTATTCCGTTTGCTTCAAGATTGCCCGCGAACACGAATCGTTTGCCAACTCATCGTCCACGTCGGACTTCAAATCCCCTTTAATCTTGCTTTTTTGACTTGTCAAGTCCGGTCAATCATTGGGACGCATCTCAACCATTGATCTGGGCCCCCCAAATCCTACGGTCGTCACTCATGTTGGGCGGGCAAGTTGCCTGACGTTTACCCATCCGATGCGGGCGGTTTTCTGTCATTCGTCGGACGCGTGTCGCTCGATGTGTGGCATCGGGCGGGACTCAGCGGAAACTGCTTACCATCTTGAAGCCTTCCGATATCCTGCTGGTTTGTGGAATCCCGCACTACGGAACCGAAAGCATTCATTTTCCGCATTTTACAGCGTTTTCCAGTGTTGACCGAGGGTCAACTCATCTACTTTGATTGCGTTTTTTAGGCAGTGATTCCAATCTTTTGAGGCTGCATCTCATCGCACAAAAAACCGAGGCAATTGGAGCAGATTGACCTGCGTTGATCGCAGAACTTTTGACCGCAGTGTTGATTGAGTTTGACTGAGATTTTCAGGACTGTTTTGGGTTGATTTTGACTGACTTTGGAGACAGAGTTGACTGGGTTTGACCGAGCTCATTTGGAGCAGATTTTTTGCTTGTTTGACCAGCATTGACTTTCTGGTTAGGGCATCGTGTTGACTGCTGTTTGGCTGGACTGTTTTGACGGTGATTGGGCAAGTAAATTTTGTATGATGTACTCTCTCTCTCTGTGCTGAACTTTTGAAGAATAATAAGAAGAATTGATCAAAGGGTTTTCCCCACATTGGGATTTTTCTCTGGCATCTGCGAAATATTGTGTTCTCTTGTCTTGGCTTGTCTTCTGCT
Source organism: Pinus tabuliformis (assembly GCA_031772625.1). NCBI lineage: Eukaryota > Viridiplantae > Streptophyta > Pinopsida > Pinales > Pinaceae > Pinus > Pinus tabuliformis. Next base: position 44,134,760 of record CM062807.1, on the reverse strand, counting down.
TATTGTTTATGTTCCATCTGCATTAACTATCAATGTTAATGTGATTGCTAATCTGGAAATTGATATTGGGCTAATAAGAAAAATTGAAGTAAATTGCTCTAGAGCATAGAACATATCATTGTTATCTAAAATTAACAACATTCTACTTATTTTCCCTTGCACGCACTGCTTGGACAAACTTAAGGGCTGATATGGTGATTGTACATACATTGAGAAAAACCCTAACTAGGGCATCAAGGACCTGTGCTCCTAAAACCTTTAGGAACAACACCCCATCTCCTAACTTTTGTCACCTTGGAAGACAAGTCAACATCCTTCTTCAAGACACCTACAGTAGCGCTGAAACTTTGCTGTTCTGAGCACCATCTAATTGAGCTTTTTCCGACCTTCTTTAGGGCTCCTGCAATAGCTACAAGACAACCCTAACTTTGGCCTCCAAACTGCTCTCCAAAAACAATGTTAACCTCTCCTTTAGGACTCTAACTTCTGCTACTTCATGAGGAATTGCAGCCTAGATTCCAGACACAATCACAACCAATAAATTTTTTAAGAACCCCCCCTAAATTTATAAATATAATAAATGGGCGAATCTCCATGGTATATAGGAAAAATGGAAGGCGATTTTATCAATAATATAATATGTATATATAATTTTTTGGCGAATCTCTCACCAGGCATGGCGAATATTTTACTCAATTATAAAATCTTGTAAGATCTTGGCGAGTCTTTCACTAAATAATAAAACTTTGTAAAGTCCTAGTGAATCTTAGCATTGTGAACTCTTAGAGAAGAGTAAAAATGGATCTATGCTGGTTTAATCCCCCCATTAAAAATGGATCTATGCTGGTTTAATCCCCCCATTTAAATAGGCCACATTCCAGGTGAATACCATGGGTCAATACCATGTGCCATTTTGGTGAATACCATGGGTCAATACCATGTGCTATTTTTATTTTTATTAATTCTAATATTAGGGTTAATAATGGTTTTTTGCATGGTATTAATAACAATCTAGTCCATGGTATTTGTCCCATAGTATTTTCCCCATAGGTTTCACCTAAATATAACCCATTTCTTGAGTGTTCGTAAATATAAGGTGAATTATGGAGTAAATATAAAAAAATGTTTTATTTGTTTACCATACCTCTAGTTTATTTATATTTTTATTAATTTACCATACCTCTGTTACAAATATGGTATTTGGCCCATAGGATTCACTTAAATAAAACCTCTTTCTTGAGCCTTCATAAATAGAACGAGGGTTATGGACTAAATATAAAAAGAGGTTTTATTTATTTACCATACGTCTAGTTTATTTATATTTATATTTATTTACCATACCTTTTGAGTAAGTATAAAAAGACTTTTTATTTATTTACCGTACCTCCACTTTACTTATATTTTTATTTGTTTACACCGGGTGACTTATGGAGTAAATATAAAAAATGTTTTATTTATTTACCATACCTCTAATTTATTTATATTTTTATTAATTTACCATACCTCTTTTATAAATATGGTATTTGGCCCATAGGATTCACTTAAATAAAACCTATTCTTGAAAATGGGCGAATGGAAGGTTGTAACTCCTAATTTCAAGGGCTAAAGTTACCTTTTTTACCCTCTCCCTTAAAATAAGGTGGGCTATTTGAGGTGATTTGTAAAAATGTACTATGATACAAAATATTAGCCCACTAAAAATTTAAAACCCCTTAATTTCGCCAAAGGGCGAACATTCGCCCCTAAAATTATCCTTGATCACAACCCTCACGACCCTTCTGTGCACTGGAAATCAGGGTTTCAGAGCTCCTTTCCTGCTCAGAAATTTCACACCCTATTCACATAGATCAACCTTCAAAGCACATGCCCAGAACTTGGCAAGGAAACTCGGCCAACATCTGGTTCAACTCGGCCAGATCAGACTTGGAGGAAGAACCTTTAACTTTGTCCTCTCTTACTTTCCACCTTGGCTCCTTGACCTGCAACGCCTCAGACTTCTTTCTCCTCTTGGACGAAAGGCACTTGGATCGATTACTCAACCTGGTGCTGGTATTTTATTCTATTCCCATCTCTGATACCATATAGAAATTCCATGATCTGCTTGAATGAACAAATCTGAACCTAACTTGTAACTGAAGAGACAAAATTTTCTCTACTAATTTTGCAGCGAAATAAGAACAGAAATTGCAGTCACACAATATAAAAACACACAATTTTCTGGGGAATCCAATTGGGAAAACCCTTTGCTTGTATGAGAATTTTATTGATAGAAAAATGAGCAACATATCTCCTACAATACAACTTGTTTCAATAGAAGCCAATCTGGTTTTCTCTGCTTGTACTAAGCTGAAACAATCCTTGCAAGACCCCTGATCTGTTTTCCTCAATCTATGCACATGGGCTGCTCCTATTTAACTAAGAAATATCTCCTAATTGCACACACTCTTCCTCTCACAAGCTCTCACACACACAAACCTGTGCTCTCTATTGCTTTTTTGTCTCACCAGCTCGTGCTCGCAAAACAACGAATAATTATGTGCTAGTGATTGATGAGTTAATTAACTCATGCAACTCATTTGTCTTTTCCCAAAAATAACTGACACTAGAAGACATCAAGTGAGCCTTCCACTCCTGCATATCAGTCAAACTGCTTCACGAACTGTCCTAACTTCTAGGACTTGCCTTAAATTTTAGGAACTAGTTCCAACTTTTAGGAAGTCGTGCATGCTAAGGAAAACTGCTTCTTGGTCAAACAAGGACCTTTTTCACTACTATTTTTGTATTGTAATTTGTATGTTTAAATTTTGATTATGTTTTAATTTTGTGACTTCTTTAGATATTACAAGTATTTGACATTATAGACATTATTTTATATTTTGAAGATTGAAAATTATGCCATTTATTTTTGCATTTGCAAACTACTATGGTGTATGCTTTTATTTAACTAATGTCATTGATAATTAGATGTTACTAAACTTACTATGATTAAGTTATTCATGTATGTTTACTATTCAGAATTTTTACTCGTGTTGTTCTTATTGGTTGATTTTTATTTTTTTATTATTTTACGTCATATATATATATATATATATATTGAAAAATATGTATAGTCAAACTTAATGCAGAACCTCATAGGAAAATTCGATTCGAATTAAACTTAATCATTGTCGAACTCAAATTCGAGAACCCGAACCATGTGACGTAGATTCTACTTATGTTTTCATTTATTAACGTTGCCACTGGTACAGTTGGGGTCTTTTTTTTTTTTTTTTTTTTCTTATTTTTTGTTTCTTGATGGTTTCCTTGCTTTTAGTTTTTGCCTTTTACTCGCAAGAATAGCTATCACAACGATTCTCCATGACAATGTACGTGACATATCTGACACAGAAATCATAGAAATATAATGTAGCATTTATGAGAGATGGTGTTTTCGTTTATGTTGAAACTCATGTTTTGCGAGGATGTTATTTTAGTTTACATAGGGTTTTTCATTATAGATTATCAAAATACGTATATTATGATGTTCTATTGGTGTTCCTTTCAAGTCGATGTTTCTTGATTTTTTATACGCGGACCAATCTTAAGGCAATACTGGTATTTGGGAATCCATTTTCGTCATAATATTTTGTTTTGTGTTCTTTTAGCACTCTTTTCTCTGCAAATATGGGCTGATCTAAAGTTTAGGAATGGTAATTTCTGCTGATGTGAGAATTTGGATTTATCTTCATAGATTTATTTGTATAGAATGCATGTGTTATAAACTTAATTTACATATGCTTCTTGTTGCATTTAGTTGCTTTCTTTCTTCAACTGCCTATTAATTCTGAATTAATATTTAATGCTGTTCTTGCAGTGCAGCTATGGGCATCTTTGATACAATACAGCTTTGCAGGGCAGATGTATCCACCATTGCTTTTGGACTCGCTGCATCAACTGCATCCATAGTTTTAGCAGGAGGATCAAAAGGAAAGCGGCTTGCCATGCCGAATACTCGAATCATGATGCACCAACCTCTCGGAGGAGCAAGTGGGTCAGCTATTGATGTTGAGATTCAAGCAAAAGAAATTATGTATCATAAGAGCAATGTGACCAGGATAATATCTGAGAGAACAGGGCGTACAACTGAGCAGGTTGACAATGATATGGACAGGGACCTCTACATGTCTCCAATGGAAGCTGTGGAGTATGGACTTATTGATGGTGTGATCGATAAAGAGTCCATCATACCTCTTCCCGTTATGCCAGAGATGGTGAAACCTACGCTAAATTTTGAAGAAGCAAGTAAAGATTTTGATAAGTTCATAACACCTCATATTCCAGATGACGAGATCTATTAGCCTTCTAATAAAGGAATTTCAGCTCCTTAGAATTGAGCTATTGGTTTGAATGAGATAAACTAGTTAATGAGGCAGTCGATCGTACCATGCACCCTCTCATCTATATGGTACATCACTGCCCAAGTTTTTTTTGCACATTTATATACTACCCTGTCCACCATTTAATATGTTTTATGGTTTGTTATAGAAAAAATTAGTTAGGGTATTTTTAACCTTGTATTATGTTTTATGCTTTTAGTTTCTTTTCCTAGTAAGCAACCTGGAAAAGTTGCTGTCACAGTGATATTCCCTTAGAGGCATGGCGAGAATGAGAATGTTAGTATCTGATCCCCAATCTTCATTATATCAAAATAAAAAACCCTCCATAAGATAATATCTGAGTTGTCATTTTCATAAATCATAGAGATCGACTGTCTAGAGTATGAAAGACAATGCACATTTTTCTTTTCTGACTCATGTTTTGGAATCCTCTCGTTTTTAATTTTGTAAGGTTATATTAATTTTATCGTATTTGTTGGTGTCATTTTGGGGTTCTTTTTATGTTGGGCTGTATAGAGCATGAAAGACAATGCACATTTTTCTGGTCTGACTCATGTTTTGGGATGTTATCGTTTTTAAAATTTTTAGGTTATATTATTATGCTTATGCATTAGGTTTTGGTTTGACTACTTATTATTTTGGTCAAAGATGATGTTAAATTATCAATTTTCCAAAATAAAACTTGATAATTTATTTTTTTATTTATTACATTTTTTTATCACAGTTATGTGCAATAATTTTGAACATTTTATTGTTCCTAATTATTACATTTTTTTATTATCAACATTCATGTGTAATGCTGTTGGCTATAATTTTGAACATTTTATTGTTCCATTCCTAGTAACTAGTCTGTAATTATTATATTTATTACATTTTTTTACAACACACTGTTTTATAACATTTATCTGTAATGCTGTTGGCTATAATTTTGAACATTTTATTGTTTCCATACCTCGTAACTAGTGACTATTTTATTGTTCCATACCTTGTAACTAGTGACTATTCTGTAATTATTACATCTGTACATAAATAATAAAAAATGGCTGTTGACTATAATTTTGAACATTTTATTGTTCCCTACCTTGTAACTATTCTGTAATTATTATATCTGTACATAAATAATAAAAAATCTAAAAAATGTAATATAATTTCTGATCAAATCAGCGCTGACAATCCTTTCCCATGCCTTGGTTCTACGCCTCTAAGAACTGGGATAGATTTCCCCATGCCTTCGTTCTTCGCCTCAAGGACTGGGATTGATTTCAGGTTACTCGAAGTAACCTGATTAACTGCCATCTGTCTTCCCAATTTCCCTTCGCTTTCAAACATCGAAACCATTATTAATTTCACAGGGTACGCCCTTAGAGAGAGTAAATAAATGAATGTGATTGATTGAAAAGCAGTTGTTTATAACCCGATTTTTTGAAAGCTTTTTCGGCGGGTTTTTCCGGTCGAAATCCGGCAGGAATTTATTGGAATCTCAAGTTTGATAGCTAGTTTCTGCACAATGAAAGCGTCCCGGGGGTTTTCATGGTGCTGAATCCAAATATACAGTTAAAAAACCTTTTTAACTGCAACAAATCAAGATTTAACCTCAATTTCTTCCGCTGGATTCCGTCACCGGAATCTCCAAAAAGTCACATTATAGACAACTCCGATTGAAAATTCTTTCATTGCCATTAAACCGTTAAATTAATTTCTAATTTGTAAAATTTATTCTATGTATTGTATAGAACGAAAAAAATGATTTTTCTAGCACTCCTATGAAAGATATGAAAGATCTTACAGTGGTCGGGGCGAAAAAGTATCATGAAAATAGAAATATATAATATATTTTATTAATTTTATCAGAAAATATATTATGTAATATATTTTATTAATTTTATCAGAAAATATATTATTTAATTTATATTATGTTATAAATAAAATTTATTTTATTTATTTATTATATTTGTAAGGCGTATGGTATTACACATTTTTTTGTTTTGATTTGTTTATTAGTTTCTTTAGAAATTTAATTTTTTTATTATTGTTTAAATTTATTTATTTGTAAAATGATTGGTTGAGGTTTTATTGTGGGTTTTTTAGTAATTTCTATTTTGTTAGTCACCACTTTTTTATTTTTAAATATCAATTTTTTGTTTTTAAATTTATTTCCTTTTATTTAACTTTTTGATTTTGACTTTTTTTAGTTTTTTATTATTTCCATTTTTATAAATTATAGTTTTTTCTCCATATTTTCAATTTAAGATAACCCATTAATATATTAAAAACTTATTTTAATAAATGATATATATTATCAAAAAATAAAACACATAGATATATAGAAAAATATAAACATATATATTAAAGTGTATATATGTTGATATAAACAATATTGGTTAATCATATTTCTTAACTTTGGTGATGACACTAAACAATACAACATTTTATTAGTTGTTTTATTTTTATGATGAAATATTTAGGTTTTGGCTTGACCACCTATTATCGAGTCGTGGTGAATGATGAGATTGCTCGTCAACTGCCACAACATATTAATTTATGCAAGGTGAGGGCTGTGCAGATTAAAATGAAGGTATGCTTATAATATTTTTTGGATTCAAGATAGTGCTATAGCTATCGCTAATCTCTAGACATGGACACAATTGAAATCCTTAGTCTAATTTGGTGAGTGGTCCATGAAATAAGGTAATAATAATATTAATGCATTTAATAATTATTAAAACACCTAAATATTATAAACTTGTAATAGGCTATTCAATTCTATTTATTCTATTTTTAAATTACCAAATATTATAACTTAAATCTAACCTTACATGTTGGTCTTTACTTTCCTATACTAAACCAAATATCACACTCCAAAATTAAATGTTACCCCTCATACTTTAAATCTAACTATTATTATTAACCAAAAATTTAAAAAGATAGAATATTGTACAATACTACAACTAAAACATAAAATAGAATATTATACAATACTACAATTAATTCAAATTCTTTAGGATATAACACTTAACGAAGATGGTTAAAAGAATGGTTTTCCATTAAGTTTATGTATCAACACAATAAATTGTATTAATCAACAAGTTCAAAATTAATAAATGTTTTTAGTTAACATGTTTAAAATTTTATTAGTGGAATTAAATAATTTTTGTCATATAATGGGATAAACCCATTAATAGTTAAATGAAAATTGATTTTAACTACAATTTTTTGTTTTATATATATTAAAAATAGTTAAACGCTTAAAAAATTAATATATATTCATTTAATTATTTTAAAAATAAAAACCACTTATTTATATTATCTAGTTATTTATTTATTTTTTATTACCAATTTTGGTTTAAATAATTTATTTTTTATTACAACTTTTGATTTAAGTAATGAAAATGAAATGAATTTTAACAAATAAATTATATATATATATATATATATATATAATTTTACTTAATATCTATAAAAAAATTAGTAAATTTTTTATTAATAATAAATTAAAATGGTTAAACACAAATAACTAAGTAAATAAAATAACTTCATTTTTAATATTTATATATATTTTTAAGGAATATATTTTTCCATTCTTTTTGAGATATATCTGACAAGAACAAGTACCATTTAAAATGTACCTACAAAATTGTAAAACTTTCTAGACAACTTTCTCAACAAAAACATTATTTTTTTTCTCAATCTGTCTACTTCTATTATTATACAAAAAGATTCAAAAAGTTACAGCAAGGTCGTAGCCTTGAAAATCTTGCCATGAGATTGACAATTAGCCCAGCTGAACACATTCCAAAATTGGTGGACTTCCATCTGTTACGTCTTCTCCTAAGACTCTAAACATTGCGAAACAGGGACAAGCTGAAACAAACAACCATTGCGCTGTTGTACAACGCTAAACAAGGACAAATAGACACAGATCCAAACAGTCGACACAGAGACATATAGACACATACTATGACCTGACACAGGCAGAATTGCGAGTTTCAAAAACAGAGTAATGCGCCTACTTCTTAGGCTGCCGAGAGCAGAGTGCCATACAAGATCAGTCGTCATCCGTAGTGTAGGGTTCCTCCACTACCCTGCACCCAAATTGCAAAGAGTCTTCCGAGTCTGAGCGAAGGACCACCGAGCCGGTTGGGACTCCCTGAGCAGGCTCGCTTGGACCAGCAGGGGCAGCTTGAGTCGCCAAGGAGGAGCTTCCCATGACCGGGCGTTGAGTATCAATTGGAGGCGCTATCCCTTGTTCTGGCGGAATTGCCTGATGTGCTGCTGCCTGGCCGCTGAGATTTTCACAATTTTCTATAGTAACAGAAACTAAGAAAGTGGAATTGGCAAGAGTGTAGGGGATACGATAGCGGACTGTTGGATGCGCCGCATGCTCACATTCAACCAACCTTCCACGCCCGTGACCTCTGCCTCTTCCAGCATTGGAAACATGAGGGCGATTTTGCTCAGGTGCCAACTCAACCGAGGAAGAGGGGGAGATGGGGGCAGACCTCTGCGTGGTGGCGCGTCCATGGGAGCCTCCGCGTCTGCTACCCATTCTAGGACACTCTCTCGGCATTGCAATATACAGTGGATTGACCAGCGCACAAATACACGGAGGGGAGCGACTAACCAGAACATGAGCCCGATGAATTGGAGCGAATTGCCTGTGAAACACTCTCGAGCCTGAGACAGAGACGGACTTGGGCACAGAGAGTGAATGCCCTTGAGCTACCAACATCACCACAGAGGAGTGCGAAGTGGCTGCAGAGGGATGCGAAGAGGCCGCCGAGGAATGCCAAGAAGCCGCAGAGGAATGCGAGGAGGCCGCAGGAGCACAAACATTTTGAAGCGCCATTGCACAACTTACCAGGAGGTAGATGGAGGAGTAAAAGAACCGCATTAAAAACCCTGCGTGAGACCAGCTCACTTGATCTGCAAGGTACCTCGTGGCGTGCATGGGCTGACACCTGCCCATGTGAAACACCACCTTTGTACCATCATGCCGATTGAACACCCGCATCCAGGATCAACAAAAACATTATTACTACAATAAGAAATTATTATTATAGTTGGGTAGGATTAGATTCTCTTACAATTAAATAAAACCAAAATTGATTAGATTCTAAACCTTAACATTAGCTTGAATTCCTTATTTTTACTTTAATATAGCTATATTAAACTAAACAAGCACTAGCTACTATGTAGCACTTGATTTTATCATATTTGGTGGTGTCATTTTGCCGTTCTTTTTATGTTGGCCATAACTATTATAGCCAATATGAAGCATGCTTGTGTTTGGGAGTCTTTTATAGTAGTATTCCATTTTTTAGCTTTACGAGGAAAAGAGCCGTAGTCTAAGGATTATGCTTTTTTTCTCTCCAAGTTATGGAAATTCTAGCCATATTTCGAAAAAATCCAGTAGGGATTTTTGTGAATCCAAGTAAAAGTTGTCAAAATTCACAATTTTAGGTGTCTTAGAAGTTTTTGATGGTGCTGAATCCATTTACACCATCAAAAACATGATTCAAACACTACCTCTACAAGATTTTTTGAATTTTTTTCCCGGATTCCAGCCACTTTTGGCCGTCCGGGCAATTCCCTTGCACACCTCCGTAGAGGACTCCAGGAAAATATATGTTTCGGTTTTTTAGGTTTAGACAACAAGGTTCAAAGTCATAATAAGAAGTATTCATTATGAACACATGCATGAATTAATTCTGGATGGAAAGGATAACAACATTTTGTCCAACTATCTGAGCTAAACCCATTTGATTAGTTAATTTTAATTTTTTATTATCACTGTATTAATTATTGACTAGTTAACTTTAATATATATATTTTTATTAATATAATGTTAGTTTAATATTTTCTTTTAGGTAAAAATGGATGATCTAAGGTAGTCTTTAAAATTGGCGCCTGTATACCTGTTTTGTTTTATTTTAACTGTAAAATACAGTTCGCTTTAAAATAAACACATCACAATGAACTTGTGGAAAATTTTGAAAAATGTCAAAATGACGGGTGTATAAAAAAATTAGAAGTTTCAAATTTTTATACATATTTTATATATTTATTTATACCAGGCTGGCATTGGGATATGTAGAGTCATTGATTTTTCAGTGTGGTATTTTTTTAAATAAATTTTATCCAAATGCTTTCATGTGCACCATGGTCCATGTGAGTGGCTGGTTCACAGTTATTGACTTTGTACGTCATCTATACAGTGACGGCTTCATAGACTATTCACTCCCACGCTAGAGTACCTTTATATGTTCTTCCTTGGGTTTGACATCCCATTGAGTTTTCCTGGACTTCTGTTTACCATTGTACCAAAAAAAAATGTTATATTCAAGGTTTTACAGGTCTACAAGGCCCTTAGAATAACAAGATCTAGTGTCATAGAATTGGTTTCGTTTCATCAATCAACATAGTGATCTGGGTTCATCCAGATAGATTGAAGATGAGGGCTCACAATGAAGTGCTTAGAGGAAGAGAGCTCTTGGGCCTCTGCTAGTTTCAGTGCTTTTTGTGGGTTTTTTGTTTATGTACTATGGATCTTTCTTCGGGCCCAGATTGCAGAGGGCCTCAGGGGGCATGAAAATGGAATTGATGATGCATCAATGGGAGATATTCCAAGAATCTTTGATCCAATGGTGAAGACAAGGATGAGAAACAGAACAAGGGATTTTCAATAATAAGTGATGATGTGAATGATGGCAATGCGTAGGATGAGACCAGACTCGTCATTGCAGATTTTTTTGCAGGAGAAATCAGTGAATTGATACCCAAATCATTTCCTGTAAGAATTTCGAGTGCATAGGACAATACCCAAAACCTATACTCTCATAATTTCCAATGTATAACATATATTTCATTTAATGAATAATTTGATATATGTGGTATTATAGATTGTTCTAAGGATTTGACCTGCCTGGGTCATCTATTCTTTATTTCGGTCTGGATAGATTGATAGATGTCTATTACATCACTGTTTGTAAGGCTCTTTCTTTCTACATAGCCCTTGGACTTCATGTTTTGTTGGATGATTACATTTTTTTTTGACTTTTTGAAGTGCTCACACAGCAATGGCATTTTTTTCTTCTACTTTCTCATTAGCACCAAAAGTTTCTGCCCAGGGTTCCTGTGGACTAGTTGTTTAATATAGTCTCTGTTACAGGTGAATTGTGGTGATATAAGGTAATATATGTACATTCTCCTCCATTATCAATAGAACATGTTTTTTCTGTTTAAAAAAAAAAACTGCGCAGTAAACAACCTATTTAGATAGTTTTATGGAAATTTATTTATCGGTGGTCATTAATTTGTCTCAGTACCAGTAGGGGCTATTACAATAGTATCCAATAAGCAGTGGGTGGCCATGCAATAACATGTATTATGTACCAATATATGTGATTATAACAATATGGTAGTGGGCACATATGCACACCAATCTAATGGTAGCTTAGTGCAGATAATCACTACCACTTTGAAGTATGAGATCCAAATGCATAAGTATTCAATGCATTTCTTAGAATGAAATCCAAACGATTTTTAGACCACGATCCAAATGCATAATAAGTATTCAATGCATTTCTTAGCATGAGATCTAAAGGATTTTCAAACCACAATAGTATCTAGTAGGCACTAGATGGGATCACAATAGTATTCAGTATGCACCAATAGTTTATTACTTTGTTGGTTCTTCTTGTCACACTGCTATTTTTTTTAGGGTAATTGTTTTCTTTGTTACCATATGCATGTGGTTTTACTGAATCACAAGCTCTGGGGTTCTCTGTAGTTTTCTTGCTCCTCAGTTTGGTGGTTTTCCCCTTGATATCTGGCATTGGGATTTTTTTGTATCTTACTGCAATGTTTTTGTATGTTTTTGGTGGTATGATGAGCCAGAAAGACTTTGGATAATGTAAACCCAAAACGAAACCTAGGAAACTTAATTTTGGCAATAGCATGCTTTTTTTTACCTTAATCTTTTCAAAATTCAATTGTCGCTTTTTGCTTCATGTAAGAGAAATTATGAATCGAATTTGCAAAAATTAGATGAAACTGGTAAAATTAAATTTTAAAAATCATATGAAAGGTAGTTAAAAAACGAAACCATCATTAATTTTTGTTATGATGGGTAGGGGTACCCATAAAATTTAACCCCTGATCATCACCGCCTCAACATTTTTGATAATGCATTTTCTTCATGTTTCATGGAAACTTACAAATATGCTATTTGTTAATTCTTGTTTGTTGAATAATTTCTGTATTGCATTTATGATTTTTTTGTTATGGATTAACCCATAAATTATGCATATGTTGCATGTTTTCTTTGACTAAAAAGGAGAAAAGCATAAACCATATAGATTTGAATGGTTTACATAGGCCCTTGATTTTGTGATCCAGGTGGATATTGGTGGCCACCCGCCTAGTCCACTTGGACCCCCACCGTTGTTTCTTTCAGCTTTTCAGTTTCCTTAATTGTAGCATAATTTACTATTTTTAGCAGTTTTTTCAGGTCCCGAACTTCCGGAGCCATTTTGAGGCCATAAATGGCGTTTTTTGGGAAAAGTGGAAGCAACATGGTTCAATGCGCTGATGTTGCTCTTCCCAAAGTTGTATTTCTTGGATAGATATTTCTAACGATATATTGTGTGCGTCAAACGGAGATTGTATGCCAAAGTTACGACCCTGGGAAGTTGATGTACCAATTTACCCAAACGGAGCCCACAGTTTGGTGTTTCATTTTCTAGGGTTAGGTTTTTGGATGTTTAGGGTTTTCCATTATTTCTCAACAATAAATAGGCCTTCGAGCCTCATTGTAACACCGTTCAGATGCATGTAGCCGCCACATCTCTTCTCAGAGATAAGCTACTATCGCCCTAGCTAGTTTACTTCTATTTTTGTTTGTAAGTATATTTTAGTATTTTTATAGTAATGAAATGAAGTATTATTTCTGCCGCATCTCTATATGTGTGGTTATATCTATAATTTGTTGCGTTCTTGTTTAAATCCAGATCAATGGTATCAAAGCGGTCTGCTCTTTCTCTATCTTTCTTTGCATGTCCCCAACGAGGTCGGGATATAAGGACTAGGGCTTGAACTAGTCGAACATTTGTAGGAACAGCCTCGCAAATCCCAACGGCCTCCTATGGCGGATGAAAAGAAAGACGAGGGGGTAGGAGATCCTATCAAAATCTTGCTCGAAGAGGCCCTTGAGCGACAAGGGAATGTGATGATGGACAACTTTGCCCAGATCCTTCAGCGGCTACCCAGGGGCGACACATCTACTTCCAACAACTACTCTGGAAGCGCCATACCCTTTAAGGTACAAGTTAACTTTGACATTCCCATATTTGAGGGTCAGATAGATGCAGATGCCGTAGATAATTGGTTAAATTTGCTAGAAGGGTATTTTTCTGTTTATGACTTTTCCGGCTGGGAAAAGATCACTTTCGATCTTCTCAAAGCTGCCCTCTACATCAGGGACTGGTAGGAAACCTACTGCGTGCAGAAGGATGAAAGTCCGACCTCACTGTTTTCAGCCGCACACACTTAGAATTCATTCCGGACTGCCATCAAGGAGCAGTATTACCCTGTCGGAAGCTATGAGGATCAATACATAAAGTGGACCACGCTGCGACAAGGAAGGGACCAAGACGTGCCATAGTTTACCAATATTTTCCATACCCTTCGCACAAAGTTGGGTATCAAGGATCCAGAGCAGCGTTTGGTACTCAAATACCGCAGTTGCGTACACAAGTACATCCAGGAAAAAACATAATTCCTGAAAATCTCCTCACTCGGTATGGTATACTGATATGCCGTCAAGGTCGAGGAAAAGTTTAGATAGAAGAAGCGAGACTTTGGATCTGCGAATCTGAAGCAAGGGAAAGGTGCCTCCAAACCGTAGAACAAAGGAGAAAGCCAAGGCAGGCAGCCCAAGACAACCCGCCAAAGCTGCAAGCAAAGAACAACGTCGCAGAGCCGAAAAAGGACACGGGAAAGTGGTGTGAGTTCCATAAGAGCTCCACTCACAGCACAAGTGAGTGTCGGGGCAAGCAGTCACTGATGGCTGAGCTAAGGGTTTCAGAATCAGATGCATGTTCCGACTCTAAGTCAGAATTCGACAAGGGGAATGACAAAGGGAAGCAGATTATTGATGCGGAGCCCAACACCACTGTTGCCACCACGAATATCCAGAAGGAGGAACCCGAAGATCTAGAGGAGGAGCGTCTCTTCCACTCCTAGATGTGGGTAAAGGGCTCCCCGCTACAGTTCATTGTTGACAGCGGGAGCCAAAAGAACGTGATTTTGGCAGAGGTCGTGAAGTGGCTGGGTTTACTGACCACAACACATCCACAACCGTACACCATTGGGTGGTTTCACCAAGGACGGGATCTTCACGTAAGCCAACAATGTCGCCTTCCATACAACATCAAGCCCTTCACGGATGAGGTATTGTGTGATGTTTCTCCCCTTGATGTTTGTGATGTATTATTAGGACAACCATACTTGTGGAAGCGACATGCTGTGTATGAATCAAGGCCCCGTGCTGTTATTGTTACTTTGGGAAATAAGCTGGATAGGATATCGAAGGTAGCACCACCTATCACCATCTCTTTGGTTACTGCAGAACAATGCAGTAAACTCATTTCCAAAATCGAGAAATTTGTTTTCCTGATGATACGTCCTCAAGGAAAGAAGAAGACGGTGGCCACGACCTCGAGACAGGACCCCTCCGCACGACAACTACAGATGAACAAGGTCGTGGAGGAGTACGAGGACATCTTCACCTCCCCCGCAGGAGTTCCTCTGCACTGTCAGGTCAAGCACTCCATCGATCTGAACCCAGTTGCGCCGCTGCCCAATGAACCAATCTATCGGCGCTCCATTGTGGATAACAATGAAATCAAGAGGCAGATTCAGGAGCTGTTGTATAAAGGTCACATCCGTTTGAGTTCATCGCCTTATGGGAGCCCGATCGTGTTGGTACAAAAGAAGGATGGGACTTGGAGACTCTGTATTGACTATCGGGCGCTGAACAAGATCATTGTCCGTAATAGGTACCTGATCCCATGGATTGATGACCTCCTGGACCAACTGAAGGGGGCAAAATATTTCAGCAAGATCGATTTGAAGTCAGGATATCACCAGGTACCAATCGAACCCTCCGATGTGTGGAAGATTGCCTTCAAAGCCAAGGAGGGCCTATTCGAATGGTTGGTTATGCCTTTCGGATTGACGAATGCTCCTGCGACCTTCATCAGGCTAATGGATGACATCTTGCGACCATTCACCAATTCATTTGTAGTGGTATACTTGGATGACATCCTGATCTTCAGCGAGATTTGGGAAGAGCACCTCCACCACATTTGATAGGTTCTCTAAACACTACTGAAACACAAGTTATGTGCCAATTTGGAGAAATACACTTTTGGCATGACCCAGGTTTAGTATCTGGGATACATTATTGATGAACGGGGGGTGCATGTGGATCCATCCAAGATCCAAGTCATTCGGGATTGATCATCTCCAACCACTCTGATAGAGCTCCACAACTTTCTAGGTCTTGCCAACTTATACCGCAGGTTCGTGTTGGGATTTTCTCATATCACTTGGCCCTTGAGTCAATTCACCAAGGGCGGAGGGAAAGAAAAATTCTTTTTGTATGAATCTCAACAAAAGGCATTCATAGAGTTGAAAGATCGCCTCTGCTTGAAACCAATGCTCGCATTACCAGACTTGCAACAACCATGTGAGGTCGAGACAGATGCCTCTGTCTATGCTATTGGGGCAGTCCTTACTCAACACATGCATCCAGTGGCATATCATAGTGAGACACTTTTAGACACAGTCGGGAAGTATTCTACTTATGACAAAGAGATGTATTCCATTGTGTAGGTCTGCCGACAATGCATTGCATTTTGGGGAAGGAAACGGTCATCCACACAGACCACCGACGCCTGCAGTTCATACAGACCCAAGGGAAATTGCAGAATGATCGCCATCAAAAGTGGTCCACATACCTGCAACAGTTCCATTTGAATATCAAGTATAAGAAGGGCAGCACCAATAATGTTGCGGATTGCCTCAATCGACCACCGATCATGGAATTAACCACCGTGCTCAACTCTTGTGGGCGCGAGACTTCTGATTGGCCACTTCTCTACAAAAGCGACCCAGAATTCGGCCACACATACCAGACACTCGTGGAGGGCCAGCATGTTCCAGTTTTTCACCTCCAGGATGCCCTGATATGCCACCTGGGTCACCTTTGTGTTCCTTCAAGCGAGCGTGCCAAGATGATTTAGGAAGCACACTACAGTCGAGTTGATGGGCATTTTGGGGTCGAGAAAACGGTGGCAATACTGCAGAAGTATTTCTATTGGCTGAATCTTCGACAAGATGTCAGGAAGTACATCAAATCATGCACTGCCTGTGCCATTTCCAAACCGACCATCATGAAGCAAGGCCTCTATACCCTGCTACCTACCCATAGTCAGCCTTGTGATTCCATCTCCATGGATTACATGTCAAGCCTTCCTTCTACTAAGCATGGAAATCACTGCGTTTTTATGGTCGTCGACAGGTTCTCGAAGATGGCCATTATGGCGACCTGCAAGAAGAATATCACAACATAAGACACTGCTAAACTCTTCTTATAACGAGTGTGGGTACACTTTGGGATCCCACAGTCTATCATCTCAGATCGGGACAGCAGGTTCCTCAGTGCATTTTGGTCCAGTCTTTGGTCAATGCTGGACACCAAACTCACTAAGTCCACAACCTTCCATCCTCAAACTGATGCCTAGACAAAGGTTGTGAACAAGATGATCGCACACATTCTGCGCATGTACAACCTAAAAGCATCCACACACATGGGACGAGAGCCTCTCCTATGTTCCGCATAGCTATAATTGGGCTCTCCACTACTCGACTGGCCACAACCCTTTTCAAGTGGGCTTGGGATTCCAACCACTATGTTCCATTGATGTGGCCATGCCATTTGCAGCTACTCACGTAGATTCGGCTCATGTCCAGTCTGAAATAGATAAGGAAAACAAGTTCATTGAGCACATCCAACGTATTTGCCAGCAGGTCCACGACATTATGGAGAAATCAAATGCCAAGTACAAGCAGAGACATGATCAACATCGGGTGCCACGCGAGTTTTAGGTGGGCGACAAAGTCTGGTTGCATTTGTAAAAGGAACGCCTTATCAGAGCCTATCGGAAACTCAGATCAGTCCGATATGGTCCTTACACCATTACCAAGGCTATGGGAGACAATGCATTTGAGCTCAGCATTCCCCCATTCCTTGGCCTGCACCCAGTGTTCAATGTGGACCACCTTCGGCCATACTTCCCACCATTACTAGACACATCCGACATTGCAGAACAACTCACACCCACAGAGTTAAATCCAGATTGCATGGAACAAGCTGCAACTGATTGGATCATGGACACACATATCAGGCACACTCGCCAGCAAAATATCCAACTGTATCGAATTGTCAAAGCAGGCCAACTCCTTCACCTGGGCAAGTGGCTCACCAGGGACCAAGTTCAGCAGAGGTTTCCTCATCTCATGGAGGAACTCAACGCAATGGGGACCATTGCTTCCTAGGGGGGAGGAATGATCCAGGTGGATATCGGTTGCCACTTGCCAAGTCCACTTGGACCGCCACCATTGTTTCTTTCAACTTTTCAGTTTCCTTAATTGTAGCACAATTTACTATTTTTAGTAGTTTTTCGGGTCCTGAACTTTTGGAGCCGTTTTGAGGCCCTAAACGACGTTTTTTGGGAAAACTGGGAGCAACAAGAGTCGTTGGACTGATGATGCTCTTCCTAAAGTTGTAGTTCTCGGATAGATCTTTTTAACGCGATATTGTGCGTGTCAAACAGAGATCGTATGCCAAAGTTATGACCCCGGGAAGTTGATGTACCAATTTACCCAAACGGGGCCCACAGTTTGGCGTTTCATCTTCTAGGGTTAGGTTTTTGGATGTTTAGGGTTTTCCATTGTTTCTCAACAATAAATAGGTCTTCGAGCCTCATTTTAACACAGTTCAAAGGCATGTAGCCGCCACATATCTTCTCAGAGATAACCTACCATCGCCCTAGCTAGTTTATTTCCATTTATGTTTGTAAGCATATTTCAATATTTTTATAGTAATGAAATGAAGGATTATTTTCGCTGCATCTCTATATGTGTGGTTATATCTGTAATTTGTTGCGTTCCTGTTTAAATCTGGATCATTTTGAAGATTTGATCACTGTTAGTTGTCATGAACGATGTTAAACGAGAGATTACATTTCTGATAGATTCTAAGTGCTCCCTTCGTGCAAGCCAGGGTAATTGAGCCATCCCAACCACAGTTGTTTCATTGTTCAAGAAGTGATTAGGTTAGGGAGAATAAGTAGGGTTATCATCATTGTGAGAATGGTTTAAACAAGATAATTTTAAATTTATTTATTTTAAATCTTAAAGTAATAGTTTAAATTATAATATTAGTTTTTGAGATTAGGAAAAATAAAATTAGATTTTTGTCAATATTAAATTATCTTTTATATTTAAAAATATAATTTGAATAATAACATCAAGTCTCACCAGAACATTTGGTTCACGATGGACCTCTTTAGCAAGGTGACCCAAGATCCAACTTCGTGAAGGTAGTTGTGTTTGTGCTAGGGGAAGGAGAAAAGTACTTCAACTTAAAGAAAATTCAATTTCACTTATTTTGAATGGTTGAAAGGTGTGATTGTTATGTTATCTACCTAAATTTTTCATATAAACAAGGTTGCATATATTCTTTAATTTGAATGATAACATTGTTATTACTATAATGTTTTAATTTAATATTTAAGTTGTATATATTTTTTAATTTGAATAATAACATTGTTATTACTATAGTGTTTTAATTTAATACAATAGCGGGAAAATGATATTGGATAGAAGAATATAAAATTAACATTAACATTATCAATTTCATCCACTCATACTAACTTTAACAAACTACTAATCATAAAATATTTAAATCCTTAAAAATAAAATGAAAAATATGTCATCAACATAAAAATAAAAGAGTGACTTTTAATTATTTAAAAGAGGATAAAAACTTTTTTAAGTTAGACAATCTCACTACCTAAATCGTATTTTAGTGAGTGAATTTTCATATTATTAAATTTTTATTTGAAGGAGAGGACAACTTAGGATTTTTATTAGGATTGATTTTAGATTAGTTTATTTTTTCAATCTTGATGTCACAATGAAAGTAAGACATTACATGATAAAATATTATCCCTAAAAAATTCTTTGCATATTCCCACTTGAAATGAAAGTGGTTTTCATTACAGTGAGAATCAATTCTAGTTGTTTCACCTCTTATTGTACATTACAAATCTAGTTAATGGGTGAAGATATTTCTTAGATATAGATGATAACCTAGGGTGTATAATTATCATCATTTAAGTAGTCAACAACAAGCTATGGAAATCAGTTTGATAAAATAATTTACATAAATATGTATCAAAAGTGAGGTATTACATCAAATCTCATCATGTTAGGAAACCAACTCACCAAAAGATAGAAAAGATAGATCAATGCCTTAGAATTCAGTCTCTTCAAAGGGGCAACCAATTCAGTCTCTTCGAGGGGGCAACCTCCTTTACATTACACAAATGAACAATTCTTAGATGATACAATTGACTAAACCTCCCTTCTATATATAGGAGTCTAAGGGGTCATAATATAATCAAGCTGACATAACAATAATAACACAAGGGCACAAAAATAACAATAGTGGGTTTCTATGGGGCATACTAATAACAATATGGGGACAATAGGGGCACAATAATAACAATAAGGAATACAATGACAATAGTAATGGGGGAATCACTAGTATTATAGGGGCCTAACATGCCCCTCTTCTTTCGAAAAGCGTTGTCCTCAACGCTTGAGTAGTTATGGATGCTTCTGTATAAAATGAACATTGGTGTGGAATATCCTAATCGCTTCACCTAATCACCGGAATTGAACATTGGTGTGGAATATCCTAATCGCTTCACCTAATCACCCAAGATGAATCCAATTGAAAGATTGAATTTGTAATTATTTGCATTATTAAAAGGTTTTTTTAGCCCTGGTTTCCAATTGTATGAATTGAATTTTTTCCAACTTTATTGCCATAATTCTCTTTTGTGCATGCACTACATTTCTATGCCAACAAATTATTTGATAGTGTTAAGCTAGTATAAATATATTCTTTAATTTTTACCAAAGAAAACTTAATATTAAATGTAAAATAACAAAGAAATTAATTTAATAATTTTTTTTTTTGTTAAATTATATTTATTGTATAAATATATCATTTTATTTTTAAAGATATTTTTTCACACTCTAAAATTATTAATAAAGGTATTTAACAAATTCCCAAATATAATGTAAAAAAAAACTCATAATTCTTTTATTGAAATTCATATAACTATCTATATGACTAGTTTTTTTTAATTGTAGATTACTAATTATATATATATATATATACCCATTTAATGAAAAAACCTAAGCTTAATTAGATACTAAATTTAGGTAATAGGAAGGCCCATCTATGATACAATCTCTTTAAAGATGAACAAACATGTAACTAAATTATTCTAAGTCTGGACCCTAACTTGTATTTCAACCACCATTAAAATTTATTAAAAAAAATATTTAATGGACATGTAACCTTAATTCATCTTCCAATACAGTGAAGCTAAAATCAACTCCAAAATCACCTACTCACTTCACTATGGTTTCTAAGAAAACAAACCCACTTATTCATCACTTTTTTAAAAGGCACCCACTCCCTCCATCCTTAACTACTCACAACCATCATTTTATCTGCATTTCTTTATTTGTGTCTCAATCTAGATGATTGGAAGCTTTTGGAAATTTTTCTTGATCATGAGTATGTAAAAATCAAGCCAAAAGATAGGATAATCAATGAGTTATGAAGATATACATCATTTATATGATCATCAACATAATAATCAGTTTCTTCTTATTTAACAAACTCATATATCAACTTATGGTGCCAGTTCAATTTTATATTCAATGGACTCTACTAGAGGAATGTGAGTAAGTATTGGTGAATTTTCATGCCCACTACCATAATTTGAAGAATACACTATAGGATATTAAAATTGAACATATGTGAAAGATGGCTTACAAACCCACGAAATTAGGTTTGGGATCAAAGTTATTTTCAAGAAAAATTAACATTTACTCTATTAATTATTTCATCGGAATGGGAATGAAAAATTTATAGCCTTTTAAATCTTTAGAATGTCCAACATAATTAACCTCTCAAGTTTAGGCTATAATTATGACTTTTTTCAATAGGAATGTCAGCCCATGCTTCACTAGTAAACATGTTAAAGTGGCTTACATCTAGCTTATAATTATGACTTTTTTCAATAGGAATGTCAACCCATGCTTCACTAGTAAACATGTTAAAGTGGCTTACATCTAGCTTAGTCTTACTCTATGTTTTTTTTATTGTTGTATTTCTAAAATCCTTTATTTCTGTGTCATATACTATATAAATGGAACTTTCTCTCCATTTGAATGTTTGTTGATACTTTTCATATTTAAGAGCTCTCTTTATTTGCATTATTGTACATCATATTGGCATCTTTGAGGAATATTATAGGTTTAACATTTATTAGTTGTGAGATGTCTTTTATGTTGCAATATTGCTAATATGCTCTACATTTATTATAGGAGACACTTGTAGCATTTTATGAAGTCTTCGTTCTAAACCATGTGTCAATTGGATAATCTAATGCAAGGACCTAATCACTATTATATTCATTGTTTTTTTTTTGTTAGTATTGCATATGACAAACTATTTTATTGCTTAAAATAATATAACATCACTTTAAAAAATTTCTTTAGGGTAATTCTTTTAGATATCCAAGACAACTTTTCTACATTCATTTCAACAAGCAACTTCCAATCTAGATTGGCATATTGGATGTAATCATGTAACATACCCAGTTTTTCACTCACTTTTTTTTTTGACTTGGATATATAAAAAGGAATTTTAAAATTTTCCCTCGTACTATGATATTTAACACAATGGCTATATATTATTCTATTGTAAGTCATATTGTCTTCTACTTAGCATTATATTCCATCATTCCAACCTGAGGGTCATATGATATAACAACTTGGTATATAACCATTGCTTGATTCTCTAGTACTTGTTTTAAATAGTTAATTTGTAGATAATTTAAACAATAACATTGTAGCTCCATAATGTTTAGGTGGAACATATGAAATGATAATCGAGAGTGCTAGCCCACAATATACCTATATATTCACTTTAATTTTCGAACTTCTACCTACAACAATAAAATTGTGGATTTCAATTCATACTCATGGTATTCAATTTATCCAACCATACACGTATCGACTATAGCTAGGAATGAGTAAAAAATCCCATTGTCCCTTGTCATACTTAGAGATCTACAGTTATATATTATCACACTTTGTTTTCTTTTTTTCATAGATTTTGTTGGAAATATTGAGAGGTGGGGTGAATCAATATTTCTTTTCAAATTGTTATTTTTTCCAGTCAAAACATTTATATTCAGAACACAAGATGAACAACAAGAATAAATGCTTTTATTAATATAATCTTTGCAATAAAATAGATACAATATATATATGGTTCCAATCTGTTGCCAAGCACCAACTTGGACTTTTGTGAGGCTCCAACCTCCAGAGCACCAACTCTGTTTTGTCAAGGCACCAACCTTGGACTTAGGAGCACCAACTCCCAGGACACCAATCCTTCCAGTTCTGAGGCACCAACCTCAAGGGCTCCAACCCTCTGCTGTCAAGGCACCAACCTTGGATATAGGAGCACCAACTCTAAGGACACCAATCCTTCCAACTTCTGAGGCACCAACCCTAAGGGCTCCAACCCTTTGCTAGTTTACGGCTTCACTGTAGTCTCCATGCTACAACATCAATGACAACTAGTCTTCTTATGAAGGATTCTTTACAACTCTTCATATTGTCCACACAGAGTCTGCAAAAAGTTATCTCATGATGATATCAAATAGTCATCATAATCTCCAATAATGTCTCCACACAACTTCAGTGTGTCTACAATTAACTGCGCTAGGCTCTGCACAAGAATCAACTCTCAGTTTCAGGCCTCTGTTCTCACTGTCACTATAAATGCTTCAGGCGTGACTGCTTCTCACTGTTCTAGATATCTCTTACTTCCCAGAAAACAAATTCACATACGTTTTAATGGTGGTGTTGGTTATTGTTCCCTTCAAGCATTGTTAGATGAAACTTTATTTATCCCTTCACATAATTGTTCTTCAGGTTGCGTTATGTACCTGATTAACCCAACACTGGTCTGAGCTTTTCAAAAGGTGAATCCAATCAACAGAGTTGCTCATCCTTCGACTTCCTCCTGTCTTGCTAGACCTTCGGCTTCCTCTTGTCCTAGTGGACCTTCGACTTCCTCTTGTCTTGTTGGACCTACCGCTTCTTTCTTTCTTCCAGTTTGCCAACAACAATAGCATAAAGACAATTCTTTGTTTTCTTATCTTGATACACCTGACCTTTGGCTTCCCTTTCCCTCGCTTGAGATTCGACTTCCTCAACGCTCGTTTTACCTTCTGGCTTCCCTCCTCCGGTCGCTTTAGCTTCCTCTGAGCTCGCTCGACTATCTATGCTCACTTGACACTTCAACTTCTCGATCCATGGCTTCCTCTAACTATTCGAGTGTTCCAATACTCACAGAACACATTCAGGAGGAAGAGAGGTTGAAATACAAAAAAATGTTGCTTATTAAAAATATCAGAGAGGTCCTTTTTTCCTTTAATAATGTTCATACATTAGACTTCATTATTTATGAAAGATTTCATTAGAGAGACTGTACCAACAAGGAGGTCCCACATGCCACGTCACAATCGCAATCGCAATTGGCGGTTTGACATCTCTTAGAGACTAGAGATACAACGGATGTGATATTACATTTAGTAATGTTAAATGGTGCATTCGGGTCCATAATATATATCGCAATCGACAGTCAGGAAGTGTCAATTCTTTTGAACATTGAGATTTAACAGATGTGATATTTCAATAGGTCGTATTATAATGTTGCAGCGGGTCTGCATACATATCGCAATTGGTGGTTCGGGGGTGACAACCCTTTATAACTTGCACTATGAGAGTTCTGATAGGCGGATGCGATATAACAATAGGGCAGTTTATAATGGTGTATCGACAACCCTTATGACTTCATTCACTTTAATATCGGGACTCATTCAACCCTTATAAACCTTCATTAACCCTTCGCTGCATATATAACCTTTCCACTCTATAACATTGGTTATATAGAATTTAACCACATGAAATCCTTATATCTACACTATTTCTATTATAATGTTTATATAATAGAAATACACAATAATCATGTGTAACTTACCTTTTCTGCCTTTTTACAGCCTTTGCACATTTTCCGATGTTTGCCTTTATCGGATCAATCCTCCACTGTAGATCTTACCATCCCATCCGACGGTTGATATTACACCCGACCAACAAAGCTGCTCGGTGATCCTGCACCGTAGATCAAAACCGCATTTGATCCAACGCTCGACAACGATATTGGGTGAGCTACATGCACGAGGATTACCCGCCTGATAAAGCGGTTTCCTCTCTCCTCCGACATGTGACATGTCAATTGCTTAATGGAATCAGGTGA
The DNA here is from genome assembly GCA_031772625.1 of Pinus tabuliformis. Taxonomy (NCBI): domain Eukaryota; kingdom Viridiplantae; phylum Streptophyta; class Pinopsida; order Pinales; family Pinaceae; genus Pinus; species Pinus tabuliformis. Next base: position 44,109,620 of record CM062807.1, on the reverse strand, counting down.
CTCCCTCCTATTACCACTTACTGCTTATTCTCAACCCGATAAACCATTTCCGCTTATAAACCTGCCTTTCTCTTTGACTAACGCCTGAGCTATTTAGTGCTCGATGACCATAGATCTTCTACCATCAATGGCAGTGACGACTCCTTCAATTTCCTCATCCGCTAATACATAAATTGATCTCCGTCGTTCATTTCTTTGACTTTACGCTGTGCGACTTAATCCTGGCCGCTCATTTCAAACAACCTCGTCTGTTGATATCCAAGATCCAACGGTTCCTGTGTGTTTGGGATTTCTTTGACTTTGATTAATTTCTTCAGTGTTTTTCCTGTGGTTTCAGGTTTTCTCTTTTCCACTGCTCAACTCTGCTTCTTCAACTGGATTCAAGGATCCATTATGATTCCTCTTTGTGTTTTGGCGAATTCTGCCTACACACAACAACTAATGACCTCTTTTCTTCCAATGACCTCTTTTGATGGCTTCCTTGATGGGTTCCGATACTGCTTCAATACCTCTTCTCTGCTTTGATAGCTCCTATGACTTCCGATATTCTCTCCAATGGCTTGACTGTCTTGGCTTTCCTCTCTTTTCTCCTCATGGCTTCTTGCTCCCGTTTCTTCACGGATCTACTCTACTTCTCCTTGGCTTCATGTCATCATTTAGTATCTTAGAATATTGCCATATTGACATCAATGACAATCTAGGTCAACAATCTCCCCCTTTGTTATTGATGGCAATATTCTTCTTCTCTCCCCCTTTGACATCAATGGCAAAGGAGTGCTCAGGGACTCCCCCTATCAAAATGCTTATGTTATTTATGAATAGTAGATCTTTATGGGTATGTTACTCCCCCTATAATAGTGCTCTTCTTTTTAGTAAATATAGAAGGATTGATGCTTTATCATCAATTAACACATTATCCCCTCTTCATGTCTCAGAACTACTTTATCATGGCTTCAACAATGCTTAAAGATGCTCCACTTCAATGCTTTCAAATAGATTACAAATAGCGACACACCAAGTGTCCAGTTTTTAATGCTTCAATCCATATTCTGTTGTCTCCACAGTCAAAATTAAGAGGCCTTCATAGTCCAAATTAAGAGAAAATGCCACTGAAATTGTCTTTCTTGCTATCTCTCTTTAGATCAGAGTTCCTTTGTACTTCTGTGCTTCTCCTTAAGTTACTAAGCTATATTCGACTGCACAACATTCTCCTTTCTATAGTATTTTGATGAGCCATATTTTCCTTGTGTTCTTGAAAAAATATCTCTGCAAGTTATCTCCACGAGCAGATTTTGATATCCAATCTATGAGTGTCTTTTAAATTCTTTTTACTGATTGGCATCTTTTTGCAATGCTTCAATTTTGTTAGTTGCTGCCAACTTCTCTTGCTTCATGCTTCATTCCCAGATGTATCTGTTTGTTTGAAGGTTGCCTCTATTTGTGTCCATAATCTACCTGTTCTCACATCAAATCCCTGAGTCAAAACATTTAACATCTGAAATATCAATAACATAGTTATTTTCCCCATTTCTCTAGCATTGGATGGCCTTCTATACTGCTCCAATTTCTACTTAGTGATCAAGTGGAAAGCAACTTCAACAACAGTCCAAAGAATGGTTACAAGATCATGTTCTTCAATGGAGTACTCCTGAGAAATGATCTTTATCAAAGAATGATAGTTAATATAGCTCAACAAGGATTTTATAAGGACCATCTCACTAATAGTTTCTGCAATAATGATCAAGAATCACAGGCTCCCCCTAACTATATGCATCATCTCTTTTCGTAGAGTCTTCCCATCAAATGCTCAGATTGTCAAAAATCAGGTCAATAACATGTGTTGTTGGCTGGAGATTTTAAGGGACTTTCGGATTGTATTAGGTTCCTTCTCCATACTTGTGTAAGTTTCCTCTTTTGCATGGTTCTAGCTTGTGTAAGAGCCCAAGTTAAGTTACAATCACGTGCCATATGACCAATGTTATGACACCTGAAGCATTTTACATTGTTCATGAATAAGAATTCATGATTTCTTCCTGCAAAATTGTTCCTTGGACATTGTTGGGAACCATAATATCTGTGTTTATGATATGGTTGGGGACCATAACATCTATCTTTATGATATGCTTTACAATCTTTTTCCATGTGACCAAAGTTTGTACAAGAATAATAATATCCAACAAATAAACTTTGGTACTTGGGAGATGGAGATTTCCTTGATGTACTTCTGAAGTATTTTTGTCTTGAGATCCTTTGATGATAACCATTGCTTCTAGCATCCTTGACATTATCTACATTTCTTCTTGGAGCAGGATTTCTTCCATTGTTGCCTTGATTTTTCTCCTTGCCTTTGCTGGAACTGGGAGCATCACAATTTCTTTTTGGATTCTTCACATCCCTTTTGTTTGAAGCATTATCATTCTTGTTTGAGGATTCACATACATACCCGAGACCTGATTTATCAAATGGACATCTTTGATGGCTGAGCATGTCATCCAAGGCTTGAGAGCCCTTCAAGGTTTTGTCCATCTCTTCAACCTTTTTCCTGAGGGAGACAATCTCTTCTTCCAATTTTTTGCAATCATTATTTTTCTTAGCAAGTTGTTTCTCAGTTTCTTCCTTGATATGAGTAGCTTCATTTGTTTATATTTTAAGGGAAATGATATTTGACTTCATTTTGAAGATTTATTCATTTTCCTTTGCTAGACTGCTCTCAATCTCTTCCTTGATCCTTGTAGCTTTACATGTTTCGGCCTTGAGAAGTTTGATGTTAGATTTTAATTTGAAAATTTCTTCATCCTTTGCTTTTAGTTGACATATCATGGTGTTTCTCTCCTTTTCTTCTTCATCGACTTGTTCTTCTATGATTGCTAATGCTTCCATTGTCTTCTCAGCGCCTTGTGCTAACTTTCTTGCTTCTTGTAGTTGACTTGACAAGGTATCTTCTTGTTTCTTTGCTTTATCCAATTGATTTGTCATGGATATGACTTCTTCATGATGCTTTCTTTTGTTTTGATGAAATTCCTTCTTAAGCTTGGCAAACTCTTCATCCCTTTCTTGTACTTGAAGCTGGACAATGTCAACTTTCTTCTTTGTTTGGTCTTGGTCACCAGCTAGTGCTTTCTTCTTAAGTTCCTTGTTTTCCTTTTTCAAATTGATAATCTCTTCAATGGAAGTTGTAAGTTGAGCAAGGAGATCTTTTATAAAATCTTTTTCATTCTCTTCATCTTCTAGATCTTCTTTAGCCTTGATGTCATCATTCTCATTTTCAGCTTCTATAATGGGTTTTGTATTTTCTTCTTGATTTCCATCATTTTCTTGACTAATGGTCATGGTCAATGCTCCTTTTGAGTGAAGGTCATGAAGTTTGTCCCATATACTCTTTGCTGATGAACATTTTCCTAAATTGTTCTTTATAGAATTAGGTAGCCCATTCAAGATTGCCTTCATTGCTTTTTCATTGTACTCGGATTCTCCATCCATCATGCTATCAACAATTACTAATTTCCAGATTTCAATGCCTTGAGTCTTTAAGAAATGACTCATTCTTGCTTCCCATATATTAAAGTTTCCATTGAACCATGGAGCCTCCTCAAATTGATTGTCTTCTATTTTAGTGGTAGAGGGAGACACATCCTTAGGAGTATTGGAGACTTTCTTCCTTGACTTCGCCATTTGTGTTCTAAAGATCAACCTTCAAGCCGTTAGGCTTTGAATGAAGGTACTGGCTCTGATACCAATTGTTGGAAACACTGGGGGGGGGGGTGAATCAATATTTCTTTTCCAATTGTTATTTTTTCCAGTCAAAACATTTATATTCAGAACACAAGATGAACAACAAGAATAAATGCTTTTATTAATATAATATTTGCAATAAAATAGATGTAATACATATATGGTTCCAATCTTTGGCCAAGCACCAACTTGGACTTTTGTGAGGCTCCAACCTCCAGAGCACCAACTCTGTTTTGTCAAGGCACCAACCTTGGACTTAGGAGCACCAACTCCCAGGACACCAATCCTTCCAGTTCTGAGGCACCAACCTCAAGGGCTCGAACCCTCTGCTGTCAAGGCACCAACCTTGGATATAGGAGCACCAACTCTAAGGACACCAATCCTTCCAACTTCTGAGGCACCAACCCCAAGGGCTCCAACCCTCTGCCAGTTTACAACTTCGCTGTAGTCTCCATGCTACAACATCAATGGCAACCAGTCTTCATATGAAGGAGTCTTTACAACTCTTCATATTGTCCACAAAGAGTCTGAAAAAAGTTATCTCATGATGATATCAAATAGTCATCATGATCTCCAATAATGTCTCCACACAACATCAATGTGTATAGAATTAACTACACTACGCTCTGCACAAGAATCAACTCTCAGTTTCAGGCCTTTGTTCTCACTATCGCTGTAAATGCTTCAGGAGTGACTGCTTCTCACTGTTCTAGCTATCTCTTACTTCCCAGAAAACAAATTCACATACGCTTCAATGCTGATGTTGGTTATTGTTCCCTTCAAGCTATGTTAGATTAAACTTTATTTATCCATTCACATAATTGTTCTTCAAGTTGCATTATGTACCTGATTAACCCAACACTGGTTTGAGCTTTTCAAAAGGTGAATCCAATCAATAGAGTTGCTCGTCTTTCGGCTCAGTAGCAGCTCCTCTGGTCGGCCTTCCAAAATGCATACCATGCAACACAGAAAAAACAATGCGGCCTCCTCCTCGGCAGTCCCGCAACGAAATAAAAAAAAACCACGACAACCTTTTCAATGCAGTCTTCCTCCTACAACGGTCAGTGCGCTTGAAGAATGGATCACTCGCATCGTTCTTGAAATAAAAAATCGCGTAAGGCCAAAACTGAATCGGCGCGACTATCGCGCCAAATTTCGCTCTGATCTCCCTTCAAAACATGCCGGTCTCTCCACTCAGGGTTACAGGCCGTCCTCAGCCCTGTAGCTCTGATACCATGTCAAAAATACAAGAATCAAATTTATTAAGAAACCTGAGCAACTCACAGGTGTGGAACACCACCTGTAAGATTGCCTCTGCAGAACATGCTCTGCCTTACAATTCATTACATGAGAAATATATACATGAAACACACATTTAGGGAAGTTAAAACAACACCCTAGAAAACAAGAACAAACTCCTAATCTAAGGTTCAGTTTGAACCGTCACTCCATTAGACATTTCTTCATTAATCTCAACATAATGAAAGTGCGTTGGTATAATGAAAGTACGTCTTATGAGTGGTGGGTTATGCTACATGGTGTATCATGGTATTCTTTGAATTTTTTATGGCCTATGGTCACTATTCATAATGTGCATATAATTTGAATGGAGTGAATGTATTATTTAAAGTTAATACGTGATGTATTATATAAGAGTGAATATGGCAGATACAATTTGAGTTCAATTTTTGAAGGAAGCCTACAGTTGTATGTAGTATGAGATGTGCCATTCACTCATTTTTTTGCAGGGTAATGAAATTGCATATTATCTGGTGTTGTATTTATTTATATACATATTAAAGAGTGAGTTTTGTTTTCGAAAGCGTAGAGTTTCTGGGAATGCATTCACTCATCTCCATTGTGGGAGTAGTTCTCTCTAGCAAAGAAAACTATCATAAGTTGTTCAGGAAGATAAAACACACCTTGATTTTCAATGGCTTGTGGAAAGGGCTTTGTGAAAGAAAAGCATACAATGCATAAGAAAATCCCACTTCAGACAAGGAGCTTTCCATTTGGGGAAAAAAGAGTAGCAAGGCTTATGCCTTGATTGCACCATTCGTAAATGAAGAGGAAAGTCACCACATTTCTCTATTTTGAAATGCCTTTGAAGCCTTAAATAAGTTTAAGGAATTGTATGACTCGCACTTTGAACTTGAAGTTGTTCAATTAATGATCAAGTTCAAAATTGATTTGGAAAAAGATGACCCTCTTTCCTTAGTATCAGAAGTAAGATCCGTTATTCATGACATAAAAGCCACTGGTGTTGAAATAAATATTCCTCTCATAGATTATGTCAAGGCATTATATCCCACGTATTCACATTATCTTGAGTCATTGCAAGAAAGTGGTAAATTTAAGGAGATTACCTTTGACTCCCTTGAGAATAAGTTTGTTGAGAGAGAGAAGGCTTTTGGGAAGAAGATAGCTCCTCAGTGTATTGAAGAAGTTGTGAACCTTGCACAAAAAGAGAAGAATCATGCACAAGATTATTCTAGAGGAAGAGGTGGTCTAAGAGGAAGAGGAAGGAAGAATCTTAGAGGCAGCGGGGTAGACATTTCCAAGGAGAAAGGTATGATATTCATTGCGTATGATGCAATATAGATGGACATGATTCCTACACATGTAAGTTTCCTTGGGAAAGAATCGATTAGGAAAGAAATGAAGGAAAAGGTAAAACACCTGACAAAAGGAACGATAAAGCACCTGAATCTTCTCATTATGCTGTGGCACATTGGAGTAATTGAAGACTTATTAAATGCTTTACTTGCTTCATTGAAATATGCTTGGTTGCTTGATTCAAGAGAAACTTTCCACATGACTTCCAAGAGAGATTTCTTTGAAGAATTCACTGAAAATGTTGATGGAGTAGTATACTTTGCAGACAAGTCAAAACTCAAGCCATCAAGGCTTGGCACCATCAAGCTCAAACTGCCTAGTCTTCCAGACTTTCTTCTACATGATCTTCTATACCTCCCGAAGTTGAGGAGAAACCTTTTATCCTTGGTCCACATCTGCTAGTAATGACACGACAATTCACATATTTGATGGAAAATTTGAGGTCAGAAAAGCACCAGATCACTCAATTTTCATGACTAGGATAAAGGAAGAAAGACTTTGAAGTTGCAAGGAACCTATTCTCATGCACAAAACTTTTCATTAAGTTTTCGCAATGATGAAGGTACATTTCCATCAATTATTTTCTGGTATACTAGATTCAGACACTTGAATTATGACAACCTCAATTTGTTGAAGAAAAATGGTGTTCCTGGTTTGCCTAAAATTCATAGGAAACTTAAGAAATGTGATGCTTGTATCTTAGAAAAGTACAACAAATAGTCTTTTCATGATTCTCATTCCAGATCACATAGCAAAAATGAACTCATTCATTCTGATCTATGTGACCCAATTCCTATCCCTTCTGCAAATGGTAATAAATATATGATGACATTTATTGATGACTACATGAGAATGTGTTGTGTTTATTTATTGAAGAAAAAATATGAAGCCTTTGAAACAATCAAGAAATTTCATGCATGGATTGAAAATGATGCACAATGGTTCTATTTGGACAGATAATGGAAAATAATACACTTCAAATGAATTTCAAAACTATCTTCGCCAACATGGCATCAAACATTAAAGAATTGTGCCCTATAATCCTCAATAGAATGGAGTAGCTGAAAGAATGAACAACACAATCATAAATATGGTACATTCCATGATGTTTTTCAATAATGTTAAGATGATTTTTTTGGATGATGCAGTTCTATGAGCTGTGTATATAAAGAATATGTGTCCATCTAATGTTATAAAAAAATAATACTCCCTATGAAATGCGGTATGGCAACATTCCTTCAGTGAGGCATCTCAGAGTTTTTGGTTCCACCTGTTATGCCGTGATACCTAAGAAACAAAGAAATAAACTTGGGGCAAGGAGTTGCAAATGTATCTTCTTGGGCTACTCAAATACTTCCAAATCATATCGTCTCTATGATGAAGTGACTAAAAAGTTTATAATATCTAGAGATGTGATCTTCTTGAATCTTCGAAGACTGACAATGTTGTTGAGCTACAACTTGATTGCTTGGATAAATTCTTACATGCAAATTATTTTCAAGAGTTTGATAATGATATTCCACATCCTGAAGGGGGGATCCCTATATTGGATCAATCTATGGAATGTTCTTCTTAAGCACTATCTCTCCCACATGAAGATCCAACCACTGATGACACTTTGAGTGATGTGTTTGACAGAATTGAGAGACTAAATCTTGATTCAAGCCCATCTCAATCAACTGAGCATCCTGGGCCATCTTAAGAAGGTGCTCCAAAATGACTCACAAAGACACTCAAAAGTGTTTGTCCAGATGAGGTTGGAAAGACAGGAACAAGAAGCTCAACTAGAGAGAATGGAGGTGATATAGAAAATCTTGATTCACATGTTGATATGGATGTTTATTATGATTGTGAATTGAATTTATTAGCAGATTTCAAACCAAATTCCTTCAAATAATATGCTTCTCATGATGAATGGAAAGAAGCAATACATAAATAATATGATTCTTTGATAAAGAATGGCACCTGGAAGCTGGTTGATCCTCCATTGGCAACCAAACCATTTGGATGGAAGTGGATCTTCAAGAACAAGTATAAAATAGATACCTCACTTGACAAGCATAAAGATAGGCTTGTGGCAAAAGGTTTTTCACAAAAGGAAGGGCTCAACTATGAGGAGAATTTCTCCCCCCAAAAAAATGGGCTACCATCCAGACACTCTTTTCCTTGGCAGCTCAAAACGGTTGGAAGTTCCATAAAATGGATGTAAAAACTAGTTTCTTGAATGGATATTTGAAAGAGAATGTTTTTATATCTCAACCAGAAGGATTTATTGTGAAGGGTTAGGAAAACAAAGTATGAAATCTTGTAAAATCCTTGCACAACCTCAAGCAAGCATCGTGAGCCTGGTATGAGAAGTTAACTTGATACAAATTTTTTTGTCAAGAAATTTGGAAAAATAGTTGTATATCTTGTGGTGTATGTAGATGATCTTCTAATGATAGGGAACAATTAGAGCTACATTGCATCCACAAAGAAAGAAATGAGTAAAGGTTTTTGAAATGACATATTTGGGCTATGTTCACTAGTATCTTGGTATTGAAGTAACTCAACATTTGAAGTTTATATTCCTCTCTCAAAAGAAGTACATTAGAGATATGTTGAACATATTTGTCATGGCTAAGTGCAGTCCTTTGAATAATCCAATGGAACAGAACTTAAATCTCACATCCACTAAAGGAAAATAACCTGAGGATGCAACGAAGTATAGACAGTTTTGAGGAAGTATCAACTAACTGACTACTACCAAACGATACATTTCATATGTTGTTGGAATTCTATCCAATATTATGCAAGAGCCTTATGAGAGTCATTGGTTTGCTGTAAAAAGAGTTATACACTACTTGAAGGGAACTCAATACTCTGGACTCAAGTATACACAGGTGGACGAATTCATCTTGATTGTGTACTCTAATTCATATTTCGATGAAGATAAAGAAACTGGAGTATCTACTTCAAGTTATTTTATGAGTCTTGGATCAGGAGCTATCTCCTGGAGGTCACACAAACAATCAATTCCAACATAATACACAACTGAGGCAAAATATGTGGAACCATCTGAGGCAACAAAGGAAATTATGTGGCTCAGGGAAATTCTGGAAGATTTGTAGGAGAAACAAGTGCATTCAACTCCTATTTTGATTGACAAAATTTCTACAATAAATTTGGCCAAGAAACCAAAGCTCCATGATCGAATGAAGTACATCAATAAAAAATACCATCTAATTTTACATCACGTTGAGGCCAAAATATTCCACCTATGACATTGTTCCACAAATTAGCATATTGCAAACATCTTCACCAAAGCGATTGGAAGGGAAAAGTTTGAATGATTTAGAATGATGCTTGGACTCACCAACATCCCTTCATATTAAGGGGGGGGGGGGAACGCTGGCACTTAAACTTTGCGATTAGGTAAACTGATGTAAATATTGTAAATAATAAAAACAAAAGGGAGTTGGAAGAAAAAGAGACATTGGTGGATGAAACCCAATAGTTTCCCTCTCCACGTATATAGTCATATGCTATTTTAATGAAAATGCAACAAGTTATTCACGAAGTTACTTATGGCCTGAATATATATATATATATATATATATATATATATATATATATATATATTCTCTATTTCCAATGTAAATTGATATGGCACGAATTACTTTCTAAAGAGTTTAATTTAAATTTTATTATCAGACCCACACCCTGCATGGATTATTTAACCACTCTATGGAGGAGTATGGATATAATTTTTTTTATTAGTTTTGGACTTCTAGAATTTTGAGCAACTACCTAATTTATTCCAGGAACCTATTTTTTTCTTGACTTGCGTTCCTTGGTGTACGCTTGGAAGATTTCCAATAGGGAAAATTTTAAGAACCACCCTAAATTTATATGTATAATAAATGGGCTAATCCCCATGATACATAGGAAAAATGGGAGGCGATTTTATTAATAATATAATATGTATATATATATATTTTTGGAAAATCTCTCACCAGATTATATTATCTTGTACAGTGATGGAGAATCTTTCACTGAATTATAAAATATTGTAAGATCTTGGCAAATCTTTTATTGAATAATAAAACATTGTGAAGTCTTGCAAATGTTTTGTTAAAGTATGAAACCATATATGATAATAAGAAAACATATTCATTAAACTGTAATATACTAACATACATGTTTGGAACAAGAAACATAATTTTATCTTCCTACAAACAATGTTCCAAGTTTCAGTGGTTGTGTTTGTCAAGGTTCTTACAATACACTCTTTCATATCCTTCTATTAGTTTTGATAATATTCCACAACAAAGTTCTTGTAGGTGTTGATATTGACAATGAGTTCTGTCAAGGTAGGAGAGATTAATCTTTTTTCTACAACTTTTGTCAAGCTACAACTTTTTTAAAGTTATCAAATTTCATTCTTATTCCATAGACTCCAACTGTGAGATAAAAAAAAAAACACATCAAGTTTGTTTACCCCAACACGCCAACAAGTAGCAAGCCCCAACTATATTATATAAGAAAGTATTAGGTATCCCAAGGGCTTGAAGGGGATCTAATTGAAAGAAGTGACCATTGTGAGAATCCTTCCAATCAATATATGAATATATAAATGTAGATTTATTATTATTTTAATTGGAAATCTTCAATTAAATAATAAAATTTAATTACGTCTTTCCCAATCTAAATTGCTTATTAGCATAATTCACTACCCTCATAGCTCTCACATTTTTTAACAGCGTTGTAACATGTAGATTAATTTCCTTTTTGGTGAACAATCTCCACCTTTTAGGAAAATATGGTGTAGTGGCTCCAACCCCTACAGATCATTAGGACAAACTAAGAATAGCACAAAAGCTGAAAGGTTGTACAAACCAACTTAATTTTCAAACAACTAATCCAACATCAGTACTTAAACTTTTTCATGAAGATATCATATTAAGAATGTTTAAAAAATGGTGAGAAATCTTTGCGAGGGTGATGCGGAAAGAGTGATAAGGTTTCATTGTTTTGAATTTTTTTTGTTAAATCAGAAAAAGTTAAAAACCAATATTAATGGAGATATTGGTATTTTTTACTAAATTTTGTGAAGTGACTAAATGTAGCTTTAACCATTCACCTTAAGATGTTTTTACAATATAATTTCCTAATTCTATTTAATATTTCATTATCATAAAAACCAACCTATATCCATCTTAACTCCACATCTACCACTCTTAGGGGGATGAAATCTATTTATCGCTCTGACCACTTGGTAGACCCAGAATTAAGATGGATGATAGAATTTCCCCTTTAAATAGTCTATGCTCACATGAATACCATGGTATTACGATGGGTCAATACCATGAGTTATCATAAACCTGGAGCTTAAAAATTACTATTAGTAATTTATAAAAATTAATAATTGATTTTTATTTTATTTATTGCTTTAACCAAGTTAAAATGTTTAACATACATAAAATTACAACATCCATTTTTACTCTTGATCCACCAAGCCCCGAGAGGGATCAAATATTTTTTCACTCTATGCTATTTGCATATCACGATATTTGATACCTCTCAAATATTTTTTCACTCTATGCTAGTTTGCATATCACGATATTTGATACCTCTCGGGGGTTAGTAGATCCAGAGTAAAGATGGATCTATGTTGGTTTAATTCCCCCATTTAAATAGGCTACATTCCATGTGAATACAATGGGTCAATACCATGTGCCACTTTTATTTTTATTAATGCTAGTATTAGGGTTAATAATGTTTTTTTATGGTATTAATAATAATCTAGCCCATGGTATTTGGCCCATAGTATTTTGCCCATAGGTTTCGCCTAAATATAAGACATTTTTTGAGTGTTCGTAAATATAAGGTGACTTATGGAGTAAATATAAAAAAATGTTTTATTTGTTTATCATACCTCTCGTTTATTTATATTTTTATTAATTTACCATACCTCTTTTACAAATATGGTATTTGGCCCCTAGGATTCACTTAAATAAAACCTCTTTTTTGAGCCTTCGTAAATAGAAAGAAGATTATGGACTAAATATAAAAAGAGGTTTTATTTATTTACCATACGTCTAGTTTATTTATATTTTTATTTATTTACCATATCTTTTGAGTAAGTATAAAAAGAGATTTTATTTATTTACCATACCTCCACTTTATTTATATTTTTATTTGTTTACACCCTTGCATGTATATAAGGTGACTTATGGAGTAAATATAAAAAATGTTTTATTCATTTACCATACCTCTCATTTATTTATAATTTTATTAATTTACCATACCTTGTTTATAAATATGGTATTTGATCCATAGGATTCACTTAAATAAATCCTATTCTTGAAAATTAGAGCAAATGGAAGGTTGTAACTCCTAATTTCAAGGACTAAATTTACCTTTTTTACCCTCTCCCTTAAAATAAGGTGGGCTATTTGAGGCGATCTGTAAAAATGTACTATGATACGCAATATTCGCCCACTAAAAATTTAAAATCCCTTAATTTTGCCAAATGGCGAACATTCACCCCTAAAATTTTCCATGATTACAAAAAGCGCTACAAATGACCCTTTTAAGTAAAATCTTTAAAGAATATTTGCAATTCCTTTTGCATAATTTTTCTTCTCACTTGGAATATCTATATTATTTAAGTTCTTTCCATGGATTTCATGGCAGGCACAATTTTCTGGGGAATATTTCTTATTCGACTAAAGATAATTTCAAAGTTTACGATGACTTCAAGAATTAAAACGAGTTTCTACTTTTTAGATCATAGCTCCTTATTTTACCTACAACATTTGTTCACCAACAAATTCTATGATCTTTCTTATCATTTCGACCTTTCCAGGATTTGAATAGTTGTGTAGAATAAGATACTTAAATCTAGTAATGGTTTCTTGGTTTATTATTTCTTAATTATTTGTATTGACTTTTTTTATTCATTTTCCTTAACAAATATTGACTCCATAGAGTCACTGTAATTCCTGGTGGAAGTAGTTTCATTTGTAATGTTTTTAACTGTAATACTTTCAACGAGATGAAGTTACTTGTTTACAAAGTTAAAATGGTTAATCCTTATTTTGTAATAGAGTACGAAGTCTTTAATACTTCCTTGAACCAAATTTTAATAAGGAATACTAGAATTCCTGTCTATTCTCTCAATGGAAATTCAAACCCTTGACAAATCCTTATATTCACTACTTCTCCAGTTACTATTTTAATATAATGAATTATAGACATGTACTTATTATATATTGAACTAAACATATAAGCTAAATTGACAATTAAAAGAAGTAATAAATTAGTTTCTTGGAACACAAAGTCTATTCCATATTTTCTTATTTGAAGAGGAAATTTGTGTTTTTATGTAGCCATTTTAATTCATGGTTCCTTACGGAGATTATATGACTTTAGATGCCTAATTGGGATGTTTACCTGAATTTATTTTAAATTCCTTTCAATCTATAGTATGGTTACAAATTTGCAGGTACTTTTGCAACATTATTGTAGTGTAACCCTAGAGTGTTATTTAAATAAGCATATTTAACTTATTTGTCATGACTTCCAATAATATATTTAAATCTTTAGATACTTGTTGTAGGATATTTTTTCTCATCTAATAAATCATCCTCTGAACTGGATCATTCGTATCTTATTCTCCCTTTACATCATCATTGCATAAAGCCCTATGCATGACTCTCTCACTCCCTAGAGTTTATGCCCTAAAATGCATAATTTGAGCCAGTTTTAGGATCAACGCTCCCTGGCCTCTTGCTAGATTACGTTCACCTACAGTTTGCTCCACTGTGGCCTACGTTGATCACCTACACGTTGCTCCCCTTTACACCTGCGATGGTTCTATAAATTCAAGAAAAAGAGACAGAATCCTAAAGCCTCCATTTCTAGAAGCTTATAGGATCTGTTGTAACCATTTACCTCAGATAAAACTTTCAAATCCTATCCTTTCCTACCTTGTAGTTTCCCTCTGTTATCCTTAGATCTCATCCTCCCATCAAGAGTGGATCTCAATCTGAAGGTTGGTAAAAGGATAAGAACTCCCAACTTACCTCACTCCTCTATATATTTGTAGCCATCCGTATGTAAGGGGTTGAGTTTTTGAGAGTGATTCTACCCTTATGTTGTTGTTGTGAGAGTTACCCTTTTGTGCATTTGGGGTGATTGGAGGGAACTTTGTGACAAAGGAAGGACAAGTCAACAAATTGGAGGAGCTATTCTACAAGATCAACACCTATTTATGCTTGTAACTCACTCCATTTATATAAATACAAAGAGTTCTTTGTTTTCCTATATGTAATGTTTTTATTTCATGTATTTCAATACCATGTTGATCTATTGAATAAAGTAGATAGATGATGGTACATAGATCTCGTAGTTTCTTGGCTTGTGTTGTCTGGTTGTGCAAGTTCTAATTTTGGCAGCTGGAGCCAGGATTGGAGCATTCAATCCAAAGAAGAAGAAAAACATAAGAGAAATTCCAAGTAGGTTTCATCCCCTCATCTACTTACTTTAAGGAAAACATTGAGTCCTTTGTCTTTCTGTTGTTCTAGGTTAGCCACTAGACCTAGGGAAGATATTTTTATTCACAGTCGTAAATCCTGCATTACAAATTGACAACCATAATGGGGAAATATTTCTATCCGCAGTCATAAATCCCACATAACAAATTGGCGAGCATTGGGATTATTGCCCATGACTGGAACTGATATGGCTTCCTAACCTATGTCTACCACTATGGTTGAGACACCAAATGTCGCTTCCACATCTATGTTTTCGACGTCACCAAAGGCAAATATGTATGGTGGCTCGTTTGTCCCACCAGGTTATCAGTCCTTATATGGTACCTTCTATAGTGCATCGTCCAGTTTATGGACATCCCACATGTCTTCCAATTCTGGAATTCCATCTGGCGCTACTCTTATGAGTGTTGCTTAGCCTGCTCCTTCTCCTCCTCCTACATTGACAATTGAACAGTAGGTTAGCCCTTATGTTAGTGGGAAAGGTCATCTTCAATAGACCAACTATCCTTATGTTGGGTACTGTTTAATGTTATCACCCCAAGAAACTCTCCTAGGTTGTATATTAGAGATGCTCAGGCACATTATAAACTCAACAAAATGTTGGATAAAAGGTGGATGAATGAAAGAGATGCTGCATATTCAAGCCAGATAACCACTTCTACTATTCTTGACCCCAGACATGGGTGAACCACCCCAAACTACAAGGCTTTAGACCACCAATTACTCACAGTTTTAAGAAAATGTGACAATGGAGAATACTGATCACACCAGCAGATGCACAGGACCCTGTGATGGCCAGCTGCAACCAGTTAAAAGGTATGTCAATCTATTTCTTAATGCACAGATAGGATGACAACTCTCTGGAATTAAAACAACAAAAATCTGCATACAAATTCAATGATATAGCTAAATTATAACACAAAGGTGGGATGGCAGCTCCTCTAATGCTAAACATCAACAACATATGAATAAATGTATAACAGGCACAGCCTGGAACAAAGAAGAAAAAGTGGACAGTGAGCAATTAACAGCAAAAGAAGCTTGTATTCGCTAAAAATGAAGATAAGACGCTGCAGGTATCACAGTCGTTACAGTCTTATTGTGGCCAGCAACAACCCCCCTTCTTATTTAGCGTTATTCCTAATACTAAATAAGTGGGGACCCTTAGTCAAAAATTTAAAAAATTAATTAGTGCTTGTATTTCTTTTTTAATAAAACTTACCATCATAAACTTAGGAAAATACCCTTGAAAAATAAAAAAGCCTAAGTTTTATGATAAAGTAGAATTATTCCTTAGGAAATATCGCATCGCAAAAAGATAATAAATACCTCCTTGCAAGCCGAATTCTAAGATTGTGAGATCGTGATGTGAAACTACACATTAAGAAAACATTTATCGCATCGCATGCCTCAAAAATCACTTACGCTGAAAAAAACCTCAAACTACTAATATGCGATGGCGCATATTGCAAATCTCATTTCGCAAAAAACAGATTAACAAAAATTGTCATATGCCATGCTCCTGCGATATTGCGATTTTGCGACAGAGCGACAAAGCGACCTTGCAATATAGCGAGCAAGCGATAGAGTGATATTACGATGTTGCGATTATGCGATGTTGCGATCTGCGATATTGCGAAGCAAATCGCAAAATCGCTTCATCACAAATCTTTCGGGCTCGTCGTTCGAAAAAGTATTTTCCATAAACCGAGACCTGGTTATGCGCTTTAATGCTAATTAATAAGTTAGTTGCCAGTCATTAATGGAATATGGTTTGTGCTTATCGAAAAGCCATTTCACGTAAGGTGGTATATTTTATACGTCTTCGGCATTTAAGACTTTCCTATCACCTTTCCTTATCAATATTCTCACTTCACTTGTAAATTGTAGGAACAGAGAACAGAGAACGATACAAAGCAGTACACAGGATACCATGGGAAATAAAGGCAAAGCCCTGAGCTCTGAAGAGAAGGAAATGGCGCCCTTGTATACAGACACTACCTGTAACAGAGATGCTGGTATTTCTACTTGGGAAGGCATGTATAGTCTACTTGAGGAAGAGAATCACAGAGTAATGGAAGTTGAAGCTACTGTAGGCTCACATAGTTCTTCTGAGGCATCCATTATAGAGCTAGCTTGTTCGTTCTTACATAGGATAGCGGCGAGGCCCAAAATTATTCCATACACAGACATGGTTAAATGGATACTGGACAAACCTGACATAAAAAAATAGACAATTTAAAACTTAGGGTCAAGAGCTTACGGATTCGTTATTTTCACAAAATTTGATCTTTACATCCGCTAAAAGAAAACGCGCAAAAGGCGAAAAACGCACCAAGGAAGCCTGGATCAAGAAACGAAGGCAATTTTTGATGCGCGATTTCTAATCGCGCATCACTGGGCAAAACTTCTTGAAAGGGAAAACCTCTAATTGCCTAGTCACCTGTCAGCCCAAAAATTTGTAAGAAAGAAACGCTAGAGATAAAAAGTAAAACTTGCATCCTAAAACCAGTGATATTTGTCAGAAATATCTTCAAAATGGTATGTATTTAAGTACAACAATTACAAACAGGCTGGAGACAGAAGGCTCAAGAAAAGGCAGAATCAATCCAAAGGTTAACCAAGTTGAATTGGGATTATTACTGGGCATACTTGGTAAAACCACACAGCCAATGCATGACTCTCAAGTGTATCATCAATTCTGCCGAGAAGATGGCACCAGCTCTTGCCGATTCTGTTTTCACAGCACAGCTAAAATCAGAAGTCGGCCAGCCGAATCTTCTCAAACAAATGTTGAACGCGTGCGATTTCAAGGAGCAGATACAAAAATAATTAGTTAGTAGTTTTAATTTTAGATTCAGTTTTAGTTTTAATTTTGCTTTATTTTTGCCTGAAATGAGGACGGTCATTTAAACCACATCCTACATTTTTGTAATAAGTTTTTTTTTAGTTTTAGTTAGTAGTATTTAAACCCTCTCATGCATTTAGAGAAGGGTCCTAAAATTTATCAAAAACTTATCCCCAGAACATGCACTTTTGTACCCTCTGAGGAGGTTTTGATGAATGAATGGAACATGATTTATTGATATCTGCATTTAATATCTGCTACTGATGTTTCACTTTTGTACTCTTAGTGGATGTTGGATTAAGAAGAGATAAATTATTATCGCTTGAAGCTCATGAGTAGAACTAGTTATAAATGGTACTTCTATCTCTTAACTATTTCTGCCTTTGTGCTAAAAGTGATATTCATGTTCAACTGTTTATATATCGATGCGTGAATGTCTGAGCTATCATTTGGCACTTTTGTATGGTGATAGCTATTTATTTATGCTTAGTGTATGAGTAGCTTATTATGTGATATGCCTTTCACAATTGTTTCGTCTAACTTTTTATATGAAGTGGTTCATCTTTATTGAATTCTTTTCTCATAACAGTTGAATGATCTTTATTACCAATTGTTATCTGAAATCATTTTAGATCGCATAACAGAAGGATTACACCCCGGGTTAGTGTAGACTTAGATATTTCTGCTTATTAGAATACAATTTGCATGTTATTAGATTAGAGTTAGAATTAGAACATTTCACTTAGGAACTTTTAGAAGGGAAATATCAATTCTTCACACACACACACACACATAAATTGGGAAACTGGTCCCATATCCCCAGTCGGACCCATTATACCAAACGGAAAAGGAGCTGCTAACCAAGGTCCGGATCGGGTGGGTATCCCCCTTGTTGTAGACCTGATTTTCGAGGCTTCAACAAGTCTCCAGAAGTTGAACCTTACAACAAAATAACACTCATCAATCTCATTACATCTTGCTTTTTGGTATATATAGAGTTTGTTCACAAAAAACCTCTGCTAACCTATGCGTGGAGGGGTCATAACTGACCACCAACCGCATTTACAATTAGATATGGGTCTCTGATACAACTTCATTGTTTTAATGGAAAAATGTCCTTTTTGCTGCTCTGCTGTACTTCACAAATAGGTAAAAAGCCGTGTTTATCTGCTCAAGGTTGTCCTTCTTGTCCTTCGGAGGTACACTGTGTTGAATGCGGTAGCTGAGGGTTTTATGTGCAGAGTACTGCATTATATTTTCTTTCCTTCTTCGCGTGCATGGACAGATCAAACACACAGAAGATGCATGGCAAATGAACGAGGGCTGGGCGCGAATATCAACCGTTGGATGAAAAAATGGATGGCGGAGATCGGATCTAGGGGGCTATTGGGCGTAAACAAGAATGAATGAACGAGAGTCGTCGGATCGCAGGTGAGCAGATCCGACGGTGATCACAAGTGGAAGGAGCGCGGAGGATAATGGCCGGGGTATAAGCGGTTTCGTGGGCGGGCGGTATTCCCCGCACCGCCCATGGAGCAATGGTGGTTTTCGTACCGCGGGGCGCGATCGTGTTAAATTGTGCCATGTGGCCAGCAGGAAACCGCTTCCCCGCGGGCTAACAGTCGAGTGATTTATGGGAGCGGGGGCTGCGATAACCGTTAGATCTCCGCGAGATGATCGGACGACCAAGATTAAAAGCGCGCTTTGGACTGTTGTGATAGGTGAAAAGAACCCGCGGGTTTATGAATATGGTCATATGGGTTATAAGTGTTAAGACTTAAGTGCCTGGGGACTAAATGAAGAATGGGTTATACAGGGTTTTAACAGAATTTCAAAGGTAAAAACGGATGTGAAAGAGAGTGTTTATACGTAGAATAGAGAGGTCTTAGGAAAAATAAACAGAGAAGGCGGGGATCTGAGGTATGAAGAAACCAAAGGATCAGAAGGGGAATAACTGCTGCAAGCTCCCTTTTAGCGTAATACCACATTACAAAGTTGTCTATGACCCTCAACAGTTCAAGTTTGTAGCAGAGATAACACTGGCTCCTTCTGGGGATGAGATCCTCCCTGTGAGGTCTCAAGAACCTGCAGACCAATGCCTTCATACAAAACTCAGCTTTAAAAACATTGCCTAGTATCCATTGGGCATGAAGTCAATCATAGTCTTCACTAAAACCTGTAAAAGAAAATGCTTACAATAAACACAATTACTCAAAAATTGGCCAACTGATAGGCCCTCAAAATTGTTTCTCCTGCTCTTGGCCCCTTCATCATAGAGCTGTAAAACAAGATTTATTTGATCCTCTACCTCAAAGAGTTTAGGAGATTTGAGCTTAATAGGTAGAAATGGATCAACCTTCATCTCCCTTCTGTGTATTTTCCTCCTTGGACGTTCTTCATGGGAGCCTTTGTACACCTGCTGAATAACCATGTTTGCTGTGTACTTGTTTGTGTCTTTTGTAGTCTGCACAACTAATATGAAAGATGCACCATTGTATTCTTGTGCAGGGGACACAGAGACATTTTATGCTCCTTCATCTTTCTCAGAATAATTCACATCCAAAGAGGAATTCCAAGACTGCACATCCTTTTCCTCTGTCATCTGATAAGATGCCTTTTCAATCTGTGTGGAAGCCACCTGAGCAGGTTTCAGAATATCAAGACTAAGATGATCAGTTTCAGCCTTAATCATTGAATTTTTTTCTGCCTCAGTGTTCAAGGGGAAACTTTGAGGGATTTTTACTTGAGCAGACAGAGGGACAAAAGATGATGGGGAGCTTTATTCTCCCTTCTTGATTACTGGGCCAGGAATAATAGTAGGCTGGCTAATTTACAGATCTGCATAGCCATGTGAAGGTGAGATAACATCGAGCACAGATTCTTGGAGGATGAAGGTGCCTTCTATTGATTTCTGCTGCTGATAAGCTTGTTGTTCTACAGATACAACAAACTGACAAGTAGTGCCTCTTGATAATGCTTCTTCATAAGCAGCCCTTGTTAGGAAAGGAGCACCTTCCAAAACATGGACCTCCTCCTCATGCTGCACCTCTTCTGTGACTATATTCTGTAAAAGGGTCTTTACCCCTTTATCTTCATTTACATCTCTATTTCTTTGCAAAATCTGCAATTGCTCCTGTGCTCCTTTATATGGAATTGGAGCTGGAAGAGAAATGGAACAAGGAGCTCCTGCTTCCTTAAAATACTACTCAAATTTTAACTTGGAAACTTCAGAAGCCAAAAACTCAATCATCCTGGCTAATTCATCAATCTCAGGTTCTGAGGATGATGAAGACTCTCCTCCCTGTCTTCTGCTTTCAACATCTCCTTCAAGCCTCTCTGCAGCCAGAATGTTCGATTCAACTTCAAAAGCTGCATATTGCATATCAGCTAGAGAAGCACATCTCCTTTCTCTTAACAACAGACAGAATTGAGAATCGAAGGCATTAGAATAAATAATCATGGTAGAAGCAGGGGTGGGTCTTACTTCAGCTGACATTCTGCTGTACATAAGATTGAATCTGATGTTGAAATCAGACAACAGATCATCATCTTCTCTTTGCAAGTTCCTGAATTCAGTATGATAAAAGAGCAGATCTTTATTATCCCCCAGTACTTAAAAAATATATCATCTAAGGCCTCAATGTTTATAATAGACCTAGGGGGTAAATTTCTGAACCATTTTCTAGCCTCCCCATCTAGGCTTTGAACAAAAATCCTCATCCAGACATCCTCTTCATTGATATCCAGGTTATCAGCATAGCTGTAAAAGGACTCTAAATTCTCTTCAGCTGTTACTCCTTCTACACCAGTAAACTTTGGCATAAATTCTTGATAATCTCCTGCAGGCATGGCATTCAAAGGGGTAGGCAAGACTAATGGCCCATACCTAGCAGCAACTATTCGTTCTATCTTTGTGAGAGCTTGCTGGCCTGCCATGACTGAGGTAGGGTAAAAGGATACTGGTGGACTGAGTGGAATGAATCAATGAATGGAATAGCAGAAACAGAGGAATATGATGGACAACAAGGAATGTTTCTTTCAACTGAGGTCCGAAAGGGAAATGAATGACTAAGGAGCTAAAAATGAATCTCTGAAGGTATTTCTACGCTAGCAGAGATACATAAAAATTCCAAGGCTTACCTGATTCTGATGCTCCTTACTGCGATATTTTCTTTTGCTTAATGATCTTCTCAGGATCAGGCACTGGTTCAGCTGATGATTTCTAAGGATTTCTGCGAGCATGCCTCACCAACTGCGCCAGAACTGCAATGTGGAGTCGCCAAATGATGGTCTTCCTCCAATGGAGTCGCCAGATAAATGATTACAACCAAAAACTTTGTTCAAACCTTGTCTATCATCAAAGCTTGAAACTGTGTCGTTTTCCCAGGGAAGCTGAGCTTCAATCTCCTCTCCCCAGCAACGGCGCCAATTAATGTTATCACCCCAAGAAACTCTCCTAGGTTGTATATCAAAGATGCTCGGGAACATTAAAAACTCAACAAAATGTTGGATAAATGGTGGATGAATGAAAGAGATGCTGCATATTCAAGCCAGATAACCACTTCTACTGTGCTTGAACCCAGACATGGGTGAACACCCCCAGATACAAGGCTTTAGATCACCAATTACTCACAATTTTAAGAAAATGTGATAATGGAGAATACTGATCACACCAGCATATGCACAGGACCTTGTGATGGCCAGCTGCAACCAGTTAAAAGGTCTGTCAATCTATCTCTTAATGCACAGACAGGATGACAACTCTCTGGCATTAAAACAACAGAGACCTGCATACAAATTCAATGATACAGTTAAATTCTAACACAGAGGTGGGATGACAGCCCCTCTAATGCTAAACATCAACAACACATGAATAAATGTATAACAGGCACAACTTGGAACAAAGAAGAAAAAGTGGATAGTGAGAAATTAACAACAAAAGAAGCTTGTATTAACTGAAAATGAAGATCAGACGCTGCAGGTATCAAAGTAGTTACAGTCTCCAGAAGTTGAACTTTACAACAAAATAACACTCATCAATCTCATTACATCTTGCTTTTTGTTATATATTAAGTTTGTTCACAAAAAACCTCTGATAACCTATGTGTGGAGGGGTCATAACTGACCACCAACCACATTTACAATTAGATATGGGTCTCTGATACAACTTCATTGTTTTAATGGACAAAATGGCCTTTTTGTTGCTCTGCTGTACTTCACAAATAGGTAAAAAGCCGTGTTTATCTACTCAAGGTTGTCCTTCTTGTCCTTCGGAGGTACACTGTGTTGAATGCAGTAGCTTAGGGTTTTATGTGTAGAGTACCGCATTATAGTTTCTTTCCCTCTTCACGTGCATGGACAGATCAAACACACAGAAGATGCATGGCAAATGAACGAGGGCTGGGCGCGAATATCAACCGTTGGATGAAAAAATGGACGACGGAGATCGGATCTAGGGGGATATCGGGCATAAACAAGAATGGATGAATGAGAGTCGTCAGATTGCGGGCGGGCAGATCCGACGGTGATCGCAAGCGGAAGGATCGCGGAGGATAATGGCTGGGGGATAAGCGGTTTTGCGGGTGGGCGGTATTCCCCGCATCGCCCATGGAGCAACGGTGGTTTTCGTACCGCGGGGCGCGATCATGTTAAATTGTGCCACGTGGCCGGCAGGAAACCGCTTCCCCGTGGGCTAACAGTCGAGCGGTTTATGGGAGCGGGGCTGTGATAACCGTTAGATCTCCGTGGGATGATCGGACGACCAAGATTAAAAGCACGCTTTGGACTGATGTGACAGGTGAAAAGACCCCGCGGGTTTATGAATATGGTCATATGGGTTATAAGTGTTAAGACTTAAGCGCCCGGGGACTAAACGAAGAATGGGTTATATAGGGTTTTAACAGAATTTCAAAGGTAAAAACGGATGTGAAATAGAGCGTTTATACGTAGAACAGAGAGGTCTTAGGCAAAATAAACAGAGAAGGCGGGGCTCTGAGGTATGAAGAAACTAAAGGAGCAGAAGGGAAATAACTGTTGCAAGCTCCCTTTTAGCGTAATACCACATGACAAAGCTGTCTATGACCCTCAACAGTTCAAGTTTGTAGCAGAGCTAACAGGTACCCTCCACATGCAAGGCAATTACCTCCATCATCCCCTTCCCCTTTGGTAGGGGGGAGCCTGTTGTTGGTATACCTAAAATTGGTAACCATCCTTATTACAGTCCTCCTTATCCTAGGATCGCTGCTTGTGTTTGGTAGCCTACTTTACCCATTCAACCTGGTTTGATGTTGGATTCATTGTTTATTTGCCAACCTGTGCCATCTTCATCCCAAGTTTCTATTCCTTAATTTGTACCTCAACAAGTTCAAATTCAAGTGACTCAACCTATACATGTTGCAATTGCATCTAAGCATGTTCCTTCAGTATCTGGAACCTCTCAGGTCCCACTTACTTAGCCTTTACAATTTCCTTTAAAATATCAATCGCTTGCACAAGGTATTCTTCAAATTCCAGTAGGATGGATTGTGTACGACATGGCACAACCTCAATCAAACCCTCTTTATCATGGGACAATGAAAACTCCCATCGGGCAAGAATATATGCCTTATTAGGGTATTCCTCAGGTGCCTTTTCAAGGCCAACAAAATCATGGTTACCCCAGGGCTGGTCAACAAGGTCACTTGTATTATGGCTATCAGAATCCTCCTTACTTTGGTACCCAAGTTCCTTATTACTATAACCCTCCTTATCCACGAATGCAAGTGCATGTTTCCCAGGCTATTCCTTCATATACAGTTCATCCTCTGTCGAACTTTAATTTGAAGTTGCCTGTTGTGGCGACTCTCGAGTTTCATTATTTGACTCGACTCACCAATGACTCCATCATTCATTTGCCTTGGCGGCTGATTATTCCTACCAAATTTCCTTCTGATATCCCTAAATTCAATGGAAATCTAGGAGAAGACCCGTCGATTCATGCCATGACGTATCATCTATGGTGTTCATCAAACTCCCTTAACAATGATTATATTCACCTTTTTCTTTTCCAAATAACGCTTACGGGCACCGCTACTAAATGGTATATTTCATTGCCTAAAGATTCATTCCATGATTTCAACTCCTTAGCCACAACATTCCTCACACACTTCTAGTTTCCCATCAGATACAAAATTGGAATGGAATTGTTAACTAACATCAACCGATATTATTCCGCTCACATTTCAAATCACATTCATGAGTGGAGGTGTCATCGCCGGTTGGTCAAACCTTATGTTCACGATCAATTACTGGCATAATGGTTTACCAAATATTTGTTGGCACCCATAATAGAAGATGTGGCCAAAGGTGGAGTCGTGACTGAAGAGAAAGTAATTGCTCGTATGCAATATTTGGATTTGATTTATACCTAATCTGAAACGCTCTATGATAATATACCAAACTCTCTGAGATATTCACATATTTTTCCTCTAAAAAATTTCATGTTGCTGATGGCATTATTGGTTCTACCAGCTTGTAGATGGTGAGTAAACCATCTGGTATTTCTTGACCCGTATCTTCTAAAAACCCTCCCATCCTCCTACATCTTCTGCTCTTGAGGTAAATGTTGTTTCGTCTAACAAAGGCAGGTCTCAACAATAACTGGAAGTAAGAAGAAAGGAAAAGGTAAGAAAAAGAAAGATCCCTCTCCATAGGATAAACAAACAAATCAGCCTTCTGATGAGAAATGAAAGCCTCGATATCCTTGCTTGATTTGTAGCGAGTAACACATTATGTGTGACTATCCTTGTTGTGCTGAAGTGAATCAATTTCTTAAGTCCTCCACTCCTCCCGCAGTGTTGATCGACCCGTTTCCTAATCAAGAGACTCATATGGTTGCTCAGGACCCATCTTCCTATAACACATTTTTGATGCTTTCCTCTTTAAAGTCAAGATCTGATGTTTTGGGAGCTACTCGGTACAAAGATTATGGTCATGTGAATCCATCAAATGGTCAGGATACTAATCAACTTGCCAGTTTGGCACCATAATCTTCAGATCCCACTCCACCGTCAATTCCTATTGAATTGATTATCAAACCTCCGAAGGGCATTATTCATAATTCATCTTTCAACCCTTGTGCAAGAGACACTCAAAATTATAATGCAGTTGAAGACTTGGCTCAGTCCCCATCGGCTATGTCGACTCTTAAGGTGTTGCAAAACTGCCCTACCCAAAAGAAGGCTTTACTTTCAGTTATCATATTTGTGGATCCATTGGATTCCAACCTTGTTGTTTTCTCTCATGAAAACTATACCCCTCAGATTCCATCTCAATTAGATTTTATAATCCAAGTCGTCATCCATGGTAAGAATATTCATCATTCTATCATCGATGAAGGAGCCTCAACTTGCATTATGTCCATGTCTTGCTAGAAGGCGATTCATTCTCCTTAACTGAGTCAGTCACCTACTACATTGAAAGCGTATGACAAGAGAACATACAAACCCTGTGGGATTTTTAACTCCCTGCATGTTGAATTAGGGGGGAAAACTGTGTCCACATAAGTTGAAGTTATTGTAGGACCTCTTTATTATAATATTCTATTGGGACGTACATGGGTTTATGCCATGGCTGCTATCATCTCGACTTACTTTCGTAAGATCGCCTTGCCTCATAAAGGTGGGCTTGTAGCCATATATGAACTCACGTTTTTTGCCTCTAATTCACATGTTATTGGAAGTGTCCCTCTTGTAGGGGAAACCCTACAGTCATATCAACTTGTCGGAGTTGGATTGTTGAAATATTCTTCACTCATGGGAACCTTTTCACTCCCTCCTCCTCTCCTTCTCGATAGCTCATCTTTGGTAGCCTATATCAACATGATATTGTCTTCTACTATATTGGCCGATCCATGGATTGTACGAAATGAAATTGACATCCAAATTTTTGGTGATCGAATGTCGCTAATCCCCATTGAGCTAGATTACAAAGCCATTTATTCAACTTGTGCGGTTTCTTTCTTTGATTCAATTAATTGGGTAGATATATCATTGGATTATGGTATGTCTTTGATCCTTTCTTGCATGTATTCCTTACCAATGAAAGCATCATGGACATCATGATTGTTAGATGATGCACCGTGGGACAAACATCACTATCATTCCTCCTTACCTGATTTCGTTGAGGATAGTCTTAGTGATGTATACTTGCCCAATTCCATCAAATTCTTTACAAATTATGTGTCTATTCATGAGGTCGATTCTGAAAGAACCTCTCGAATATTAAAGAGACGATACCTCTTGACATTTCCATTAACTTGCTAGGTGTTGTAGAAAATCTACACATTAGAGCATCTTGTTCTCCATCTGAGATTGAGACTTATCAAGCCCTTTTTTGTGAGGTCTGAGATGTGTCCATGGATTACACTTTTCATGGCATCAAACACATCATTCAACCATATTTGGATGATCTTCATTCTCACTTCAAACATCAGACTGATCACCCGATGCATCTTCGGTCTATTTTACTTCGTTGTAGACATTATAATATTTGACTTAACCCACACAAATGTATGTTTTGTTTTAGTTATGGTCGACATCTTGGTTTTATCATATCAAAACAAGGAATTCGTATCAATACATTGAAGCACATGTGATTGTTGATTTTCCCGCACCTTCTTCGCTCGTTCAACTTCAATGAATCCAAGGGAAAGATAACTTATTGCGAAGATTTGTCCCTAATTACGCTGATTTGACCAAAAGATTCACTCGCTTGCTCAAAAAATGGATTCCCTTCCATTGGGATGACGCAACTCAGAAAGCGTTTGATGCCCTGAAAGATGTATTAGTTAGGGCATCTCTTCTATATCTCCCTGACTATCAGCGTGATTACTTCCTGTATATTGTTGCTACCATTTATACTATAGAAATGGTATTGGTCCAAGAATATGATCTAGGGGCTGAACATCCCATTTACTATCTGAGTTGAAATCTTAATGATACCAAACTCTGATATTCCCACGTAGAAGTTGGCCTTGGTGACCGTTCAAGTTGTCCAAAGGTTTCGACATTACATCTTTCTTTGGAAAACCATGGTCATTTTGGATTGTAACCCTATGACATACATTTTTTCACGTCAATTTCTAGGGGGCAAGTACTCAAAATGGATTGTCATTCTACAAGAATTTGACATGGATTTCATCAAATCCAAGTCAAATAAATCCCTAGTTTTTGCGGAACTAATGTGTGATCTTCCTTCCCCTGATTTGGAATCTACATTTGAATATTCTATCCCTGATGAGTCGTTGTTTCTAATATTGTCATCTGACCCGTGGTATGGATATCTCCTGATTTATCTCAAAACCCAGGCTTTCTAGTCTAATACCTCTCACTCGGAGCAGCAACATATTCGTTACCAAGCCCGGAATTACATCATTATCAGTGACACCCTTTATCGTCATGGTACTGATAAAATTTTACGAAGGGGCCACACACTTGAGGAGGCTGAGAAATTCCTCAATGAATGCCACTCGGGGGCATGTGGTAGACATTTATATGGTTATGCTACCACCCAATTTTTTTTACGTGTTGGTTAATTTAGGCCTACCATATTTCGTGACTATAATCTCGTTGTCCAAAAGTGCCATGCGTGCTAGATATCATAAGGCCCATGCTTCGCCCGCTCTGTTGCATCCTGTTCTTATTGTTGGTCCTTTTTCTAGATGGGGTATCAACTTCATGAAATGTAACCCTCACTCAACCGAGGGGGAATGGTTATATTATTGTTGCGGTTGATTGCTTTAATAAATGGGATGAGGTGATGCCTACATTTAACAACACTATCGAAAGGCTGCATACTTCCTTTTTAACCACATCATTGTATGGTTTCTTATTCCACAAGAAATAGTTACAGATCATAGAAAACATTTTTGGAATCATATGATGACCTAACTAACTACTAAGTTGGGACTTTCCCATGAAATTTCCACTCCCTCCTATCCTCAGGCTAAAGGACACGTTGAGGCCATCAACAAATTTCTTAAGACGATGCTTCAATGCATGCCAGGGGCCCAAAAATTGGGCTGGAATTTGCTTCTTTAAGCTATTTTTTGGGAATATCAAACCTTAGTCAAGACTGCTACTGGATTTACACCCTTTCAGTTTGTATATGGTATGGAAGCTATCCTCCTAATTCAGTGCAAAATTCCATCATTGAAACTAGCTATTGAACTTCTTCATGCCACTTCCGTAGAGGAAGATCATCTTTTACATCTAACTCATTTAGATGAAACCCAACGTGATCATTACGGGACTTTTGAGGTCTAAAATGGGCCTCCTAAGAAAAATGTACAACCAAAATAAAATTTATAAGAACCAATAGGATTCAAGATAATGATGTTAGCCATGGGGGATCATTCACCATTTTTGGAGTAAAAAAATAAAAATATTAAAAATAATAAAATAATAAAACTATTTTTTCAACTCATATTTTCAACTTATCTCCCTAAGGTTTTACTCAAATTTCAAGTGGGAGTACTCGTTGGATGCAAAATTTAATTCCTCATCCAAGGAGTACCCATCTTGTATACTTTGGATGGATATTGTTACACAAAAAATGAGAAATACATGAAAAAACGTGATTGCAATCACGTTTTTCATGTATTTCTATTTTTTCATATAGTAGGGTCCATCGAAAGTATGAAATATGGGTACTCCTTGGATGAAGAATCAAAATTTTCATCTAACAACCATTCCCACATGAAATTTTAGTAAACCCACAGGGAGATAATTTGAAAATATGAGTTGAAAAAATAGTTCTTTATTTTTTCCATCTAAAATTTGATTATGTAATATAATCTTATTTTATTTTTTCCACTATTATTTTATAATTTCCTGAGGAGGACCATTTTAGACCACAAAATTCCCCTAATGGATTTTATATCTAATGAACCTCATAAAATACGCATTATGGCGTAATATGACAAAAGTGTCAAGCCTCGTGTCTTCTTGGAGGGAGACCTTGTTCTTTTATATGACCAAGAGTCTGATAATTTAGGTTCAGGAAAGTTCCAACCAATGTGGTTAGGTCCATACATTGTCAAGTGAGTCCTTGCGAAAGGAGCCTATGAGTTTGTATATTTTGATGGAATTTCCTTGACGTAGCCTAGAAATGGGTTGTACCTCAAAATATACTATGCTTAATCTCAAGTGTTTTTTCACTGTGTACATACTATCTATAGGTGTGTTGAGTGTGTTTGTAGTGTGTATTTTCAGAGTTTCACAAAGGTTTTTGTTGATTCCATTTTATGTTTCATTTTCACATGTCAATATCTCTTAAAACTTTTATAGATTATGGTAATGGTGCCAGTCGTAGTACTCGAAATTTCTCTTCCGCAGCATGGGATATCTTTGCTCCAAATGGCAAGTTAGTGATTTTGCAAGGTATTTGTATTGGTTTCTCCACCAACAATATCGTTGAGTATGGTGTAGTGGTTGAGCTACTATCTGATGCTATTGCACATGGTATCCTTCATTTAGTTGTTAGACTTGACACACAAATCATAGTACTACAACTTTCTAGTGTCTATTCAGTTAGAAGTTCCACCATGTTACACATGGTTTTAAGAGTTTGTCTTCTACAAAGACATTTCGATTTCATATAATATAAATACATTTCTAGATGCCCTAGCTAATCATGTCTTAGATAAACATTTTCAACGAATGTAATTAATTTTCAATTCACATCATATCATATTGAAAATACAATAGAAACCCAAAAACATTGAAAATATATATTAAGTTTGGTTTTACAAAAACTTGTGCCCGAGACACATATGGCATACATTGCTCATATGAAAAACCAAATGTAAATATCTAAATAGACAAAATCAAAGGTGCTCATGAAAGAATGAAATTGCATGAGCCATATTACATAGTATTCGACCGATACGATTAGGCACTCCTATGGTTTATCGTTGAATTCACAATGAAATTTGGTCGACTATCTCATAAAGTTTGTGTGTCAACCCTTCCATATGATGCTCTACCTCTTATAGGACCTCTGCTACATCATGATCCCATAGCATATCTTGTCCTACCGCACTAGCTCGTGCTGGTCCTATTGCCTCCTCTTGTTGTCGTTCCTCTACACGGCGGAGATATGAAGCACCAATAGGTCGAACTGGTCCCACATTTGCATGAAACATCGATAGTTTAGTCTCAAAAACACCAAAAAACACAAAACAAAAATGTAAAACTAAAAAGCTCGAAATTTCCTACCTGAAGCACCCCATTCCTCACCCTCAGGAAGCATGAGCTCAAGGTCATCATAGAAATCCATTCATGCATAAAGATAGTCATTAATCATAATAAATTTTCTGTGTAGCCATCTGAGGAAGGCTGGTGAGAAGTTGATCACCAACAGCCTTGCATGTTGGGACATATGATCTATCCACCTCCTCATCTGTGGCACCCTCAGATCAATAGGCTTAAGTATGATTTGTTGAGGTTGAAGTAATGGAACTTGCTCTAGTGCAAAGGAAACTAAGATCATAGCATGTCCAAAGTTCTTTAGTTTTCCCTCTATTCTTTAGATAGTTGTTCTTTCATATTGACCAGGACTCCCTCGCTCCACTTGAAGAGTGTTGCCTCTAGACAGTCCAACCCATATTACATGTATGATTTTCTTGCTACATGTAATGTTGAGCTGCATGCCAATCTCAAATGTAACTGGGTGACATATTTTATATTGATATTTCCATCCTTTGTTGGCTGGCCTAGAGTTATATAATAGGTGGTGATATACTCTTTCACTTTCTCCCCACCACTTCTCCCACCTAGGAGAGATATGGGAGCACCCCTAATGGACAGAACTGTGAGAAAGTAGATATCTTCTACCTTTATCTCGAGCAGATGTTCCCCAAACCTAAATTATTGTGCCTGAACATCCCATGAATGAACAAGGTATTTCAACAACTCCATATATTGCCTCATACTAGGAAGCTAGAAGAATTTTAGTAATCCACAGTTTCTTATATCCTGGACGGTAGTAGGATCATTTTTTGCAATCAAATCTCATTCCTCGCGTTCTCCTTATCTCCATATGAAATCCATTTTATGTTGATAAACCCTTGAAACATCAACAAGAGATTCATTAGGATCCTTTTCATGGAAAAAACTTGAAAAATTTTGAGGAAAAATTGTTGAACAAACTTTGAATTTGCACCCAACGCACCCTAGAAGAGAAAACTAGAGCATTGCACCCCTACTTGCAGTGTATGACTGCTTAAGTGCAATACATTTTTCGACCATCTAGGCTTGCGTTGGTCCTAGGGAAAAATTTTGGAACCCCCAGGCTCTCAAAAACTCAGAAATTTTGCATGAAATCATAAAATGGAACCACAAAAAGAATTAGAAAGGTTTTAACTCCTACATGGAAGCGATGGTACTCAGAATGGTCCACTAGATTGGTCACAATTAGCTGCAGAATTTCGAGGGAAAAATTACTCATAACTCTCATTATAACTCTCACTTTATATGACAAGCTTTCTTCGTAAAGGCTCTGAGATCAATAGCATATGTCTTGCAGGTAATTTGTTGTAGTCACTAGGATATTTTCATAGTCATACCTACATCTCCTGAGGTTTTGCGAACTCATAAATTATGTGGTTGTCTACAAGTTGGGAAATACTTCCTCTGGTTCATAATGTTGGTTAGTTATGCATTAAATGCTTTGCGGAAGACTTGTGTGTTGCCAGATATTTTATGCCAGAACTTGCTGAATCCCTTTTTCATTTGGAATACTATGTATAAATGTTAAATCTTGCATCCGACATGCACGAGGGTTTGAGATGTTATAATGTTTTTGGTTTTTGAGTTTACAAGATTGTCTGCTCTCTAAAATACTATGTTTAACGAGATTTCTTGTAATACATAAATTCCGATGTAATTATGAATTTGAGGGTTTCGGGCCACTAAGCCGTTTTTTTGTGGAGAACTTAAGTTATGCTCTTCTCTACAGTTGGATATACATGATCCATCTTTTATTAAAAGAATGAATATGTAGTTTTATCTCTATTACTATCTTCTTAGGAAAGGTCGATAGATTTACTTATGTTTCCCTATATTATTGTAACAACTTTAACAATAGATGGATATTTTCTGTATGTTAGTCTGAGGTTTCTCCTTTTTGATTTATCTGTTCATAATTCTCGTTACAGTCTTTCTGAAAGGATTAGTCTTATAGTTAGTAGGAAAGAATTACGTGTTTAAAGGTCATTCCTTTCTCTATTATAGTTCAAAAATATTATTCTTACAGTTAGTCGGAAAGGATTATTTTTCCATTTTAAGAGGGAAATACGCTTCATATATTGCTTGTATAATTACTGTCTTTTATGCATTACTGTACATTTACTATTTTCTCCTTTAGTTACAAATTCATCTTTGGTTTCTATTCTAATATACTTTCAAGGAAAATTTAAATTATTTTGTCACTTTAAACGAATAATTTTTGATAAACCAATATCATGTCTTAAACGAAATTTATGTTACTTATATATTTAATTCTTGTAAGCATATAACTCCAATTTTGTCTGGAAAGTCTCTCCTCCCAACTGCGAGCCTAGCAATCACGTCTAGACTCTCCCCCGAGCAATTTCCAACTATAGTCGGGTATTTTGGGCCTCGGGACTCCTTGTCCAACCTCAAGTCCTGTACTTTTCAGGTTGTCACCCAACTCTAGGATTCCTCACTCGACTCTTTCCCTTCTATATCTCCCTTTCTAGGGCAGATGGTAACTGTTCCTTGATAATTATTTCTTTTAACTATTGCAAACAATTTTTATTTTTATTAACATATCTGAACTCCTAATTACCCATTAATTAGTAACCAATTGTATCCTGGCCTTGCAGCCTCAGTCATTACCATAAAGTAATAAATTAATGCAGTAAGACATAAAAATGAAGCTAGTAACTACAATAATTTTTTTATGTAGCCTAGGGTGTTACATCTCCCCCCCATATGTGGAACACCGTCCTTGGTGTTCTTCTGATTTAAGAAAATAACGTCGGATAAGCTTATAACATAAATCCTTCCTCTTCCTAGGTGGACTCATCCAGGCCAAAGTGCTTCCACTGCACTTTAACTTGGGTGATGGCTCGCTTCTGCAAGGTGGTTTCTCTCTGATCAAGAATACGAAGAGGTTGCCAAAAACTCTCCTTCTAGTTAGACTTGCACATACACAATTCACAGTCATAAATTCCTCAAAACAATTTATCTAAAAGTTATGTATTCTCCTTAACTGATTACCTGAATATTTTCCCAGCTAATTATATGTTGTGGATTGTACACATATTTTTTTAGAAAAAAAACATGGAAGACATTGTTAACTCGAATGTGGCTTGGTAACGCAAGCTTATAAGCTACCAGTCCAATTTGTTCCAAGACTTGAAAGGGTCCACAGTACCGTGGTGCTAACTTAGCACAACCCCTCCATTGTAAGGAAATTTTCCATGGATTTACTCTTAGATTTACGTGATCTCCTAGCTGAAATTCTCTGCATGTCCTCTTTTTATCTGCGTACATTTTCTGCCTATCTTGGGTAGCCCTTAAATTTTGTCAAATATTCTATGCAGTCTCTGCCATTTCTGCTAACATGTCAGGACCCAACGCTAGATTATTAACTAGACTATTCCAATCTATGGGCACAATGCACCTTCTCCCTTACAACAACTCAAAGGGGTTCATGCCCAATGATTCATGATGCCTGTTATTATACGCAAATTCCACTACGTGGAGATAGTCTTCCCACTTATGTGGTTGCTGCATCACAAACATGTGTAGCATGTCCTCCAACACTTGATTTACCAGTTCGGTTTGTCCGTTCATTTGAGGATGGTAAGCTGTACTAAATCTTAAAAAGATGGTTTTCCAGAATGTGGATGTAAATTTTACATCCCTATCAGAAATTGCCACCCTGGGTATTCCGTTCAGGCGAAAAACTTCCTTCATAAATATGTTTGTGATTTCCACAGTTTTGTATGTGGATTTCATAGGTATAAAGTGAGCAGTTTCACTCAATTTGTCCACTACCACCATAACTGAGTCATGTTGCTTCCTGGTGCAAGGTAAGTTAGTGATTAAGTCTAGAGATATGGTCTCCCACTTCCATTCCGAGATGGGTAATGGTTGCAACAAACCAGCGGGATGCTGATGTTCTGCCTTCACCAGTCGACATTCTAAACATTTGGATAAGTACTTAGTGACATCCTTCCTTAACCTAGACCAAAAATACCCTTTCTTGATGGCTGAAAACATCTTTTACTATCTTGGGTGGCCAGCACATGGTTTCCTGTGAAACTCATCCAATATCAATTATTTAACAGAGTTTTGCTTAGGAACATATATTCTGTTTTTGAAGGTAAGGATGTTGTTGGAATTTATTTCAAAATATGATATTTCCCCTTTTAACAAAGCTTCCTTTGTCTGCTTCCAAGGAAAAGTGTACTTTGGATCCTTGAGGGATGCTTCGTTTATGATTTCATGGATGTTTGAGTGTACTTGACTCATTTAGACCTCATAAATACAATGTACTTTGCTACTCAATGCATCGGCCACTCGATTTTGCTTCCCTTTAATATGTTTAATTTTGAAATCGAACTCACTTAAAAATTTTGTCCATCTGGCTTGTCGAGCATTTAAGTTAGACTAGTTGAAGAAGTTTGTAAGGCTGCTATGATTCGTTAATAGCAAAAATTTCTTCCCCAACAGGTAGTGTCGCCACATTTTAAGTGCATGCACTACCGCTGTTAATTCAAGGTCATAAGCAGAATATTGTTGTTCATACTCTTTCAATTTCCGTGATTTGTAAGCAATAACTTTTCCCTCTTGTGTTAACACCTCGCCAACACCTTCTTTACTCACATCCGTGCAAACCAAAAAAGAATTTTCTGGATCTGCTACCTTTAACATGGGTGCAGTGGTAAGTAGGTGTTTTAGTCTTTCAAAGATTTGCTAACATTTGACAGTCCATTGGAAAGTGCATCCCTTTTTCTGTAAAGAGGTCATTGGGAAAGCGATTTTTGAAAATCCTTCGATGAACCGACAGTAGTACCTAGCCAAACCC
The DNA here is from genome assembly GCA_031772625.1 of Pinus tabuliformis. Taxonomy (NCBI): domain Eukaryota; kingdom Viridiplantae; phylum Streptophyta; class Pinopsida; order Pinales; family Pinaceae; genus Pinus; species Pinus tabuliformis. Next base: position 44,073,785 of record CM062807.1, on the reverse strand, counting down.
AGGAATGACCTGATATCAACAACATTCTTTCGAGCAGTCCATAACATAATGGTTTTGATCTTTTCCGGGTCCACTGCTATTCCATTTGCCGATATAACATGACCCAAGTATTGAATCTGATATTTGAAAAAGTCACACTTGCTATATTTAGAATATAACTGATTTTCCCATAGAGTTTGCAACACTATTTTCAGATTCTCTTTATGCTCCTCCTGATTCTTGGAGTATATTAAAATGTCGTTCATGAAAATTAGTACGAATTTATCAAGATAGGGTTGGAAAATACCATGCATCAAACTCATAAAAGTAGCTAGGGCATTTGTGAGGCTAAATGGCAACACCACGAACTCGTAATGACCATAATGAGTTTGGAATGCAGTCTTGTAAATTTCCTCCTCCTTTATCCTTATTTGGTGGTAGCCGGACCTTAAATCGATTTTTCAAAATAATTTGGCTCCTTGCACCTGATCAAATAAATTATCAATACGTGGCAAGGGATATTTATTTTTGATGGTCAGTTTATTTAACTGATAATAATCGATGCATAATCTCAAGGTTCCATCTTTCTTCCGTACAAACAGTATGGGGGCTCCCCAAGGGGACACACTGGGGCGGATGTACTTTTTATCCAAAATCTCCTGAAGCTGCATTTTGAGTTCTGTTAACTCGGGTATGCTCATGCGATAAGGGACCCTAGATATAGGGGATGCACCCGGAATTAGTTTGATGGTGAAATCAATATCACGCTTGGGTGGTAATCCAGGAATTGACTAGGGAAATACATCAACAAATTCGTGAATGACAAGAATATTTTCCAAGTTGATCATTTTATTTTTGGTGTTTATAAATCCCACCTGAACAACATATATCTGACAGTCCTTCCTAATACATATTCCTAGTTGACTAGCAGTAATAGGACACAATTTGGTATTTGTTTTGATTCCTTGAAGTTCCTTCCTTTGTCGTGATTCAGTGATAAAACTAATGGTTTTCTGCTTGCAATCAACTAGGGACCAACATTTTTCCAACCAATCCATTCCGATTAAAATGTCGTATGAACCCAAAGGAAGTATATTAAGGTCAATGTGAATGGGTTTCCCTGAAATTGTTTTGGGACAATGTTCTGCTTTTTCAATTACCCTTCCTTTTTTCCCAGTGGCTAACTGAACTAAGCATGGTTTTGGAAACTTACTGCTGTGCAGTTGACACTTTTCTACTACCTTAGGACTAACATAACATAGGCTAGCACCAGGGTCAAACAAAATAGAGACAAGTTTCTTAGCAATCATACCTTCACATTCGATCATGGTGGGTTGGTATTCTGCTTGATGATCATCTAGAGTAGCATTAATTTTGGGCATGCTCCTTGCCACTTCTCCAACCATGGATGTTTCCTGCATATTTGACTGTTGTTTCGTCCTTTCCTTATGCAGACATTTTTTTGTAATAGTGGGGTTCTCCACATCCCCAGCACTGCAGTGACGGTTTTGACTGCTGGTCATTAACAGATTTACTAATTCCTTCTGATTGTCTATTTTCAGAATATGCAACTTTGGGCTGGTTCCTTGCTGGGAATTTACTGAGAGGTCTTTGCTCTATATTTCTGCCATTAGTAAATTTTGGTTGTCTATTTGGGATCAGGCTTCTTCCCTTCCTGTTCAACCCTCCTTTAGGTCCTTCATTTTTCTGTTTCATTTGTTGGTAGTAGATGCGGGCTTTCTGCACTACATCATCCATTGTTCTTGGGTAGTCAAACTCAAGTTTCTCCTTCATAAATTGGGTAGGCTACTAATGAAACATTGAATCTTGGCCTTTTATTCTTGCATATAAGGCACATAGTGCAGTAAGGAGGTGAATCACTTCACATATTTGTCCATGGTTAAGGTTCCCAATCTTAACTCGTGAATTTATTTTTCTTTTTCGTCATAATAACGTTCAGTTAGATGCTTATATTTGAAATTCTTTTGGAATTCGTTCCATGTAACCTATTCTTCATTAATTTTCCTCACCATTTTGATTTCTTCCCACCAAAGGGTAGCCTTACCCATTAACTGATAATCTACCAAACGTGCTTTCAGTTTATTGGTGTAATCATAAATTTGAAAATATTCGCTCATATCAATTAACCAAGCTTCCGCTTCCTCTTCAGATTCCCATTCAAAGAGTGATGGTTTAATCTTTTTAAATTCTCCTTGTAATTCAGATTTCTGCCTTTTTGTCTTGTGCTAGTCGGAAACATTGTCCGAGCGTCCCTCTTCGTCTTCCCCATGTTTTTTAGCAGACTTGGCATTTTCTTCTCCATGTTGAGCCATTGGGGTCTTCTCCTTGTCTTCAGCACTGGGGTTTGGATCTCGTTGGCTCTGTCAATTGGATAGACTTCTGAGAATTCTCTCCTGCTCTAGACGTAGTTGTTCATTGTCTGTTCTTAAATTTGTCATTTCAACATGCATCTGCTTAATGGTTTCAAGTAAAACAACATTAGCTTGACGATATTCCTCGCCCAACTGTATCCAAATATCAGGGTTAGCATTCACATAAGTTGTTTCTGGCGGGTTTGGTGGTCCTGGGATCCTCTGCATTATGACCCTTTTTTGTATTTATGCGGGTCTCTTTGTTCACATACATATTTACTTAGTTAAATTAAAGAAATCACATTCATTTCATATATATATAATTCCCAAAGAATCTCAGTGTACGAACCTGAGATCTGATACCATTTGTAACACCATTCAAACTATTACATGAAACATATGACATAAAAATTGCAAAATGTAAAACTGAGATTTATTAACATTTATTTACTACTATACCTAAGGTGGCAGAAGAGGACTTTAATGGCACATATACTAATTAAATGTTACACAATTCTTAATATTTTATCTGTCTTGCAATAAATGGTCACATGGCTCCACTCGAGGCGTTAGGCCCGTCACCAGACTCCAAAGTAAATATCCTTGGTACACTGATACATGCAACATGACTCTGGTTCGTTCTATTGAATGTGTCCGTCTGCGGGTGAATTCTATCTGTGATAACTATTCTTGTTCTCATCCGTTGATTTGTAATGGGTGATCTGACGGTGATGAGGGTTTAGGGTTTTTCCAACTTCCCACCTCACCGCCTCCGACTAGATGGGAGGTCATTTGCTACTGGAAGGTTGAGGTCTTGGCCGCTCTGCAATGAGGTTGGCCTTTGGGTTTTCAGTCGGCCCATTAACTCTTCTACTGTGTGCTATCATGCTATTTGTCCACCCTTCGCAGGGAGGTATCTAGAAACACTTACCCTTGTATCATTCAGGTTTTCTACGCCATTTGAGTTTTGTATTTTCCTTAGTCTCTCTTCAGGTTCGGTGGTTAACGGATGACTTTCACCGTCTAGGGATGGTTCAAGGTTTCTCCGATTCTGCAGGAGGTAGCTGGTTCCGACGCTGGTTCCTGAAAGGGGAACATAAGACCTTCTGGTATATCATTACAGTTCTTCAAATTTTCTAAATCTAAACCTGACTAAGTGCTAATCCTTGCTGTAATGAAGGCGAACTATCCATTGATGGAACTCTCCAGACTCAGGTATTGTTGCTGCCCTCTAGCCATTGGTTTTTACTGGTTTATATGACATACTTTCTTCCTAAAGGTTGTGACATCAATAACATATGTCTTGTAGTTAATTTGTTGTAGCTGCGAGGATATTTTCATGGTCATACCCATGTCTCTTGAGGTTTTGTGAACTCACAAATTTTGTGGCTGTCTACAAGTTCGGAAGCACTTCCTCTGGTTCACAATGTTTGTTAGTTATGCATTAAATGCTTTGCAGAATAATTGTGTGTCGGCAAAGATTTTATGTCAGAACTTACCAAATCCATTTTTCATTTGGAACACTGTGTATAAATGTTAAATCTTACGTCCAACATGCACGAGGGTTTGAGCTATTATAATGTTTTTGGTTTTCGAATTTACAAGATTGTCTGCTCTCTGAAAGACTATGTTTGATGGGATTTCTTGTAATACATAAATTCCGATGTAATTATGAATTCGAGGGTTTCAGGTTGCTAAGCCATTTTGTTGTGGAGAACTTAAGTTATGCTCTTCTCTACAGTTGGATATACATGATCCATGATCTTTTATTAAAAGAATGAATATGTAGTTTTATCTCTATTAGTGTCTTCTCTGGAATGGTCGATAGATTTACTTCTGTTTCCCCGTATTACTGTAATAACTTTGACAATAGATGGACATGTTCTGTATGTTAGACTCAATTTTCTCCTTCTTCATTTATCTGTTTGGACTTCGTGTTACAGTCTTTCCAAAAGGATTAGTCTTATAGTTAGTCGGAAAGAATTACATATTTAAAGATCATTCCTTTCTTTGTCATAGTTCAAAAATATTATTCTTACAGTGAGTCGGAAAGGATTTCTTTTCCAATTTAAGAGGGAAATATGCTTCATATATTGCTTGTATAATTACTGTCTTTTATGCATTACTGTACATTTATTGTTTGCTCCTTTAGTTATAAATTCAACTCTGGTTTCTATTCTAATATACTATTAAGGAACATTTAAATTATTCTGTCAATTTAAATGAGTAATTTTCTATAAATCAATATCATTTCTTAAATTAGATCTATGTTACTTATATGTTTAATTCTTGTAAGCATATAGCTCCAATTTTGTCTGGAAAGTCTCTTCTTCCAGTTGTGAGCCTGGAAATCACATCTAGACTCTCCCTCGAGCACTTTATTTTGTTCACAGTCATATTAGATCCAGCTTCAGTCGAGTGCCTTGGGCCTCAGGACTCCCTGTTAGCCTCAAGTCCTGTACTTTTTAGACTGTTCTAGAGTAATTTCCCACTGGTTTATTCCACCCAGCTCTAGGATTCTTCACTGGACTCTTTCACTTATATATCTCCCTTCCCAGGGAAGACAGTGACTGTTTCTTTATAACTGTTTCTTTTAACTATTGCAAACAATTTCTATTTTTAGTAACATATCTGAACTCCTAATTACCCATTAATTAGGAACCAATTGTATCTCGTCCTTCTAGCCTTAGTCATTATCATAAAGTAAGAAATTAATGCAGTAAGACATAAAAATGAACTTAGTAACTATAGTAATTTTTTCATGTAGCCTGGGGTGTTACATATATTCAAGAAATTTCATGAGAAAGGAATTTTACTTCTTGCTGCTACCATCACCATTTTTACTGAGAAGAAGGGTAGGAAAAATAATTCTTTTATCTCTAAGTAGTATTAATCATAAAGTGAAACAATAAATATATATGTGTATCATCTAAGTCTCAAGGTTATAATAGGTATGAAGTTACTTGACACTGTCCAACATAGACTAACTTAATTCAATAAGAACCAACCCTATATGGGTTGTAGTGTAGAACCAAACTTAAATTTATAACAATAAATAAATAATAACCAACACATGTTGAACTACAAGACTAAAAACTATTGTATACAACCCTAGTCGGCACCCTAGGTTAAGAAAAGGAAGACTCTGAAAGCTTGTGCACCTTTCTTAGTAGATAGAAGCCGAGAGAAGCCCCTTAAAATCGTTCCAGTAATCATTCCAACAAATTGTAATTGGATATTTGTTTGCTTCAAAAATTCCAACAACCCAAGCACTAAGAAATGCATGCATCTAGGGAGCACTGCTTTGCTTATAATAGATGGAGTGGTGATGAATAACAGGTACAATAAATATTTAATGACAATTTGAAATGCTCAGCCAAGAAACCTTTCTCTTATTCCTCCACATTACAATCCTACATGGAGTGGCGGAGTAATAAAACATAAAACGTAATATTTAATGACATGGTGATGAATAACAATAAATATTTAATGACAATTTGAAACGCTAAGCTAATAAACCTTGCTCTTATTCCTCCATGTTGCCATATATTCCTCCACGTTTTAGCATGCAAAACGTTGCAAATGAACCATAATAGGCACAATAAATATTAGTATTGAAAACAAGTACAATAAAAGAACCATTACTCATACTGTTAGCTTTACGAAGTTGGAATTTGAATTTGAAGTGGAATTGGAAGTTATATTCCAAATTTAAATATAGAATTCAAAGTCATAAAATAAATTTAAATACTAAAATCTAAAAATAACACCTTAATTAATCTCAACAAATAATTATAAATATAAAAATTAAAATAAAAACTATATATTATCAATATAATTTATATTGAAATACATTATCAATTTTCATGAATTTATTTGTGAAATGGAAATGTTGTATAACTAATAAGAATCAAATTAAGAAGCATAACTACATTATATAAATTTCAAAATGCTAAATTATAATTAGTCCAATAAAAATTAGAATATTACATTTTTTTTCACATTTATTACAATGTTTTACAAATTTTGCATAGTACTGCACTTTTAATTTTAAAGCTATAAAGAATGAATGAAAAAATGAATTTATTTGGATAAAAAATTGCTTTGTTTAGGTTATCTCTCTAAAAATTATTATTAAGAACATGTAAGGGTGAAATTGATGGACAAGTTAATGAAAGTGAGGGACAAGTGTTATTTGGAATTGGACACACCTTATTAATGTTTTGAAATGGATAATCATGTTATTCTGGAATACACCTTTCCATTACTATGACAAGTGTATGCGTAAGGTTTTGTAATCCTCCTATTGTTGTTATGGTACATGTGTGTAACGTTTTGAAGTCTTCCCATTCTCATTAATCCTGATAGGTGTCAATTAACAAATGGCATGGTAATTTTTTTTTCACAATTATTACAATGTTTTACAGTACATAAATGAATTTTGCACAGTACTAAACTTTTAATTTGAAAGCTATAAAGAATGAATGAAAAATGAATTTATTTGGATAAAAAATTGCTTTGTTTAGGTTATCTCTCTACAAATTATTATTAAGAACATGAAAGGGTGAAATTCATGGATAGGGTAATGAAAGTGAGGGACAAGTGTTATTTGGAATTGGACACACGTTATTAATGTTTTGAAATGGATAATCATGTTATTCTGGAATACAACTTTCCATTACTATGACAAGTGTATGCGTAAGGTTTTGTAATCCTCCTATTTTGTTATGGTACATGTGTGTAATGTTTTGTAGTCTTCCCATTCTCATTAATCCTGATAGGTGTCAATTAACAAATGGCATGGTAAATTTTTAGTCAAGATTTGTAAAAAATTAATTTAAACAAGGTTTAATAATGTGATTTAGATATGCAGGGAAGTTAGTGGTGTGAATTCCATCCATTGATATTGTGGCAATGACGAGAATATACTGGAATCTTTAAATTTAAACCATTCGTTCAATTTTTTTAATTAGTAAAATTATTAAAGTGCCCAATTCCAATAGGAGGGACGCCTATCGACATAATAAAACGTAGAGGTTTATAAAATTTAAATTCATATTGTACCTTCGTAACTATGTATACGTTTTTATAAATTCATACAACTATGTAAAAGCATTATTGGTATGGCGTCAACTACTACAACATATTCACATAGAGATGAGAGGTGTGAAAAAAAGTTAAATCATGGCCCCTGAAATAGTGCCCCCTGTTTATCATATTGGCCTATGCCGATCGCTTTGAAACTTAAGTTCCACCAATACTTTCAAATGCCCCACATTTTGTCAGCTTCTTCTTTTGTTGCTGCTATGTATGTCTCGCCTGTCATGTTCAAGAAACTGTAGGTATCTCACTCCTAAAATCCCCTTGCACCAATAATATATTAACATATCTGAAAATTTGAACCACAACAACAAAAATGGAATGGAAATTGAAATTATTTTTTACTTGTCTCGTTTAGCCATTTTTTCTTGTAGAAGGTATTTGGCGACATGTTAACTGCTGCTTCCGACATTTTCAAATATTCAATTCTAGTGAAAACACGCAATCTATAGGCCATTTTTGTGTTTTTGGGGGAGTCGAGGGAGTAATAGATGAAGGTCCCTGAAGAGTCTTCATGCAATGCCAAGATTCAAAATTCAAATTTGAAACATGGGACTTTGTCTTGCCGACTGTGGAGTGTGCTATGCCAATTTCATGTAATGTGACAGTAACATGGAGGAGAGTTGTGTGGAGGTTGAGGAACTGTCAGAAACCAGGAAAAATAAATCACGTTCGTCAGATTCTATTTCAAAAAGTTGCACTAAAGACAACTCCCATGTGTTTTGATTCGATGCATATTTGTACTCTCGAACTATGTAATATTATAAATATGACAAAGTTTTAACTTTTGTTTCTGATTAACTTAATTTATCTGCCACAAGTCATATTGCAAAAGTGAGAGTTTGGGCTTTATAATTAAAGTCTTGGCAACATTTTTTTTAAAATTGGTTCACATGTTTATATTTCATATAGTTTATGCCGTTGGGTATATACATGAAACATGCTTTGGAATACTTTGATATTTTACAATATACCCCCCTTTAATCTTTCCTCGGGATGTGCGACACTTCTAGATCAATGGTGTGACTAGTCTTAAGGTTACATTTACAGGGAATAATAGAGGAGGTGGTTAGAGGGTAACCACTTGCATTCCCCAGCCATGCCTGGTCATTTTCTCTCTTCCACATGTCGAAACTTGATTTGCAACTACCTTTTCGTTTCTAGGGGAGCCGATGCCCAAAATGGCTTCTTTGGCTTATTTCGATACAATTATCCCTTCTTAGGTAATACCTAACTCGTTTTGGTCCTGTTTTTGGCTAAGGGCGAGGGTTTTTATCTCAGATGCTCTAACTCTATTTTCTTTATGGATTTTTTTCCCTTTTGTTGAAAGGTAGTGAACATGGTTGTTTTATACAACCATTATGATGGTTTCCCATATGCACTTCTTTTGGGAGAGTTGCGCGGTTCTAGCATCATCCTTAATTAAATTTTTAGCAAATACAAATCACCAGAAGGTATAGATCATTTCCTTCTCCAACTATTTCCATTCATTTATTTATACAGTGCTTTGATGTATTTCCTAACCATATGGGTGCACAGGTCAGTTTTGGGGGGTGATTGGACAAGATTCTCAAGTGAAAGTGATGCAGGAGCATTCAACTCAACAATATCATTGTATCTTAGTAGACATAGGGGGTCTTGTATTTTTAAGGAAGTTGGTTTCCTATGTTTTGAATTAATGTAATTATTAATGTTTTGAGTGATTTTAATGAGAAAATCTAGAATAGGGATTTAAATTGAGTATAGTGAGGCATATTAGTAAATATTCCCGAATGTAGGAGAACATGAGAGAATCAGGATATTTGAGAGATTTAGAGATTTGAGAATTAATTGTAAATCATTGATTAGGAGATAATTCATGATTTTGTGGATTGGAGAGGATCCTTAGAGATAAGGAAGAGATTTTAGGGTTTTGTTGAGAAGATTACGGATCTAAACCAGGAATTGGTTGTAGAATCTCTTTTGTATAAATGTAAGCCTAAAAGGCATAGTCAGGGGTTGGTTAGCTAATTAGGCAAGTCAAGTTAGTAGTTAGAGGTTTGAATTGTAACCCTACGGGTAGATTGTGAAACAAAGGCCATTGATATTGGAAATCAGGCATGAGAGAAGAAACTGTGTAAATATATGGTTATTAATACAAACAACTCAATTTTGAGTTTGCGTGTGTGTGGAGTAATTTAATTATAATCTATGTGTGAACTAGAGTAGTTCTATGTAACAGAGGTTGCAGGCGGAGTTTGGTAGAACACAAAGAAGAAGAATGATATGGAGGATCGTATGGATCGTTGAATCTAATTGAATGATCAAAGACAAGCTCTGGAGGTAAAATTAATAAAGAAACACACAAAGTTGAGCTCAGGAGAGAGTTATGTAGAAGAACAACAGAAGGACCAGAACTCTGAAGAAACCCAAAACCACATAAGAACATTGAAGAACTGGCGTAGAAACCCAAGTGAAGAGAAGAGTGAAGAAGTGAAGTGTCGATGCACATGAGTTGTTGGATCTATATGATCAATGGACAAGATTTGTTTGTGATAAGAGGCCAGGATTAAGTCACACATAATGGAACCAAGAAATGAATGGCGAAGATTCAATCTAAGTATTTGAGGAAGGAGAAAGGCGGGAGTCGATCTAGACCGTCAGATCGATAGATTTGGTAGATCAACAATGATCAACGACTAAGTGAGGATAGAGAGTACAGGCTGCCTTGATCGCGGTTGAAGGCCCACAATTTTTATTAGCTGTCGATCGCAAAAGTTAATGCTTATATCACAGTCCGCTACAACATTAAACCTGTAGTTAACCCGCGTGCTAGTTGGAGGGTCATAGACTGTAGGATTTGTTGGCTTCCGTCATCCAACAGATATCGGCCAAAAATATGATCAAACGATAATTTATGAATGGACCCGAACTTTTATAGACCGAGGACTTATAATTTGTATCGCCTCCGGGAGGCAGTTAAACATCGTGCAAGTTTCTTATGCGATATCATTATAGACCGTCAGATCAAATGGGTTTTGATCTACAACGCAGGATCACCGAGAAACTCTATTGATCGAAAAGGACATCAACTGTCGAATTAAAGGTAATATTGATGGTGGAGATTGAGCAATAAGACTTGGGCAGAGTGGACCCGAGAAAGTTATAGGTGAAGTTTTATGTTATTTGAAGTTTGGTTGTGTTATCGCATATTACACGCGAGAGGTGATAAAGTCACAAGTTGGTACGATGCGAGATTGCAACAACTGTTGATCTGGCGGATGAAATCAATGGTGGAAAGCGTGATCACATTCCACAGATCGGAAGTTCTGAATGCAAATTCTTAAGAGTCTTTGAATCTTGTGATAACGATAAAGGAAAGCATTGATAAATGTGAAAAGGCCGAGGAAATGGGGAAAGGTAAGGTTTACATTTGTTTGTGGAATATTTCTATTATAAAAGAATTATAATAGAAATAAAGTGACTAAAGGTTTATGGGGTAATTCAAATATAACCAAGGTTAAAGTGTGGGGTTGGTTATATGTGTGATGCATTAAGGAATAACGAAGTTTTAGTGAAGAGGGTGTATAGAGTCGCGATGAAAGGATTGACTAAGGGACAAACTGGGTTTAGTATCAAATCATTCCGCATGAGATTTAATTAAGGGGGCCTTAAACCTAAATTAATGGAGGCATATGACCAGGCAGGTCATGAAATTCCTGGGGCAAATAGGATATATGCATGATATATGCATACTGTGGGTAACGCAGGTATTTCCTGCGTCATTTGGTATCAGAGAAGAATTGTGACTGAAACATTTGATATTAAAGAACAAAGAAATTCTGTGAAAAATTCTTTGAAAAGAATTTAGAACAAAATTATGCTTTGGAGGTGTGTATATAGATAATTTGCGATGAAAGAAGGCAAGAGGAGATTGGATCTAACAGACACTAAGCACACAAAAATAAAGTATAGCAGAATATTGGGAGAATTGTAGATGCAAGGGAACATAGGACAATCCATTCCAAATGGAAGTGAATGGTAGAACAAGATCGTGTAGAGATCTTGAAGGTGAGATGGTATGTTTTTATTTTAGTTTGATTTGAAGATTGGAGTATGTGGTGTTTATATTGGTACACAGGTAACAACAAAAGAAGGTGAGAAGATTGCAGCAACCTAGAGCAAGGAGTGCTCAATTGGTTCTAGAGGAAAGAACCAGAGAGATGCTAGAAGACTGAGCTCAGAGGAGAGAAGCTTAGTGAGGCATACGTAGCAAGAAGGAGACTTGTTACTGCAGAGGCATTGTTGCAACTCACAAGAAGATCATAAGGGAAATTCCACAGAGGATGTGGGTAGAATTGCTAAGTAATGAAGGAAGTTGATAAGACTTTCTAAGTGAAAGAAGAAGTGATCAGAACTAGTGTTTCATTGTGATTGAAATATGAGAGGACAGTTGTGTTCTTAGAAGATGTAGATGAGTTGAAGCCTAAAGGAGTGGAGAGAAGTGCTCAAAAGAGGTTCCAGAGATAGAGAACCAAGGGCTTGCCAAAAGACCAAGTACCGAGGAAAGCTTGGTGAGGTAAGTGGCAGCAGGGAGGACTTGTTGTTGCAGAGGCTTTAATGCAGCTCATAGTGAGTAAGTGAGGAACTCATAGAGATGGAGGAGAAAATGACTATTGATAGTCACAACAGAGGTTCTGAGGAAAACCATAGTAGAAGAAAAGTGAAGGAGGATGCCAAGGCAAATGCCAAGAGAATGAGTCAAGAGGAATTTGACAAGGAAATTGCAGAGATGAAAGAACAACTCAATGTGTTAATGATGATACTTGAGGAAAGCCATAGATTAGGTTGGGTATTAAAGAAGAAGCCAGTAAAGTGGCATAAGCTACAAAGAAGGATACAACAGAGGCAAGTAAAGTGGTTGATGGGAAAACTCAGAGAGGCTAAGTTGGAAATGGAAGTTTCCATTTGTAAACCAGAACAGGGTGAAATTCTGGGTGAAGATGAAAAATGGAGATCAGTGAGTTATTGGGATAGTTCAAAGCAACATACTGAAGTGTTGCCAAAGGAAGAAGAGACACTGAGGTCTTATGTTTTTAATTATAATGATTTTTTTATGAGTGTAGGTTTTGCAGAGGATTGGCAGCCTTATGAAACTGTCATAAAACTTGATAAAAAGTACCAGAGTTCAAAGGAGAACTTGGATCAACATACAGATGTAATAACAGAGGATGAAGATTACCTTTTGGAGGATAAGTATTCTGGAGCAGAGTATGATGAAGAATGCCTCTTAGATGAGGAAAATATTAAATTGTTGCAGCGTAAAGAAATTATTGATGAGTTAATTTTTGGAGCTGTTACAAAACAAGGGCAATTCCTTGTGGAAAAAGGAGATGAAGATCAGTCTGAAAAGCTGACATGTGAAACATTAGTTGAGGTTTTTGAGCCGTACATTTTTCAAACTGACAATTTTTTTATGAATACAGGGATTATAAGTGTTGAACAGGAACTTATTTCTGTGGAGATGAATGAGGCAGAATTGTCTATGGAAGGTAGTTTGATTGAATTGTTGGGTGATAGTGACCGTGTAAAGGATAAAGTTGGAAATGAAGAGCATTATGATAAGACACTTGCTAAATGTAAGGAGGAAATTGAATTGTTGGAGAAGTTTCTAGGAGGAAATGGCAATAGAAAAGAAGTGGTTACAACAATACTTAACTGTATCAGAGGGTCTTTAAAAGACATGGCGATAGAAAAGTGTTTTAATTTACAAACCAGTAGTTTGTTTGCAGGAACAGTGAATAGAATGAGTGAGTGTGATGCTGTGATCGAAGAAATTGAATAGAATTTATTTGGAAATGAAATGGAAGTTTAGAAGCAATAAGAGGGTAAGGATGTAAGGGTGGAAGTAAGGAATTAACAACTAAAAAGTGAAGGTAACCAACCGAAGATTAAAGGCAAATTTAAAGAAGAGACTATGTTAGCTGAAAACATAGTAAATGATCATCATTCCATCATGATGACAGGCACAACGAAGATAACCAGAGAAGCTATTGAGGCAGTCAATAAAGAAGAAGGACTAAACTCTCATCAAAGGATCAATGAATGGGAGACCGAATTGGAGCTACTAGAGAAATGGTTGAAAGCACTAGTGGGGAAGAAAGAAACTGATGAAGATTGCAAAGGATATGCAAGAGAATAAGAGGAAAGAGTCCAGCAAAGAAGTGAGTTGGACATAGAAATTGAATTGATGATAGATTTTATGAGAAAAGAGTCTCAAAGAAAGGAGACAACAGAAAGAAAGCAAAGCAACAACAAGAAAAAGACAACAACAGACTGTCAAAGCATAGCTAGTGGGGAAATGCAGCATAAAGTGTGGAGACCTGGAGAACAACAACAAACAACAACAACAACCAAGGAAAAACTACAGAACAAAGTATGGGATCCAGGAGGACACAGATCAGAAGCACATGATCAGGAGATCATGATTATTTTCAACCTTGAGAGTCTGATGCAGGAGCATTCAGCTCAACAATATCATTGTATCTTAGTAGACATAGGGGGTCTTGTATTTTCAAGGAAGTTGGTTTCCTATGTTTTGAATTAATGTAATTATTAATGTTTTGAGTGATTTTAATGAGAAAAGCTAGAGTAGGGATTTAAATTGAGTAAAGTGAGGCATATTAGTAAATATTCTCGAATGTAGGAGAACTTGAGAGAATCAAGATAGTTGAGAGATTTGAGAATTAATTGTAAATCCTATATTAGGAGCTAATTCATGATTTTGTGGATTGGAGAGGATCCTTAGAGATAAGGAAGAGATTTTAGGGTTTTGTTGAGAAGATTATGGATCTAAACCAAGAATTGGTTGTAGAATCCCTTTTGTATAAATGTAAGCCTAAAAGGCATAGTCAGGGGTTGGTTAACTAATTAGGCAAGTCAAGTTAGTAGTTAGAGGTTTGAATTGTAAGCCTACGGGAAAATTGTGAAACATAGGCCACTGATATTGGAAATCAGGCCTGAGAGAAGAAATTGTGTAAATATCTGGTTATTAATACAAACAACTCAATTCTGAGTTTGCGTGTGTGTGTGGAGTAATTTAATTATATACTCTGTGTGAACTAGAGTAGTTCTGTGTAATAGAGGTTGCAGGCGGAGTTCAACAGAACACAGAGAAGAAGAATGATATGGAGGATCGTATGGATCTTTGAATCCGATTGAATGATCAAAGAAAAGATCTGGAGGGACAATGAATAAAGAAACACACGAAGTTAAGCTCAAGAGAGAGTTACGTAGCAGAACAGCGGAAGGACCAGAACTCTGAAGAAACCCAAAACCACAGAAGAACATTGAAGAACTGGCGTAAAAACCCAAGTGAAGAGAAGAGTGAAGAAGTGAAGTGTCGACGCACATGAGGTGGAGTTCAATAGAACACAGAGAAGAAGAATGATATGGAGGATCGTATGGATTGTTGAATCCGATTGAATGATCAAAGAAAAGATCTGGAGGGACAGTGAATAAAGAAACACGCGAAGTTAAGCTCAGGAGAGAGTTGCATAGCATAACAGCGGAAGGACCAGAACTCTGAAGAAACCCAAAACCACAGAAGAACATTGAAGAGTTGTTGTGAAAACCCAAGTGAAGAGAAGAGCGAAGAAGTGAAGTGTCGATGCACATGATTCGTTGCATCTATATGATCAATAGACAAGATTTGTTTGTGATAAGCAGCCAGGATTAAGTTGCACATAATGGAACCAAGAAATGAATGACGAAGATTCAATATAAGTATTTGCGGAAGGAGAAAGGCGAGAATTAATCTAGACCGTCAGATCGACAGATCTGGTAAATCGACGGTGATCAATAATTGAGCAGGGGTAGAGAGTACAGGATGCCTTGATCGCGGTTGAAGGCGCACAATTTTTATTAGTCGTCGATCACAAAAGTTAATGCTTATGTCACAATCCACTATGGCATTAAACCTGTAGTTAACCCGCGTGCTAGTTGGAGGGCCGCATACCGTAGGATTTTTTAGCTTCCGTCATTCAATGGATATCGGCCATAAAGATGATCGGATGATAATCTATGAACGGACCCAAACTTTTATAGACTAGGGACTTATAATTAATATCGGCTCCATGAGGGCATTAAACGTCGTGCAATTTTCTGATGCAATATCATTATAGACCATCGAATCAAATGGGTTTCGATCTACGACGCAGGATCACTGAGCAACTCTATTGATCGGAAAGGACATCAACTGTCGGATTAAAAGTATGATCGACATTGGAGATTGAGCAATAAAACTTGGGCTGAGCAGACCCGAGAAGGTTATAGGTGTGGTTTTATGTTATTTGAAGTCCGATTATGTTATCGCATATCGCATGTGAGAGGCGATGAAGTCACAAGTTGGTACGATGCAAGATTACGACAGCCGTTGATCTCGCGGACGAAATCAACGGTGGAAAGCGTGATCGCATTTCGCAGATTGGAAGTTCTGAATGCAGATTCTTAAGAATATTTGAATCCTACGATAGCGATAAAGGAAAGCATTGGTAAATGTGCAAAGGCTGAGGAAATGCGAAAAGGTAAGGTTTACGTTTGTTTGTGGAATATTTCTATTATAAAAGAATTATAATAGAAATAAAGTGACTAAAGGTTTTATGGGGTAATTCAAATATAACCAAGGTTAAAGTGTGGGGTTGGTTATATGCATGGTGCATTAAGGATTAACGAAGTTTTAATGAAGAGGGTGTATAGAGTCGCGATGAAAGGATTGACTAAGGGACAGACTGGGTTTAGTATCAAATCATTCCGCATGAGATTTAATTAAGGGGGCCTTAAACCTAAATTAATGGAGGAATATGACCAGGCAGGTCATTGAAATTCCTGGGGCAAATAGGATATATGCATGATATATGCATACTGTGGGTAACACAGGTATTTCCTGTGTCAGAAAGCCTAGCGTTGTCTCCCTTTGCTAATTTGTTCAGGATTGAATGGTTAGGAAGAGTCGAGTTAGATATTGTTACTTTTCTCTAGGGTTTCAGAGAAGCTAGTTTACTTGTGCAAGGTATTATGCCTTGGCTCCCTCTTCCCATTCATGACTTCACTGATTGCAGTTGGAGTTTTGGTATGGGATGCAAACCCTAACTGATATGGTCACAACTTGGCTCTGTCTACTCCACAATGTATCCCGAAAATTTATTTCCTGTGAACTGTTCCATTTTATCGGTCCAGGATATATATATATATATATATATATATATATATATATAGAGAGAGAGAGAGAGAGAGAGAGAGAGGACAATTAAGAGGATCAACCTACCATTTCTGGTCTCATTGTAGTATTCTATTTTTAATGTTCTCATCCAGATATCTTCGGTGTTCTCGGGAAAAAATCTCTCCTTTGGTGATCTAGTCTCCAGTTTCTATTGCACTTTCTTGCATATTTCATATACTAAATTTATAGTCCTTCTTAGAGGTGCGGTGAGGTGTAGCAAGGACCTCTTCACGACTTTGCGGTCTTCAGGTGGGTATAGATTTGATAATTATTATACATTATTTGACCATTTTTCCCTTCACTAGAACGATACGATCTAATTCTTGGTATGTTATCGTTCTCTCAGGTAGAATGTGTCTACAAGGGCTAGGGAAAATTTTAAGGATACAAATTTATCTTAAATTTTAGAAGCCTTGGTGAATCTTACTAGTCCCTAACATGCAAATATAAAAAAATTGGTGACATTTTTGGTAAAAATATTCAAATGTATAATGGTTTTATATATTCTTTGTAAAATTTTGGCAATTTTTCAGAGAAAATAATTTTATACTATAAAATTTGTGCAAATCATTTTAAGGAAAAATGGAAATTGACAAATATTTTTTTGGAAAAAGCGTGGAAAATTAGCCCACCTGTGAATATTAGCCCCTAAAATTTTCCCTAGCAAGGGCTATGTTGAATATGTGCTTATATCTTCATTTAAGCTTCATGCCACAGGTGCTCACAATTTAACTTTGTTTTCCCTGCAAGGTTCATGCTCTTTTTATGGGTGACCTAGTTTATGCTTGCCCTGGTTCTCTAGGATTGTTCACAGCCTGTTGGCCTTATGTTTTCGTTTATTGTTGCGTATATATTACTTCCAGGGTCCTTTTGGGAAACCCTTGGGTCTATTATATATTGTTAAGTCCCTTCTTGACTGCAAATCAGTGTAATTTCCCTAAATATTTGTAATAAATTTTATAAACTTTGTGATTCTAAACATTGCCACAATTTTTATGGGTTGATAAAGGTACCTTCGGTTTTCTAGTCAATTAGCCCTATAATAATTTGTCTTAATTGTTCTAATATAATTTGTAGTTATTTAACCTAATATCCAAGGTTTGATTGCCACATGCCTTCATCAGATTTCTCAATTCTCCTAATTCAAGATTTGCACACTTTATTTGTATATCATAGTTTACGTTGTTACTGGTGTATCTAAATGTAAATGTGAATTTAAGGTTAATGGGGTCGTTCACAACCCTTAACACTACTTATTTTTCATGTTAATTTTTTTTAATGATTCAATTATATGCTTCATTACTGCTATAATAATATATGCTCCTTACCTATATATTGTTTTTAGCTATTCGATAGATATAGATCCCTGTCAATTGCTCCACACTTTTCCAACTCATACTTTCTAACGACTCCCTTTATTGTTTTATTACCATTGTTCACTTAGGTAAGCGAGTCTTTATCCTTCTTTGATATATTTTACTCAACCTTCCTAACTGTTTAAATATATTTAGGTATTTTCCAGAAACAAGAAATGTCCCACAAATGGCCTACGATTTGTTAGGTTGGAACTAAGCAGTTTCAAAAGGTCTTTCTTTGAATTAGTATGTTCTTTCAATTACATCTTATCTTTCAACAACCATTCCCATCTTTTCATAATAGATCCAATACAAATTTCTTAATGGAAAGATCATTATTTCACAACAAATCATTGTTGTACATATTACAAAATTCTTACAAAAACTTTTATAGTATCTTCCTCTATTCTGGAAAAGAGAAACAAATAACTCATAGTACTTATCTGCTGAGGTTTAGGATGCTTGGGAAAATTATAGAGAAATATGATCACTCCACCCCAACCAACGAGAATGGTTACCTTTACTCTCTCTCGCCTCGTGCCAGTTTCCATTTG
This sequence comes from Pinus tabuliformis, assembly GCA_031772625.1. Classification (NCBI taxonomy): domain Eukaryota; kingdom Viridiplantae; phylum Streptophyta; class Pinopsida; order Pinales; family Pinaceae; genus Pinus; species Pinus tabuliformis. The sequence goes on along the minus strand of CM062807.1, from coordinate 44,055,166 downwards.
CCGAATAGTGGCAGACAAAGAAACTCATATACTCACAAGTCTATTTTAGAGTTTCCACTAGCCACCACCATCTCATGAACACCGTGATCTGGCATCATCCTGCCCTTCCTCAATAACTTCATGTTTAAGGAAGAAAATTCTTTCCAGTATCCCTCTCAGATGCCACATGTATAATTCGTCTGCTCCCTCTTGGCTTTTTTTCCCTACCTGAGATGATTTATCTCTAGGGGTGGGAGTAACTATCCTCTAACTGTCTAGTAAATGGAATGTTCACTTAGTTTTTTTCCTCACAAATTCGCAGACTAACCATAACTAACTTTTGAATAAATCAAAATAAACCTTAAACATTAATTTTTTCCCACCAGGCTTCCACACAACCCATAGTTTACTGACTTACTACAGTAAAAGTAAATTCGATATTTACTTTTCACTTAGGGATATTACTTCTTCCCCCCACCGCCCCCCCCCCCCCCCCCCCCCCCCCCCCCTTGAACGAAACATTGTATTTAATGTTTCTTGCCATCAAAACAGATCGGAATGTGCCTCACACATAAAATCTTAACCTCTCTTGGCTGAGGTGTTACCACTGTACTTACCCTAGGTAATCGCTTTCTCCTGCACCATAATTTCATTTGATTGAGAATACATAGAGGTTCAACCAATGTTGCTATGTTTAGTTTGACCTACACCAACAATTATTATGGTAATTAGTTTCCATCCATCATTTCTTATATATATATATATATATATATATATATAGAGAGAGAGAGAGAGAGAGAGAGAGAGAGAGAGATTTCAATCTTCATCACAAACATGATCAATTGTTGTTTATATTCCCAACAAGGTCATCAATATGCATCACTACCCAACAAGGATCATCAACCTAGACTTCATAAAAGTCAACAACATCATCGTAAACTAATCATTGTACATTAGAGGAATTTTGAGGTCTAAAATGAGCCTCCTACAGAAAATGTACAATCAAAATTCACTTTATGAGAACCAATGACATTTTAGGGGATGACATCATCCCCAATGGTTGAAGTGGCATTGCTTGAGTTAAAGGTACTTACTTGTCACATTCTCAATGGTGTATAAAGACTCATGGTTAACCATGGTAGTGTTCTAAGTACTTTTAAAGTCATAAAGTAAAGTACTCATAATAAATGTCATTTCACACTTTTTTAATAAAATATTAGTATTGTCATTTAATATTTTCATATATTTATTTTTAAATTATATATTCATCTCATTTTATTTAGTATTACAATTTCCAATCATTTATAAGTTAATATCTATACATATATATTATATATATGAAATAAAAATAAATAAAAATGTAACCTTGTAATTTTAGGATAAATCAAATCTATGAATACTATTATAATAATATTAATAGCAATACAAGAATATTAAATTTAAAGAAAAAATGTATATTAATTTTGTATGATTTATGTTTTTTTTAATAAATTGATCTTATAAATTCTACTTAATTTGAATTTATTGAATAATATGTAAAATTATGTTATTATAACATTTTTAAACAAATAAATGTGATAAGGATTATAAAAACAATTATAATATTTTTCCAAACTAGGAAATAATATTTTTTATTATATTAATAAAATATTAATTTTATTAGAATATTTAATGATTAAAAAGTGAATATAATTTTTTGTCCTACAAATTGGCTTATATTTAACTTGAAATTATAAAAAAATATGCAAATTGTGTTGTGATATTTATCTTAAAAAAATAAATAATATTGATTTTTGTATATATATATATATATATATATATATTTATTTATTTATTTATTTTTAACGAGTGAAAGAATATATTACATTAATTATATTATATTATATTATATTTATATTGTATATTAATTACACGTTATTATATAATTTAATGGTATAAGTTAAACAAGGCTGCAAACTAGTATGGTATAATTTAACAAGGCCGCAAACTAGTGTTCCTGCGGCTTGGGTTAATTATTGAAACTTGAAAGATAATGTAAGATATCTTGATAGATGCATCTCAAAATATCAAGAACTATTAAATTACCAATTCCTTGAGATCTTAAAAAAAAAAAATCATTATTAAAATTTTATAATATAATCTATTTTTAAAATATTAAAAAAATTATATATAATATAATTATTATGTCATATAATCAATACAGGTTAGGAGTCATAGATGTCTCAATCCAAACATGAACCTCAGCCAAGTAATATCAAGTTATCAATTTTTTTAAATCTTTTAAAAAATAAAAATGAAAAAAAATATTATTAATTTGTTGTCATATAATTTATGTTACAAATATCTTTTTAAATACATTTTAGTTATACATATAGAACAATTATTATATTATTTATAACATAGGCTAAAAGTAATAAGAAATATAATTTTAAGTTTCTATTAAATTATCAATTCTCTTAAATATTTTAAAAAATAAGAATGAAAAAAAATATTATTACATTTTTATAATATGATATATATATATATATAGAGACTAAATACGAGATGGCTCTGCTAGGGTTTGAGCTAGGAACCCTAGGGCTAGGGCTCAGCTGAGGCAGATGGCGCAGGCATGTAGGCAAGGGTACAGATGCTGGGCTAGCTGGCAGATACAACAGGAAAGGACAGGGCAGGTTTTGGCAGCAAACGACAGCTGGTTTCGGGCTGGGAAACGGTGTAGGCGTAAACGTCAAACGGAGTTTTACACCTCTTCGCAGGAGCATCATCGGGGTTCTGTTCACGGCGTTTTGGTCACAGTATACCCACTAGCGGAGGCATCTAACTTGGGTATCTTTCCTGAAAACGGCATTCGGAGGCGGTTTTATGCAGTTTCCCTTTCGGGCTTCGAGCGCAAGTCGGTTACAGTATTTACGGAGCGCTATTAACCATGGTAATTTCTAGTGATGCGGTTGACCTGGACCCGGCTCCTGAAGATATCCTCACGGTTTGGGGCAAGGAAGTAACGGAGAAGAACCTCAGTGACATTATCGGGCATTCGAACGTTTTCCCTGGTGCGTTTTTTCCGGGAGGAGTCTCGTGGCGTCATAACCCGGTAAAGGGGTTGCTGGAAGAAAGCCTGGAGCTCTCGAGTGGCTGTGGACGAGGAGAAAGGACTCCGGTGGACATTAGCCCTCACTACACTCTCAGTCAGCAGAAGGATAAGCCCGGAACTCTGCCGGTGGGTAAGTCGGTCTCTCCTGCAAAAAACTTTGTTTCTTCGGGAGGGCTTGAGGACATAATCAATTTACCCCACATTCATGGAGTATGGAGGTCGGTGGGTGGCGTGCAAGGTGTCGGGAAAGAACCAGGAGAGCCTCATTCTCAGGAGAAGGTAAGGAGGAAACTGATTGCGAAAGACCGACTTCTGGGTACTCCTGGAAGGGAAGAGGGCATTGCAGGTATTTACAAATCTTCGAATCTGGGGGTAACCGCAAACCCTCTGCAATTTGAGAAACCTTTTTTCGAAGGGCATCCTGTTTTAGGTGAGGCGGGCAGCCCTGTTGAGGGTTTGGTTAAATCTGCTCCAGCCAATGATAACCAAAACCCAAAGGGTGTTGGAAAGACCCATGTGCGGGAGGAAGGCGGACTGCCTTCAGCTGTTTCGGGAAAGGTTCCGGAGCCGACAGTTGAGGAAGTAGAGGGAAACAGGAAGAAGACTAAGGCGTGGAAAAAGAAGCGGGTTTCCAATTTGGTCCTAGGCATGGATGTCCAGGTCGAAGAAGCTTTGGAAGTTGCGGATTGCACTCTTGTGGGCAGAGCAAGAGGGAGGTACGTATCGGGCAAATTTTTAAGGCAATGGGCTGAGAGCCAATGGTCGGAAACCCCAGCTAAGTCTTTTAGAACGGATACCTTGGTCAAAGGATGGTTTTGGGTTAAATTTGATTCTAAGGAAGCCATGGAATGGGTTGAAGCACGAAATTGGGCGTTTGGAAGCAGACCTGTTTATTTCAAACGTTGGACCCCAATGTTCGATGCGGCGAAGGAGAAAGTCGATGAAATTCCTGTTTGGGTGCGGGCTCCAAACCTTCCGCCGTTTCTATGGGTGGACTCAGTCTTCAAATCGATAGGAAATCATTTAGGCACTTTCCTAGATGTGGACAGATCTTATCTGCAGACCTTTGAAAGAGGGGTTGCAAGGATTCTGGTTAGACTCAACCCTTCTGAAGGACTGGTGGAGTCTTTTCCCTTGCAATACAAGGAATATGTTTACGAACAACTGCTAGACTATGAACTTTTTCCTTTCAGATGCCATTGTTGCCATGAATACGGGCATCTAGCGAGGGATTGCCCTTTGGGAAAAAGAAGAAGGGGGTTTCAGCAGAAGGTGGAGGAGTGGGAGGATTTGACGGGCTCACCAAAATCTCAGAAGAAAGAGGAAGTTACTGAGGAGGGCCACCAGGTCGGAGGCACAGATACCATATTGGACGAGGAAATGCAGCAGAACGAGGAGAGCCCCGATCAGCGAAAGGATGAGCAGTCAGGTCGGGATGCTCCTGCGGCAGAGATGGCTGGTCCTTCGGAGGATCCAGCTCCCGGTATGCAGCCCTCTTCTTTTATGCTCCCTGTAAATTCTGTTTCATGTAATGATGAAATCGTGGCAAATTCTTCTAAGATGCAAAATTCAGAGGTTTTCTCTCATTACATAGAATCTTTGTCCGAAGCCATCCCGTCTCTAAATCTGAACAGTGAGGAGCCTTCAAAGAATAGCCTGGGTACGGGATGTCCCTCTGTCTCCCGACCTTATAACTTAAGGTCCCTCCATAAACCCTCCGCCTCCTCTTCCGACATTCAGGTTTCTGTGGGTGGCCTAAGTCCTGAGCCTTCTAGGGGTACCTCTAAGAAAGGTAGAGGTAGGAAATCTTTTTTGTCAAAGACACAAGTTAAGGCAAAGTTTGACGTGGCTGATGGGAAGCAAATGACGATACCCGGGGCGCTTAGAGCAGCAAAAACCCCTGAGACAGTTATCAAATGATCTGTCTGTCCTGGAACTGCAGGGGTTTAGCTAGTAAGCCCAAAAAACTAGCTTTAAAAGATCTCATTACTCGCAATCATCCGGATGTTGTCTTTCTTCAGGAAACCCTGGGCAAGGGTACAGAAGTTGAATTTTCCTTGCAATCCCTTCTGCCGGGTTGGTCCTTTATTGCACTTGATGCTGCTGGTCACTCTGGAGGCCTTGCCATAGGTTTCAAGACCGGGAGATTAAAGATTCAAAACAGCTGGGGTTCAGATCATGTTTTGGGATTGGAGGGTCTCTCGACTGAATTCGACCAGCCTCTACTGCTCATCAATATTTATGGCCCTTGCCAGGGCAGAGTTCCTTTTTGGAATAATTTCTTGTCAAAAGAGATTCTTCTGAATAAGAATCTGATTATTGGGGGTGATTTAAATTTCTCCCTGGGGTTGGCAGAAGCTTGGGGTCCCTCTGCCCGGGAAGATCCCTTAACCGATTTTATCTCAAAGGCCCTCCAAAACGCAAAGCTGATTGATGTTAATATTATAAAGGCAAAGCCGACTTGGAGAAACAGAAGAACGGGTGAAGATAGGATAGCAAAGAGGTTAGATCGTTTCCTCATCAATGAAACTTTGGCGGCTTACATTCCCTTGTTCAGACAATGGGTAGGGGAGGGGGGAAATTCGGATCACCTCCCTATTTTCCTCGAAATCTCAAAGCCCCCAGCAAAGCCGGCTCCTCCCTTCAAATTTAATCCTTCTTGGCTTCAGGAGGAATCATATCAACAACTTTTTAAAAGCACATGGAGACATTCGGGACAATCCTCTCAGGCCAGCAAGGGAGGCCATTTTATGGAAAATCTGAAAAGGCTTAAGAGAGCAACCATTGAATGGGCTTCTGAGAGAAGAAGGAAACAGAACGAGGAGCTGGTAAAAATTGAGGAGGCTCTCGGACTTCTTGAAGACCCAGACTCAGATGCTTACGAGTCACAAGACTCAAAAGAAAAGATATTGTCCTTAGAGAGGAACAGAGCAAAGATTTTGCTGCAGAAAGAAGAGGAGTGGAGACTGAAAAGCAGGGCCATATGGTTAAAAGCAGGAGATGAAAATACAAAGTTTTTTCATAATTATGCTAAAGGACGAAAAATTGCAAACACCATATGGAAGATGAGAGACCCAGAGGGAAGGGAAGTGTCCTCTTTTGAGGAAATCTCTTCTATGGGGAAGAACCATTTTCAAGCCCTCTTTACTAATCCTGGGGGGATCTCTTTGGCCGAAATTATTAGAACAGCACAAGCTTTCCCAAGATTTGTGGATGAAGAAGATGCAGAGCTACTCTTTCGGGAAGTGGAAAAGGAGGAAGTTGAGCGTGTTATAAAGGCAATGCCTAAGGATAAAAGCCCGGGTCCGGATGGCTGGACCATAGAACTCTTCATCCATTTTTTCGATATTATTGGTGATGAGCTTACTGAGGTGGTGGAGGAATCCAGGAAAAAAGGTGAAATTTACAGTCCTTTTAATGCCACTTTCATAGCACTTATTCCAAAAAATGAGAACCCTGCCTCCTTCGAAGACTTCAGGCCTATTTCTCTTTGCAACACAATCTATAAGATAATTGCGAAGATCATTGCAGTACGCCTGAAGCCTTTTCTATCTGAATGTATCTCAAGTGAGCAGTTTGGGTTTCTGGATGGACGGCAAATTCACGAAGCAATTGGAGTAGCACAGGAAACCATCCACAGTATCAGACAAGCAAAGAAGAAAGGGGCAGTTTTAAAAATTGATCTTTCAAAGGCCTATGATAGGATTGACTGGTCATTCCTAAGATTATTACTGACTCACCTGGGTTTCAAATTGGAGTTCATAAACTGGATCATGGGATGTATTTCAAATGTCAATTTTGCGGTGCTGATCAATGGGGCGGCATCCCCTTTCTTCAAAAGCCAGCGAGGACTGAGACAAGGGTGTCCGCTTTCCCCCCTCCTCTTTCTACTGGCAGCAGAGGGGCTGAGCAGGCTGATCCTAAAGGCAAAACAGTCAGGCTTGTTTACAGGTTTGGAGGTTGCTGTAAATCTGTTTATTACACATCTACTTTTTGTTGACGATATTTTGCTATTTTTAAATGGGAATCTAACTGAAGTAAAAGTTCTTAAAGATATCATTGATCTCTTTCTGAAAGCCACAGGACTTCAAGTAAATCACAGAAAATCTCATTTCATTATGGAGGGTTTTACTAGACAAGAGGTCAATGCAATTACATCCATCATGCCTTTTGAAACCTGTCAGATGGATATGCCTTTCAAATACTTGGGGTTTTGGCTAAAACCATCCTCTTACCGAAAACAAGATTGGTTTTGGCTAGTGGCAAAGATTGAACAGAGGATTTCGCATTGGAGCTACAAATGGCTTTCAAGAGCTGGCAGACTGACTTTGGTCAATTCAGTCCTTCAAGCCATCCCTGTTTTTTGGGCAGCACTGACCTGGATTCCCAAAGGGATTATTCACAAAATCAGGCAGATCTGTAGCAGATTCTTATGGTCAGGATCCAAGGAAAGTACTGTGCTCCCATGGGTTGCTTGGGATAAGATCGCTCGACCGAAGGAATGGGGAGGTTGGGGTATCAAACAGCTAGGGGATTTCTGTCAATCCTTGGCGGCAAAATCAGGCTGGCGAATAGTAGTGGCAGATAATCTCTGGACCAGGGTTGTTAAAAGGAAATATATTGATCCAACCCCTCTGGAAGACTGGATTAGAAGTCCAAACAAAAAAGGGAGAAACTGCTCGGTTATATGGAAGGCAACCATGGACGCCTTTAAAATTATTGAACAAGGACTAGCTTGGCAAGTGGGGAATGGTGAAAGTGTGCGCATAGGTAAGGATCCATGGGTGGGGTGCAACGAACTTTATGCCCTCTCTCCTGGTCTGCTTGAACAACTTGACTCAAAAGGTATTCAACAGCTTAATCAGATTGAAAACCCGTTATTGTCTTCCATCTGGGGGCAGGGTTGGAAGTCAGCTGAAGATTTGGAGTTGGACATTCGCTGGAGAGATGAATGGAATGTATTCATACAAGAACTAAAGCGTTCAAATGTCAGACTAAAGGACTCATCTGATTCTCTGGTTTGGGCTCATGCAGAAACAGGTCGCTACTCCCCAAAGGCTGGATATGATTTTTTGATGAGCAGAAAGGGATGGGACCCTCCGGTTTGGTGGGCAAAGCCCCTCTTCAAATTAAAGTGCCCCAAAAAAGCCAGAATTTTTTTCTGGTGTGCGCTTAAAAATAAAATCCCCACATGGGACATCCTCCAAGCTCGTTTCCAGTTGGGGCCAAGCAGATGTCCTCTCTGTAAAGAAGCTTCTGAAACTATCTCTCACCTCTTCGTAAGCTGCCCTTTCTCCATGACAGTTTGGGAGGAAATTTTCAAACTTCAGAAGTTCTCAGGGAAGTGGGAAGGGGCTACTTTATCGGCTGCATGGGAATACTGGTGGTCTCACTACCCAGAAAAAAACTTGAGAAACCTCCCACCTATTGTATGCTGGGGTATTTGGATCTCCAGGAATGGATGCATTTTCAATGGGAAGATCACTCCTGCACCCGTCATTGCCTTACAAGCCTCAGCTATCTTTGCTAGTATACCGGAACCTGAGGGCACTTCTTCTGTAAACCGGCGGGCGGATTTTGTCATCAGAGAGGGCATCCCTTATGCTTTTTTTGACGGAGCTGCCCAAAACAATGTCACGGGAGCTGGAATCATCATTCACCTCACTCCTTCTCATTCCTTAAAAGCCTCTGTTGGACTTGGGTCGGGTACAAACAACTTTGCCGAATTATCGGCCTTAAAACTGCTCCTCTGCTGGCTAATTCATAGAAACATCCTCACTGTTCAGATTTTCGGAGACTCGGCAAATGTGATTCACTGGGTCAATGAGAAATTTATTTGCAGGAACTATATTCTGTTACCTCTGTTGGAAGAAGTGAAAAGTTTAAGGACTCATTTTAATAGTTTCTCCATTGCTCACATTTACAGGGAAAATAATGAAGAAGCCGACCGGTATTCTAAAACAGGTCTGCAGCAAGCTGTGGGAGTTTGGAGGATAACAGAGCAAACCCAGGACCAGATCCGTGTGTCGGATCTCCCCCCTTTTCACTAGTTCTTTTTTGTCTAATACTTCTTTCGGTTTTTGTTTATTGTCGTTTCTGATATGCTTGCCTCTGTGGCAGGAGAGACTATGTTCTACAAACACTCATATATGTTTTGAATATATGTTTTATTTTCTTGTTGTAAAGGGCTGTTTTCCTGTAAAAAAGGAGGCCCAGAATCATATGGTGATAGTTTTTGAAACTCATACATTTTTGATAGAGCCTGGTTAGGCTGGTAACACTTTGAGAACAAAAGTCTTTTTTGATCAAAAAAGACTTGGACAACATGAAAACTCAGAAGAGAGTAACCTCTATGTGGATCGTGAATCCTCTGTAGAATGCACTCGCATTCTTTTTTGTAGCTTTTTTATATCAATCAATAGAAAAGCGCGGTATTTTTTCCTCGGAAAATAAAATATATATATATATATATATATATATATATATATATATATATATATATATATATATACAAACTTATTATTTCATATAATTAACCTAGAATAAGAGTAATAAGAAAATAGTGATGAATTCTTATTATGTGATATATGTTAAAAGTGTTTTTTTTTAAATGCATTATATGTATATAATAATATCTAATAATGTATTGAAAGATTATGATAGATGATATTTGTGAGTAATTCATGTTTTACTTTACTACCATTTGGAAAATGCATATGTCTTGATCAATAAATCAAATTAAGAAAATGTGAGACCACATAACTCTTTGCCACCATCACTCTCCATGTTGTGATATATGCCATAATTGACTATAAAAATTCCTATTCATCACACATTTTCTAGGAGCAAAGGCATCAATGTCATGTTATTGTTTCTTTAAGTAGATGGTGATGGTAGAGAAAAAGGTTGCACTTTACTCTACATAATTCAAGTCTTAGTTTATTTATAGGCAACTAAGGATGGTATCTTCAATGATAACTCATCAATTGCTCCAATAACGACAAATAAGACATTTAGTCATTAATTTGCAATCTTATACAAGTGAAAATAACAAAATCTATTTCTCAACTCAACTTATATGTGTATCCTCAATTCACTTCAATGTTGTATTTACCTATTTCAATATTATACTAATTATATAATTATATAAATATTGATGACAACAACTATGATGATTATACTATTTACTAAGATCAATTCTGATGTAATAGACTTTAAAAAAAAATCATAAAGAAATGAATAGTTTGTTTTATAATTTTATTTTCATAAAAAAAAAATAAAGAATAAAAAAGTAGAGAAGCTTTTTAAATATTTATAATTTTGATGAATTAATAAATTAAGAATGTCAATATTATTACAAATATTAAAAAAATTTAATATGAACACATTTTAAAAGAAAATGTTTTTATTATTTAACTTTTCACTATCACAAAAATAACAAATTATTTTATTCCATGATACTTTATTTTAAAAATTATTTAATATTATATTACATCATTAATATAGTGGAAATTATTTCATATATTAACACTATTAATTTTAATAAAAATCAATATACATTATTTATATATATTAAAGAAATATGCATATTTTTTATTACTTGTGGGTTGACATATTGAATTGCATGATTATTGTTGTTGGAAATGGACATCAAGATAATGGCCAACCATCAAAATAAAGGCCAGAAAAAATACGCTTTGTTTTATGTATATAAATATATAGTTGCACATCATACCTAAAATATTTAGGGGAAAAAAACCGAAAATCATCAACTTTAATAACAATACATATGCGGATAAAGGCCGATCATATTGATCTTGTATAGTATTTAATATGGTAGCCAGTGTGTTGTCAAATTTGAATAAGTTTGGAACTCTTTGAAAATCAAATATGGTAATCTTTGAAAATTCAATTTGTAAAGTTGTTAATTAACAAGTTAGGTAGTAGTGAGTCTGTGAATATATATATAATTTTCCAAAATATAGATTTTAAATTTTTTTGACAAATTGTTATATTTTTAAAAAATTTGATAGAACTTATCATATTAGAAATTTAATAAAGCAAATCATAATTTTGATATATAATGTAATTTGAAAATTAAATTAACAATTAAATTTGTAATTATAATATGTTTTATTATTTTAATGATTATATTTATTTGTCCGCTTGGGCTAGCTGAATTGGAAATGACCGAACCCCAAGCCTTGGGTTCAAATCTTGTGCTATCTCCTAATAAGGTGAGAAGTTGGACATGATGAAGATGTACTCCTACCAAGCTTACAAAAAATAAAATAAAATTTATTTAATTTTGAAAACCATAGTAAAAAAATTAACTTTTTACTTTTATTTGAGAATGTAAGTAATGGTGTGATTTTTCTTTACTTGTACAAATTTTACTTGATTTTTTAAAATATTTTGTTGAAAATAATAAAATTTTAATTTTAAGTTATTTAATATACATAATTTTAATGTTTTAGAATTTTCTAAGAAATTAAATTTATGTTTTCATTTTATAATACAAAATATTATAATTTTAACGAAATCTATGTGTTGATATTCTAACATAAAAATCCAAAAATTATTTGTAACCTAAAATTTAATTAATAATTTTATCACCACCCTAAACAAAAAATTGGAATCATTAGGACCTTAACCACCAGGGCTGCCAGAATATCGGATCCAGACCACCTAAATTATGAACTTGACCATCTTCACAAGGTATTTGAACTAAACAGTTATAATAAGAACACCATTAAGAAAGATATGAACCAATCCCTAAGCAAGAATAACAATAACAATAAAGATCAAAATTTGTCATTCATTTCTACAGTCTCCCTTCCGTACATAAAAGGCACAACTGACAAAATTACTAAAATCCTTAAGAAACACAATATTAATGTAGCCTTCACCCCTCCTAACACCATCAGACAATTATTTAACTCTGTGAAAGATCCCATAAACCCTAACCTTCAGAAAGGTGTTTATATTATTCCTTGCTCATGTGGCAAAGAATATATAGGTGAAACACGTAGGTATTTTAACATCAAAATCAAAGAACACATAGCAGACATAAAGAGAGAAAGGACCTCAAACACACAACAAACATAAGGAGAGAAAGGACCTCAAACACACAACAAACATAAGGAGAGAAAGGACCTCGAAATCTGCCTTAGCAGAACATGTTCACTCTTCCTCTCATTATATCTGCATGGAAAATGTCAAACTAATTAAAAAAGAGGACCATTATCTTGAAAGAAATTAAAGAAACCATAGAAATAGAAAAAATAAAGAACAACCTGAATTGTGATGATGGATTAAAACTAAGTAACACGTGGAAACCTTTAATTGAAATCCTAAGAATTGTAATTAATTAAATTGCAGTTAAATAATTTTCATTATTTAGGTCAATCCCTTTTCATACATAATAAAAATTAATTTCTGAATTTAATCTAACATCCTATTATAAAATCCTATTAAATATATAATTTTCATCTCAACACTTATAAAATATAAAATTTCCTTTGATTATAATAGTTTCTAAATAAATAATAATAATAGTAATTAAATAGTCCATGGATGGTGAATGGGTGCACTGTTAACGCAGTCCTTGCGATAGGTCATTGGTTCAAATCTCCCGTGGTGCTTACCTACAAAAAAAAATAATAATTAAATAAATTAACCTTAATTATATATGAAATTCAATAGATTAAATCTAGGAAAACATTACCTAAAAATGAAATAATTTTGTTTTAAATTATAATTTTAAGAAAATAAAATTAAAGATTAAAATCTGATAAAAGTCAAAAAGTCAAAAAAAAAAAAAAAAGAAAGAAAGAAAGAAAAGAAAAGAAAAAGAAAAAGAAGAAGAAGGTTGAAAATCATTTACAATGTTGATGACATCCCACTGAAGTTAATTTGGCCTGAGGCCCACACCACTCTGCATTGTTAGACAAAACAAAGAAATGAAAGAAGTGACCCAACACCATTTGCATTCTCGCTCGCATGTAGTTGTAACTGAGTGAATTTTAAATCTTGAGATGCGATGTCCACAGATTTTTTTTTTTGAATTTCATTTCACAGTAAATGTTAATTACTTCATATTTTAATAAATAATATAGTAATTGATAATATTATTTATCAGTACATTGATAATTTACTAGTGCTTGCGCATGTATATTTCAAAGGAACGATGAGACATTGTAAGTGTAACGTGTTAAATGAAGTGTGTACTTGCAAGTTATAGATTTGTCAGATTTATAATGTTTAAAAAATAAGATATAAGTATTTTTAGTAAAAAAAAAGAAAAATAAAATTAAAATAATTTCAAAACATATATTAATTATTTTTATAATATAAATATTTATTTATTTATTTTTTTAACTATTAAAATAATTTATAGTCAATGCATTAATGTGTTATAACTTTTCTCTTCGCGTGGATAATAATATAAATTTTAATTAGTAATATATTATATAATTAAGAATTTATATTTATAATTTATTTTAAGTTATTTAAGTATAAGGGAAAAATGTACTAGTTGTTCAATGAAAATGATGTTTTCTTGAAAAGCTCATTCTTATTTATAGTCACATCAATACAATTTTTTTATTAATTTTATTTTGGTACAAATTTTCAATTGAATTTAACCATGGTTACATGGATTGTGGTGCAAAAAGTGAATTTCAAATTCATAAATACTATTTTATTGGTTTGGGTATTATTTTATTATTTCTTTACTAGACTCATTTTAGACCTCAAAATTCCCCTAATGAATTATTTTACTTACCTAATGGGTAGGCCCATTGACAAAAACCCCACTACTTGGTTCCTCTATAAGTTTCATGCCACACAAGTATCAATTCTTCTTGGACTAATTGCTTAAGTATGATAGTATATTCAAAAATCATTTATTGTTTTTTGTCTTGCATGAGAGATTTTACTAAATAACACTATTATACCATCATCTTAATTCAAATGTTACATACACACTGATCATGCATGAATATAGTTTAGGATCCTTTCCTCACCTTACTCAAGATGGCTATATTGTTGTCTTTTGCCTAAGTATCTTAATTAGCTCCATTTTGGGTTTATTTACTACTTCCTTTCAACACAACACTAAAATTCCCCTCGTAGCATTTCTCATCTTGGACTTATTTTCGTGCCACATTACAGGTGGTGGATAAAAGTTGTATGCACTTGATTTTATGCGTAAACATGGAATTTCTCTATTTTGCATTTATGCATACTCCCTTGTTGATATAGTATAGTTTTTTTATTAAATGTTAGTTAGCATGCCATACACTTCATTCAATCAACCAATTACTTTAATTCATTTAACCTATAAGAGCTTATGGATTGTTAAAATAAATAGCAACCTAAACTCAATAAGGGGACAACTATTCATTTCTCAATCATCATTATTGTTATCATCGTTAATTAATTTGTTTTGTTTGTTTGTAATGTTCATAGGAGATTCCCTCATTTTCCCCCCATGATGGTTTGCAACTAAATATTGGTTCTTTAGGCACCATCATACTTCTAGAATACCAAATATGTCACAACAAATCATTACCAAGGTTTTAGGACAATAGCTTACTTTACCATTTTCACAGCAAGTATTACCCTTTTTTTTAAATTCCGTCCCTTTCCTTTTGTGTTTCCCCAGTACCACCAAGACTTAAAGGAATAAGATAATATTATTAGGATTACCATCATGACTTAAGAACACACTTGGAATAATATAGCATACTTACATTCAACCAGAAATTTGTGTCACGAAATTTTCAACATTACTCCTCCACCCAATCTCATCATGCATTATCCTTAACTTTCCTTTTGGGGTTTCCATCCCTTCTGTTCCAGAATTATTGATTGAGGTGCCTGGGGAATCATTTTTCCATTGTGATTGTCAACCTTCTCAACCCATTCTCTTAGTATGGTTATCTTGACATGGGCTTTGTAAACACTAGTTCATTCTAGTTAGTTATTTGACCAAGCCTAGTTTGAGTCCATATAAGTCTTATTTGAGTTGTTAATCTAGGGTAACATTAATTAGTTGCATGTTGCCCTTTCCATGCCTTTATATACAATATACCCATTAATGGAATCTTTTAAATATATAATATACCCATTCATTGTCATGTGTACCTCACATACATATATACATGTGTATATATTCTTAGGTTTTCCTTTTCAATTTATGATATTGGCCAAAAAAAAATAAAAAAATCAAACCAACAAGGCTCGGTTAATAGTTCCCATCATAATTACAACTTTATGATTTTATCTTGTTATGTATATATATAAATATATACTTTTCCTGCAGTTCTACTACATTGATCATGAGGTTTAGCGTGAATTTACTCTTTTTTGCCCTGTTGTAGGAACTTATCTGAAAGCTTTAGATATCATAATCAAAATTATCAGTCATTTCAATTAATCAAAATTCTATTTTCATCTTGTTTTCAATCATATTTATCCTTCTCAATTGCAAGGTGGTTATAGAATGGACCATCTAACGAATCATTCTATCATATAGTATTGTGAGCCTATAACTCACAAAATTCTTATGCCCTCTACTAGGCATTGAAATTTCACAAACAATTGGATTCCTTTCCCATGTTTAGGACAATTGCATTCCTTAGTAAAATTTTATATTTTCAACTCTGGTGTTACTCACTTTACACTTGATAAATTTTGATATCGTGCTAGTCTTTCTCATCAATATCAAACACAATGTTTTGACGTGCTTCCATATGGATTCGGTATCAAGGAGTATCCTTGATATTATTACCATTCCCTTCCACTTCAAAAGTTTTAGCTATATTATTTACTTGTTATTTATGAGGTTGGTTTTCTTCCATCATATCTATTACAACCTATCTCCATATCGTAGTCCTTGATCATGTGCCTTATCCAACAATTCTACCACAACTCGCAGCCACTTGACTGTTATGGTCTTCCATGTTGATGGCTTGTGCTAATTGTTCTTCTATGATAATCATCTTTATGTGCCCCCTTTTTTAAGAGACATTTTTTTTTTGTACAAAGGTTCATTAATTTCCTTTATCAGTTTAGAGTTTATCTCACTCAATCATGAAAGCTGTATCACATGAATTTATTTATACCTATGGTATACTTTTGTATAAAAATTGTGTCCTTTAATATCACTACTATTAATATTTTCCATATTAATTGAAACCATTCCACCCATTCCACTAATCACCCATCATTGACTCATTTTGTACCTATATTTGATAATCGTAAGCATCCTATATCTCCATTCAACTTAGGCAAGGGGTTATCCGTAAATGTGCTCAACTGACTTCCTTGAGATATGTCAGTATACTCTACATTTTTTTGTATATATTACAATATTGTTGATTTTATCTTCTCCTTTTTTGTAGATATGATTCAAAATTTTAAGTATCACCAACAATTTTCTTCACTTCGCCTTCCAACAAGGTTTATATTCTATGTATCAAAATGATCCTTAACAAAAATAATTTCACAACTATTAATTGGCAGTTGTCTTGTAGATAACCCCAGATTCCTCGAATCATCTCGCAAGAAACACCTACCTCGCTTCTCAAATATATCCATAATGTAAGAATGTTACTTTGTTGGGTTAATCAATATTCACCTTCTGATTTGTTGGTGTATATGCTTCCTCATCATTCCATACCATGAACCAACAATAATGGATAATGATTTGCACATGTATCACTTATTGTCAAATAAATCTTTCAACAATTGTTTGTTCTCCTAAGCACTCAATAAATTAGTTTTATAGGTAATAACTTCCATTAGTATTTTATAATTTGGGGTTACACAGATATGTTTATTTAATTCATTTCACATTGTCAGTTCTTAATGGGTGATTTCCACCCTCAATTATTATTATTATTTTTTAAACAACATAGTGAATATGGAACGAAGTTCTCACCTGAGTCTACCCATATCTCAAAATTTGACTTAGGTAAGGGTGCAAATTTTGGTCCCGTAAGTGAATTTTCCACAATTCCAGTTCCTCTTTACCATGAAATACAACGCAGTTTGTTACAATATGTCCTTCAACATGTCGTAGTGTTGAACCCTTCAACTCCGATACAACTTGTAACACGCCTACACCCCCAATTTTTTTTTTTTTTTATTTACCTCTGTTGCAATTATAGATTACCCCACCAAAACTATCAAATTTACTTTTAATATTTATCTTTGTTTTTTTTTCTTTTAACATGGCTTTTCATAAAACAATTCAATATATGTGTGTGTGTGTGTGTGTGTTTAGATTTAGTGCATAAACCTTCATACTCTTGGCCTATGTAATATTATAAATATGACATGTTTTTAACTTTGGTCTTGGATTAATGTACTTGATCCACCACAAGTCATATTAGGATGGTGACAATTTCGGCCTTATAATTAAAGTCTTGCCAACAATATTTATTTATTTATTTATTTTTTAATTTGTTCACATGTTTACATTTCATATAGTTTATGCCTTTGGTTATATACATGAAACACCTTTTGGAAAAATTTGAGCTTTTACCATATATTCTGCTTTAATCCGTCCTCGAGATTCATTCGCCTTGGGATATGAGGAACTTCTAGATCAATGGTGTGACCAGTCTTAGGGTTACATTGATTTGGATCTTGGGGGGAGGCCCCCTAAGGTCTAAAAAATTGAAATGGATCTTGGGGGGGGAGTCCCCCAAGATCTAAAAAATTGAAATGCCAAAAAAAAAATTGAAAGAACACCCAGTAAACAAAATCACCAATAATTTTTTTATTAAAATAGATAATAATTGTAAAAACTACATTATGGTGGAAAATTTGTCCTTTTACAAAATGCGACTTGTTACTTATAGTCTTTTTTTGTTACAATACCACAAGTAAATTCCATGGGTGGGTAAATAACATGGGTTAATGAATACCATGTAGAAATTTTGAATAATATGACATATATTCACAGAGATTATCCTGATTATACACTTATAAGCAGAACATGCATAATACATAACCTCCTCTACGTTGATCATCAATTTACAGAAGCAGAAACATTCACAGGTGTACATAGAAGCATCAATCACACATATCAACACAGTATTTTCCCGGGGAAAGCATCTCGCTAAAAACCCCAACTATCTGTATATTATAGTGATTGAATCATGTAACAATACATAGTACAGTACTCCTCACAATTACTCAGTACTATCTCCACATGCTACACACAATGCAACTCATATCTGAGCTCCAAATCTCCCCCGCTGCTTGCTTGCCTCCACAGCTCAATACCTGCTCAAGAATTGATGGGAATGGCTTACCAAACTCGTATTTGACCTGCAAATAATCACTCACACTCTGTTGGACGTGAGCACAGGCTACAATTCTTGATATTGGCCAATTCATTGGCATACTCAATCCCTCTGATTGTGCAAATCATCATGCACAGCTATAGTCACAACTGATAGCAATCTGATCCTCTAACACCCATCCCTGCTGAATTGAACATGCACTGACATGCAACTGAGTTAACTGATGTATTCTATAGTTGCATTATGAGTTAATAACTTGTGAATTAATTAATAACTAATTCACCCAACTCATCTCTAGTCTATTCATCAGTTAGACTAAATACAACTAGTTTAACAAGGCTAAACTGAACACAACTCCATCAACTGCACCTCCAGTCCACTAAACTCAACTCACTTGAGTTATAACTGAAGTCCTGCATGCAAATATTAGTCATCCCATAGGTAACCACGTATTTCCCTCTGGGATTTGCATATACCACATCCGCAGCTCATCCTGAAGTGCTCCAAGAGAATAAGATCAAGTTTATAGTCCAAATATTATTATGAGACAATAATATTTGACTTTTCTATTTTTGACAGCCAGTCTAAAAATAGACTTTGATCACTCACACTGTGGTCACCCACACTGTGATCACTCATACTGTGATCACCCACACTGTGATCATCCACACTGTGATCATCCACACTGTGATAAAAAATAGAACTTGCACCATAATTTGCCTGCGGGCCCACTTAGTGAAGGCGACTCTTTTCACTAAGCTTCATCATCTTGTTGCATTCTCAACAATCATTTCTTGTTGCACACTTTTCAACACTCCTTCTCAACAAGAAAGGCTTCCTCTCAAACCCGATCCTGTAACTCTGGAATGTTATCCATGCAACACATCTGGCCGGTCCACTTGCTCTGTCATCAGAGTCTCTGTCTGCTATTGCCTCTGTCGACTGAAAACTCTGCATCTCTGTGCTCTTCAGTTTCTGACTGCTCTAGCCTCTGTCACTTTGATCTCTGACTGCATTCGTGCTGCTGCTGGTTCTATCTCCCAGCATTGCATCCGCCCTGCACCTCCCAACTGACCACCCTGTTGGGCTAGAAACACCCTCTGATGCTGAAGCTCTACTTGCTACTGACAAGTGCTCCCTCTTTGACATCTACGCTACTACAACATCTCCATGCATCTCGCACCATTGCACACCTCTCTGTGCCACCTATCACTGTGCAAAACACTTGTGCCTCTCGCATTGCTGCAGCCTGCTAGCTATGCGCCGTCCTGGGATTCCCTGCACTGTCGCTCTCTCTGCCGCTCCATCCGCATCTGTCTCTACCCAATCAGTCAGTTCTTGCTACTACACATCTGGGGCTCCCGTAGCAAGGTCTCATCCAAGAGGTTGGGTACCTAAAGGATCCTGCTCCTCCTCCTTGGGACAATCAATCCACATCACCCCACCTCCTACCTGGAGGTATGGCTGCATGCGATCCCTCAACACACCTAGCTCGAAGTTTCCCCCTACTGGAGGCCTCTGCATGAGTAGATGTCTCTACTCGATCTCCTCTCAGCTTCCTTTGTTGTGGCTCCTCCACAATTGTCTGAGACTTCTTCTGGCTCTGCATGTTGAAAGGTAACATACCTTCCCTCTCAACCACCAAGTCTCCATCAATTGCCTCGCTGCTCAAGGCTTTGCATGCATCTTGAACCTCAAGAGCATACAGGTTCTTGACCCGTGAACCAATCTGCTTCACCTATCTAGTGATGATGTGTCTAAGGAAAACCTTTCCCTTACTGAAGACTACATCATAGCCTCTGTCTTCCAGCATCACGATCGACACCAAGTTTCTCTTCAGTCCTGGTACATACTTGACATCGGTCAAGGTAAGGCGAGCTCCATGCTCCCTTTGAAAAATAACCGTGCCTACACCTGAGACACTATACTTATCATCATTACCCATCCCTATGAGTATATGGAGATGTTTCTCCTCCAAAGTATTGAACAAACTTTTGTCACCGGTCATGTGGAAAGAAGCTCCACTGTCAAGAAACCAACCACTTCCCATCATGGATGAAACCATGCATGCGAAGAGTGTGAAATCCAACTCAAACTGTGAAGCAAGTGAGGCTGCCTCACCTTCAGATCCTTCCCCGGATCCCTTCTTGGACTTCTTCTTTGGGCAATTAGTAGCATAATGACCCAACTCATGACAACGAAAGCATCTCACCTTCACCTTGTCAACCTTCTTCCCACCACTGGAAGAACTGGATTTGGAAAGAGAAACCTTCTCCTTCCCCTTGTTTGCCTTACTTGCTAAGGCACAGTTCTCCTCATCCTGCATGGATGAAGAACTGTCTCTGGTGCTCCGTCTAATCTCCTCCTGCACAAGATACGACCAAAGTCTCTCCCATCCTGGCAGTTTCTCCCTTCCATTCATCAAGTCTTGGTAGCTATGCCAACTCTTAGGAAGGTCAAGGACTGCTAGACTCACCATCCTCATCCTCAACAGTTATCCCCACACTTCCTAGCTCATTCCGACATTGGGTGAACTTCGTGAGATACTGGGGCATATTGTCTCCATTCTCACGGTGAATGTTTATGAGTTTTATCTCTTGCTTTGGAATTAAATTCGAATTCCACCAGCTCAAAAACTCAACCACTTCAGATCTAGAATTCGTGAGAACAAAGTATTTCTTGTACAAAGATCGACTGTATGGGAATTCACCAGATATCTCACCTTCCAAAAGAAGGACGAATCCAGAGGCTACCTGGCCCGATTACAGACTCTGCCTGAAGAAATAAAATGTAAACACTTTCTGAATAATAGATCAGATGATCAATCCTCGCTTGATATCCTGTAAAAATCTCTTCTACAAATCAAGCAACTCTGAGACCATGTAGAAATTTTGAATAATATGACACATATTCATAGAGATTATCCTGATTATACACTTATAAGTGGAACATGCATAATACATAACCTCCTCTACGTTGATCATCAATTTACAGAAGCAGAAACATTCACAGGCGTACATAGAAGCATCAATCCCACATATCAACACAGTATTTTCCCGGGGAAAGCATCTCGCTAAAAACCCCAACTATCTGTATATTATAGTGATTGAATAATGTAACAATACATAGTACAATACTCCTCACAAGTACTGAGTACTATCTCCACATGCTACACACAATACAACTCAGATCTGATCTCCAAATCTCCCCCCCTGCTTGCCTGCCTCCACAGCTCAATACCTGCTCAAGAATTGATGAGAATGGCTTACCAAACTCATATTTGACCTGCAAATAATCACTCACACTCTGTTGGACGTGAGCACAGGCTACAATTCTTGATATTGGCCAATTCATTGGCATACTCAATCCCTCTGATTGTGCAAATCATCATGCACAACTATAGTCACAACTGATAGCAATCTGATCCTCTAACACCTGTCCCTGCTGAACTGAACATGCACTGACATGCAACTGAGTTAACTGATGTATTCTATAGTTGCATTATGAGTTAATAACTTGTGAATTAATTAATAACTAATTCACCCAACTCATCTCTAGTCTATTGATCAGTTAGACTAAATACAACTAGTTTAACAAGGCTAAACTGAACACAACTCCATCAACTGCACCTCCAGTCCACTATGTTAGTGTCAGTCTTTCCAGCCTTCCTCCAGTGATCAAATATGCTCTTACAAAGTGATTTTGAAGTGTCAAGGTCAAATTTTGTCATTTCAGTGAGTCTTCAAGCAAAATTTGGTCACTAGGCATTAGGTCTAGGCTTTGCCCAAATGTTAGTTCATGTCATCATTCATCTGAGCCTATCATCATTCAGAGGGTTTTCATTGTCATGTCAGTGTCTAATGAGTCTTTTTACAACTTATTCATGCTTCAGTTGTGCCTAGGCAAGGTCATTTCCCTCTCCTAGGGTTTTGAAGGCAATTTCTCTTGGGCGGCTAAATAATTAGCAAAACTCATATCCTGATGTTCATACACCTTCCCCTATCCTTAAAGTACCTTATAAAACACTTCCCATCCCTTAGATCTGCCAAATTCCTCATTTTTCCACAAACCCTAGTTTCTAGCTACAACCTGGCAATTTTCTAGGTTGGGCCTGTGTTTTTCCCTTTTGGACCCCTTCCCCTCACTCAATCACTGAGATTCCACTTTCCCCTACTTCTAACATCCCTCCCCACTCCCACAAATTTCCCCAAGAATTTAGAAGCCCCCTATCCCCTTCATCTCGCTCCATTTCGACAAAATTCCTTGCTTCACACATCGGGACAAGTCGCACTCAAATGATGTTCCAGAGTAATAAAAGATGAATTTTGGAAAACTGAGAGAGGTTTTTTCTCATAACATGCCAAAGAATAAAAACCTCCTTCACTTTTTTCACAGGTGTCATTTTTTGAGAGAAATGTCAAGAATACTGTTGCCTCAGGAGAATCAAAGACACCTCTGAAGTGACCTTGGGAAAATCAAATTTTCTCCTAGCTGGGTTGGACAAATGATTTTCTTGATGGATAAAATGATAACTAGACACAAATATCTTTCCAATGAGCTATCATGATCTCAATTTGGGGTTGAGGAAGGCATTCAAAAGTTGACTGCAACAATACTCTTCTTTTAGGCAGCCTCATTTGGCACTTTTTGACGAGTCTTGGGAGATTTGATTTTTGATAGGTCAAATCAACTCAAAATTGAAAAAATCTACTTGTATTGGAAATTAGACTCAAATACCTTTCCAACGAGACATCCTGCGCCCAATTCCGACACCGGGAAGGCCTCCAAAAACCTCATGCAAAAGAGCGACCCGTTGGGAGGTGCGCGACCCGTTGAGAGCCCTCCTGCAGTGTAAAAAATCAACGTGCGCGACCCGTTGAGGATTTCTCCACAAAAACTTGCCAGTGAGCTTCCAAGTGACCACAGACTTGCTCAATCTTCCTCCAAATCATCAAATTTGTTTGAGGTAGGCCTTCTACACTTCAGTTGGTGGTTTGTCATGATTGATGGCTCTCGTGTGCAAAAGTTGAATTGGGCAAGTGGATGAAATTTTAAATGGATCCTCAAACATGTCAAACACTGAAACATATGAGTAGAGTGATGACCATTCATCATCTTCAGAGGTTCAGGTACATAGGAGGCCACATAGAGGTGGAAAAAGTGGCCATCACAGGAGAGAGGAGCCTACTTCTTTGGCAGGTCTACAAGCTTGTCCTTTGGCAGTTTCTTGCTTTCAGTACATGTCCTGTTATGAGTTCTTTGTCTTGCACTTGCATGAAGGACATGTCAACCTTGCCGGGGTGGATTTCACTTTGACACCCGAGGTGATTGCACAGGCTACAGGGATTCCAAATGTTGGGGAGATATGAGAAAGTCCTTGATGAGCTATGGAGGATTCGAGGAGACCGAATCTTGAAAAGAAGGAGGCTCGGTGACCTATTGCTTGCGGAACGAGAGTCCATGCTCATCCAGGTGAATGCACACTTAGAAAGGTTGTTGGCTAAGGCCAACCAAGAGAAAAAGCTGCTAAGGAACATGAAAAATCACTATTGGGCAAGGATGCATGTTTGTAAGACAAAAATGAAAATGTTCCAAAGGAGGTTGTCCGAGGCTCTTAGGCGGAAAAAGAAGACCAATCCACTCCGTAACTTGGCCGAGGCATCCCTCCAAGATCATGGCACTCACTAGCATCAGCTACAGCACAAATCCCAAATTTTTTTGAGAATTTTGGGTAATTTTGGAATTTTTTGGAAATTTACAGGTTTTGGCTCCTCAACGGGTCTCACCCCCGGTGAGACCCTTTGTCATCGTAGCTCCGTTTTGCAAAAAATCAGCATTTTTAGATTTTTCATGCAAAATTACATATGCCCATGGATGGAATTGAGTTTTTATGGGGTTTTGGGCCTCCAGAAGATCAAAATACATGCAAAATTTGACTTTCTGCCCCTTTTTTGAGTTGCAAAAGTAGTCTTGGGAGAATTGACTTTTGACTGGGCAAATGACCTCCAAATCCAAAATTCTAGTTGGGTTGGAAAGTAGACTCAGATATTTTTCCAACGAGCTATCCTGCACCTAATTCTGACACCGATAAGGCCTCCAAACAGAGCTCCAAAGTGCGCGACCCGTTGAGGAAATGTGCGCGACCCGTTGAGGAAACTTTGCCAGATTTGACCAGTTCAGCCCAGAAAACGCAGTTTGGCTCCAGTTTGACTTTTTGAGGTGGATGGTGGTCCTCTTGGATGTAATTGTGACACATTTTGGATATTTTTACTCTTGTTTAACACTTCTAGAAGTTTTATGCATGTAAAGGGTAAAAATTGAATGTATGAACTGGTTTCCAAGTTTATAGAGGCAAGTTGTTTTGACTGCCTATTTTGTAGTGCTTAGTTTAGAAGTGGTTCAAACAGCTCCTAGGATAGTGAGCTCGACCCATGGAGGCAGGAAAAGAGGTTAGATCATCTATATTATGTACTTTCTTGCTCATTTTCATGGTTGGACTCTTGAGGGAGAAGCTATCACTGTATTATTTCACTTATATCTCTGCAATTTTTGGCTAAGGAAGACCAGGGTTTTGCAGTCATCTTTGGGATTCTTGTGGACTCATGTGTTGATGGTGTGTTTCTTCATGTTATTGTAAGCTTTGTTATGTGATTCATTTCCTTTCTATACTGCTGCATATTAAACAAATGAAGTGATAAAGTCAGAATTCATGCTTGCCATGCTCTACTTTTAAATTTGTTTAATTTCTATGTTTTCTGCTGTCTAAAGAGAATTCAAATCCATTGTTTGCTCTCTTTAGCCTTCTTTTCTTTCTTTCTAATCATCCACTTCATCTAAAGACATCAATACAGGTTCCTACCTTGCCCCAAAGACCCCCCTGCAGAAACTGTGTCCAATCCCCGCACCCTAAATTGCAGCTCCTCAATTTGCCACCAAAAACACCAAAAAACCCCCAAAACAACCTTTTTAATCAGTTTACTAGCCTAATATCAGTGTTACCTTATTGGTCATCTCTTCCTATTGAAAATTTACCGAGATTGACCGGAGAGAGCCTTCTCCTGCCCCGTAGGGCTAGCTACGAGGCTAAATGGTTTGATGTAGCCTTGAGGTTTACCTTTCTCAGCCTGAGGTGAAATTTCAAGCGCTAACACACTAAACTCAACTCACTTGAGTTCTAACTGAAGTCCTGCATGCAAATATTAGTCATCCCATAGGTAACCACGTATTTCCCTCTGGGATCTGCATGTACCACATCCGTAGCTCATCCTGAAGTGCTCCAAGAGAATAAGATCAAGTTTATAGTCCAAATATTATTATGAGACAATAATATTTGAATTTTCTATTTTTGACAGCCAGTCTAAAAATATACTTTGATCACTCACACTGTGATCACTCACACTGTGGTCATCCACACTGTGATCACTCATACTGTGATCACCCACACTGTGATCATCCACGCTGTGATAAAAAATAGAACTTGTGCCATAATTTGCCTGCGGGCCCACTTAGTGAAGGTGACTCTTTTCACTAAGCTCCATCATCTTGTTGCATTCTCAACAAGCATTTCTTGTTGCACACTTTTCAACATACCATGGGTGGATGTCACTTACAAAACCATGTATAAATACCATGGGAGGATGAATACCAAGGGTGGATTCCACTTACAATACCATGGGTGAAGGAATACCATGGGTGGATAAATACCATGAGTGGATGAGTACCATGGGTGGATGTCACTTACAATACCATGGGTAAATTCCATGGGTGGATGAATACCATGGGTGGATGACTACCATGGGGGGATCCTATTTTCCATTCGGATCATTCCTCCCTCCTTAAAAAGAAATGGTCCTGATGGAGTGAAGTTCCCTCCTGAGAAGCATGAGTTGAATATGAAGAGCCACTAAATAGGGGTTTTGTTTGGTTAACCCATAATCGTGATAAAAAAATATCTGAGGATAGAGATACCTTGTAATGCTTGTGACCAATTGTGATACTAACAGTGTGCGGCCTAGCAATGGACTTTGATGAAGTGTGGGTTTGTGGATGACCCATAACCATGACAAACAAAGATCTGAGGATAGATATAACCTGTAATGCTTGTAACCAAATGTGATACTAACTCTGTGCAGCTTAGCAAATGGACTTCGATGACAAGGATTTTGTACAGTTGACCCATAACCGTGATGCTGACTGTTAATGAAGTATTAGGTGCCTACATAGCCTAGGGTGGGAGGGTAGGTCTTCAAAGAACCCAAGTCGGATGTTGCTATGTTGAAACTGATGAATGTGAAGCAAGTGCCTACTAAAGCGGGGTGGGAGGGCACGTCTCCAAAGGGAACCCGCTCTGAATGCTGCTCTAGATATGAAAAATAATTTAAAATGGGCATAACACGTTCAATATAACTTAGAATATTTATTATAACTTGTTTTTGGAAATAGAATGACCATTTTTCGTCTTTCCTTGTGATTTAAGTCCCTATCTAAACAATTTGGAATCTTAGATTCACGCTTTAACTATCCCACCGTCACAAAAGTTTTGAAAAAATAGTTGATTTTATATTAGCGATATCTCCCTCATCCGAACTTTGATTCGACTAATTTTTTTTAAAATTGGGTGATGTTGCAAGAGTAGCTAAGATATGCAATAATGTTTTTGAAATTCTGCACTCAAACTGCGAAAAATGATAGGATAGTCGCCATCCATGAATTGTCGTTAGAAAAATTTATGCAACACATTTGATTTCAAATCAGCGATATCTCCCTCATCTTGACTCTGATTCGCTGATTGTTTTTTTCGATTTGGGTATTCTTTCTCCAAGAATCTAGATATGCTATTTTTTTATTATAAAATTTTCACCAAAATTCTCAAATCTGATCTGCAAACTTGCCTCCCAAAAAAATCCTGCAAAAAATGAAGAAAAACAAATATTCTCGTATTTCCCAAGAAAGTGCTCTATGGAGAGTGTAGCATATGCATAAGGTTTGTTGAAGATTGCTGCAAAACTTAGTGTTATCAGAGCGGTCTTCTATTCTATGTTTCTTTGCATGTCCCCAATGAGGTCAGGGTATAAGGAGTTAGGGCTCGAATTGGTTGAAATTTTACAACACCAACCTTGCAAACCCCGATGGCCTCCCATGGTGGAAGAAAAGTAATATGAGGGGGCATAAGATCCTTTCAAAATATTGCACAAGAAAGCCCTTGAGCGACAAAGGAACATGATGATGGATAATTTTTCCCAAATCCTTCGATGGCTACCCACAGGAAACACATCTTCATCAAGCAACCACTCTGGAGGGGCCACTCCTTTTAAGGTACAATTAAACTTTGACATTCCCATATTTGAGGCACAAATAAATGCAGACGTCGTAGATATATGGTTAAATTTGTTGGAAGGATATTTTTTAGTTTATGACTTTTCCAATCGAGAAAAGATTACTTTTTCACTCCTCAAAGTCGCCCCACATGTCAAGGACTGTAGAGTCCCTACTTTACACCTTATCATCCATCATTACCTACTGTTTTCATCACTTTCCTCTCTCTTTTGCCTCATTTTCCACCCAGATCATTACATTAGTTGTCATTAAACATGATCAAGTGAGCTTTGCTAATGGGTGATTGTTTTGTTTAGTTTTTGACATACTTGCAGGTATTCCGCAGCTTTCTGCTGATTCCGCAGCCATCTGCTGATTCCGCAGCCATCTGATGATCCCGCAGCCATTTTGTTGATTTCAAGGTTCCACGTGCTATTTTTCAGAATGAGCCACGTGGGCATGTTGGAATATACGTGCTCGAGGTTCCTGTGCCATCAGTTCAGCCGGCCACGTCATTTGTACCTCCGGTCAAAGGGGGTCAAGTTTCGGTCAAATAAAGGCAGCTTAACGTGGATACGTAAGTTGTTTGATCACGTCGGTGGAAAAGGTGACCTGTCCGTGTTTTGAAAGCCGTGGGGGACATGATCTAATGTTAGATTCATTGCCCATATCGACCAGGACCTCCAGCTTGACCACGAAACCTATGACGTGTTAACTGCACCTTCAATACGCATGCTTTTCAGTTATTTTCTGTTTTATGCTTTACGTATTAGGCCATCTTGCAGATGCCTATATATACTTGCGTCTGCGTACGCTGATGTTAATTTTTCAGATGCTGTAGTGTATGTATTTGTGAGAATTTTGGCACGTTTTCAAACTCTGTTTTTATAAGAGCTGTTCCAACACTTTTGGATTATGTATCTCTGCATATAAAGTAATGGAAACGCTGTTTTGAAGTCTTAAGAGCATCTGAGTTTTCTGTGGATAATATGAATGGAGGACCCCTGTTCGTATTAGCCTTGTAAAGTATTTTCATGTTTATATTTCTGCAATTTCTTTATTTGACAAACATAATTTCCTTTCTTGAGTTATGTACAGCTTGATTTCTCTTTATTGCTACAGCCTTTATTTTCACTGATCAGATTTACTTCTTTGCAGGTTTTCACCCGGGATTAAGTGTGTTGTGTTTGCTTTAATATCTAATGGTAGTTGCAGTTGTCTTGTTCATAATGCTGCCCTTTTTACTCTGTTTTCTAGACTAGTTTTAGCTTAGCCTTACAAGTTGGATGCTAACTAATTTATGCTCTCTTTATCATGAATGGCTTATATTTCAAGAGAACAGAACACTAATAATTGCAGCTTGTATTTGAGTAGTCTTGGCTTGTGATACTAATACTTTTTCCACTTGTTACACATAATCACATATGTAGGAAGCAGTATGTTGGAAAAGGCTTAGTAGTGTTACAATTTGTCAATTAGAGTAGATTAGAGTTTTTATCAATTCTTGGATTTGTCTTCAGCTACCTCCTAATCGTGTTTTACGCAGTACTATGTGGTAGAAGCAGGGAGTTAGGAGGAGATAATCATTAACATCAATCCTTGAAGTGATTTTCTTGTTTCTTTTATTTGCAGCAATATGGATAGAGACTAATGCCATTAGAACGTGGTCATTTACTTTCAAGTCATTTTAATTTATTCATTTCTTTCAAGTTCTTTTCCTTTACAAATTCAGCAAGTAATTGGAAATCACCTTCACACACACTTTCACTCATCTAGAACTCACTTTTCACACACTTGCACTCATCTGTCTATAATCATCACTCCATCTTAGGAAGATAAGTTAAGTTAACCATAAACAACACCCCCAAACGACAAAAGCTCTAAGAAAGTTGCTTAAGTACATATAGTACACCTTCACTTCATCAGCTTACGAGCCCCGGGTTGACAATTAATGACATCAATTTAGGAACACTAAATTGACTAAACATTTTGGCGCCGTTGCCGGGGAAGTGAAATTAAGTAGCCATACTTAGAGAAAAAAAAAAACATAAAAATTTTCAAGGAAAGAAGTTAATAACCTATCCAAGTATGCTCTCCTCTTGCACTTTAAAGTGATCTGGAGGATCAGAAAGGAGAAAGTTATTGATTTAGTAGTCTCTTGAGTATGCTCTCTTCTTGCACCTAGAGTGAACTGGAAGATCAGAAAAAGAACTATTAACTTGACTTGAAGAAAAATAAAAAAATGACATGCATAGAGCTAGAGATTCTAGAGGACGGTTTTTAGCTAGAGCTCGAAGTTCAATTTTTACAAGTCCATCTGCTTCAAGGGATAGACAAGAGACACCCCCCTTATCTCCAACCGAAACTCCTAGTCCTAGAATTCCTGAAATTCAAGAGCCAAGAGTTGACTCTCCTACACCTTCTATTGAGTTTGAACTAGGAAGAGACTCTTCTCTTTCTCCTACAGGAAGACCAATTGTAATTGAGGAATTGGAATCATCTGAAGAGGAAGGAGAAATCTCCTCTCATTCACCTTTTGTAGAGGAACCAAAAGATTTTGAAATCCCTAGGAGAATCATCATGGCAGAGGAAGAAGGAGGAGGTAGAGGTAGAGGTAGAGGAGGAGGAGGAAATAACAATAACAATAATGGAGGTAGAGGTCCCATAGGAGGAGGAAATAGGAATGGGGATAATTCATTTGGGTTTCCCATTGTTAATGAGGATTCCCGAGCCACTATGAAAAACATATCACCATCTGTCCTCCCTAACTTCCATGGGTTAAGGACTGAGGACCCTGAAACATTCTTATTTGAGTTTGAAGTGGTGTGTCGAACTTATGGCTACCTGGATGACTCTCAGAAACTCAAGTTGTTCCCTTCAACACTGAAGGATCAAGCCTTGAAATGGTTCATGGGGTTACTCACTCAATCCATTAGGACTTGGGATGAGATGAAACAAACATTTTTGGATAGGTATTTAGACTATTGCATGCCTACTAATCACAAGGACGAGGTTTTTAAAATGGTACAAAAAGAAGATGAGAGTCTAGAAGATTTACTTGAAAGGTTTCAATATAACTTGAAAAGAGCAAAAATGAATACCTTGGATGAAGAGACCTTAAAAGCCCTCTTATTAAAAGCCATCAGGGATGAATGGATAGACATCTTAAACATGATGGGGAAAGGGGATATTTCTCAACTTTCTCTCAATGACATAGCAGAACTTTGTATCCATCTCTCAAGGGGCAAATCAAAAACTCAAAAAGGGCCTAGAGATCCTTCTCTCCTTAGGGCGAATAAATCTGCAACAAGATCAGTGAGTAGGGCTGAAATCGGCAGTATGCTTGATGAATTTAAAACTGACATCTTAGGGAGTCTTAGTGAACAACTTGATACCCTTAAGATTCACAATAAACAAAAAGCAGAAGCTGAAGCTTTGGCTATCTTTTGCCCGAAATGTAGAAAGAAACATGCTTTAAGGGAATGTCCCTTAGATGCACACGTTGTAGAAACATGTGTAATTTGCTCAGAAACTCATGAGACCAAGAATTGTCCTTCAATCCCTGGCCTCAAAGCAGTCTTTCAAGAGGATCCAGATACACTCGAATCTCTCTGTTTTATTGCAAGGAGACCTTGGCAAGGACAACAGAATCAAGGGTTTAACAACTCTATGAATTCTCAATCCCAACCAAGTTGGAATCCTTGGCAACAACCTTGGCCTCAACCTCAAAATTCTCTCCAAGCGTGGATGCAAAGCATGCAAAATCCTTATGGGAGATTTGCACAATTCTATCAATATCCTCCATCATTTCAGAATCAGCAAGCTCCACAACTTCCAAACCAAGGTCAACAACTATCATTGCCATACCCTCAACAACAACAACCTCCTCCACAAAATCAAAATTCTCAATTAGCACTTCAATCCCAGCAGAAATCCAATCAACTTCCCTCTCAGCCATTACCGAATCCAAATAATAGGAACCCTCAAAATGCTTACATGATGGAAGGTCAACCATTCCCTACCTATATGGTTGTTCCTCTTAATGAAGTACAACTTAGATCAGGTAGAATCCTAGATCAACCTTCCACAAGTGTTCAACAACCAAGCATTTCTGAGGAGGAATCTCTCAAAGTCAATAAAGGTTCTGAAGTATCACTTCAAACCCAAAATATCCAAAAAGAAAAAGTCAATCTCTACAACTCCCCTAGTTGAGCAACCTACACCTACAGCTACACCTCCCTTTCCCGAAAGATTGCAAATTGATAAAGGGGTGGAAAAGCAGATATGGGTGCCTGACTATAACTTCCTAGATGAATTGAAAAATGTATGTATCAAGATCCCCTTGTTACAGGCCATTAAGGAAATTCCCATTCTAGCGAAGACAATAAAGGAGTTGAGTTTGAAGAAAACAGTAAAAAGAACCAGAGATACTAAAAGGATACATCTAGTTGGAAAAATTGCAGACATAATGATGGGTAAGATTACCATGCAAAAGTATGTAGATCTCGGTAGCCCTATTGTCAAAACTCATATTAATGGGGTTGAAATCCCAAATACTCTGATTGACTTAGGAGCCGCGATCAACATCATGAGTAGACAGACCATGGATCAGTTAAAGCTTCCTAACCTTCTCTTTACACCCACTCTACTGCAGCTTGCAGATAGATCAATCATTAAACCTGATGGTGTATTGGAAGACATTCCAGTCTCTCTAGATTCTTGGGAATATCCTGTTGATTTTATGATTTTAACTCCCAAGAACAATCTAGGAGGACATCCTCTTATTTTAGGAAGACCTTGGCTGGCCACAGCTGATGCTTTCATAAGCTGTAGGTCTGGAGACATGTATATATCAGATGGTAATTCCACCAAGAAGTTCAACTTGTATCCCCCAGCAAAAGCTATAACAGAAATAGGAGAAGATGAATGGGTAGAGGATGAAGATACTATACAACCAGTTCTAACCATCTCTGAGATCAGTGAGGATAGTCAAATTCTAAATACATTAGAAAATTTTGAAGTATCTTTAGAATATGACTCTGAACATTTTCAGATAGATGCAGACATTAACTCATGCGGCCAAGTGTAATTTTGAAGCCGAGATCTAAGGACATAGCCGTTGTTCATTCATTAACCCTTCTACCCTCTTACGCTCATATCATTTCACTCCCATTTCCACTCACATGTTTCATTCCATCTACGCTGCTACCATTCACCACACTCTGTTATGCTGTGCTCACTACGCTGCCATTCACCATACTCTGTTTTTTTCCCTCTCCGCTAATTCTAAACACCAGTGGAGGTCTGTTACGGCCGTATTCAAAGTTGAACCCATAATCCACTGTGTTGAGGCCGTAAATTCACTGTGTAAGGCCATTTTAAAGCCGAGCTCCAAAACAGAGCCGTGAATTCACTGTGTAATACCCTTGTTGAAGCCGTGTTCCAGAACAGAGCTGTGAATTTACTGTGTAAAACCCTTGTTGAAGCCGTGTTCTGAAACCAAAGCCGTGAATTGACTGTGTGAAGCCGTTTTGAAGCCGTGTTTCAAATAGAACAGAGCCGTAAAAGCCAATGGGGAAGCTCTTGAGGGCAGAACCGGAAGGTTCAAAGTTTTTGGAGGGTTATCCTCAAGTCAAGGAGGCATTACAAAAGGCAAATTGGTTACAATGCGTACAGAAGTTCAAAGGCTACCATAAGGAGGTGACAAAGGCCTTTGCAAGGTCCTTCAGAGAAAAAGATGGTCACGTGGAGATAGGAGACTTACAATTCACAGTCAATGAAAGCAGCATAGCTCAAGCTACCTCACTTCCACAGACCGGAGAAAGGTGGTTTAAGAACCGGGCAGTTCAAGATCACCAGTGGAAACGAATTTTGAAAAACCCAGGTATGGACACAAGTATCTTTACCAAAGGGATTCCGGTTTCTTATGTTAAAGAAGAGTGGAGCACTTTACTCTTGTTAGTGCAGAAATTTTTCACTTGTGAAGGAAGATTTGGGGTCTTATATGTTTATCATGCAAAGGTGATGATGCATTTTCTAGGAGATGATATTAACCTCCCTTACTTTCTATTTTCAAGTCTTAAGAAAATGTGTGCAATGGTCCAAAAGAACCCTAGAAATGTTGAAGCACATTTATGTCATCACGGTCTTGTGAAATTGCTGATAGAGGAACAATTAAAATAAAAAAGAGACACATGGGAGAGGTTTCTCATAAGAAACCATTTTCAAGAATTAGGAGAAACTTCTGGAGGGTCCCCTCAAGTGCCAAAAAGAAGTAGAAGAAAAAGAGGAGAGGGGGTTAACCAAGAAACCACTGCCCAAACAGAAACTATTGTTCCTGATACCACTATGCCTGAAACAACTGCCCAAGAGGAAACTGTTCAAGAACAGTTTGATGAGGAAACTGATATACAACATCCTGAACAGGATATTGATCCTGGATTTACTGAAGATGATAACCAAGCAGCCCAAGGAATTATCACTGAAACTCTTTCAGAACTTGCTCAAGAAATTGCTCAGAAAAGGAAAGAAGGGAAGAAGAAACGTAAGCAAGATAAAGGTAAATTTGTAGTCCAAGAAACTCCCCTCACTCCTGAGGATACTAGTGAGGAAGACACTCAATCCTTAGCTCAGAGAATGGCCAAACTTCACAAAACTGCTCTTTCCAAAAAGGAGGAAAAACAGAAACAAAAAGTACCAAAAGAAAAACAGCAGAAAGTACCAAAAGGAGAACAGAGTACCACCTCTGTAAGAAGGAGCAGCATATTACAAAATAGAAAAGTAGGGGCCACAAAGGGTAAACAATCATTCTTCATTGACTTAAGCTCACCCCAAAAAGGTGCTGCAAGTCCTGACTTGGAGGAAAGTCCTTCACACGCTGAGCACTTTGAGACTAGTCCTCCACATGAGGAAAGTCCGTTTGAACATGAACTTGAGCATGAACATGGATCTGAATTTGATTATGAACCAAGTCCCAAAAAGTCACCTGAAGTGGACCCGGAGCAGCAAAAAGTGTATAATTATCTGGAAACATTGGAGCAAGCAGCCGCTGGCCCAAGTAATGTTCAGCCTTTAGAACAACAAGTCCACTCCTTGAAACAGGAACTTTTTGAGATTGAGGTTCTAAATCGACATATCATGCAAGAAAATGAGAAGATGAAAGAGCAAGCCAAATTGGATAAGATGATTCATGATAACACCATGTTACATTTAGGCCTGTGGCAAAGAAATAACAAAAAGTTAAGGAAGAGATGCAAAAAGCTAAACAGAGCCTTGATCAACTTAAAGTTTAGATGCTTAGTAAAGAAGCCAAGGGTAAATGTGTCTACACAGAGAAAGAAGAGGAGATTGGATGTCTTGGCAAAAGCATCACAGCAGGTTGATTGATCAGTGTTTTTGCATGAGGACATGCAATGCCCTCGTAGTGGGGGTATGTAGAGTCCCTATTTTACACCTTATCATCCATCATTACCTACTGTTTTCATCACTTTCCTCTCTCTTTTGCCTCATTTTCCACCCAGATCATTACATTAGTTGTCATTAAACATGATCAAGTGAGCTTTGCTAATGGGTGATTGTTTTGTTTAGTTTTTGGCATACTTGCAGGTATTCCGCAGCTTTCTGCTGATTCCGCAGCCATCTGCTGATTCCGCAGCCATCTGATGATCCCGCAGCCATTTTGTTGATTTCAAGGTTCCACGTGCTATTTTGCAGAATGAGCCACGTGGGCATGTTGGAATATACGTGCTCGAGGTTCCTGTGCCATCAGTTCAGCTGACCACGTCATTTGTACCTCCGGTCAAAGGGGGTCAAGTTTCGGTCAAATAAAGGCAGCTTAACGTGGATACGTAAGCTGTTTGATCACGTCGGTGGAAAAGGTGACCTGTCCGTGTTTTGAAAGCCGTGGGGGACATGATCTAATGTTAGATTCATTGCCCATATCGACCAGGACCTCCAGCTTGACCACGAAACCTATGACGTGTTAACTGCACCTTCAATACGCATGCTTTTCAGTTATTTTCTGTTTTATGCTTTACGTATTAGGCCATCTTGCAGATGCCTATATATACTTGTGTCTGCGTACGCTGATGTTAATTTTTCAGATGCTGTAGTGTATGTATTTGTGAGAATTTTGGCACGTTTTCAAACTCTGTTTTTATAAGAGCTGTTCCAGCACTTTTGGATTATGTATCTCTGCATATAAAGTAATGGAAACGCTGTTTTGAAGTCTTAAGAGCATCTGAGTTTTCTGTGGATAATATGAATGGAGGGCCCCTGTTCGTATTAGCCTTGTAAAGTATTTTCATGTTTATATTTCTGCAATTTCTTTATTTTACAAACAGAATTTCCTTTCTTGAGTTATGTACAGCTTGATTTCTCTTTATTGCTGCAGCCTTTATTTTCACTGATCAGATTTACTTCTTTGCAGGTTTCCACCCGGGATTAAGTGTGTTGTGTTTGCTTTAATATCTAATGGTAGTTGCAGTTGTCTTGTTCATAATGCTGCCCTTTTTACTCTGTTTTCTAGACTAGTTTTAGCTTAGTCTTACAAGTTGGATGCTAGCTAATTTATGCTCTCTTTATCATGAATGGCTTATATTTCAAGAGAACATAACACTAATTAATTGCAGCTTGTATTTGAGTAGTCTTGGCTTGTGATACTAATACTTTTTCCACTTGTTACACATAATCACATATGTAGGAAGCAGTATGTTGGAAAAGGCTTAGTAGTGTTACAATTTGTCAATTAGAGTAGATTAGAGTTTTTATCAATTCTTGGATTTGTCTTCAGCTACCTCCTAATCGTGTTTTACGCAGTACTATGTGGTAGAAGCAGGGAGTTAGGAGGAGATAATCATTAACATCAATCCTTGAAGTGATTTTCTTGTTTCTTTTATTTGCAGCAATATGGATAGAGACTAATGCCATTAGAACGTGGTCATTTACTTTCAAGTCATTTTAATTTATTCATTTCTTTCAAGTTCTTTTCCTTTACAAATTCAGCAAGTAATTGGAAATCACCTTCACACACACTTTCACTCATCTAGAACTCACTTTTCACACACTTGCACTCATCTGTCTATAATCATCACTCCATCTTAGGAAGATAAGTTAAGTTAACCATAAACAACACCCCCAAACGACAAAAGCTCTAAGAAAGTTGCTTAAGTACATATAGTACACCTTCACTTCATCAGCTTACGAGCCCCGGGTTGACAATTAATGACATCAATTTAGGAACACTAAATTGACTAAACAAGGACCAATGGGAAAACTACTATGAACAAAAGGGCGAGAGGGAATCCTCACTATTTTCAGCTGCACCCACATGGAATTATTTCCGAGACGACATCAAGGAACAATATTACCTTGTTGGGAGCTATGAAGATAAATACATAAAGTGGACCATGTTGCGGTAGGGAAGAGACCAAGATGTGTCAGAGTTCACAAATTTTTTCCATACCCTTTGCATGAAGCTAGGTATCAAGGATTCTGAGCAGCATTTGGTACTCAAGTATTATGGATATCTACGTAAGTACATCCTAAACGATATGGAGTTCCTAGACATCTCCTCTCTTGGAACCACCTATCGATACACTATTAAGATTGAGAATAAATTGAAACAGAAGAAGCAAGACTTTGAATCTGTAAATATGAAAAAAAGGGAAAGGTGCTCCCAAACCGCAGAACAAAGGGAAAATCCAAGGCGGGGTGACCTAGTACAACCTGCTGAAGCCGAAACCAAAAACAACACCACAAAGACAACGAAGGACATAAGAAAATTGTGTGAGTTCCATAAGAGCCCCACTCACAACACAAGTGAGTGCCGAGCCAAACAGTCACTGGTGTCTGAGTTGAAGGCTTCTGAATTTAGTGCATGTTCTGACTCTGAGTTAGAAACTAACAAGGGGGATGACAAAGGGAAACAAATTATCAATGCAGAGCCTAGTGCCACTCTTGCCACCACCAATATCCAGAAGGATGAGCTCGAAGATCCAGAGAAGGGGGAGCGACTCTTCCACTCATAGATGTGGGTGAATGGTTCTCTACTACAATTTGTTGTCGACAGTGGGAGCCAAAAGAACCTCATTTCAACAAAGGTTGTGAAGCGGTTGGGCCTACCAACCACACCACACTCGCAGTCGTACACCATTGAGTGCTTCACCAAGGGCGAGATCTTCGTATCAGCCAACAATGTCATCTTCCCTATAGCATCAAGCGCATCACAAATGAGGTATTGTGTGATATTTATCCTCTTGAAGTTTGTGATGTTTTATTATGCCAACCATATTTGTGGAAGCAACATGATGTGTATGAGTCTAGGTGTCTCACTGTTATTATTAATTTGGGAAATAAGTTGTACAAGACACCGAAGGTATAACTACCTATCATCGGTTCTTTGATCACTGAGAAGCAATGTAGTAAGATCATTTTCTAGACCACGAAATTTGTTTTCCTTATGATTTGTCCTAAGGGCATGAAGAATATTGTGGCCACAACTTCCAAACAGGGCTCCTCCACACAAAAACAATAGATGGACAAGGTTGTAGAGGAGTACAGGGACATCTTCACCTCAACCACAGGAGTACCTCTACATTATCAGGTCAACCACTCCACCGATCTGACCCTAGTCGCGTTGCTACCCAATCGACCAATATATCGATGCTCTGTTATGATAATGATGATATCAAGAGGCAACTTCAGGAGTTGTTGCAGAAAGGGAACATCAAGCCAAGTTCATCCCCCTATGGGAGATCGATCATATTGGTACAAAAGAAGGACAAGACCTGGAGACTCTGTATTGACTATCAGGTGTTGAACGAGATCACTGTCTAGAATAGGTATCCAATCCCACAGATTGATGACCTTATAGAATAACTCAAGGGGGCCAAATATTTCAGCAAGATTGACTTGAAGTTTTTTTTATCACCAAGTACCGATCAAACCCGTCCATGTGTGGAAGACTTCCTTCAAATCCAAGGAGGAGCTTTTCGAATAGTTTCTCATGCCTTTCGGGTTGACGAATGTCCTTGCAACCTTCATGAGGTTGATGGACAACACGTTGTGACCCTTCACCAACTTATTCATGGTGGTCTATTTGGACGACATCCTGATCTTCAACCATAGTTGGGAAGAACACCTCCATCATATTCGACAGGTTCTCCAAACCCTGCAGCAACATAAGTTGTGTGGAAATTTGGAGGAATGAACTTTTGGTATGACCCAAGTTCAATACTTGGGGTACATCATTGATAAGAAGGGTGTTCATGTGGACCCATCCAAGATACAAGTCATTTGGGATTGGCCAACCCCAACCACTCTAATAGAGCTTCGCATCTTTCTAGGTCTTGCCAACTTCTATGGTAGGTTCGTGTTGAGGTTCTCTCATATAACTTAGCCTTTGAGTCAAGTCACCAATGGAGGAGGGAAATCAAAGTTATTTTGGTTTGAATCCCAATAGAAGGAGTTTGTCAAGTTGAAGCATTGCCTCTACTCTGCACCAGTGCTCACATTACCAGGCCTGCAAAAATCATTTGAGATCGAGATAGATGCCTCCAACTATGCTATTGGTGTAGTTCTTACTCTATAAGGGAATCCAGTGGCATATTACAGTGATACACTTTCAGACACAGTCTAAAAGTATCCCACCTATGACAAAGAGATGCATTCCATTGTACAGTTCTGTTGATAATGGAAGTGTTACATTCTGGGGAAAGAAACAACCATCCACATAGACCACCAACCCCTACAATTCATATAGACACAAGGGAAGTTGTAGAAAGATTTCATAAAAAATGGTCCACATCCCTACAATAGCTTGTTACACATCAATTTGTCACCATGACACTTGATCAATTTATGGATATTTTTACCATCCGTGAACATGTTGAAACCAACTCCTTTATAAGTCAAACAACTCAATATATGTTGAAGTACATGAGAAATTTGGGTCAAATAGCTCTCACACCTTGTTAAGTTCCACCTAGAATTTCCCGTGCATGCGCTGAAAATGACTCTGAGAACAACGCAAAGTTGCACTCTATCTGTAACTATAAACCCGTGCAGGTGAATTCTAGAAAGTAAAAATAAAAAGTACATTCTAGAAACATAGTTGGTTGAATATTTCCCAACTAAAAGCTTCCAGGTGATGACTATTCGAACGATAACCCTCATAAGATGCATCTCCATCCCTCTTCTCATGGTAAGCCAATCCTTCATCAAAGGATATTCATCCTCTTCTTAGGGATCTGAAACTTCACTCTCTTTGATCTATAAAAGGACTAGAGGGTTGAGGGATGCAGGAGGTCAAAATTCAGAGAATACAAACTTATGTTGTTAGTATGAGATTGGAGAGCTTGTCATATGAGGAGGATATTGAAGGCATTTGAAGGGAGCTCATGGCATCAAGACGAAGGTTGTAAAGCTCCTCTTATCTTCTAATTAATACAAATGAGCACTTTCTCCCATTGATTTTGTCTTTTGTGAATGATGAATAGTTTGTAATTGTTTATTATGTTCATTAAGGCAAGTTCAATCCCTAATTTCCTTGATCATTAGGCTAAGTTGTTTGAATTATTATATCGCATGTGCGTTTGATCCTTTTATGGTTTATGTTTGCGTGTCTTATCAAGCATTGAAGAGTTGCATCAAGTCACAACCAGGGATCTTCATTAGGCATTTCGTGAAACTGGTAAGAGGTTTTTGCATTATCTAGACTGCTTATAATTCGAACAAGTTCAACCTAGGGAAACAGACAGTTCATTTTTCATGATTGTTTCTAGTTTCCATTTAGGATCTAGGGAGATCGCTCGCTCTTGTATGCAAGAGGGATTGTCTAGTGTAATAAACTAGCGACCATACTGGGGAGCGTATATGTTCTCATCTTTTTCCTTAGCCTCGCTTTCTGATTTATCCAAACCTAAGTCTTCATAAATTAATGGCCTTTTAGATCTGATTGGTTGATTCTTGAATTTTTATTTTTTCTTTAGGTTTTCCTCCCTGTGTTTTTTTTTTTTGTATACAGAGCGTAGCTCTGCGCCATTTTTATCATAGAAATTGAGCGCATGCGCTTTGTTTTCTACTAGAAACCTGCGTAAGCCTTGAAAATTTTTGAAACTTTCATGCTAGCTTCAACCCAAACCTGAATTTGTCTTTCTGAAAGTGTCATTCTATTTTTTTGGACTATGTGTTGTCTTTTCTGAACTCAGTTTATTGTTTTGTTGATGATTTTTTGAAGATTAGGTATTCTTGAAAGAATATCTTGGGGGTTTTCCTGGTTGATTTGTTGATTAATCAAAACAAGCTTGAATGTATTTTTGTAAGTGATATTCTTACTTTGTTCTCTCAAATACACTGGTTAAGCCTTAAATATTGCTTATTTGTAGTCAAAATCACTTTGAATTTCAAATTAGGGTTTCCGAAGACCTTGTGCTTTTGTGAAAGAATCGTGGTTATTTTCGCTTGATAAAAGGAGTTGCTGCTTTCATCTTGGGAAAATTTTCACGATTGCACTAATATTGTCATGGAATCAAAGCATTCATAGGACAATATGTCTTTTCTCCAACCTTCTTGATTGATTTTTGTATGCTTGAAAGTTTTGAGTGATTAGAATAAAAGAGTGTTTTAGTTTATTTTGATAATTAGGGAAATCTGGAAATTAATTTGTTGACTGCTTTTTTCATTACAAAATAGTGAAATTGGTTGCTTTCAGAAAATTTATAAAAGTTGTGAGTTGCATTTTATTCGTCAAAAATCAAAGAAAACTCTTTCTTTTCTCTAAATATAATTTCATCGAATTTGAAAGTTGCTTTTGCATTTTTGAGTGCATTAAGATTTCGAGTCGTGTCACAACATCATAAGTACCTTCATCGCCCATCGAGTAAAAGAATAGCTTAATAATAAAGCGTTAATTAAAATTCACCTAGAATTTATATTTTTTAGGGCTCTTTTCACCTACAGTAGCTTAAGTGTAGGGATTTGGAATAAGGAAGGAAGTAAACTTTCCAAAGATACAAATGAACAATAGAATCTTGAGTTAGGGAGAGAAAATTCAATTATTTTTGTTTTGCTCTGGGAAGCTCTTCTTGGACATGAGTTAAACACGAAGTCGTGTCGAATCTGGTGAAGTGATCTGACCCACTTCATTGGCCTAGATACATTTATTTACACGTATTACAACGATACCGAAAGGTAACTGGGGTCACTTGAAAGTAAACCTCCAATTGATCATGTGGAGGAGCCTTCAAGGGGATTGAGCTTATTACTATGCCCTGGTGTGTACGTCCGATCTACAACTATCCCCCCAGGTAAAATTGTTTTATTTAGTGAACATAGTGACTATAATCCTAGGGACCTACCTAAGGTGACGATAGAGGGAAGGCCCTATTGTACCTAGAACAGATGTTGGCTAGACTCACTTGGACTCTCTGGAGGTTAATCATTGTTGGATATGGTTTATAGCAGAGTTACTTGTACCAAATCATTTCATTAAGCAGGTTGTCAGGGTAATTGATTCCAAACACTAATTTTCTATAAAAAAATTCACCGTGACCTCTTCGATGTTGGATTTCATCACCAAATAATAAATATTGATCTCTGTGAAGAGTAAGTTTGTATGGTTTGAACTCCTAGATTTTTTAGCATGCGTTACTTTCTGTGTTGTTTTTATTTACTTTTTAGAGACTTTAGGTGTAATTTAGATATTGTGTGATTAATAAATTGAAAATTTTTCATTGTGGTGAAACTACCAAGACAATCACGTAGGATACTCGAGGATCCCCCTGAGTATACATCCACTCAGTTAGAAAAGATTAAAGAAGAAAAATCTAAATCATCTAAAACTGGAACTGCAGCAGAAACTGAAGCTTCTACTATTATTGATTTTGATGTAAGAGGAACTGAAGTTAATCAACCTATAACATCTACTATTTTATGCCTTGACATAACATAAACTGAATTTGATCAAACTCAAAATTTAACATCACACTCACCAACGCCTGATTTACAAATTACTGAACTTGTTCAAACTGAATCAGATATTGGAGAATCTTCCGATAGAAAACCCATTTCCGAACCAAATATTGACGAACCTGAGTCTGATATTTATGAGCCTGAAATTCATACAACTGCTACAACACATATTCTGGAACCTCCACTTTCACCTTGTGTGAAAATTATCATTACTGACAGTCTCCATCCTGGTATTATTGCCATTGAAGAACTTGTTTCGGATGAAGAGGAAGAACCTATAGTTTCTACCAGTGAACTTGCAGATATCTCAGAACTTTTGTTTCGATCTCTTCACCCTACCTATTGGTATTTTACACACTTGAACTTTTTAGGGCAAGGGATTCCGCGTTACACGACTCCTTATTCTATCGTACCCAGTTTTTACTGATCTAGAATGATTCCTATAAGTGTTGTTTTAGATACATCTATGTTTTCCACT
Source organism: Pinus tabuliformis (assembly GCA_031772625.1). Lineage (NCBI taxonomy): Eukaryota > Viridiplantae > Streptophyta > Pinopsida > Pinales > Pinaceae > Pinus > Pinus tabuliformis. The sequence continues at coordinate 44,012,013 of CM062807.1, read as the reverse complement.
TCTTGGAGTCCACATTGTATGGTGCTTTTTTACCACCTGGCTATCACTCTCTCGCATGAGCTTATTTCGGAGCTTCTTCCTTGAACTCATCTTCAAACATGTCAACTGGTGTAATTAACCCTACCAATGAAGTTTTGGCATTTGAACAAGTCATAATATGATTTCTGGTAATGTTGGTAATCCACAAGCTAACCCAATAGGTGGTTATTATCCACCTGGGGGGCAACCATCATATCCTCCACCTAGAGGAAAACCTTTTGGTAGAACTTACCCTGCAGCTGGGGGGAAACCCCCCGCTAGAAACTACTTTAATTATGTTAAAATTCCTCAAACCAGTTTTGGTCAGCTTGTTATGCCTCAACCCGCCATTGGAATGCCTTACCCTAGATTGAATACAATCTGGAACCCTTCTCAATAGTCAATTCTTGTTGCTTCTCAAGTGCCTTTGTATCAACTTGGCCAACCTCTTGGACAACCTATACAACAACTTCCTTTTCAAGGTATGTCTTCTCAAGTCCAACCAACCGTCCAGGCTAACCCATCGACACCTGTGCAAAAATCACTTCAGAAACCCGCCTCGAGCACTCATCAAACCTTGGGGCAGTCTGCCATGTCAACGACTGTTTAGAACCCAGGTTCAAGTTCACCTAAAAATCCCATTCCAGGAGTATCGAAAATAACTATCTCTCTTACATCACAAGTTACTATGCAACCACTTGTTCAGTCTTTACCTCAGGCATATGGTGTTCAATCGATTCCTACAATTTCGTCAGCACCTCAAAATACTTGTTGTTCAGCCTAGCGTCCCACATATGCAAGTACCTTTTCAAGGGCTACCTTTCCAAGCTTAACCCCAGAGTCAATTTGTTCAAGGTACACCTTTTCAAACTCAATTTCTCCAAGGTCAACCCTTGCAAAGTCAACCCTTTCAAGGACAATTTATTCAAGGTCAAATGGGTCAGAACCTTCCCTTCCAGAATTAGCCGTACCTAGGTCATACGTTTCAACAACCTATTCAACTACAATATGGTATGGCTCATCCTGGATACCCAGAGGGTATGCAAATTCCAATTTCTTAGGCTATCCTAGGATATCCTTGATATCCTCCTTCTGGCACAAGACTCACCCCTCAGGGTTATCGATATCCATCGTAGGACCCTAATTGTGAGTTGCCTTTTATTGCAACTTTGGATTTTCCTTACCTCTCTCGGTTAACTAATGATCCACTTTTTTATTTACCCTATTGGAAAGCTATTCCTACTAAGTTGCCCAGTGATATTCCTAAGTTCGAAGGTAAGTCAGGTGAAGATTCATCCAACCATGTCATGATCTACCATATTTGGTGTGCAACCAACTCATTAAATGATGATTCTATTAGATTACGACTTTTTCAACAAACCTTAATTGGTTCGGAAACCAAATGGTATGTAGAATTGTTGTGCGCTTCCTTCAACACGTTTAATGCCCTTGCTATAACCTTTTTGACCCATTTTCAGTTACCCGTTTGGTATGAAAATGGCACTGAACTTTTGACTTCTTTAAAGTAGTCAACATTGACCCATATCTCAGATCACATTCACGAATGGAGACGAAGATGTCGCCTAGTTAAAGTTTACATTCCAGACCAGATTTTGGCCAAATGGTTCATAAAGTCGCTTTTACCAGTAATAACTGAAGATGTGGCTAAAGGGGGTGTTGTAACTAAAAAGCAAGTAATTTCCCACGCTCAATATCTCAATCTTGTTTATACTCAGTCTGGTACTTTGTGTGAAAAGATCCCAGATTTACCCTAATCTACTCCAAGTAATCCACCTCTTCTAGGATTATATGTCGCAGATGGCATGATAGGTTTTGTGAGTGAGAAATATAAGAACAAAAAGAAAAATTCTAAGAATTTCAGGTTTCGGCTCTATCTGATTCACTTGATGAAGATCCTTCTCCCGGAATTATTTCCGAAATCAACATTGTAGATTCATATACTAGCAAGGGTAAGTCATCTACAAATAAGAAAAAGGGAAAAGGCAAAACTAAACAAGACAACCTCTCTAAGGAGAAATCAACTAAGAACAAACCATCTGATGAAAAGAGGAAACCTCAATATCCTTCCTTAATTTCTGAGGAAGATCATTACACTAAGGAGTGCCCTCATTAGGCCGAAGTTTCCAAATTTGTCAAAAGTTTGTCCACACCTGCTTTTTTGAATGATCCTTTTCCTCCTCAAGATAGTAAAATGGTCTCTCATGACCAATCCTCCTCATCCCCATCGGCAGATATCATGATGATGTCTTCGAGAGTTATGGTAGCAATGAGATCCAAAGATTATGTGTCAAAGAGTCCTGTTGAAAATGGAGATGACTCCAGCTCACTTGAACAAACTTCCATACCTACTCCTCCTTCTTCTGAACCATTACATATTGAAAAACCAAATCCTGATATGATAATTCATTTGCATCCTGAGGGTATGCTTCGTAAGTCAACCTTTAATCCTCATGAGAGGGCTGCCCACACTTATAACATCGTTAAATTTCTGGCTATGTCACCTTTGGCCATGTATGCCCTTGAAGTGTTGCAAACTTTTCCAGCACAAAGGAAATTATTATTATCAGCCATAGGAGCTTTAGATCCTCAAGACTCCCATTTGATTATTTTCAATCTCGAGAATCATGTCCCGTGTCTCCCACATCAACTGGCTTTTTAGATACCAGTTCACGTCAAAACTCGATGAGTTTTTTAAACAGTGATTGACGAAGGAGCATCAACATGTATTATGTCCATTGCCTATTGGAAGGCCTTAGGTTCTCCAACAATCAATCAATCTCCCACAATTTTAAAAGCCTTTAATGGAAGAGGTTTTCGTCCATATGGACTTTTAAATGATTTTCTAATCGAGTTAGAGGGAAAAGTAGTTGCAATAGACGTTGAGGTTGTTGATGCTCAACTTGACTATAATTTTTTTTTTGGTCAGAGTTGGACTTATGCCATGACGGAAGTAGTCTCGTCATATTTTAGGATGATTATGTTTCTTCACAAAGGAAAAATTGTGAAAGTAGATCAATTTTCCTATTATACCTCTGACCCTAATTCTACTGGAAATATCCCATTTGTTGAAAAATCCACCACTCCATATGAAGAGGTTGGTGTTGGCATGCTCAAAGACTCATCTTTGATGGGAAATTTCGCATTCCTCCACTCGTTCTTCTTCATAATGAAGCATAGATCAACATGATTACATCAAGTACTTTCGAAATGGGAGATCCATGGAAAGTACCATCAGAATCAGAAATGATCTTATATGGCGATGAAATTCCTCGTAGTCCTTTTGAGTTAGCTTATGAGTCCATTCAGTATTTTTCCAACCCATCAACTTTTAATGATGATCAAATGAATATGATCATTGATCAATATTCTCATTTGTCACGATTGGAACCAATCTCTATGCCTGATCCTTTTAACAAAAAAAATTTAACTGATGAAGGGATTATGGAAGTTATGATCTTGGATGAAATTTCGTGGAATGATACTCATCATCGTTCAACTTTCTTACCATCCTTTGATAAAATTGAGAATAAATTCTCATCATTATTTTCATCTGAGACCCTTAACGATCCTCAAAATCCAATATCTACCCTTTCTTCCAGTTCTGAATAGAATTTAGGGAACATATTAACAATGATGCCTATCGATATCTCAGTGAAACCTAGAATAATTGAAAATATTCATATAGGAGCCTCTTGTTCATTAGAAGAGATTTCAACTTACAAAGCGCTATTTCAGGAATTTTGTGACATTTTTGCCTGGTCTTATGAAGAGATACCAAGAATCGAACCTAGCATTATTGTACATGAAATAAAAACTTATCTGGATGCTAAGCTAGTTAAACAACGATTGCATCCAATATGTCCGCAAAAAGTTGATGCTATCAAAACTAAGGTTGAGAAATTGTTGAAAGCAGGATTCATTTACCCTGTTCCTTTAACCGATTGGGTATCAAATATTGTGATCGTTAACAAAAAACAAGGAACTATTTGAGTGTGTGTTGATTACCGAGATATCAATAAAGCTTGTCCCAAGGACAATTATCCAACTTTGTATATCGATCAAATTGTCGACGATTGTGCTAGAAATGAATTTTTTCCTTTATGAATGGATTTTTTGGCTACAATTAAACAAACATACTCCCAGTCAATCAATATAAACACATTTATATGCCCACAGGGAACTTTTGCTTATCACAAACTCCCATTTGGACTAAAAAATGTTGGCGCAACTTTTCAATGAGCAATGTATTACTCATTCCACGATATCATGCATATTGTTTAGCCTTATTTAGATGACCTCCCGACTCATTCCATGAAACGACAGGATCACCCATTGCACTTAAAAGTGTTTTTCATTAGGTGTAGGCATTACAATATTCACTTGAATCCACACAAATGTGTCTTTTGTGCACAATCCAGTCGGATTCTAGGTTTCATCATTTCGAAGGATGGAATTCGTGTCGATCCCCTCGAGGTAGAGGCAATTTTGAATTTGTTTCTTCCTTCTAGCCTTACTCAACTCCAAAGTTTGCAAGAGAAAGCAAACTTTTTGCGTAGATTCATCCACAATTATGCTGAACTAACACAGGGTTTTACTCAACTGTTGAAAAAGGGTATTCCATTTTTTTGGGATGAGCTTGTTGATAAATCTCTTTATGCATTAAAGCATGCACTGACTAATGTTCCTTTATTGCATCCACTCAATTATCATCGAGACTACTTTCTGTACTTAGCTGCATCTGATGCCACCATTGGGATGATGTTAGTCCAAGAGGATGATTCTAACAACGAACATGTGATTTACTATTTGAGTAGGAATCTCATTAAAATTGATATTAAATACGCACATATGGAAAAACTAGCCTTGGAAGCTCTACAATTTGTTCAATGATTCTGTCACTATATACTTCTTTGAAATACCATTGTTATTTCAGATTGCAACCCCATGATGTACATTCTCACGAAACAACTGCTAGGGGGAAAATATTCGAAGTGGATAGACATTCTACAAGAGTTTGATTTGGAATTTGAAAAATCCAAATCAAAGAAATCCTTGGTTTTCGCCAAACTATTGTGTGACTTACCCCATAATGATATAGAAACTATAGTAGAAGAATCTTTTGCTGACGAATCTCTCTTTTTGAATTTTTGACCGGAGAATCCACAGTAGTAGAATTTTTACACCAACGTTTCAAATCCCAAATGGGATCCATCATCAGGGTAAAGAGAAAGATGATGAGAAAGATGAAAAAGAAGAGCCAGATGGAGGATAGATCTGAAGCTCTTCTTTTTATCCTTACTCTAAAACTTTCAAGTGCAAGGATTTCACTCCAAGTATCCCCTCCGTACAGGGATAAGATATTGGATTTCAGAGATCTGTGGTTTGTGCTTCTTGAATTTTTGACCGGAGAATCCACAGTAGTAGAATTTTTACACCAACGTTTCAAATCCCAAATGGGATCCATCATCAAGGTAAAGAGAAAGATGATGAGAAAGATGAAAAAGAAGAGCCAGATGGAGGATAGATCTGAAGCTCTTCTTTTTATCCTTACTCTAAAACTTTCAAGTGCAAGGATTTCACTCCAAGTATCCCCTCCGTACAGGGATAAGATATTGGATTTCAGAGATCTGTGGTTTGTGCTTCTTGAATTTTTGACCGGAGAATCCACAGTAGTAGAATTTTTACACCAACGTTTCAAATCCCAAATGGGATCCATCATCAGGGTAAAGAGAAAGATGATGAGAAAGATGAAAAAGAAGAGCCAGATGGAGGATAGATCTGAAGCTCTTCTTTTTATCCTTACTCTAAAACTTTCAAGTGCAAGGATTTCACTCCAAGTATCCCCTCCGTACAGGGATAAGATATTGGATTTCAGAGATCTGTGGTTTGTGCTTCTTGAATTTTTGACCGGAGAATCCACAGTAGTAGAATTTTTACACCAACGTTTCAAATCCCAAATGGGATCCATCATCAGGGTAAAGAGAAAGATGATGAGAAAGATGAAAAAGAAGAGCCAGATGGAGGATAGATCTGAAGCTCTTCTTTTTATCCTTACTCTAAAACTTTCAAGTGCAAGGATTTCACTCCAAGTATCCCCTCCGTACAGGGATAAGATATTGGATTTCAGAGATCTGTGGTTTGTGCTTCTTGAATTTTTGACCGGAGAATCCACAGTAGTAGAATTTTTACACCAACGTTTCAAATCCCAAATGGGATCCATCATCAGGGTAAAGAGAAAGATGATGAGAAAGATGAAAAAGAAGAACCAGATGGAGGATAGATCTGAAGCTCTTCCTTTTATCCTTACTCTAAAACTTTCAAGTGCAAGGATTTCACTCCAAGTATCCCCTCCGTACAGGGATAAGATATTGGATTTCAGAGATCTGTGGTTTGTGCTTCTTGAATTTTTGACCGGAGAATCCACAGTAGTAGAATTTTTACACCAACGTTTCAAATCCCAAATGGGATCCATCATCAGGGTAAAGAGAAAGATGATGAGAAAGATGAAAAAGAAGAGCCAGATGGAGGATAGATCTGAAGCTCTTCTTTTTATCCTTACTCTAAAACTTTCAAGTGCAAGGATTTCACTCCAAGTATCCCTTCCGTACAGGGATAAGATATTGGATTTCAGAGATCTGTGGTTTGTGCTTCTTGAATTTTTGACCGGAGAATCCACAGTAGTAGAATTTTTACACCAACGTTTCAAATCCCAAATGGGATCCATCATCAGGGTAAAGAGAAAGATGATGATGGATCCCATTTGGGATTTGAAACGTTGGTGTAAAAATTCTACTACTATGGATTCTCCGGTCAAAAATTCAAGAAGCACAAACCACAGATCTCTGAAATCCAATATCTTATCCCTGTACGGAGGGGATACTTGGAGTGAAATCCTTGCACTTGAAAGTTTTAGAGTAAGGATAAAAAGAAGAGCTTCAGATCTATCCTCCATCTGGCTCTTTTTTTTCATCTTTCTCATCATCTTTCTCTTTACCCTGATGATGGATCCCATTTGGGATTTGAAACGTTGGTGTAAAAATTCTACTACTGTGGATTCTCCGGTCAAAAATTCAAGAAGCACAAACCACAGATCTCTGAAATCCAATATCTTATCCCTGTACGGAGGGGATACTTGGAGTGAAATCCTTGCACTTGAAAGTTTTAGAGTAAGGATAAAAGGAAGAGCTTCAGATCTATCCTCCATCTGGCTCTTCTTTTTCATCTTTCTCATCATCTTTCTCTTTACCCTGATGATGGATCCCATTTGGGATTTGAAACGTTGGTGTAAAAATTCTACTACTGTGGATTCTCCGGTCAAAAATTCAAGAAGCACAAACCACAGATCTCTGAAATCCAATATCTTATCCCTGTACGGAGGGGATACTTGGAGTGAAATCCTTGCACTTGAAAGTTTTAGAGTAAGGATAAAAAGAAGAGCTTCAGATCTATCCTCCATCTGGCTCTTCTTTTTCATCTTTCTCATCATCTTTCTCTTTACCCTGATGATGGATCCCATTTGGGATTTGAAACGTTGGTGTAAAAATTCTACTACTTTGGATTCTCCGGTCAAAAATTCAAGAAGCACAAACCACAGATCTCTGAAATCCAATATCTTATCCCTGTACGGAGGGGATACTTGGAGTGAAATCCTTGCACTTGAAAGTTTTAGAGTAAGGATAAAAAGAAGAGCTTCAGATCTATCCTCCATCTGGCTCTTCTTTTTCATCTTTCTCATCATCTTTCTCTTTACCCTGATGATGGATCCCATTTGGGATTTGAAACGTTGGTGTAAAAATTCTACTACTGTGGATTCTCCGGTCAAAAATTCAAGAAGCACAAACCACAGATCTCTGAAATCCAATATCTTATCCCTGTACGGAGGGGATACTTGGAGTGAAATCCTTGCACTTGAAAGTTTTAGAGTAAGGATAAAAAGAAGAGCTTCAGATCTATCCTCCATCTGGCTCTTCTTTTTCATCTTTCTCATCATCTTTCTCTTTACCCTGATGATGGATCCCATTTGGGATTTGAAACGTTGGTGTAAAAATTCTACTACTGTGGATTCTCCGGTCAAAAATTTCAAGAAGCACAAACCACAGATCTCTGGAATCTCTCTTTCTCATTAGTACATTAGTTCTATGGTATGGAGACATCATTATATATCTCCAAATGCAAAATTTTAGGCCTGAGTTATCCAAAATTGATCGTCGACAAATTCAATACCAATCCCAACAATACAACATTATTGGCGACACTCTTTATCGTCGTGGTGCTGATTCTATATTCTGGCGTTGTTTAACTTTTCAAGAAGTTGAAAAAATTTTGAATGACTGTCACGCTGGAGCATGCAACAGTCACATGTCTGGGTATGCTACTTCCCAAAAGATATTATGTGCTGGCTATTTTTTGCCGTCAATGTATAAAGACTTCATCACTACAGTCAAAAAATGCCATAATTGTCAAATTTATGATTGCGATATGCGAGCACCTCCCGCTCCTCTTCACTCAATCGTAGTTGTCGATCCTTTTTCCAAATGGGGCATCAAATTCCTCACTTGTAACCCTCACTCAACCAGGGGGCATGGATATATCATCCTTGCAGTCGATTACTTTACAAAATGGGCTGAGGCCATGCCTACATATCAAGACGATGACGAAATTGCAACTATTTTCATTTTCAATCATGTGATTTCTCGATTCAGCATTTCAAAGCTATTGTTACATATCACAGTAGTCATTTTTGTAACTTTATGATGATCGAACTATACACGCAACTCAGCCTCTGCCATGATAGATCTACTCCATATTATCCACAAGCTAATGGTCAGGTCAAAGATGTAATAAATTTTTAACCAATATGATTAAACGGATATTTGTTATGCAAAGGAAACTAACAATCTATGATCTTTTCAGCACTATGGGCCTATTGTACTACTGTAAAAACATCGTTCGGTTTTACCCCTTTCCAACTTGTTTATGGTTTGGAAGCTGTATTACCTATTGAATGTGAAATTCCATCTCTTAAACTAGCTATCAAATTATTACCTGCTACCTTTGTAGACGAAGAATGCTTTGTACATTTAGCCCATCTAGATGAAAATCGTTGTAATGTTGTATTGGCTAGTGAAGCTCACCAGAAACGTGTCAAAGCCCAATACGATCAAAATGTTAATCCTCGTACATATTCAGAAGGTGGCCTAGTCTTGGTATATGATCAAGCTCATGACAAGCTAGGTGCAGGGAAATTCGAACCCATGTGGCATGGCCCTTACATGATAAAACATGTATTAGATAAAGCTACCTATGAGTTGGTTGATTACAATGGTGTTCCTTTGGGAAAGCCCATAAATGGCCTTTACCTAAAGAAATATTTTTGGATAAAATTTTGGTGAATATTTGTACATTATTTACCATTTTTAGGTACATGTGATAAATTAGTGTTTTTTACTACTTGTCCTGCTTATCTCGTTTTTACACTTGATTTACAGATGTCGACATTTTCTTCGACTTACATTGGATTTGTTGATGGCACTAGTCGTAGTACTCAAAATTTATCTTCTGCAGCCTGGGTTATATATTGACGAAATATGTCTCGGTCAAACAACGAACAATATAGCGGAATATAATGCAGTGATTGAGCTTTAGTTGATGCCATTACATTTGGTATCCAACGTTTGATTGTTAGGTTAGATTCGCAGCTCGTATTATTACATTTAAATGGTGTATATTCAGTAAGAGTCCGACCATGTTAAGGATGTTTTTACAAATCCATCTCTTGGAAAGGAAATTTGATTATATCAAATATCAACACATTCCAAGATATTTAAACATTTGCAACATTTGTAAATTAAAAACAATATTCATTCATACATTGATTGAGATAAACATAGATAAAAGTAGTAGATTTTTCATTAAAAATAGAGTTTAGATATGTCTACAAAATATGTCATCCGAGGACATGAAGGCTCCGTGGCCGTTTATTTTCCAAATACGCTGACACCAAAAAGTCAAAAATGGTCCTATAAACTAGAACATCTAGGCATGGTGATGCTCATGATAACACACGATAGCACGATCAACTCGACGTAGCAAACGTCTGAGAGGCCCTGGAACCCCAGCTACGTGCCTCTGATGGGCATGTGGAATGTCATCAACTCCAGCCTTTGGGATGTTGGGAGTCAACCTCTCAAGTTTGTGCTCCAACTTTGTCAGGATGTCATCTGCCTCTAGGTTCGCTGCCACAACTACTATAGTGATCCAGGTGGATATTGGTGGCCACCTGCCAAGTCCACCTGGACCCCCACCATTGTCCTTCTCAACATTTTCAGTTTCCTTAATTGTAGCACAACTTACTATTTTTAGCAGTTTTTCGGGTCCTGAACTTCCAGAGCCGTTTTGAGGCCCTAAACGACGTTTTTTGGGGAATCTGGGGGCAACATGGGTCCATGGAATGGACCGATATTGCCCGTTCCAACAATGATAGTGCTCGGATAGATCTTTCTAATGAGCTATTGTACGCATCAAACGGAGATCATATGCCAAAGTTACGACCCCGGGAAGTTGATGTACCAATTTACCCCAAACGGGGCCCACAGTTTTGGCGTTTCATCTCCTAGGGTTAGGTTTTGGAATGTTAAGGGTTCTCCATTGTTTCTCAACAATAAATAGGCCTTCGAGCCTCATTGTAACACAGTTCAGAGGCATGTAGCCATCACATCTCTTCTCAGAGATAAGCTACCATCGCCCTAGCTGGTCTTTTTCCATTTCTGGTTGTAAGCATATTTCAGTATTTTCCATTAATGAAATGAAGTATTATTTCCGCTGCATCTTTGTGTATATGGTTATCTCTGTAATTTGGGCATCAAAATTTATTTTAAAGATAGCCCATGGTGCCTACGCGGCAGCCCTTTTATGGACAGGGTGCAGCTGCACCGAAATTTATAGCAAAATTCTGTGCAGGCTAAGAATTTCCGTATGGAAAATTTTATCGGCCTGCGTGAGCCCGATTGAATGAAACCTGTGCATGGACGAGGGCACATTTTGGACAAATCTTTGTCCAAAAAAACCAAATGAAAGCTTAAAATGAAAAAATAAATGGATATAAAGCTAAGTTATGGAGATATCTTCTACCTAGAGGAAACAATGCGTGATTTCATCCACCAGTTGGCTCGGAATCAGTCCTAGAAGTTTCACGGTGAAAACCCCTCTCTCTCCTCTCAAGTGGTGAAAATGCAAATGGTAAAAATAAATTAATTTTCCCCACTTTTATAAGTTCTTTAGCTTAAAAAATATATTTTTTATATTTTGAATCGTTTTGAGAGGGAAAACACCTTTTGGAGCAGTTATGACGGTTTATTGAGTTTAAATGTGTAGGATCATTTACAGAGTCAAGATAAATCATTTTTGACATTTTAGCACACTTTTATCACTTTTTATGCTCTTTACAATTTATGAAAAGCGAAAATCATGGAGTCTTCTTTTAAGCACTTTTCAGAGCTTTTCAAAAACGAAAATATTGTCGAGTACTTGCCTGTTCAAACTCATAAAAGTAAATGAACAACCGTCCACTCAGTATAAGTTTACCCCTTTTATGGACTGAGCTAGGACTATTTATGAAAAAGGTATACGTTGATCAAACATGGTCAATAGAGTTCTCTCTTGTATTATTTTATCCTTTTTCGGACCCGAGAGACTAAACTGACAAAAAAGAACCTGATGGAGTCTACCTATGTTTTTCTTCTGACTCTCTAAAAATGAAAAATGTCGAGCTTTACTTTCTTCGAGCTCATTAAAATTTTATGGTTAAAGAGATGAATGAGTTTTCTTTTTGTGTCTTTTTCAAAGTCTTAAAATAAAATGACATCGAGTTACCCCTTTACTGGACTCGTAAAAAATTAAATAGTATAGGACTCATTAAGCACGATGAGACCGAACCATTCCTTCTTAAGGTTCGTTAAAAAATACTTCAATGGACTCATTCGAAGGATGAGCTTACAGTCCAAGCATATTTTATCCTCCTCAAGATTGTAAAAAATAAAGAGGTACTTGCCAGTAATGGCGGGGGAAAATTGGGGAAAGTATTCATTCTACATCATCGGTTTTGGATGAGCTTACAGTCCAAGCATATTTTATCCTCCTCAAGATTGTAAAAAATAAAGAGGTACTTGCCAGTAATGGCGGGGGGAAATTGGGGAAAGTGTTCATTCTACATCATTGGTTAAAAGGTAGCATGTCGCTCTTAAACACAACACTCTGTCACATTCATGTCCGGGTTTGGAAATCCATTTTCCTTACATTTAATCAAACCTCATTGAAAGTCTTCATGGTTTTGGGTATTATCATTAATTCAAATGCTACCAAATCATTATAGTGTCGTTATGTGTTCAAGAGAAGTTCAACCTTGGTTCAAATTCTTTTGCAAAATCTTTACCTTCATTCGCATTAGCCATCCTTGAGTCAGTCCTTGCAATTATTTTTAAAACTCGATATCATGTTTCATGTCGTACGCTTTCCTACGACGAATTGCTTCCTATCGACTTCAGCTCATTATCTAGGAAGTTGATTTAGAAACTTTCAGTACCTTGAAGCCTACATGCCTTAATGGCAAGTTTTTCACTGTCAATGACAGGTTCTCATCATTGGCCTTCGATCAAACGATTCTACGAGTGTTCAACTTCATATCACATATTCGCACTTCATAGATTATACTGGGATTACCTTGAAAACCATTGTCATTATTGGTGGTTTCTCTCGCGCTTGTTAATGGTTCACATCATTGACCGGTAATCAAGTGGTTTCTACCATGTTCAACTTCGAGACATTCACTCGCATGGTTAAAATCGTACTGTGGATCGATAGATGGAGATCAAGACCTTGGATCTAGTTTCAACAATCTAGGTTGCGAGGAAATTTTATATTCGTGATTAGGTAGACAAATGGTTGTGTCCATGTTGTGTCTACCATCTATATGAGCTTAGTTTTTCCATGCTTTTTCATTGAGTTTGCTTTACTTTGAGTATGGGAATGCCTACCTCAAAAATGGTTTTTGATATAAATTTTGCATTATGTTCCCTTGAATGTTCCTTGTAGGTTTCCGACCATTGCCTCTGATCCGATCCTTTGAATGATAAAGTACTTCAATATTTTAAACTTATTTTTCAGACTTCACACTTTAGGGGGAAATATTTTACATGTCAATTTGTCATCATGACACTTGATCAGTTTATGGATATTTTTACCATCTATGAACATGTTGAAACCAACTCCCTTAGAAGTCAAACAACTCAATATATGTTGAAGTACATGAGAAATTTGGGTCAAATAGCTCTCACACCTTGTTAAGTTCCACTTGCTCCAATTTCTCTAGCGTTTCCCGTGAATGTGTTGAAATTGACTCTGAGAAAAACGCAGAGCTGCACCTTGTCTGTAACTATAAACCCATGCAGGTGAATTCTAGAATGTAAAAATAAAAAGTACATTCTAGAAACATATTTGGTTGAATATTTCCCAACTAAAATCTTCCAGGTGATGATTATTCAAACTATAACCCTCATAAGATGAAACTCCATCCCTTTTCTCATGGTAACCTACTTCTTCATTAAAGGAGGTTCATCCTCTTCTTAGGGATCTGAAACTTCCCCCTCTTTGATCTATGAAAGGACTAGAGGGTTGAGGGATGAAGGATGTCAGAATTCATAGAATACAAACTGAGGCTGTTAGTTTGAGATTGGAGAGCTTGTCATCTGAGGAGTATATTGAAGGAATTTGGGAGGGACCTCACGAAATCAAGGCAAAGGTTGTAAGGCTCCTCTTATCTTCTGATTAATACAAATGAGCACTTTCTCCCATTGATTTTGCCTTTTGTGAATGATGAATAGTTTGCAATTGTTTATTATGTTCATTAAGGCAAGTTCAATCCCTAATTTCGTTGATCATTAGGCTAAGTTGTTTGAATGATTATATCACATGTACTTTTGATCCTTTTATGGTTTATGTTTGCAAGTCTTATCAAGCATTTAAGAGATGCATCAAGTCACAACCAGGGATCTTCATCAGGAATTTTGTGAAACCAGTAAGAGCTCTATCCATTAGCTAGATTTCTTATAATTCGAACAAGTTCAACTTAGGGAAAGAGTCAATTCATTTGTCATGATTGTTTCTAGTTTCCATTTAGTATCTATGGAGATCTCTCTTTTCCGCAAGAGGGATTGTCCAGTGTAACATAGTTCCATTTGAACATTAAGTACAAGAAGGGTGGCACCAACAATGTTGCAGACTGCCTCAACCAACCACCGGTTATCGCACTGACCATTGTGCTCGACTCTTGTGTGCATGAGACTGATGGATATTAGTGGCCACTCACCTATTCCACTTGGACCCCCACAATTGTTTATTTTTAGTTTCTTTAATTGTAGCACAACTTACTGTTTTTCGTAGTTTTTCAGGTCCTAAAATTTCGGAGTGGTTTTGAGGGACTAAAAGATGTTTTTAGGGAAAACAAAGAGACAAGAAAAGTTCCAAACTAATTTTCTAGTTTTCTTTCAACCTCCTCTTTAAGATATTTGAAATGAGGTCTTATGATAGTAAAACGGAGATCATATGCCAAAGCTACAATCCCGGGAAGTTGATGTACTAAGTTACCCAAATGAGGCCCATATTTTTGGTGCTTCTTCTCCTAGGGTTAGGTTTTTGGATGTTTAGGGTTTTTCATTATTTCTCAATAATAAATAGGCCTTTGACCCTCATTGTAACACAGTTAATATGAATGTAGATGTCACATCTCTTCTTAGAGATAAGCTACCATCACCTGAGCTAGCTGATTTCCATTTATGTGTGTAAGCATATTTTTGTTCTTTGATATTAATGAAATGAAGTTTTATTTATGTTGTATCTCTATGTTTATGTGTATATATGTATTATGTTTTGTTATTGCATAATTCCATAGCATAAATCTATGGGGAATAGGGGAGGAGGTGGTTAGAGGGTAACCACCTACCTTCCCCAGTGTCGTGCCTAGTCATTTGCTCTCTTCCACACATCGAAACTTTCTCTGCAACTACATTTTCATTTCCAGGGGAGACGACGCCCAAAATGGCTTATTTGGCTTCTTTTAATACCATTATCCCTTCTGATGTAATACCTTACTCGTTTTGGTCCTATTGCTAGTTTAGGGAGAGGGTTTTTAGCTCAGATGTTATAACGTTGTTTTATTTTTGGATTTGTTTCCCTTATGCTGAAAAGTAGCAAACATGGTTGTTTTATACAACCATTATGATGGTTTCCCATACACACTCCTTTTGGGAGATTCATGTGGTTCTAACATCATCTTAATTAGATTTTCATCAAATAAAAATCACTGCAAAGATCATTTCCTTCTCCGATTATTTCCATTCCTTTATTTATATAGTGCTTTGATGGATTTCCTGACCATATGGTTGCACAAGTCATTTTTGGGGGATGACTATGGTGACTAGGAAGGATTCTCAGGTGAAACCTTGGGGTTGCTGCTCTTTGCTAATTTTCTTAGGATTGAATGACTAGGAAGATTGGAGTTGGATATTGTTACTCTTCACTAGGGTTTAGGAGGATCTAGTTTACTTTTGCAAGGTATTGCGCCTTGGATCCCTCTTCCCATTCAATACTTCCTCGATTTTGGTTGGAATTTTTCTATGGGATGAAAACCCTAACTGATCTGGTCACAACTTAGCTCTGTCTACTCCACAATGTCTCCCGAAAATTTATTTTTTGTGAACTGTTCCATTTTTGTCGGTACAGGAATTATATATATTAGAATAGTTAAGAGGGTCAAGTTACCAACCTTGGTCTCATTGTGGTATTCTGCTTTTGATGTTTTCATTTAGATATCTTCAATGTTCTCAGGTAATGTAAAATCTTTCTCGTTTGGTGATCTAGTCTCTATTTTATATTGCATTTACTTGCAAATTTCATATACTAAATTTATATTCCTTCTTAGAGGTGTGGCAAGGTGCAGCGAGGACCTCTGCATGGCTCTATGGGTCTTGAAGTGGGTATGGATTTGATAATTATTATACATTCTTTGACCATTTTTCCCTTCACTGAAACTCATAAACTGCCCTTCCTCAACACCGTCTTGTTCGAGGAAGCAAATAATTCTTAGTCTCTCTCAGATGCCACAGGTATAATTCCCCTCCTCTCTCTTGGATTTTGTTCCCCAACAAAGATGACTTATGTCTAGGGGTGGGAGTAAGTGTCCTCTAACTATCTGGTAAATTGAACTTCGCATAGCGATTTTTTCCTCGTAAATTCTGAGTCTAACCATAACCAATTTTTGGATAAATCAAAATAAACCTTAAACATTAAATTTTTCCCACCAAGCTTCCACACAACCGATATTGCAGTAAAAATAAATTTCATATTTACTTTTCACTAAAAAAATGTTACACACTATCAACACAATCTATTACTCTGTCAAATGGAATTGGAATTAATAACACTAAGTGCATGTCTTTTCCTCCCTCTCACACCTTAGTGTACCGGTATGGATTGTGTCATCATAATTTTAAATGAGAAAGCCAAACTGCTCACAAACTTGTGCATTCGATCAAAGCATAAGTGAAATTAAGTTATAGCAATAAATTTAGTATAGGATAAAGAAAGAGTTAACCAACAACATTTTAAATTTCAATCATAAAATTAGGTCAATTCTAAGAATAATGTATTTTAAAAGACAATGGTAAGTTTTCTACTTACCTAATTGGCACTGGGAATCATAAAATGAAGATGATTTACTGTATAAGTTATATGTATTTGTATGTACGGGTTTCAATTTATCCATTAATTTGACGGTTTTAAAATTTAAGTTAATGTGACCTTATTCTTTCTTTTTAATCATAAAAAAATTGATGAATATATAAATATATGTAAATTAATAAATTACCGGCTGCACTAGACTGGAGTATGATATTTATTTATTTATTTTTATTTATTTATTTATTTATTATATATTATATATATATATATATATATATATATATATATATATATTATTATTATTATTATTATATATATATATATATATATATATATATATATATATATATATATATATATATATATATTTTTTTTTTTTTTTCAGAAGAAAAAGCGTAATATATTCATATAAGAAGATTACATAGAGCAAATGCAAGAAGCATATGCAGAAACATTCATATAAGAAGATTACATAGAGCAAATGCATGAAGCATATGCAGAAACGTGGACCGAGCCACAAGCAAATATGCTAAAACAGATCCCAAATAAAGCCCCGAAAGGCCAATATTGCCCCCTAGACAAGGCAACCCATCTATAAGGTGCAGAAGAGGCACCATAAAACCAAGCAGACAAGCATCTGAAGAAAGAGCAACAAGATCTGTCCGCCCAATATGGAAGGAGAGGCACGAAATGAGGAAGAGAGCAGCAAAAGAAGCCACTCCTTCCCTGCCCCCTCAAACTCTCCACCCGAATCAGACGAGAAACAGAGGAAGAATGCTGCCACAATCATCCGCATCTGCCTGCAGAAAAGACCAACGGAGACCTCCATAGAAGCGGCACGAAATAGGGTAGAAGCACCGCTATTCCCTCAACGCTCCAAAGGATATGCCGTGGCCAAAACAAACCTAATTGCTGCCGAGAAGGAGAAGACCCACTAGAGTAGAGGCATCACCGGGGGCAGAGGCGGCAAGGGGAGCCACCTCACCCCCGCTTAGAGAAAACTAAAAGACCAGAAGATGAAGCGAGCAGGACGAAAACCTCTCTGTTGCCTCTCGCCTCTCGACTCAGGAGAAAACCCGTGGAGTCACCGGTGAAGCCCACTCAGATCCCCCCTCGCCTCTGTTGATGCCCTCGTTGCCTGAGGAGAACCCTCGTTGATCGCCACGTTCCCACTCCTGCTCCTGCTCGGCCTCCTGCGCTCAAACCCCTGCTCGCCACTCCAGCTCGACCTCCTCTTCTGCTCCTGCGCTCAAACCCCTGCTCCTGCTCCTGCTCCTGCACCAAACAAAGCCCGTAGTCGAGGGTCGTTCCGCTTCTGCGCTCCTCCGCCACTCCTGCTCGCCCTCCTGCGCTCAACCCCCTGCTCGACGTTTCTGCTCCAGCTCGCCCTCCCCTTCTGCTCCTGTGCTCAACCCCCTGCTCCTGTTCCTGCTCCTGCTCCTGCACCAAACAAAGCCCGTTGACAAGGGTCGTGCTCCTGCGCTCCGCCCCTTCCGCTTCTGTGCTCCTCCCCTGCTCGTGGCTCCTGCTCGCCCTCCTGCGCTCAACCCCTGCTCGCCGCTCCTACTCACGCTCCTGCTACAGCCAAAAGGAAAAATATTGTCCAAATTGGAGTATGATATATAAATATATTATTTTGATATTGTTTCAATGCATGATTGCAGTGGCAAGTGCCAACATACCTTAAAAAAGAATTGCATCTTTTTTCGGTTTGAGAATAATGATTTCTGGAGGATACTGCAGGAAGTAGCAATCAAGCTCCAAAATTTTAAAATACAGCCGAATTAATTTTATAACTTTGCAGAACTTTTAGAAGCTTAGGTTTTTTTAACCATCTGTAAATGAATGAAAAATATATTAGATTAATCTAAGATCAATTAAATACCTTAGATTGAATCAAACATAAACAAATCATTTCGAACATTTATCTTTAAAATTGGCATCATGAAATTATTTAAATCACATAATATATTAATTTTTTTTTTTTTTTTTTACATAAATTGGATTTTAATGCAACAAATGAATTAATAATTTTTCCTATTAATAAAATATATTTTATTGATATTAGAATTAATTAATTATCATAATTATTAAGTGTTAAATAAAATTTTAATTAAAGTTTTATATGTAATTTTTTTTAATAAAAAAAAAAAATTTAAAACTATTTTTTTTTAATTGCAAGATATTGTTAGTAATATTGTGCCAGTCTTATTTGCGTTAAGGCTAGTTTAAATACATTTTAATTTTGGATCTATCAAGTACCAAAAGGAATCAAATTTCTCAAGGTAGATCCATCTTAATTTTGGATCTATCAAGCACCAAGAGGAATCAAATCTCTCAAGGTGCAAATCTCTTTTTTGAGTGCAAAACTTGAAGAAAGGTTTGCACCTCTAGAGATTTGATCCCTCTTGGAACTTGATAGATCGGAAGTTAAGATGGATCTAGGCTGGTTTAATTATTAATTTTATTTTTTAGTTTAATTTTTATTTTTATATAATTTTACTAGTCAAAATGTTTTAATTAATAATTTTATGTAATTTGATCAGGTCAAAATGTTTAGATAACATAATATAACTGGACATTAAATTTAAAAAAATATATATATTTATAAAATATATTGATTGCGAAATGAGAATGAATTTTGGGCATGTGGTATCGATGAACCACTGTATTGGCCCATTTTATGGTATGGTTAATAATATCCATGTTAAAATGGGATGAGTATCCATGGTTAAAAGTCTTGTTAATTGTAAGTATTATTTTGATTGTGAAATGAGGGATGGTTTTGGGGCATGTGGTATTAATGAGCCATAGTATTGACCCATGGTATGGTATGGTTAATAATATACATGGTAAAATGGTGATGAATATCCATGGTTAAAAATCTTGTTGTATGGTCAGTATTAAGGTTTTTTTTGTGCTTATTAATGAAATGTAAATATGGTTACAAAATTATTATTTCAATTGATATGGTGACATGGATCTTAATTTATAGCTACTATTTATATCTTATATATTTTCATGTGTGAAAGGTGTAGATATATCTCAAAACTAATTATAATATTTTTTTCTTTTAAATTTAATAAAAAAATGTTATAAAATAAAATTCAAATAAAATATTTATAAAATACTTTGAGTGTGAAATGAGAAATGGTTTTTTGGGCATGTTGTATTGATGAGTCATGGCATTGTAACAAAGCCTATTTACAAGTTAATAATATCTATGGCAAAGTGGACGTGAATATCCATGGTTAAACATATTGTTCTATTGTAAGTTTGTGTGCTTATTAATTAAATTTAAATATGGTTACATAATCATTATTCTATTTTATAAGATAAAATGGATCTTAACTTATTGTTTATACTTATATATTTTAAAATAATATGTATATTATGGTTTTTTAATCTAAAAAAATGTTTTGATAATCTCTTTGGGATTAATCACATCATAAGTTTGGGATTGATGATGTGATTAATCTGAAAGACATTACCAAAACTAGCAATTTGTGTTGTGATTAATCCAAAAGACATTATCAAAATAAGTATGGATCACAAAATTCTAAAATCAAGCACTAAAAAGTTATTTTGTTTTATTAAAATAAAACAAAATTACAATGTAACAAATTTGAATTTTATTATTTTGATTACTTTTAATTTTTTAAGGACACTACATCTCTCTTGCGCTTTATATTAATTTTAACCAACATGTAAATGTTTACCAATTTACTTATTATAAATTGAACATATTAATATGAAGTAAGCCTACAAATAAAAATATTTACAAACTTTCTTACATTACATCTACACATTACCCTTATACTTGATTGTAAAGCGTCTCTCAGCATAATAAATCGTAAAAACATACAATTTTATAATTGATTCTCATTTTCAATCCCTCTCCATAAGTTTAAACCCAAAACTTAATGAAAAATAAACATTATTTTATAAATTACATATTTAAATAATAATAATAATCAAATAAAATTATATAAAAATAACTATAAAGAAAAATAATTACCCATTATCAACATTATCAACAACATTTATGAAAATACAAAAGGCTCAAAGCTACCTTTATTATTTTTATTATCTTTGAAGTAGCAAACTATTGAATCATGTCAAGATTTGGATTTTTCTATTGTTACACATTATCAACATTTATGATGATACAAAATGCTCAAAGCCACCTTTATTATCTTCGAAGGAGCAAACTTTTGAATCATGTCAAGATTTCGATTTTGTTTTTTCTTTATATTATTTATCATTTCAAATTAAAAATTTTAAATAAATGATTTATCATTTCAAATTAAAAATTTTAAATAAATGATTGAAATTTATAGATATAAAAATTTAATTTATTTTAAAAAATTGATTAAAATTATATATAATAACTACGAGAATTAATAAAGTTCACGGTTTTGGAAAAAAAAGTTGTGGAAGTGTATAACTTCACATAAAATGATGGGCCAAAATCTCGTAAACATTTAGACTTCTCCATCCAAAATTTATTGATAAAGCGAACTAGTGTGTACTATCTTTTAATGGGTAATCAACAACGAAATTAGAAGTGGGTGTAGTTTGATTATGGAGAGAATTACATTCAAAGATCAAAATCTGTGTGGCGAATTAAGTGGTAGGTCTTCATTGTTGCGGAAGTCCAACAGGGAATAGGACATGGTGTTAGAGCCACGATGTGAATGTGGGTGTGGAAAATTATTCTCTTTATCAGTGTTGTTATAACTTCATTGAAATTGACATGCCATTATTCTTTTTCTCATGGTTTTATGTTAGCATGGGAGACAATGGGTAAGTTCCATTCAATATTAACGACTTGTTTTTGTTTGTTTATCCTTTTTTCCATAGGTGTGTAAGTTTTTTGAAGTCATTTTCATGTTACAACCTTATATGCACAAGCTTCTCTTATTTGCTACATTTATGTTGATATCTTGGTTTAATGTGGTTCTAAATGCCTAGTAGTTTGGACTAGACATTGTATATTTTGTTATTTTTGTTTGGCTATATCAAGTCAACTACCCATCTTTTGTACTCATGTTACACAATTTCTCTTATAAGAAAAAAAAAATTCACTACGGACTTAAATTGATACAAAACTCCTAATGTGTTTCACAGTACTTTTTCTATAGCTTCTCTTGATTCCATTTAGTAATAGTGAATCTAAGAGACACAATCATATTGTGTTATTTTCCCTTTGATCCAACTTGGCACAATCTTATATTGACATCCCTATCACTGCAATACCCACATCCACAATGATCCACTAATCTTTCTCTATCAAAAGATATTCCATTTTGGACTTTCATAACTAAAAATCTACTCAATGAATTTCTCAATCTATATCTTTGAACTACTCGTCATTTCCTTTCACCATAAGAATTGATAGCATTGATCTCTCACTACGATAAGGTTTTCCATAACCGCAATCCAAAACCTTAGCCAAAAAGGCATCCCTTGAAGCCAAACTACTTTGATACTAAATGTCAAAGTTAACCCTTTACAATTATTTGTTGCAAATAGATTCTCAATAATAATAGAAAAGATGCAATGACACTCACACATTAGCAGAAAGGATTTATCCTAGAACTCAATCTGGGAAAACCATATATATTTTTAGTATATATATTTTTATAATGTTACAAGACAATATGTATATCTCACAACATCTATAAACCCCACTCCATTAACCTAGGATTAGAATATAGCTAGAGTTCATTAACTAGAATTACAAAAGCATGGGTTGAACCACTGTGCACCACAAAGTTTCTAAAAGATAAAATGGTGTGTCAAAAGCCACCAAAATGGATGCAAACCAAACCCCACCCCCTTCCCCCCCAAAAAGTGGATGTTATCACTCCCCTTACGACCCTCCCATTATGCTTGATGAAATGAATTACACATGGGGCTAGTCATGCAAAGAATATAACACATACTCAACATAGATTACCTTATTTGGAAATTTGTAAAAGAACAATGGGCCTCTTTGGGAAAGATCTTAATGCATAGATTTGGTAGTTCTATGATGATATATGTTAGTAGTAACTAAGCATGGAAATAACAACTAGACCTTTTGTCAATCAATTTATATGTTTTATAAATTCTATTACATTTATAATATCATCCCAAGGTTTCTAAGCTTATGAAGTTGATGTTAGTAGTAACTAAGAACGGAAATAACAACTAGACCCTTTGTCAATCAATTTATATGTTTTATAAATTCTATTACATTTATATATCATCCCAAGGCTTCTAAACTTATGAAGTGTTAACACAATTTTTTTAATCTTAGTGCATTTACAAAGTTTAGGTAACTTTATTTAGAATAGTTTTTCTTAAACTATTCTTCTTAAGCAAATCTAAACTATGCGGTAAACAATATATACAAAGAAAACTACTTCATGAACTATTCTCTACTATGATTTGTAATTGTGGAAGTGCATATCACAATTTTTAATTTGATTACAAGATAAGATAATTCTTGTAATAATACCATGTTTTGATCTATTCGAGAACATAGCACATAAAAGTAGATGCCCTATTCACAAATACAAGATCACTTTAATAATTAATGAATGTCATAACTAGCTTGTCACAAAAGACAATGAAATTTTATTAAATATCTAAAATCTAAAAATATGCATACAATAAAATAAAAAATACATGCACATCAATGAACCTCAAATTAGGGAACCATGTCTCCTTTGGAGTTTGCTTGTGAGATCTCCTTCCACACTCACATTTTTTTTTCTCATGTATACATATGTAGTTCCATGAATTATTTGTTGCCAAGTTTCCGTTATCTACATGCATTCTATATGACCTTCATTATTACATTTACATGTATAAGCACCATTATTAAGATTCATTCAAGCTTTATCACCAAGGGGTTCAATGTCAAGTTGGACATAAATATTTGACTTGGGGGTTAGGATAATATTATGCCCTTCCTTATAGTTGACATTATTCAATGTTGAACCTATTATTTGTATACTACTAAGGTGTAACCATGATAATCTAGGCAGTGGAAAATGATTAATGTATATTTTAATTTAAACCCTAAGCTTCCATAGCCATAAGGGTTGAGCGCACGCGTCGACGCGCCTGTAAATACACCTCTTCCACCTCATGAGTTTCATGTGGCTGGTGAGGTGACCCAAGGTTCATTTAACCCGAATGGAGTCATATTTGATGGTCATGATCGTGGGACTGAGATGTAACAGTGCGGGCTCATTATATCATCCTAAAACCTTAAGTGAAGTTCCTCTCACACCATTTCTAGTTTCAATGTTACTGCGTCGTGCTCTAAGGGTTTTGGACCTGCATGTCTAGTTTGCACCCTCAGGTGGGTAGATCCCTTTTCTTGTCACCCTCAATGCTTTGTATGTGGCCTATAGGAGTCTCTCCACCTTCCATCACGCCCCCTGGTTCAATGTGCTAGTTGTCTGCTCTATTAAAGAAAGTGTTATCTCAATTTTCTTGTTCTAGAAGCACACAATTTCTTCCAGGTGCATCTTTGTAGGGTGTTTCCATCGTTTTCTTGACCCATTCTCTCATGGAAACCTAGTTTTGAATCGAGCGAATGGTTTTAGGTAAATGGGGTTTGTGGTTTACTTTCCATTTGAGGGTTTTGACACGCTGATTTATTCTTAGCATTTTTCCCCCTTATCTGTCTCTAGCTAATGGTTCAATTGACTCTATGACAAAGATGCAAGTTGGACTTCTCATTTGCCTACAAGGTTACTCTATGATTCCTACAGTCGAATACTTTGTCTAAGTTGGCGATGAAGGCTTTGTACACTGTTTTGGAGAATTTAGCATCTACGGATAAATACTAACTCACTAGACAAGTAGCTGTGCCTAGAACAATAGTTTAAAGTGTTTTAGACTTTCCCTATAAGCAATAGATAAGAAGAGAGGATAGAAGGCCTACCTGTAGTTTTGCTTTCCTCTTGTCTCCCTCGTATCGATTATGTCGCTCCTTCCCGTACTTAATCCCCTTGAAAAGTACCCTGTCAACACAATAGAAGATGAAAACCAATCAAAGCATACGATCCATTGAATATAAATGAAAGGAATCAGAAGCAACTCATAGATATAAACATTATGAAAGAACACATCATATGGAAAAAGGTTCAAACACTTTATTAGATAGAAGAAGGAATTACAACCATCGGTGTCTGATTCAAAGTCATTCCTCTAGCTTGGATCCCATCCACATCACATCAAAAGATAGACAAGCTTGTGGCATCACATCATTTGCTCCAAAGTCAAGTCTCATAGCAGCATTATCTCCTTATAATTCAACATAATCTAGCTAGCCCCTAATCACTTAGATGAGTGGTCAATTTATAGGAGGATGAAGGAGGTTTTGTCATAAATGGTGGCATTGAATGGCCTTCCATACTTAGAATTAGTTCCATGTAGGAAGGGATGAGAGGATAGGATTCACCTTAACTCATTCCTCATCCATTTTCGAGCTCATAGGAGTAGATAACTGAGGGAAGCTTCTAGATGACTCCAAGAGATAAGAATATTCCCCAAACCCCAATTGAATTTCGCTCAAATTTGCCCAGTGCAGCCTAAAGAGGGCTTAGGTGCTCTGCAGAGCACCCTAACAGTGTATCTACCTACTCTGCAGAGCACCCTGGCAGTGTATCTACCTGCGCTGGTCCCTTTAGAGACCATTTCTAGATGTCTAAGGTCATGAAACTTTCTAGGAAGGAGGCATTAAAAAGGGTGACTTGTTTAGTGCATGTAGCAATTGAATTTAGGGTTTGATGAGCCCTAAAACACTGATCTGAATATTGGGATTTGATGTGCCCAAATGGATCTGTAATAGCTTCCCCCTAAAGCATGAAGTCGGAAAAATGCCAATGTCGAATGAAATGCTTTACGATGTGATGAGGAGGTATCAAAGTGGAAGGTGACATGCATCAATTACAATACATATAATATGATATTTGATTTTACATGAATTGTTGAGGGAAGGCATACCCATGCTCATCTTATAAACTTTCATTACATGTACATAAACAGTCGTCTATAGATATAGACCCATGATCGGAATGACTATCAATGTAAAGCAATTGTACATATGATTTAGTACTCCTGATATCGTAGCTCAAATGGATGAAACTAGATCCGGGGTCTTCAATCTCGTTCAACCGTTCGCTCAAGTACGCGTCTAACCATGTGAATATGTGATCTGAAGTCGAACATGGGAAGACACCATCTGATTACCAACTGATGATGTAAGCTGTTAATAGATGCGAGAGAAATCATTGATAATGATAATGATCCTCAAGGTATTGCAGTACATTCTGCATGGTGTGAATGGATGATTTGATGTCAAACACCATACAAAGTCTTTTGGTCGAAGGCCATTGATGTATGCCTATCGCCGAAAGCGAGAAAACTTCCATTGATGTATGCAAACCTCAAGGTATTGAATGGGTGTTTCTAAGTCAACTTCTTGGATAATGAGTTGATGTCGACAAGAAGAGACTTGTCGCAGGAGGGCCTTGATGTATCCCACATCAACAACATGAAACGAGTGCATTGATTCTAGAGATGGAATTTGACTGACGACACAAAGTTCAGGAATGGCGGTCATGAAAATGAAG
This sequence comes from Pinus tabuliformis, assembly GCA_031772625.1. NCBI lineage: Eukaryota > Viridiplantae > Streptophyta > Pinopsida > Pinales > Pinaceae > Pinus > Pinus tabuliformis. The sequence continues at coordinate 43,985,605 of CM062807.1, read as the reverse complement.
GTTTATGGTATTGCAAAAGATGGATTTTGACTGAATGACTTCTCTTGAACATGTTGGCGACACTAAAGTGAATTGGTAGCATTGACCCAAAACAAAGCAATGGATGGTATGATAGACCAACGATGTGATAACCATCAAGCTAATAACCCAACCCAGATAGTCACGGTGATGGAGTGAAAGTGTCATGTTCAAGAGCGACCTGCTACCATAAAGTGGTTTTCCCCTTTTTCCATTTTCCCCAGTCATTGCTGACCAGTACCTCTTTATTTTTATCAAGCTTGAGGAGGATAACATATGCTTGTTGTATAATTTCACCCTTCAAGCGAATCCATCACTATTTGATGTTTTAACGAGTCTACCAAAGGTGAAACTCGGTCTTGTATAGATGGACAAGTTTGTTGCTATTTGATGTTTTTAATGAGTTTAACTACAAATATAACTAGGTACTTTTCATGTTTAGAGAGTTTGAAAAGGTACAAAAAGAAACTCCACAAGTTATTTTCGTAAGTTAATCTCTCAAGTCTGAAAAAGCGTAAAATAATACAAGAGAGATATCTTTTCCAATTTGTTAACGAGTTGGAAAGGATAAGTGCTCGGCAATATTTTCATACTTATAGAGTCTGAAAGATCTTAAAGAGGACTCCACTTTGAGGAACGAGTGGTTTCTAGGATAGCAACTGGTTCTGGTTATGTTGGAACGTCTCAAAACATGTTGATTTATGTGAATAGGCTGGCTAATAAGACCACTCATTATAACTATTCCTCAAAAAGGGTAAAACAACCAAGTGAAAGCATATGATCGGCCAAGGGGATGGTGGCGATGGGATGAAAACAACCAAGGCTCATCTGATGAAAGAGGATGATAGAACGGAAATCACGAGGGTTAGAATGGAAATGGGTTCATTTAAAAATGGAAATGGGTTCATTTTTTACATAAGCTTGAACCATAGGGAACTATGCTTGGGTTTAGTTTCATGTTTACACAAGCTTGAAACGAAAAACTATGCTTGGATCCAGTTTCATTTTTACACAAGCTCGAAACGAAAAACTATGCTTGGATTCAGTTTCATTTTTACACAAGCTCGAAATGAAAAACTATGCTTGATATTGGTTTACATGCCCCCAGTATGATAAAAGGGAGAGTCTCCTGTAACCAGATGGAAGTCATTGCGGTGAAGTAGGACGGTTATCCAACACCTTTCTGGCTTCATCCAGATAGGGACAAAGGTGAATGGGGTGATTCCCTTCACATAACCTACAGGGAAACTTAAATTTACCACTAGGTGCATGCCCCCCAAGCTTCATTACATTCACCTAAGTAGACTACTCATGGCTATCAGGTGGATGGAATGAAGGTTCTTTTACGAGATCAAGTGAAAGACTCGACTGGGATTTTACGAGATCTAATCAAAGACTCGACTTGGAACTTGGGACCTTGTTTCATTTTTTTAATGAGCTTGTCACAAGACAAGGAACTATGATCAGATTCCTTGTTTCATTTTTAACGAGCTTGACACAAGACAAGGAACTATGCTCATATTCCTTGTTTCATTTTTTAATGAGGTTAACACAAGACCAGGAACTATCCTCATACCCTTTGTTTCATTTTTTAACGAGGTTGACACAAGACCAGGAACTCTCCTCATGGACCTGTTTCATTTTTCTAATGAGGTTGACACAGTAAAAGAACTATCCTCATATTCCTTGTTTCATTTTTTAATGAGGTTGACACAAGACCAAGAACTATCCTCATATTCCTTGTATCACAACTCATAAGAGGTCATGAAGGAAATATTTGGTTCCAATGCCCCCAGTACATGATGTACAACATCACTGAATTGATCGTTAGTTGATGTAAGTATGGAATGGGTTGCCACATAATTAACCCATGGTGGGGATGATACCATTGGTACAAATGGACCATTTAGAGAAGATGGTTGTCTTGAAACCATATTTGGACCGGGAAATGAAAGTTGGTTAACGGTGACAATTCGGCCTTCATGCGGGAAACAAATCACTCGAAAGAGTGTTGAAACAATAGCTCCCATGTCATAAACATAGTCGCACCCTAGAAATAAATTGTAATCTAAGGGGCGTGGGACTACCATCACATTCAGATAAACGATTTTTCCTCCTAAAGTAATAGGTAACTAAGGGAGGATCCCTAATGGTTGAATGGTTCCTCTGTTAAAAGCCAATAGATTCTGGGTAATGGGCACAAGTGGCATCGAATTGAGCGCTTGCCAAGCAGTTGAGGAAGGATACTCACAGATGCACCTTCATCTATAATAGTGCCAGATACAATCATATTACAAACCTGTACTATGATCTGGAAAGGCACATAAGGAGGAAGACAGAGTCCTGCCAGTCGATTCCAATCAAAGGAAGTGACTAAACTTCTTGGAGGGGGTACCGTAAAAACGGGAGAATTAACCCCTTGAGATATGAGAACGGGAGGATTTTCCTCCTGTCTTGATGGAACAGAAAGATTTACCCCAAGCGCATTAGAAGCTGAAGAAACAAAAAGAACCTGAGTGGTATCATATTCACTCTCTTCGGGAAAGGTACGATTAATTGAAGGTGAAATCGGGTCAACTGTTACCTCAACCTATTGATTTGGGTCAGGTATAGACTCATAGGATTCACTTTCAGAGAGAGTGGGTTTGACCGATGGTTGATTTTGGTCAGTCAATTCATCAACTAGTGAAGGATTAAGGGATAGTTTCCTGTAACCAGATGGAAGTCACTGCGGTGAAGCAGGACGGTTATCCAACACTTTTTTGGCTTCATCCAGATAGGGACAAAGGTGAATGGGTTGATTCCTTTCACATAATCTACAGGGAAACTTGACTTTACCCTTCTTTCCATGAACTTTACTACCACTAGTTGATGGTGTATTACTAGCATGATCTCTAGAGGTTGATGACACAGGATGTTGTGAATGAGAAGACCATTCTTCTAAGATCTAAGGAATATCAGGAAAATTTCGAAGAACATGGTCTCCCGCACAAAGTTTGCATGGATATCGAACTTTGTGAGGCTTGACGGATGGTTTCTCATCAGATGTTGCATTCAAAGCAATGGTTGCTTAGTTGCCCCTCTACTGAATTTGCTTCTTCTTCTTCGTCTTCCCTTTCTTCTTCTTCTTAGCCACCTGGTTACTAGTACCAATACTCTCACCAGGCGAAGAGGAAGAAGGGGAGGAAGAAACAACCGAGGAAGAAGGAAAAGGGTCAACTTTGGGATCAACTGGAGGTTGATTTTGTACAGTTGGAGGAGTACTCGATTGTGGAGAAATCACGACATCTTGAAACAAGGAGGTTGAAAACAACCATACTGGCAAGCCAATGGTAAATCCCGGAAGGGACAATGTATCCATATAAGGAGCACCAATATTTCCGAAAGGAGGAAAATGACTAGGATTCCCATCAAAAGGAATTCCTTGATCTGTGGAATCCAGATTTGTCACCATATGTTTCAACCTAAGATCAACTAACGAGTGAGCGTGGAGGATGTTATCCACAGTCAATTAATTTTATTTTAATCAAAGTAACATAACAAAACAAAAGAGGGATAATCTAGGCAAAAGGTTTACCAAACAACTGTGAACTGCAGAATACCTCCTGGCGAACCAAGAAGTACGGCCAGGAAATCTCCCCGAATGCTATGTTTGGTGTATCATAGTGTACAAGGCGATCAACTCGGTTACCTAAGGATGGATAGAAACCTAGTGTTGTCCTCCCATATATACCTAAAAGTACGTGGAGGCCCAATTCGTATAAGCGTTGTCTAATGCAAAAAACGCACAGTGAGAGCATTCCCATATACTTTACATACTGTAACACCGCCCTATATACTAGAAGGTATGTGGAAGAGCTATGATATACTCATGTATGTGGAATGAGGTATCACACTCGGGATGTATTGCAGACAAGTTAGCGACAGTTGCTTTCTTTTACGACGCCGAAACACGTCTCTAGCCTAGACCTCTAAATGTTTTTCGTTAGGTGACAATGCTCCATTAGGTAAATTCATATAAATTTTAAGTTGATCTTCTTTAGAATTTGCCTTTCAAGGTTCACCATGTGATGTATATTTGCAATTCCTAAAATGCAACTAATATGATAAGCATTATTTCCATTTAATTTAAGAATGAAAATCCTTAGCTAGTAGGGATAGAGCAATCAGAATTTTGACAAAGAGCAAAGAGCACATCTAATGCAATTTCCCTAGATATTCCTTTCAAGCATTCACAAACTACAATATGAATGATGCAAGTTTTTATTTTCGAATCCCTTAATGTTATGATGAACAAAAAGGAAATATGCACATACAACCAATCAACCTTTCATAAGAACAAAGACTTTTATGACAGTTTTATTTCGAAGGAAAAGAAGACTTTATGACACTTTCTTTCAAATGAAGATTAATCAATTATATCCTAACTTTGACTATTGATCAATAATGACAAAGAAAACATGAAGAAACATTAATCGGTCCTATCAAAGTTGGGCTAGACCAGGAGATAAACACTCATTTTCAGAGACATAACATTCATTGATCAATCAACAAACAATCTAACAGAGAAAACTTGGTAAAAATATTTCCAAAGGTGGGAAACTGATCCTAGGAGGATCAACGCAGCCCAGAGTGGGAGATGGTGCACTTTAGAGCACTTTCCCTAAGCCAGGGATGCTCTGCAGTGCACTGTGTCCCTCAAAAGCTTGCGCTGGTGACAGTAAGCCATTTCAAGAGGCAATTTGACACAGTTTTGACCAATTTTTTCATTGTAAAAAGCTAAATTACAATCTATGAACACAAATAGAGTCTACAAGGATGTCTTAGGAGGTGGATAAGCTACTAGGAAAGAGGATTCTTCCCCAGTGGATTCGCCAATTTGTTTTGGAGAATTTAGCATCTACGGATAAATACTAATTCACTAGACAAGTGATTGTACCTAGAACAACAGTTTAAAGTGTTTTAGACTTTCCCTATAAGCAATAGATAAGAAGAGAGGATAGAATGCCTACATGTGGTTCCACTTTCCTCTCGTCTCCCTTGTATCGATTTTGTTGCTCCTTCCCGTACTTAATCTGCTTGAAAAGTACCCTGTCAACACAACAGAAGACGAAAATTGATTAAAGCATATGATCCAATGAATATAAATGAAAGGAATTAGAAGCAATTTAAACATATAAGCATTATGCAAGAACACATCATATGGAAAAAGGTTCAAAAACTTTATTAGATAGAAGAAGGAATTACAACCACCAGTGTCTAATTCAAAGTCATTCCTCCAGCTTGGATCCCATCCACATCACATCAAAAGCAAGACAAGCTTGTGGCATCACATCTTTTGCTCCAAAGTCAAGTTTCATAGCAACATTATCTCCTTAGAATTCAACATAATCCAGCCATCCCCTAATCACTTAGATGAGTGGTCAATTTATAGGAGGATGAAGGAGGTTTTGTCATAAATGGTGGCATTGAATGGCCTTCAATACTTAGAATTAGTTCCATGGAGGAAGGGATGAGAGGATAGGATGCACCTTAACTCATTCCTCATCCATTTTTGAGCTCATAGGAGTGGATAACTAAGGGAAGCTCCTAGATGACTCCAAGAGATAAGAATATTCCCCAAACCCCAATTGAATTTCGCTCAAATTTGCCCAGTGCAGCTTAAAGAGGGCTTAGGTGCTCTACAAATCACCTTGACATTGTATCTACCTGCTCTACAGAGCACCCTAGGAGTGTATCTACCTGCGTTGGTCCCTTTAGAGACCATTTCTAGATGTCTAAGGTCATGAAACTTTCTGGGAAGGAGGCATTCAAAATGGTGACTTGTTTAGGGCATGTAGCAACTAAATTTAGGGTTTGATGAGCCCTAAAACACTGATCTGAATGTTGGGATTTGATGTGCCCAAATGGATCTATAACATACACGCATCCACGACTCAAAGGTAATTTACCTCGCTCCTATGGGGTTTTATGACAATATATTTATGGAAATTAGACTGAACTCATGCTAATATTTGTTCATCTGGACTCCATTTGTGTAGATGTTTGCCACAGATTTCCCCTCGGCATTCTCCCTACACTCTTTAGGTAATTGTTACTATACTTTCTTTATTCTTGTTAGGGTTTACTTTGTCATTTAATTTTAACTCAAAGCTAACAATTATTGCAATTAGAGGGTGATCATGTTTACTCAGAGCATCAACTACCTTATTTTCCTCCCCTTTCACATGCTTAATATCAAATTAAAATTCACTAAGGAATTCCATCCATCGAGCCTGTCTGGCGTTAAGATCAGTTTGAATGAATAGATATCCTAAGCTAAAATGATATGTTAACAATGTGAATTTCTTGCCCAACAAATAATGCCTCAACATTTTTAGGGCATGTATAACAATTGCTAATTCTAAATCGTATACAACATAATTTCTCATAGGACCTTTCAATTTCCTTGACTCGTAGGCTATTACGGAATTATCTTGCAATAGAACTCATCCCGGCCTCTCCATACATGCATATGTGCATGATCTATTTTTGTATGATTAGTTTTGTTGTGCTAATAACAATTACATATTTATAAACATGTGTTTGCTTCTTGCTTTTTCTGCTGAGGTTTCCTTAATTGTTGGTGCTTACAAACACTTAAATTTCCTTATGTTAAACAAGACATTCATGAGAAAAATAGTTTCAGAAACTAATTATGAACAAAAAAAATATATAGTGAAGCAAACCATCAAAGATACACATTAACATAGTGTTTTGATGAAGGAGTTCACCCCTCCTGGGCTACATCTCCTTGGTGCATCTTCCATGGTTTGGGCCTTTGTATTAGCTCAATGTGGAAAAAAATATGTTTATAGAGCTCTATGGCTCCTAATATCAGCACTAATGTATTTAGAAGGTCCAAATTAGCCAAGAAAATTTCTTTCTAATCTCAATTTGGTCGAAAATTGAGCAAGTTATGCTTCATTCAATTTTTCCTAGGAAACCTCCGCTAGATCTGGAGAGACTCCAGTTAAGTCTGCAAAAACTGGCAGTTTCCGCCTAATTTGGTGCGCTGCCAAATTTGTTGCCAACTTAATCAACTGTTTAATTAAATTAAAAATGAAATTAATTAAATTAAAACACGATTAGTGTGCTAAGCACTATCCATTCGTTGGCCCTTGGTTTTCTGGTGCGCGGTCACATGGGGTGGGGGCTAGCCTGCAGGGCTCGCTCCCACCACCCCCACTGTTGGCAATTAATGTGCATTTAAATATCAATCCGTGGATAACCTTTTCAAAGTTTTGTGTTGTGTTTCAATGGTAAGGCATATGGTTCAAGTGGTGGAGGTTATGGGTTCAAAACCTGCCCAACCCATATTCTTTTTCCATATTAAATGTAACACCATATATATAATGGAATTTGACCATATCAAATAATATTTAAATATGCGTCATTCAAATATGCAGATTTGTGAATTCGAATTTAAATTATATATACATATATATATATATATATATATATATATATATATAATATATATAATTATATATATAATATTTAAATAATTAAAAAAAATCAAATTCCGCCTAAGATCACTTAGGCAATTTCACATTCACATAACCAAACTGGCAAATCCACAGGTGACACTTGTCATAGCCCCATTGGGCGAAAACTGAAGAAGATTCCCCTTGCTGACTGGACTACTGACGGGACTTCCATGTCATCATTCTGTCTCATTCTGCAATTTTTTTCGCTGTTTAGGAAAACGGACAACCGGCCTTTTCTCCTTCATTCGGACTCCATTTTTAGTGAAATGAATTGCGTTGTGATCGTCTTGACAAGATGGACGTAGTCATATAATTTTTGAGCCAATACGAGAACTTTGATTTTTGAGCTAAATACTGAGCACCTAATCATTCCTCCCGGCTAGAAGCCTTTTGGACCCCAAAAGATACTATCAATTATTCAACAAGTGAGGGTACAACTCCCTCACCTTTTCAGTCTGCAACCATTTGGGTTGAGAAGGCTTTTGTCCCTTGAATCCCACTCTAAGGTATTCGACATCCCTTCTCTTTGAAGTTCTGGTTCTTTTGTCAAGTATGAGATCTTTCTGAAGCTCATCTAGATATTCTAGCGAGAAATCATCTATTGATGACAACTAAACATGCTCTCCTTGATCATCAATCAAAGGAGGCTCAAACAATCTCAAATTCTAAACATTAACAACATAGTATATTTGCATGTAAAGAGGAAAATCAAGCTTGAATGCATTATTACTAATCTTTTCCAAAATTTTAAAAGGACTATAACGAATTGGTTTCATCTTTTTACCTTCCCCTTGAAGTCTCTCTTTGCTAATATATAGCCAAACTTCATCTCCAACTTGAAATTTGTGATCAATCTGGTGTTTTTCATGCCTTACCTTGTAGCCACTTTGATTTTTCTCAAGTTGTTCTTACACTGTATGATGTATCAACTGAATTTTCTCTATGAACTTCCTTGCCTTATCGATGTCACTGTGACCTTCGATAGAAACATCTTTCTCAAAGATGAAGTCCAATGGTGATCTTGGCAAGTATCCATAACATGCCTCAAATGGTGATGTGTTTGTGGAAGAATGCTTTGCCCTGTTGTATGCATGTTGTATGTAATGCAACTGTTCATCCCACAACTTGGGATGTTTGCTGCAATATCCTCTAAGAAGATGAATAATTGTTCTATTGACCACCTCGGTTTGTCCATATGTTTGTGGATGAAAGGTTGTACTCTTCTTCAACTTTGTGTCCATCATGTCCCATAAATTTGACCAAAAATTCCCAACAAATCGAGAATCTCGATCACTTACAATAGAAATAGGAAGACCAAAATGAACCCAAATGTTTTGAAAGAAAAGGTGAGTTGTTTTTTCAGCTGTAATTTTCTTTTCACATGGTGTTAGTGTGCACATCTTACTGAACCTGCCTACAACTACATACAAGTAATCATGACCTTTCCTTGACAATGGAAGACCTCCTACAAAATCCATTGAGATACTATCCCATGGATGTGAAGGTACTGGAAGTGTAGTGTATAAATCAAGTTCCTATTACTAGGCTTACTTGTAGCACATAAAGAACATCCTCTTACGAAACGAGAAACATTTTCCAACATGAGTGGCCAATAACAATACCTTTAGATATTCGTTATTGTCTTGCCTACACCAAAGTTTCCAGCAATCAATGAAGTGTGCACCTCCCTTATGATACTATTTCTTTCTCCCTGTGGAATACACAACTTGCCCAAGTGATACAACAAACTGTTATGTACATAATAATCCAACTCTTCTATTTGGTTTCCTTGACTCAAGCTTGCATATACTTCGTGAAAGTCACTATCATTTGCATATTTTTCTATGTAACTTTCATGCAAAAGAGAATTGTGCTTGAGTATAATAGATGAATTTACAATAGGCCTTGAAAGCATATCATCTACCTTATTGTAGATTCCCTTTTTGTACCTGATAACCAAATGAAAATTTTATAGAAAACCCATCCATCTGAAATGGCGTGGCTACTGCAACTTTGACTGTGACTGTAAATACTGCAATGGTTGATGGTCGGTATGGATGATGGTCTCCTTCCCCATCGAATAGTGCTTCCATTTCTTAACACTTTGTACACATGCATAAATTTCGTTGTCATATGTAGGATAGTTAGTTGCATATCCATTAAAAATTTCAGAATGAAATGAAATGGGCTTACCATGCTGTAATAGAACTGCTCCCATGGCATAATCACTTGCATTTGTCTGAATCTCGAATGGCTGTCTAAGATCGGGAAGTGCTAATATCGGTGCTGAACTTATCCTTTGCTTCAAAGCATCAAATTCTTTTTGTTGTACATCTCCCTAATGGAATACTTTCTTGACACTTGTCAATGCATGTAATGGAGCTGCAATGGAAGAAAAATTAGCAATAAACATTCTACAATATTGTGTTGCCCCCAAAAAGCTTCTTACCTCCGTAACTGTATTGGGCTTGGGCCAATTCAGAATGACCTCAACCTTAGGAGGTTCTATCTTTAGTTCACCTTCTCCAACAATGTGTCCCAAATACACCAAAGAAGTCTTACCAAATTCACACTTCGACATCTTTAAAAACAACTATTCTTTTCTCAAGACATCAAGTACTTCATTTACATGCATGACATGCTCATCTCTTGACTTGTTGAAGATGAGGATATCATCTAAGTAGACAATGAAAAACTCATCTAGAAATGGTCTCAATACATCATTCATTACTCTCATGAAAGTAGCTGGAGCATTTTTAGGACCGAAAGGCATAACAAGCCACTCAAACAATCTTTGTTTAGTTTTAAATGCAATTTTCCAAATGTCTTCTTCAGCAATCCTAACTTGATGATAACCGCTTGTTAAATATAACTTAGTGAAATTCTTTGCATACCTCAACTGATCAAGCAAATCATCAATTCTTGGGAGTGGATAACGATTTTTTACCGTGATTTTATTCAGTGCACGGAAATCCACACACATGTGCCAGGTACCATCCTTCTTTGGCACCAAAACAATGGGAAAACCACATGGAGAAGTAGATGGGCATATGATACCTTTGCTAAAAAATTCTTGAATTTGCTTTTTGATTTCCAAACTCTCCATAATATACATGCGATACGTGCCAATGTTCGAAAGTGGAACATCCTGTTGCAACTCAATATCATGCTGCATTCCCCTCTTGAAAGGTGACCCCTTTGGTTCCTGAAACATATCGACATGCTTTCTTACTACATCAAAAAAATTAGATTTCAATTTATCATCACAACCTTCAAAAGATTCATAATCAATATCATTCTTTTTCTTGATCATGAGAAGTACAAAATTTGTACATGCATTTACTAGTCTCTTCATCTGCCCTGCATTAACCAAAGAAATGTTCAACTTTTTGCGATGGTTCTCACTATGTACTCCACCCCATTCTTGAGAAATATGTATTTCTTGTCATGGTGATAAAATATTGCTTTCATATAAATAAGGACTACCCAAAATGATTCCTGAGATGTCAAGTGGAACTACATCTAACTCAACTTCATCATTGAACTTTTTAGTAATGAAGAACTTGAATAAACACTTCCTTGTAACCTGTAAGTATGCATTGTTTACTATCCAACCCAATGGATATGGCTTGTGATGAGGTACAGTTTCAAGGTTTAGTTTTTTAACCAAGCCTTCTGAAATCAAGTTTGATTATGACCCACTATGATTCTTGACTCTTCATTTGGAGTGTTGTTTTGACTATGTGATGAACTAGTGCTTGCAACAGATTCTTTTCCTTTTGTAACCATGGCTAAAATCTTGGTCTCATCACCAGAATCTGAACCAAGGTCATGTTGTGTGGTAGCTGTCATATTTTGTTTTCCCTTATTGTTTTGTTTCTTAGGCCTTAATTCAGGATGTAGTTTCCAACAGTGGGATTCATCATGCCCCTCTTTGGAATAGTGTTTGCATGTGATTTTATCCCCTTCTTTCTTCACACTTGCATTCTTCTTTCCCTTCCATTTTCCACCCTTTTCTTTATCCTTACCCTTGAATGGCTTCCTCTTACTACCCTCTTCCTGAATGTTCTTTCCTTTAGATTCAAGGTGTGTGGCTTGCACACATACCTCATCTAAATTGTTTGGATTAAACATAAGGATAGTATGTTTCAAATAGGAATGTAAACCCCCAATATATTTCAGTAGTGTATCTCGGGAATTCAAATTCACTAATAAAAAATCCCTTTTTCTAAACTGTCATGTATAATCTTGGACTGTTTGGCCTTTAAGCTCCCTAAAAGTCTACCAACTCATAATGGCTTTTTGCATATAGGCTAAATGATAAAACTGTCTTTTAATTGCAGAATCAAATTCAACCCAAGTGATGGATATCTTACCATGGATTCTCATTTCCTCTTGAGTCTTGCTTCCCACCAAACTAGTGCAACTCCTTCTAGCCTCAGTGAAGCCAACTGGATCTTTATGTCGTCTTCTTGAAGGTTCTGAATTCTGCAGTATACTTCCAACTGTCGAATCCAATTGTCCAACTTTTCTGCATTTACTTCTCCATTGTACATGGGAAGTTCGAATTTTATGTCCAATTTCAGTAATGGAGTTTTTCCTTTTGGGGTTTTAGAATGAATATGGGCAGTTACAGTGGTGGTAGTGGAAGATGATGATGTGTGCGATGGTGAAGATGATGCAGAAGATTATGAGGATGGTGGAGATGGAGGTGGATTTCCACCATTCCATTTAGAATCTTTCTTCTCATCTTTTTTGTCCTCTAAGCTTCCTTCTCCACGTGGAGGTTTAGAACTCTCTCCAACCATTCTAGTGTTCCTCTCTTTATAGAGGTCTTTAACCATCTCAGTCAAAGTATAGAAAGATTTCATGAATTCTTCCTCTTCCAAAGAGGGACCTTCAGGCTCTCTTTATCCAGATATAATGGCTATGGATACAGGCTCAAAAATTTGTATTGATTGTACCTCTTAAATCTCAGTTGAAGAAAAAACTTGAGGAGTTTCGAGTGTAGCTAGAATTGGAACTTTGGGTGGTGGATATTGTGGCCTTGTGGCTCTCCTTCTTCTGGGCATTACCTCAGGAGATGCAACCAATATCTTCCCTTCTCCTCTCTGCAACTTTAACCTTGTAAGCATCACAATTTTGAAGCCATTAAAATCCTAATTGCACAAAACCAAGCAATCAAGCTATTCAACCTTGAGCTCTGATACAAACTTGATTTGTTTTTGTATGATTATTTTTATTGTGCTAATAACAATTAAAAATTTATAGACATGTGCTTGCTTATTTCTTTTTGTACTAAGGTTTCTTTAGTTGTTGGTGCTTACAAACAAGTAAATTTCCTTATGTTAAACAAGACATTCAGGAGAAAAATAGCTTCAAAAACTAATAATGAACATCAAACATGTACAGTGCAGCAAACCATCAAAGAGACACATGAACACAATGTTTTGATGAAGGAGTTCACCACTCCTAGGCTATATCTCTGTGGTCCAACTTCCATGGCTTGGGCCTCTGTATTAGCTCAATGTGGAAAAAATGATGTTTACAAAGCTCTATGGCTCCTGATACCTGCACTAATCTGTTCAGAAGGTCCAAATTAGCCAAGAACATTTCTTTCTGATCTCAATTTGGTCGAAAATTGAGCAAGTTATGCTTCATTCATTTTGTTCCTAGGAAACCTCCACTAAAATTGGAGATACTCCAGTTAAGTGCGCCAAGATTGGCAGTGTCAGCCTAACTTGGCGCGCCACCAAATCCGCCGCCAACTTAATCAACTGTTTAATTAAATGATAAATGAAATTAATTAAATTAAAACGTGATTAGCGCGTTAAGCACTATTCATTCGTTGGCCCTTGGTTTTCTGGTGCGTGGTCACATGGGGTGGGGGCTGGCTCGCAAAGCTAGCTCCCACCACGCCCGCTGTCGGCAATTAATGCGCATTTAAATACCATTTTGTGACTAACCTTTTCGAAGTTTCATGCTATGTTTCAATGATAAGGCATATGGTTTGGGTGGGGGAGGTTATGGATTCAAAACCCGCCTCTGCCCAACCCATATTCTTTTGTTAATGTAACACCATATATATAATGGACTTTGACCATATTAAATAATACTTAAATATGCACCATTCAAATATGCGATTTGTGAATTCGAATTTAAATTACTTTAATATATATATATATTTAAAAACTCTATAATATAAAATAATATATATATATATATATATAATATTTAAATAATTAAAAGAAAATCAAATTCCACCTTAAGATGACTTTGGCAATTTCATCTTCACCTAACCAAACTTGCGAATCCTGAGGTGACACTTGTCACGGACCCATTGGGTGAAAACTAAAGAAGATTTCCCTTGCTGACTGGATTTCCATGTCATCATTTTGTCCCGTTCTGTAATTTTTTTTAGCTGTTTAGGAAAACAAACAACATGCCTTTTCTCCTTCATCCAGACTCTGTTTTCAATGAAATAAATTGCGTTACGATCATATTGACGAGACAGACGTAGTCATACAGTTTACGAGCCAATATGAGAACTTTGATTTTTGAGCTAAATATTGAGCACTTGATCAGTGCATAAAGTAAATTCTTTGTTTAAATCTGCCAGTTTCAAGATAGGAGATGTGGTCCATAAATGCTTTAGTTTATCAAAACTTAACTAGCAGTCAGCTGTCCATTCAAATTTTACCCCTTTTTTCTGTAGGGATGTGATGGGTTGGGATATTTTTTAAAAGTCTGTAATAAATGATCAAACGATAGTTAGATCCTTGTGTATAGGCCAATTAACCATGGCCTTCACTTTTAATTATCAAGGTCCAATGCTAATCCCTCTTTTGAGATGATATGCCCAAGATACTAAATTCTGGTTTTATAGAATTCACACTTACTAAATTTGGCATACAGTTTGTTTTCTCTTAAGGTTTGTAGCACCAACCTTAAGTGTTCCTTATGCTCCTCATTCCTGGAATAGACTAGAATATCATCAATAAGAACTAATGCGAACTTATCCAAATATTTGTTGAGTACACTGTTCACTAGACACATGAAGGTTGTAGGGGAATTAGTCAGGCCAAATGGTAACACCACAAACTCGTAGTTTCTGTATCAGGTTCTAGACGTTGTCTTATAAATATCTTCATTGTTGATCCTCAACTGATGGTATCCCGTCCTCAAATCATTTTTTGAGAAAACAGTGGCTCCCCTTACCTGATCAAAAACATCATTGATGTGGTATAGGGGGTATTTATTTTTTATAGACAACTTGTTTAACTAACAAAAATAAATACACATCCTAAGCGTACCATCCTTTTTTTTAACAAAGAGTATCGGTGCCCCCCAGGGTGACACACTAGGCCTAATCTACCCTTTATCTAGCAGCTCTTGTAGCTGCATTTTTGGTTCCATTAATTTTGGTGGGATCAACCTATAGGGTGCTCTAAACACCAAGGCTGCACCAGGGACCAAATCTATGATGAAGTCTGTATCTCGATGGGGTGGTAATCTGAGAATCTCTTTAGGAAAGACATCCAGAAATTCCTTAACAATTAGAACATAATTTATTTCCAACTCCTCACTATGTTGTCCAGTTTCTTCTACCTAAACCATAAATATTTGACATCCCTTTTGAGCACTTTTCTTCATTTGTAGCATGATAATTTTCCTAACTGAAATTGGTTTTGGTACCCCATGAATAGTATGAGTTTTCCCATTCGGGTTTACACAGCGTACCATTTTTTCCAGGTAGTTTATGTTTGCTTCCTACCACTCCAGCCAATCCATTCCAATTAGGATGTCATAAGACCCAAGAGGAAGTACATTTAGATCTACCGTGGTCATGTACCCATTTAATTTTAATGGACATTTCTTCACCTGACTAGTGACTCTTCTCTTGGTACTAATGGCCAATTGTACGAGCCAAGTTGTTTTATATTTTTATGTTTTTAATTTACAACTTTCTACTATTTGTGGTCCCACATAGCTTAAAGTAGCTCCTCGATCAATTAAAACATAGATGGGTTGGTTAGTGAGAATACCTTCTAGATCAATCATGGTAGAGTGTTGTTCTGCTTGTCTATCATCCAGGGTTGTGCTTATCCTTGGAATGCTCCTAGCCATGTCATTTACTATAGAGGCTTCATGAATGGCTTGTATATTCTACACTAGCCTGTGATTATGTGGGAAATTTCTTAGTAAATGAGGCTCACCACATCCCCAACATTTCAACCTTCCTTTCTCCCTATCTCCATTTCATTTCCTAACATTCATATCAGTGACTTTCGACCCTATGTGGGAAGTTGCTTGCTGATTTACATTCACCTTGTCAAACATTTTACGCTCATGATCCTGACCAAAATTCTTGAGGTACCCTAGTTTTGCTTGTCTTCCTCTTGTGTTGACCTTGGTTCTCTCCTTATTTGACCTAGTCTTGGACCCTTCTCCTTTGCTTTTAAACTGTTGGTAGAATAACCTATCCTTTCTCACTACCTCATCCATAGTTTTTGGGTTATCAGATTCAATCCACTCCTTATACATTGTAGGCAAGCAGTTCATGAACTGCCGCACTTTAGATTTTTCCTCCTTGATATATGGAACATATCTCAGTAATGGCATTATGATTCTGGTTTGGCTCTTTGGTACAAGTGTTGTACTTGATGGCAACTCACTCAAGTGGCAAATCTCTATTTCAGGCTCTCAAAATGATGAAAATAAGAGGTTCGTAGGTGCATCGTTCAAAAGGTGCGGACCCGCAGGTTCTTTGTCTAGGAAGTGCGGACATACCCGCAGGTTATCCGTTCATAAGGTGCGGTCCCCCAGTTCACTCACTCTAATGCAGAAAAGCGCGCTCACGTGGGGTTTCTTATGTTTGGCCCTTGGTATTTATCCCGTCGTTCATGATCCTATGGTTTTGGACCGTGGTATAGGATCTAAATTATTTGAACCCATGTTTGGATCCCTTGTATTGGTTTTCGATGGTTTTGTCCCATGGTTTGAATAAGGGCTTGCCTATAAAAAGGAAAATAGATCACTTGGCTAGTCACTTTTGAAATTTGAATATCTTAAGATCTGAAATTTTGGGTGATTGGTTTTAAAAGCTAGATCTAAATCAAGGAGAAAACTTAAGGCGAATCTATTGATAAGTCGTGATCTCTTGGGCGCATGATCAGATCTGTGGATCTGACTCTCTGTGGCACACAGGGAAAATTTTAAGAACCCCCCCTAAATTTATAAATATAATAAATGGGCGAATCTCCATGGTATATAGGAAAAATGGAAGGCGATTCTATCAATAATATAACATGTATATATAATTTTTTGGCGAATCTCTCACCAGGCATGGCGAATATCTTACTCAATTATAAAATCTTGTAAGATCTTGGCGAGTCTTTCACTAAATAATAAAACGTTGTAAAGTCCTAGTGAATCTTAGCATAGGCTACATGCTGGTTTAATTCCCCCATTTAAATAGGCTCAATTATAAAATCTTGTAAGATCTTGGCGAGTCTTTCACTAAATAATAAAACTTTGTAAAGTCCTAGTGAATCTTAGCATAGGCTACATGCTGGTTTAATTCCCCCATTTAAATAGGCTACATTCCCGGTGAATACCATGGGTCAATACCATGTGCCATTTTGGTGAATACCATGGGCCAATACCATGTGCCATTTTTATTTTTATTAATTCAAATATTAGGGTTAATAATGGTTTTTTGCATGGTATTAATAACAATCTAGTCCAGGGTATTTGTCCCATAGTATTTTGGCCATAGGTTTCACCTAAATATAACCCATTTTCTGAGTGTTCATAAATATAAGGTGACTTATGGAGTAAATATAAAAAAATGTTTTATTTGTTTACCATACCTCTCGTTTATTTATATTTTTATTAATTTACCATACCTCTTTTACAAATATGGTATTTGGCCCATAGGATTCACTTAAATAAAACCTCTTTCTTGAGCCTTCATAAATAGAATGAGGGTTATGGACTAAATATAAAAAGAGGTTTTACGATACGTCTAGTTTATTTATATTTTTATTTATTTACCATACCTTTTGAGTAAGTATAAAAAGACGTTTTATTTATTTACCATACCTCCACTTTACTTATATTTTTATTTTTTTACACCCTTACATGTATATAAGGTGACTTATGGAGTAAATATAAAAAATGTTTTATTTATTTACCATACCTCTCATTTATTTATATTTTTATTAATTTACCATACCTCTTTTATAAATATGGTATTTGGCCCATAGGATTCACTTAAATAAAACCTATTCTTGAAAATGGGCGAATGGATTCACTTAAATAAAACCTATTCTTGAAAATGGGCGAATGGAAGGTTGTAAGTCCTAATTTCAAGGGCTAAATTTACCTTTTTTACCCTCTCCCTTAAAATAAGGTGGGCTATTTGAGGTGATTTGTAAAAATGTACTATGATACAAAATATTCGCCCACTAAAAATTTAAAACCCCTTAATTTCGCCAAAGGGCGAACATTCGCCCCTAAAATTATCCTTGGTGGCACATTAGAAGACTGTTAATTTGGCCCTAATCAGAGGTTCGCAGGCGATCTACGGCGTGAGTGCGGGGGTACGCAACACAGGAGAAGGCGCAGTGTGGGGGTACGTAGCGTAGCAGAAGGCGCAGTGAGAGGTACGCAGTGCAGAAGAAGACACAGTGTGGAGGTTCGCAAGAAACAGAAGAACAAATTGTGAGGGTACGCTGTCGGACAGATAGTGCATGTGCGGATTTGAGCAGAGGTACGCAGGGTAGCAGAACGCGTGGTGCGGAGATACGCAGAGTAGTAGACCGAAGGAGTGCGGATCTGCGCAATTTAGACACAGAAGAGCTGCGGGTATTCGCAGGCCACTATTGGTGAAGTTGCAGACCTATCTTGAAACATTTGTTGGCTGTTTTTAATCTATTGCTGCAGAGTTCTGGGTTAAGATTTCTGGTAGTACTTTTCTGTTGACAACATTCTAAGAAGTTGGGTGATTCATTGGTTGATTGTATAAGGAGATTGGGTGATTTTCATGTACTTGTTGATTATTTGATCTTCTTGGATCCAGTTTGAAAATTAATGAAACGTGGTCCTTAAAGAAGTAAAAGAGCAAAGGGGGTTGTAGCTCCCTTCCAGGAGAGACTGGAAAACGAGAGAGTTGTAGCTCTCTGCAAGTTGCAGCCTGCGTACTGGTAAAGGACTGCACCAGTACAAAATCCTTGTAAAAGAAGTTTCTAATTGAAAGAAGATAGAGACATATTGCAGCAGGTGGTTTTCACCCACATTGGGTTTCCACCTTATATCTGGTGTTCTTTGGTGTGCCTATCTATTTTTCTTGTTCTTGTTCATTATTATAAGGCACTGACATACAAATTAATGATCAATATCTGAAGAATAAATTAAAGTATAAAACTGGAAGGTATATTGAAAAGAATTTGATAATACTGATTCACCCCCCCTCTCAGTATTATTTCCAACAATTGGTATCAGAGCCAGGTTCTTTAGAAGAAGCTTGATCGCTTGAAGAAAGATCTTTCATCATGAGCAACTACGAGAGGGAAGCATCAATCAGGCCACTGATTTTTGATGGGACAAACTTCGTTTATTGGAAGGTAAGAGTTACTGCCTATCTTCAATCTCTTGGTACAGAAGTATGGGATATCATAGATACAGGGTATACTTTTCCATTAGCAACTCCTACAGATCCGGCTGAGAAGAAGAAATATGAAACAAATGCAAAGGCGGTCAATACTCTATTAGGGTGCCTATCTAAATTAGAATTTGTCAAGGTAATGCAGTTTAAATCCGCAAAAGAGATATGGGACAAGATTGTTCTGAGCTATGAAGGAGATGATCAGGTAAAATGAGCAAAACTTCAAACCCTCAGGATTTAGTATGAAAATCTCAGGATGTATAATGATGAAAGTGTGGCTAACTATTTTCTTCGTGTAGATGAGATTGTTAATTGTATGAAAAATTTGGGTGAAGAAATAAAAGAGGATGTTGTGGTTGAAAAAGTTCTAAGATCTTTGTCCCCTAGGTTTGAATCTAAAGTTTCTGCAATAGAAGAAAAGGAGAATTTACAAAGCCTTAAAATGTCACAGTTGCACGGAATTCTAACTGCTTATGAAATGATGAAAGGAGGTCCATCAGACAGGAGAGAAGCTGCCTTCAAGGCTTCAGGCAAAGGAGAGTACTATGAGTCAGGACACATGTCAGAAGAAGAAGAAGAATCAAATTTTGTCAGAAATCTTCAATGGGGTACTGGTCGTTTCCGAGGTAAGTTACCTTTCAAATGCTTTGCTTGTGGAAGAGTCAGTCACTATGCTGCCAAATGTCCTCACAAGGATAAGATTGACAAAGGGAAGGAACCTGTTAGATGGAACAAGAAACAGAATGCAACTAAGAAAAGTTACTACACTCATGAAGACAGTGATGGCCTACCAAATAGTGATGAAGATGAACAAGGTAATGATTATAAACTTTTAATGGCCTTTGAAGATGATGATTACATGGACGCTATAGATGTACATGGTTTTTATGAAGATATTTCTCGACTCAAAATATGTTTAGAAGAAAAAGATATGATCATTGATACTCTGCAATTCCAACTTGATGAAAAAGAAAAATCTCTTGAGAAGTTAGAATGTGAAATTGTTGGCCTTAGAAAAGAAAATGAGAAAACAAAGGCTATTAATCTTAAATTTGTTAAAGGATCTGAAACTTTGGATGAGATTATCAATGTACATCGTTCTCCACTAATCAAGACAGGTTTGGGTTATAATGGAGAAACATCTCAAGAATCCACCTCAAAGAGTTATCTTGATGCAGCAAGCAGGAATGAGCAAAGGCCCAATGGAGATCACCAGGTAAGGTAGGGACGAATTACATCAAGAAAAAGCAAAGACTACCAGGTAAACTAGGGGAAATCCATCTTAAGGGTGAACAAAAGCTACAACCAGCCACGGGTAAAATCTTCTCAATTTGCTTCAAGAATGGATGACAATAGAAATTACAATCATTTGGCTAGTAGATTAGATAATCACAGAAGTTTCTTCAACGACCAATGTTTCTCTTGCCATAACTTTGGTCACAAAGCAGCTCAATGTGTTGCTTATAAGACAATCATGACTAGAGAAGCTCAAAAACAAAGAAGTATGACTGGGATTACGAAAAGGACCTATAACAACTTTTCTGCCCTTGAAAATGAAATTGAATGTTCTATTTGTAATAACTTCGGTCATGAAGATTCTGAATGCAGGAGCAGGTTTCGGCAGAAAAAGGAACAAGACTCAAGCACCAAAACATGGAGAATAAAGGAACCACAAACAGAAAGATGTGGGATAGCATTTTATGCAGAAGGACAAGAAAATCTATGGTACATCGACAGCGGATGTTCGAAGCATATGACAGGTGATAAAGAAAAACTTGAATCATACACTGCTTTAGAAAAGGGAAAGAAAGTTTCTTTTGGAAATGATACCTCTGCAGCCATAAAAGGAAAAGGCACTGCTCAGTTGAAAGAAAAGGTCAAAACTGGAAATGTTTTGTACGTTGATGGCTTGAATCATAATCTACTAAGTGTCAGCCAGATGTGCGATCAAGGAACAAAGGTAATATTTCGATCAAATGGATGTAGTGTTCGTGATCTTGATACAGGAAAAACAGTGATCAAAGGCAGAAGAACTCCAAATAATTTATACATATTTGACGAAGGGCAACAACAATGCTATTTGAGCAAAGATGATGAACAATGGTTATGGCACCGGAGGTTGGGGCATCTAAGCTTTTCACAAATAAGGAAAGCATGCAAATACCAGGAAGTTTGTGGTCTTCCAGATATCAAAATTCCAGACAACACCATATGCAAATCATGTCAGTTTGGTAAGCAAACAAGAACTAACTTCCCTGAGAAGGAAGGATCAGCCAGCAGGCCTCTTGAGCTAGTCCATACAGATGTATGTGGTCCATTTAGGACAAGGTCACCTCGAGGAGAAGAATACTTTATATTATTCATTGACGACTTCTCTAGGATGGTTTGGTTGGGACTTATAAAACACAAGGACGAAGCATTCGAAAAAATTCAAATCTTTAAAAGCCTTGGCTGAAAACGAATCAGATCACAAAATTAAGTGCCTCAGGTCCGATAGAGGTGGGGAGTTTACCTCAAATGAATTTTTCGATTTCTGTGAAGAACATGGAATAAGAAGGGAATTCTCTACAGCTAGGACTCCTCAGCAAAATGGAGTGGTGGAAAGGATGAACAGAACGGTCCACCAAATGGCTCGTGCTATGCTTGATGAGTTCGGGACTCCCGCAACCTTCTGGGGTGAAGCTTCTTTTGCTGCGGTTGTTATTCTCAACAAAACAAATGTCCGAGTGAACAGCACTCAAACTCCTCATGAGCTCTGGTATGGTGAGACTCCTTCGGTAAAGCATTTCAAAATTTTTGGAAGCAAATGCTATATTAAGAATAATGATGAACAACTTGGCAAAATTGAACATAGAGCAGATGAAGGCATTCTCCTTGGTTATTCTCCCCACAACAAAGCATATAAGTGTTACAATAAAAGACTTGGAAGAATTGTTGACAACATTGATGTAGTGGTTGATGAAAAAGGATACATTCCTAGGCAAGTGAATTATGAAAATATCGAAGAAGATGAAGACTACTCTCCAAATAAGATTAATGATGAATAAGAACCTCAAGAGGCACCAGAGGAACAGATAAGGATAGAAGAGAAGACTCCATCTAGGTACGTTCAGAAGAAACATCCAGAATCTCAGATTTTGGGGCAGAAAGAGGCAGGTGTACAAACAAGAAGAACAATTGCAGAAGCCTCAAGCTATTTGGCATTGCTCTCCTCCACTAAACCACAAAATGTAAGAGAGGCATGCAAAGATGAATGTTGGTTCAAGGCGATGGATGAAGAACTTGAGAAGATCGAAAAGAACAACACTTGGGAGTTGGTTCCTAGACCAAAAGATAAGAATGTCGTAGGGACAAAATGGATCTTCAAAAATAAGTTGAATGAAAATGGGGAAGTAATTAGAAACAAGGCCAGACTCGTTTGTAAAGGGTATGCTCAACAAGAAGGAATAGACTTTGAAGAAACTTTTGCTCTCATTGCTAGACTTGAGGCCATCCGAATGTTCCTTGCTCTCTCAAGATTTCAGAAGTTCAAAGTATTTCAAATGGACGTAAAATCAGCCTTTCTGAATGGAGACTTAGAAGAAGAAGTGTACATTGAGCAACCATATGGGTTCATCCTAGGGAATGATCCAAATATTGTATGCAGACTAAAAAAGACTCTCTATGGTCTTAAACAGGCTCCAAGGGCTTGGTACTACCATTTGGACAAATATCTTCATCAACAAGGTTTTTCAAAGGGATCAGCAGATGGCAATCTTTATATAAAAATTGAAAATGACAAATTGCTAATACTTGTTGTGTATGTAGATGATATTATCTTTGGTAGCAATGAAGAAGCTATGAGTCAAAACTTTGCCTTGGTGATGCAGAAAGAATTCGAAATGTCTTTGCTTGGAGAACTAACATACTTTCTTGGATTGCAAATCCAACAAAATGAAGGCGGGATCTTCTTGTCTCAAACCAAGTATCTCAAGAAGATTTTGAAGAAATATGGCATGGAAGATGCAAAACCAGTATGTACCCCCATGGTCACAGGATGTAGCCTCAGTGCAAATGATGAATCAGCAGCAGTGCATCAACCAACCTACAGATATATGATTAGAAGTCTACTCTATTTGACAGGTACCCGACCAGACATCAAGCATGCAGTGGGAATAGTTAGAAGATTTCAGGAAAATCCAAAGGAAACTCATCTTCAGGCAGTGAAGAGAATTTTCAAGTACCTTAAAGGAACTCAAAACTATGGCTTATGGTATCCTAGAGATACAGATCCCACACTTCATGCTTATATAGATGCAGATTGGGCCGGAAGCATGGATGACAGGAAGAGCACAAGTGGTGGTGCATTCTTTATGGGTTCCAGATTAGTATCTTGGTTCAGCAAGAAACAAAGTTCGATTGCTTTATCTACAGCTGAAGCGGAATATGTGGCTGCTGCATCTTGTTGCACTCAACTCCTTTGGATGATGCAGACCTTGTAGGATTTTCAGATCACTTGTACTCCACCTATCTCCATCTTATGTGATAATACAAGTGCAATCAACATTTCAAAGAACCCAGTCATGCATTCAAAGACCAAGCACATACCGATCAAGTATCACTTTCTCAGGGAAAAAGTGCTTGAACAAAAGGTCAAGTTGGAGTATGTTCCTTCTAAGGAACAAGTTGCTGATATACTCACCAAACCATTGCCCAGGGAGACCTTTGAATACCTCAGGCAAACGCTGGGGGTTGTTGATGCATCATCTTGTTGTTGAATCTCATTTGTTTTAGAGATTGTTGGTTGTATGCAAGTTTCATATGGGGTATACCCGTACATTTGCTGGGTTGTAGATTGGTGGAAGATCGAATGGCACAGGTTCAGGGGGAGCATATATTCTTCTAATAATGCATTGTTGGCATTATGGTAGAAGATATTGGAGGAAGCACAGAAGGAGAACATGGATGCTGATCTGAATATTGCTGTAATATGTCTCTATCTCTTTCACGGTCATGTATGGTGTATGGTGGATTATGGTTCTTCTTGAAGAAATTTTTCATTTGCAGATCTGATATTTAGTCAGGGGGAGCATGATCAGCAAAGCAAATGCCTAAGCATGTTCTCGGGGGGAGCATAACCCTTTGCCCTTGATGTCAAAGGGGGAGAATGACGTTGAGGAGGATCTTGAGGTTGCCATCAAGTCCAAAGGGGGAGATTGTTGGCATTATGATTCTGGTTTGGCTCTCGGGTACAGGTGTTGTACTTGATGGTAACTCACTTAAGTGGCAAATCTCTATTTCAGGCTCTCAAAATGATGAAAATAAGAGGTTCGCAGGTGCATCGTTCAAAAGGTGTGGACCCGCAGGTTCTCTGTCCAGGAAGTGTGGACATACCCGCAGGTTATCCGTTCATAAGGTGCGGCCCCCCAGTTCACTCATTCCAATGCAGAAAAGCGCGCTCACATGGGGTTTCTTATGTTTGGCCCTTGGTATTTAGCCCGTCGTTCATGATCCTATGGTTTTGGCCTGTGGTATAGGATCTAAATTATTTGAACCCCTGTTTGGATCCCTTGTATTGGTTTTCGATGGTTTTGTCCCATGGTTTGAATAAGGGCTTGCCTATAAAAAGGAAAATAGATCACTTGGCTAGTCACTTGTGAAATTTGAATATCTTAAGATCTAAAATTTTGGGTGATTGGTTTTAAAAGCTAGATCTAAATAAAGGAGAAAACTTAAGGCGAATCTATTGATAAGTCGTGATCTCTTGGGCGCATGATCAGATCTGTGGATCTGATTGTCTGTGGCACATTAGAAGACTGTTAATTTGGCCCTAATAATATGTTTGCATGCGATCTACAGCGTGAGTGCGGGGGTACACAGCACAGGAGAAGGCGCAGTGCGGGGGTACGCAGCGCAGCAAAAGGCGCAGTGTGAGGTACGCAGTGCAGAAGAAGACACAGTGCAGAGGTTCGCAGGAAACAGAAGAACAAGTTACGGGGGTACGCTATCGGACAGACAGTGCAGGTGCAGAACTGAGCAGAGGAACGCAGGGCAACAGAACGAGTGGTGCGGAGATACGCAGAGCAGTAGACCGACAGAGTGCGGATCTGCGCAGTTTAGACACAGAAGAGCTGCGGGTATTCGCAGACCACTATTGGTGAAGTTGCAGGCCTATCTTGAAACATTTGTTGGATGTTTTTTATCTATTGCTGCAGAGTTCTGGGTTTAGATTTCTGGTAGTACTTTTCTGTTTACAACATTCTGAGAAGTTGGGTGATTCATTGGTTGATTGTATAAGGAGATTGGGTGATTTTCATGTACTTGATGATTATTTGATCTTCTTGGATCCAGTTTGAAAATTAATGAAACGTGGTCCTTAAAGAAGTAAAAGAGCAAAGGGGGTTGTAGCACCCTTCCAGGAGAGACTGGAAAACGAGCGAGAGTTGTAGCTCTCTGCAGGTTGCAGCCTGCGTACTAGTAAAGGACTACACCATTACAAAATCCTTGTAAAAGAAGTTTCTAATTTAAAGAAGATAGAGACATATTGCAGCAGGTGGTTTTCACCCACATTGGGTTTCCACCTTATATCTGGTGTTCTTTGGTGTGCCTATCTATTTTTCTTGTTCTTGTACATTATTATATGGCACTGACATACAAATCAATGATCAATATCTGAAGAATAAATTAAAGTATAAAACTGGAAGGTATATTGAAAAGAATTTGATAATACTGATTCACCCCCCCTCTCAGTATTATTTACAACAAGAAAGCTAGTAAATTTTCATACAAACTCATCTATAGTGAGCTATCCTAACCTTAGCTCGTGAAACTCTTTGGCACGGTCATCATAGTATCGCTCACTCAAATAGTGATTTTTGAAATGTTTACATAATTTGTCCCCCAATACTGTCTTCTCCTCCATTCACTATACATTCTTTGCCTCTTCTCACCACAAGGAAGCTTTGCCTTGTAGATGATATACGACTAATATAGCTTTCAGGTTTCTTTCATAGTCGTAAACTCGAAAATATTTAGTCATATTTAATAATCAGGCCTTTGCGTCCTCTTCCTTTTCCCCATCAAAAGTTGGGGGCTTGATCTTCTAGAATTATCCTTGGATTTATGGCTTCCTTTTTGGCTTAGACTTCCAGAGATAGGTCTTATTTTATTCCCCTTCACACTCAGATTTTTCAGGCTCCAACTCTTCTCCTTTCATTATCTCTAGTTCCACTATTTTCTAACTTGACTTTTCTGTTGAAGTTCTAATCATTCTTTCTTGTTCCTCGCTGGCGCATAGCAACCATTCGTTAATGTCCCTTAAATGTGCCAATTCTGATTGTAAAGTATGTATGACCTCCATGAATGGGTTTGTAGTGAGGGTGGCCCCTTCCCCCAGTTCCACATACAACTGATCTCCTGCAGATCCTTCCTCAATCATCTTACTGAATTTATATTTCAGCTTAGTTAAGCTTAATCAACCAAGTATTCACATAACACATGGAAACATCTATTACTTTACTACAAATTTCATATATGCATATTTTTATGTTATGGTGGTATGTTAAGGCCCAGTGGAGAACATGGGCTCTAATACCATTTGCCAGACCTCCTTCCGCACTCACAAAAAAAAAAAAAAAATCTCATGTATACATATGTAGTTCCATGAATTATTTGTCGCCAAGTTTCCATTATCTACATGCATTCTATATGACCTTCATTATTAGGTTTACATGTATAAGCACCATTATTTAGAGTCATTCAAGATTTATCACCAAGGAGTTCAATGTCATGTTGGACACTAATATTTGACTTGGGGGTTAGCATAATATTATGCCCTACCTTATAGTTGACATTATTCAAATTTGAACTTATTATTTGTAAACTACTAAGGTGTGACCACATAATCTAGGTGGTGGAAAATGATTAATGTATGTTTTTATTTAAACTCTGAGTTTCCATAGCCATAAGGGTTGAGCGCATGCGCTGGTGAATCTACCAATACAGCTCTGCCACCTCATGTGGTTCACGTGGCTAGTGAGGTGACCTAGGGTTCATTTAACCTGGATGGAGTCATGCTTGACAGTCACGATCGTGGGACTGAGATATAACGCTGCGGGTTCATTAGACCATCCTAAAACCCTTAGTGAAGTTCCTCTCACGCCATTTATAGTTTCATTGTTACTGCGCTGCGCTCTGAAGGGGGTTTGGACCTACATGTCTAGTTTGCACCCTCAGGTGAGAAGATCCCTTCTCTTGTCACCCGCAATGCTTCATATGTGGCATGTAGGAGTCGCTCCACCTTCCATTGCGCCCCCCCAGTTTAGTGTGCTAGTTGTCTGCTCTGTAAAGAAAGTGTTATCCCAGTTTTCTTGTTCTAGAAGCATACAATTTCTTTCATGTGCAGCTTTGTAGGGGGTTTCCATCGTTTTCTTGACCCATACTCTCTTATGGAAGCCTAGTTTCAAATCGAGTGAATGGCTTAAGGTAAATTGGGTTTGTGGTTTACTTTCCATTTGAGGGTTTTCACATGCTGATTTATTTTTAACGTTTTTCCTACTAATATGTCTCTAGCTAATGGTTCAATTGACTCTATGACAAAGATGCAAGTTGTACTTATCCTTTGCCTACAAGGTTACTCTCTTATTCCTACGGCCAAATACTTTGTCTAAGCTGGCAATGAAGGCTTTGTCCACACATCCACGAGTCACAGGTAACTTACCTCGTTCCTCTGGGGTTTTATGACTAGATTTATGGAAATTAGATTGAACTCCTGCTAATATGTGTTCTTTTGGTCTCCATTTGTGCAGATGTTTGCCACAAATTTCCCCTCATCATTCTCCCGGAACTCTTCAGGTTATTGATACTATAATTGCTCTGTTTTTGTTAGGGTTTACTCTGTCATCTAATTTTGTTCCTTGGATTTCTACTTTTCTAGGAAAAATTTTGCTCTTGACGCATGTTTTTGTTGTTGTTGGTGTCTATTGTTCGCAAGTACCCAAAACCCTCAGATTCGGTTTGAGGTCTTCATTTTTGGCTACAATCGTCTTCCTAACACTTCACTTTCATGGTCTCTTTTTTTCTAGTTCGGTTAGCTTCTATACCAGTGTTTCTAGGTGATGCTAGTTCACAAGAGCACCTTTGCTTCTCCTCGTTGTTTCTTATTGGATTTCTACTTCACTGTGAAAACTTTGATGGTGTGAGACCTTATATGGATTTGATGGTCTAGGCTTGCTGTGTTTGTTCCGTAATATATAAAACACTATTTTTTTTCTTTACAATGGTTCATGTGGTCTCATAGTATTCAATGTAATTTCTATTGCTCAACTAAATTGTTGCAAACTCTGTTTAGTGAACCAGGGAATATGTATATGGTCTATGAAAGTTTAATACGTGGTTTTTGAATTTTCATACAAGGTCATTGGATTTAGTAGTTTTCTTATGCCTTTGATGTGCTCCTGTACCTTGCAGACATGCTCCAGACTGCCATGGCTTAATATACAAATTTTAATTTCTATGTAGAAATATCATGGTTGAGTTATGATGTTTTTTTTTTGTTTTTTTTTTTTCCCGGATACTTATGTTCTCTTATGCATAGTAATTGTGTGAAATTTCTTCACTTTTTTCTACAGAGTAATATTGGTTTATATATATAATTATGGTAGTTTCTGTAGGTCACTACCTGTTTCATTCTCACGCGTGCTAGTAGAACACTTGATTTTAATTTTATTTTTATTTTTTGATACAAAGGTATACTTGGTAACTACCCAAAAATATGTTGTGTGCATGGTTTTAGTTCGACCTCATGATTTCTGCTAATTATGAGGTATTTATGTACTTGTTAGAGGCCAATAAGCACCAATGTATATTATTAATAGGGAAGAACCCTCTACAAAATCCTATCTGAGAATCTGTGAAGTGAGAGGGTTGCCCCTCTCTTTTCATCAATGTCTCGGCCCAATACCTATGTTTTCCTTGCAGGTTATCATTCTGCTTATTTTACTCTTATAGAATTTCGAAAAACTAACATTACCATTGTAGGGTCTA
Organism: Pinus tabuliformis; assembly: GCA_031772625.1. NCBI lineage: Eukaryota > Viridiplantae > Streptophyta > Pinopsida > Pinales > Pinaceae > Pinus > Pinus tabuliformis. The sequence goes on along the minus strand of CM062807.1, from coordinate 43,956,367 downwards.
CCCCTGAACTTGAATTAGTTTGGTGATGGAGTATTTTTACTTTATTCTTCCTCGAACAGGGGGTTGTTCTTGCATTACTTCTTTAAGGTTTACCTCTATTTGTCCTAATAACGCCTTTTCAGAGTATATACTCATAGTCGGTATTTACAAGAAAAAGGAGTAACAAAGATCTAAAGTTGTTATAAATGTTCTAATTCTCTACTATGCCTTTTTGTCCATCATGTAGTTCTTACTATTTAATGTTTCTTGTGTTTTCTCTTTATTCAGAAGATAGTGCATATGCTACTCGTTTCTTTTGTACATAATTTAAATATACAATTCGGTAACTACACATTTTTCATCATCACTGAATATAATATGCTCCGTATATTCTAGATCTTAACACCACACTCTAACCGACTTAACAGAGAACTATTGTACTTGTCTTACATCATAAGCGTTCAACATTTAAACTATCATCACATTACATTCAAGTATTAATCTAGGAACAAATAATTATTATACAACCATAAGAAACTGTAATTATCAATAGTAGTGTAAATCATAGCCTAACCAGAAAATTTATAGACAACAAACACTTCTAGATCGAGCATTGTTAACCTCCCAGCCATAGAATTGTTCTCCTTCAGTCCACCCCCGTGCAAAGTTTCATTTCCTTTCCAAGAGATCAACAACCTCATTGATCCCTACAATAGGCATTGTATGCCTTCTTTCCATGTGGGCGTCCCTCTTTATGAGGATTTTTCCTTTTTAGCCCAAAAGCTTGTTTTTTTATCCTTAATGATGCTTTATGTTATTTTCAACTTATCATTTATCTCTAGATAAGTTCTTAATGGATCTTTATCTCCCATCCATTAAGTTTACCCCGAATTCTTTCTAGAATCCTTATCATGGAAACTCATCTTATCCAGAATCTCTTCTATATGTGTTCAATCTTTCAAGTATTTCAAATTTCCTTATTTATTTACCAATAAACATGTATATACATTATTATCTCAACAAAGTCTGATTTTTAACAGTCAACCAAAAATTCCAACCATAACTAGTAAAATTACTAATTGTTCCTAGGAGAGGAGAGATATTACATTACTTCAAAGGAAAACATTCATAAGCTAAATCAAACAATTAAGCATTGATATTCAAGATTCAACGACATCCTTAATTAAATGAAAAGTCTATTAATGATCAGAATATAAATTGCACATTACATTCCCTCTCTCCTCTTTCGTACATTATATATTTATATATTTAAGATTACATTGATCATAATTAGATAAAATTGTGATTTCCATTGATTTGAGTTTCCAAAATATCTTCTTATTTAGGAAAAATCATCTCATACAAATATTTTCAAACTATCATCGATAAAGGTTTATGGATTGAGCTAGTTAATCACATGTTTGGTGATGTAAGTGTCAATTTTATGTAATGAAGCAACATCATTAGAATGGCGCAATAGACTGTTATGCTCTTGACCTGCGAGAAGATTCCAAAATACCATGGACCCTAATATGCCCTTCCCCATAAAAAGCAGCCTTGTCCTCAAGGCTGAAGCTGCGGAAACTGCTGAAGAATAGTGGTTGGTTCCCAGGTCGCATCTTCTGGAGAGGTGTCTTTCCACTTGACGAGGACTTCCTTGATCATGCGGCCATGTAGATGTCATTCTCACGTATCGAGGACCTATTTAGGTTGGAGCCAGAGTGAACCTTCTTCATCCAATTCAGGTAGACTGGTTTGAATTCTGCAATTGTTCCCCACCACTTTCTTGAGGCATGATACATGGAAGACTGGATGGATTTTTGAAGTTGGTGGCAAGGCTAGCTTGTAGGCTACTACTCCAATGCGCTGAAGTATTTGATAAGGTCCGTAGAATTTTGGAGCTAATTTTTGGCAGTTGTTTTCTTTAAGTGATGTTTGCTTATATGGTTGCAGCCTCAGGAATACCTGATCCCCTTCTTGAAATGTGTGCTCTGAATGACATTGGTCTGTGTGTTGCTTCATGCGATTCTGAGCTTGATGGATTTTATCTTTGAGACAGGCTAGCATTGTTGCATGGTTCTATAGGAGTTGATCCATTGCTTGCACCTTAGAGCATCTAGGGATATAAGAAGTAGTTGAAGGTGGGAGTTGACCATACACTGCTTCATACGGAGTCATCTTGGTGGCTGCATGATAGTTAGTCTTATACCACCATTCAGCTAGAGGTAGCCAATGTACCCGATGATGTTGCTTTTTTGAAGTGAAGCACCTTAGGTATGCCTCCAAACATTTGTTGACTGCTTCAGTTTGACCATCAGTTTGGGGATGATAGAAAGTACTTAGTTGGAGTTGGGTGCCTTGTAGCTTGAAAAGTTATTGCCAAAAGTTACCAGTGAAATTCAGGTCACAATCATACACAATGGAAGTGGGCATGCCATGCAGTTTGAAGATCTGGTCCATGAAAGCTTGAGCCACCAAAGTGGGGGTAAATGGGTGGGGTAGAGTGCAAAAATGAGCATATTTAGAAAGTTTGTCCACAACCACCATGATGATTGACTTGTTGCTTGACTTCGGAAGACTAGTAATGAAATCCATAGAAACATCCGTCCAGATTGAGGCAGGTATGGGCAATGGTTGTAAGGTGCCTGGTGACTTGACTGTTTCTCCTTTGTGGCATTGACACACATCACATTCAGCTACAAAGGTAAGAATGTCAGTTTTCATGCATGTCCAAAATAAAGAACGACGAGTGCGAGCATAAGTCTTCTGAAAGCCTACATGGCTTGTAGTGGGAGATGAGTGCAACTTTGCCAAAATGCGCATTTTGAGGGTGGATGTCGGCGATATAACTACTCTATCCTTGTAGCGAAGAATCTCATCCTTCCAAGAGTAGCCAATTAAGGAATTAGGATCTTTTCTCAAGTTATTAATGAGTTGGGAGAGAGAGGGATGTGAAAACCATTCCTTGCATGCTTCTTCAATCCAATCTGGTATGGGAAGAGAGATTGCTAGCATGGTGCTTTCATCCTCAAATTGGCATGATAAAGCATTTGCGACCACATTGTCACGCCCTTTATTGTAAATTATCTCATAATCATATCCCAGCATTTTGGCCAGCCATTTATTTTGTTGGGGCGAGGATAGACGTTGCTCCAAAAAATATTTGAGGCTTTGATGGTCTGTGTGGATTTGGAAACGCCACCCCGATAACTATGGTCACCAAGTATCTACTACATGTAACATAGCCATCATCTCCTTATCATAGTTAGATTGTCCCAAATGTTTCCCACTTAGTTGTTGGCTGGTGAAAGCTAAGGGTCAACCTTCCTGCATTAAGACAACACCAATACCAGTACCTGAAGCATCACATTCAATCACAAAATATTTGTTGAAGTATGGTAATGCCAATATGGGAGTGGAACACATGGCCTGTTTGAGAGCCATAAACACCTGTTGTGCTGCGTTAGTCCATAGGAATGAATTTTTCTTGAGAAGGTTAGTGAGGGTCTAGCAATGCGACCATAATTGCAAACAAATTTGCGATAGTAGTTGGTGAGACCCAAGAATCCCCTCAATCTCTTCAAGGTTTTTGGTCGGGGCCAATATTTCATTGCCTATATCTTTTTGGGATCCACCCGGACACCTTCACAACCCACAATGTGGCCCAAATACTCGACTTCTTCCATGCCAAAAGAGCACTTGGACAATTTGACAAATAATTTATGATTCCGGAGCAGTTGTAAGAGCAGGTCTGCATGTTAAAGATGTTTCTCCCAGGTGAGGCTATAGATGAGAATGTCATCAAAGAAATCGAGGACAAATTTTTTGGAGATATGGTTTCAACAGGTGATTCATGAGGCTTTGAAAAGTGGATGGGGAATTACAGAGACCAAATGGCATGACCAAGAATTCATAATGCCCTTCATGAGTTCGAAAAGCAGTCTTGGGAATGTCTACTTCTTTCATGCATATTTGGTGATAGCCAGAGTGAAGATCTAGCTTAGTAAAGAATTGACCACCATGTAGTTCATCCAACAAATCATGAACAACTGGGATGGGGAATTTGTCTTTGACCGTGAGATTGTTGAGGGCCCTGAAGTCTAGACACATGCACCATTCCTCATATTTCTTGAGCACCATGACCACTGGTGATGAATAAGGGTTGATGTTAGGACGAATGACACCGGCTTCAATGAGTTCCTTGATGATTTTTTCAATTTCATTCTTTTGGGTGAAAGGATATCGATATGGCCACATATTCGGCGGCTGTGCCCCTGGGACCAAAATGTTAAAAAATGTGCAACAAGAAATGTTAAATTTAGAATGTGCTAAAAATAGCATGTCTAAAAATAGCAGTTTGGTCAGTGAGGTCATTGGTCACATTGGGTGAGAGGTGAAACTACTAAAAATAGAAAGTTCTAAAAATAGCATTTATGGGTCCCTTCCTATTTATAGTAGTCCCTAGTCTATCTATAGGAAGTAAAATTAATTTTGGTCTTAACAGCAGTTGGAAATATTAATTAATTAATTCAGTTGAGTTAATTAGTTAAGGAAATTCAAATTTGAAGTCTTTGTGAGCATGCACATGAGTTGTCCCACTGATTGAGGAATTTATCCTTAATTTCCTCCACTGATTGAGGGAATAAGTATGAGTTCTATAATGAGAGAATTAGTTGACTTAGTTCTAACTAGTCAAGTCCAGTTAGATTATTTTAACAAGTTGTTAAAATAATAAAATATAGTTTGTTAATGCTTGCATGCATGTGACAACTATTATTTTAGATAACTGAGGATTCACTCATGGATAACTGTTGCATGTCAGTTCTGTCAAAGACCCAGTTGAGATCAGATGTGGGACAGTGTACTATCAGATGCTTGACTATTTCTAGCAAGTAGTTTTTTCATGGTTGAGGAACTAGAATCCTCAAGGATTGCGTAGTTGGACCATTGGTTAATTTGGTATGTTTGGAATTAATAGCATATGCTTTTGCTATTATTTCCTAAGAAAACTATGTAAGGGCCATAGGTAAAGCCTATATAAACAGGGCTTGGTTGGTTCATGATACATATCTTCATATCTTCATAGTTCATTGAGAACTGAATAGCTTGAGAGCTAATTCTTTTTGTATTGTGAAGAGGATTTCCACTTGATTGATAATACATGGTTGGGGTTTTATGCTGGTGCTTTCCCCTGGATATATCTTGTGTTATTTGATTATTTCTCTTGATCAGTTATGCATGTTTCTACTTGATGTTGCTCATGAATTCGATTATGCTTCCGCTTAATGTTTTGTAGAAGTAAAACAAGTATTATGCTTTAGGACATTGCATATATCGGTTTGTTCTACAAGTAAAATTTCTACACAAAGAGATGCTATGATCATGTTCCCCTCTAGAGGGTGGAAGCTCTTTAGGTTTGTCAAATACCTACTGGTGTCAATTCAAGACCTATTGCATGTCAGGACGAATATGAAGAGTAGTGGGCTCGATGGCCTGGATGGCATTAAACTGCGCAATAACTCCATGATGGCCCTTTCTCAACAACTTTTCCATGCGATGTGAGCTGACGATAGAAGAAGCACCTGCCTGGAGTCCATGCAGGGTATGCATGTGGTCATTTTGCTTAAAGCTCATATATAACTCCTGGAAATCCATGGTGATTGGGCCTAGTGTGCGAAGCCATTCAGCCCCCAATGTCACAACCACCCATGTTAATTGCAAACATGTGGGTCTTGAGGTGGTAGTCTCCCATATGAAGTTTGATATTTTCACAACAACCTTCACATTTCATTGTCCCCTCATCAACAATCTAGACCTGGAAATTAGAGACTGCCTTGACAAAATAATGAACAGCTTTGGCGACTCGCTGATGGATAAAGTTATGAGTGCTGCCACTATCAATCAATACTATTATAGGGAAATGTTTAATAAAGCCTTTGATTTTGAGAGTTTGAGGCGCAGAAATGCCCGCCAAAGCATGTAGCAAGATAATTGGTTCCTTTAGCGTAGCTGGGAGTTCATTGTCCTGCTGGGTTTCCTCAACTTCATCCTCTGGTCCCTCAAGGGGTGGGGCTTCCTCAGATGAGCTGTGATCAGTAACATCAATTTGAAAGAATTTGGGTTCCTTGCATTTATGCCCTAGGGAGTATTTGTCATCGCAATAGTAGCACAATCCTTGTTTTCTTCTTTCAGCCATTTCTGCTGGAGACACCTTTTGAACCTTAAGTGTTTGGGTAGGGCCCTGACCCTGGGTGGGGCATCCCTTGGCTATGAAATTTGGATGAGGAGACTGGGCAGCTAAAGCACGTTCCACTTTGATAGCCTTGTTGCAAGCATTTATCCATGTAGGTGGGTGGTGCATTGAGATATGTGCTTGGATGGCTTCTTTGAGACCACTTATAAAACATTCCAAGTAGAATTCATCTCCCGGACCTTCTGTGCGGATGGATAATGTCTCAAAGGCTGCAATGTATTCTTTTAATGTGCCTGTTTATCAGAGTTTAGTAAGACGGCCCAAAAAATTAGATCTCTATCGAAGCAATCACAAAGAGATTTTGAGAACACCTGCCAATTTAGTTTCCGAGATAGCATTTCTGATGCGACTACCACCATTTCCATCTCTCTTGGTCCAAGTAAAAGGCTCCCACATGTAGTTTAGTTGGATCGTCTTGGATATCATTCAAAATGAATTATTGTTCCATTTGTGCTACCCATACTATCGGACTAGAGCCATCAAATTTATACATGTCCAGCTTGGGTGGCTGAGGGTGGGAATGTTGGTGATTTACATGGAAGTGAATATGATGGCTAGATTCTCCTTCAAGGTCTTCATTAAAACCATGTGCCTCTGGATGCAACCCCAACGTGCTCACTTTGAAAGTATCCATGAATTTCTGCATCTGGTCCGCTAGGTTTTGGAAAGAAGCCAACTGTTTTTCAAGGCTCTCAACCTTCTCCGTCGCCATGGCTTGAGCTCTAGTTTCTACCATACACAGGTCTTGGTCACTTGTCGTCACTTTGAAAAAATTTGAGGTCGCCCGAAAATTGAAGCTGAAAAGTGAATGGTACCACGGAGATCAGCTCGTCGTCCTAATTCTTATGGGCTAAGTCTCTTATAAGTGTCCCGGGAAGGCCTCAGACTTTTTTTTGACTTTTTTTTTACTTCAAATGGAGTTTTACTCCCCGCTTATCAATACTGCAGTGGATAATTTCCGGAAAACTTAATCGTGCCCAATGTCCTGCGAGAATCGCCCCAGGGTATAGAAGCCACAAGCCTCACTGCACAAATGGTCAAATCTGCCTGCAAAAACCCCAACTGTTGAATGTGAGTTGGACTGTGGCGGTGATAGAACCCCAGCTGCTAGATCTGAATGGTATTGTGGTGGTAGAACCTCAACCGGTGGATCTGATTGTTGCAGCGGCGACAAAACCCCAATTGCTAGATCTGATATGGCAAATAAGATAATGGGCGATCTTCATAGAGTAAAGGGAACATTGGTTTTAAGGAGTGTCAGGTGCTATAGATCGCAATATACATAAGGGTCCAACAATAGTACTCGGCCCAATCTTTCAGGGAACTAACTAAGTAGGATCAATCGTATCCTTAGTCGTACTACCCGACTACCCTATCGTACACGTGAGTAATCTTCCCGAGTGCTGTTCTCGGTGTACTATAGCAGCAAGATGGCTGACAGTTTATTTAAGGTGAGGTTTCAGGTGAGCCCAGGGGACTTCCGATATACCCAGAGGGTACGTGGAAGACAATCCGTGTTCGGTTCTGTCTAATGCGGTACTACTCGAAGGAGTACCCATAGGTGTTACAAGGGAGTCCAAAAAGTGTGACCACCTCTTGTATTTCCTGCGTGCATGCCTCCCCAAATCTGCTGGTTTATGCGCTCAATGACAGATCCCGTGGTTTAAAGATGTCGAAACACGTCTCTAGTCTAATTTTTTTTTTGCCAAAAATGGAGATACCACTGGCCCTCGAAAGCTCTCTGATACCACTTATTATGCTCTTGACCTGCGAGAAGATTCCAGAATACCAAATATGCGCAAAAATACAACCCAGAACACATAACAAAATGAGAAAAACAACAAGTATTTTATTATTCAGAGATGAAAGCAATGTTCACTTGCCTCTTCGAGGGGGAAACCTCCAGCAAAGCAGAATTTGATTACAAAATAAGACACGACGCTCCTCAATGGGAAGTCTCTATCCTTTATATAGGATTCATACATGCAATACCATGGGTCAGTACCATGGTTCTCTCAATACCACCTATCTAATACCATGGTCTGTTTGCAACTAACTGTGGTCCCTTTCTTAAATGTGGGTCAACCACTTACAATTATTAATACGGGATTTATTGACTCTTTGACTAACTATAACTATTACTCGACCCTATTACATAAATAAAGGGGTTAGGGTTGGACCCTAACATAGATAAACACATCACTGAACATTAATATACCATGGAAACCCCGTAGGGAAAAACCAACAAACATTTAATTTTTAAAACGTCTCATGAGGGTGTTCACCCCTCACCCAATGGTTGTAAGGGAGTTCATCCCTTGACCATTTTCATAAAATATTACAAAGAAAATATCATCTTAAATACAACATTACCAACTAAAAGCTATCACATTAATCATGATATCATTTACCCACAAATCCTCGAACATTATGTCTTTGTGGCCTAGTTGTTTCCATTAGTGGATTATCCCACAGTTGGCATTTCTTCAATCAGCATGGACCACTAGTTCTTTGCCTTCCATAATGTTAAATATAATTTATCATTCACATGACTTACAATCCTTTTTTGCAATTACCATTGTCAACAAACTCTGATATCCAAATAATAAATATTTTACTAGCTATGCTTCAAGCATCTTTTCAAGTACATAATCAAAACACATACACAATATTGAGGCATGTCTCTTTATTAACAGTGCACATGCAATAATTAAAAGTATATAATTACTACAACATGTTTGTTTATCTTTACACATGTATGATTATGTTACATGTCAGTCCATCCATATCTCATATGCATAAGGTAAAATACATAAAGATTACCAAGGCATGTTCACTCATCCCTACTTCACATGTATCATAAGAAAGTGAACAATGACATTCTACTTTTACCTACAAGAACACGGTAATATTTTAAAGAACCTCCATGGGTATCACCATCTCTTCGTACAAGAAGAGGGAAATCTTTCCCCATATAAACACCACACTAACTATTATTTCTTTGCACAAAACACATTATTTTCCAAAAGAACAACTAGTTGTATTTTAAAGGAGACTAGCACATTAACTATAATCTTTGTGCATGTGAATTCATATTCTTTTTCCCAAAATATATTAACAAATATTATCTTGATACATGTAAACATATATTATTTTTCCAAAGGAAGCTAACACTATAGCTATTATTCCTACATGCAAATACATAAACTTTCCAAAAGAAAGCTAACACAATAGTTATTATTGATGCATAAAGCTACTGATTCTTTTCCACCACCAGAAAGCTAACACAATAACTATTATTCTTACATGCAAATACGTAAACTTTCCAAAAAAAATCTATCGTAATAATATTCTTTTCATGCATACAAATACATACTCTTGTTCTAAAAAAAGCTAACATAATAACTATTGTTTATGTGTATATAATTTAACACATGTTCTTTTCAAGAAAATTAATAAAATAATGATTATCTATGTGCATATAACCACATGTTGTTTGCAAGAAACTAATAAAAATAATCATATATTATTTTCAAGACATCTAGCTTAAAATCTATTCTTTGCATATTTTTTTCAAGGAAGCCTATCACAATTAGCTACACTTTTATGCAAGCATACACATATTTATTTTACAATAAATATATCATAATAATTATCTCTTTTCACCATAACTAAGCAACTAACAGTGTATTCTTTTTTAAGTAATACCACGAGAATTATCTATTCTTTTTAACCAAAAAGACGTCGTTACTTGTCTGGCCTCACTTTGTGTGGTGAGGAGCAGGTGCCTACGGTCAATCCTTCGCTTTTATTTGCACCACCAATTCAAAATGCATTAATCACTATTGCGTCCAAGCATATATCTGTCCGCAAAATCGGATTCAACACAGTTGTATATATTGTAGAATAAATGTTCCACCAAGATCTGACCCACAATCATTCGGGTTATGTTTCTCAGTCCCTCGTGTTATAGTAAAAGTATTGGAAATCGTATGTAATGTCTTCTTGTTTGGCCATTCACTTCTTCACTTAATGAAACAGTTAAAAATATAATAATATTTCATCGTAAATACACGAGCTTTACAGGTTAGGATATTAAACCTACCATCCTTTTAACTACTCTAAAATAATTATACTACCCTCCAAAACAATGTTTTGTAAATATGCATGTGTAGTCTATAGTTTTGATAATTATGACTAAATACAGAAGTGTTGCTGAGTGAAACCCATTAGATGGAGGTTCAAATTTTATTGAGTATATGGTCTGTTGTGTCTTGACTAGAACAGTAGGCGACTCCGAGTGGACATCTCGGCTCTTGTTGAGGCATAAGTTAATTGCTATTCTATGCGGCTTGCAGGTTGTTGCACCTAGCCTAGGCTTATAGTGGCAGTCAGTTAAATTTAAAAAAATAATTATGACTAATAATTACGAACAGCAATAATGATAATGACAATAATGATAATGACAGTGAGTCATCAATCACAGAGATTTTAAAATGAATATTGGATGTTTCTTAAAGCATTTATCTGATGTTTTTTAAGGTATTTATCAAAGTTTTACGTGATGTCTTTTTAAGGTATTTATCAAAGTTTTACGAGTTAGCCAATATAAGTTTGGCACAAGCTAATCATAAAATCAAGTCAATCCTAAGAAGTCTGTTATTTTTTTGGCAGAATCTCTTGGGTGGTGCACGGGTTAATGTTACATTTATCAAGCCAATAAAATTAAACCTTGAAAATGGGAAAGTTGTAATGTAATTTATTATCCAATGTTTTAATTACATTTATCAAAGCCAATAAAATTAAACCTTGAAAATGGGAAAGTTGTAATGTAATTTATTATCCAATGTTTTAATTAATTGTATTATGCTTGGTATTATTTATCACAAGGTATATTATCACAAGGTATATTATATACCCAGGATATGCAGAATATATTATAATTACTTTTTGAAATAATAGTGTTTAGTAGAGTGGATTAGTTGTATATAAATTATATTGCTTTTTGAAATAATAGTGTTTAGTTGTGGAGTAGTATTATTTGTGTTATTATTATATATGACAGAGTATATTATAATTATTTTTTTAGTTATTAAATTTAGTTTGATGATGATGATGATGATGATGATGATGATGATGATGATGATGATGATGATGATGATGATGATGATGATGATGATGATGATGATGATGATGATGATGATGATGATGATGATGATGATGATGATGATGATGATGATGATGATGATGATGATGATGATGATGATGATGATGATGATGATGATGATGATGATGATGATGATGATGATGATGATGATGATGATGATGATGATGATGATGATGATGATGATGATGATGATGATGATGATGATGATGATGATGATGATGATGATGATGATGATGATGATGATGATGATGATGATGACGACGACGACGACGACGACGACGACGACGACGACGACGACGACGACGAGGACGAGGACGAGGACGAGGACGAGGACGAGGACGAGGACGAGGACGAGGACGAGGACGAGGACGAGGACGACGAGGACGAGGACGAGGACGAGGACGAGGACGACGACGACGACGACGACGACGACGACGAACTACTATTATAACATCAACTTTTGGTGTTTGATGATGATGATGAACCTATTAAACTAACGACGACGACGACGACGACGACGACGACGACGACGACGAACTACTATTATAACATCAACTTTTGGTGTTTGATGATGATGATGATGATGATGAACCTATTAAACTATTATAATTATTTTTTTGGCTATTAAATTTAGTTTGATGATGATGATGATGATCCTATTAAACTATTATAACATCAACTAATGATGATGATGATAATGAGCCTATTAAACTATTATAACATCAACTTTTGGTGTTTGATGATGATGATGATGAGCCTATTAAACTATTATAATTATTTTTTTGGCTATTAAATTTAGTTTGATGATGATGATGATCCTATTAAACTATTTTAACATCAGCTTTTGGTCTTTGGTGATGATGATGATGATGAGCCTATTAAACTATTATAACATCAACTTTTGGTGTTTGGTGTTATGTGAATTTGGCTTATTCACTTGAGATGAAGGTGAAAAAGCCTCAAGTGGAGGTCAATAGTCATGAGAAGTTTAAGAGACTTGTTGAAAGATGAAAACTAAGGGTAAGGGAAATTGTATTAATGTGTATCATATGACTTAGAAGGGGATGGTCACATCTATTTTAAATATGTTTCAAATTTTGTGAGTGATTTTAACATGGTAACAGAGTGGGTGTTTGCGTGTTTGATTGTCTTAGAGTATCTTGTGAGCTACGAGTTTGTGATCTTCCTCAACCATGGGTTTTGTGGTCATATCTTTGTTTAGTGCATACTATAGATGAAAAAGATTGTTGAAAATGGCAACAAGAAAATCTTGATTTAATTTTCCCTTGAATTAAATCAGGAGAAAATTGTAATTCCACATCACAAGACAATAAGAATGTGTTAACTAAGTTAATTTCACTTTGTTGGCTCAGTTAATTCGAGTTGAGGGCCTAACTTGAGTTATGTAGAGTGGTTCCTAAATTTTAGGAGCCTAGGTTGAGTTTAATTTCAGTTGTAATAATTTTAATTCAATTAAACTATGTTAAAGTCAGTTAAACTAATCCCAACTGTTGGAGGAACTAGTACGAGTTCTAGCAGTGGGGTGCAACTTTAGTGTTCAACTAGTTAACTGATAAATCAACCATAATTAACTCATGCATGCATGAAATTAGAGTTACCCAATTGATATTGGAGTTCAAGAGAAGTGTACTATCAATTGTATAATTTTTTGAGTTGTACACATGGTGCATGCAAACATAGAAGGGCCTATAGGGATTACATAATTCTAATTGGGAATTTCCCTAATTAATAGGGGGCTAATTCCCAAGGAAACAATGCAAGTAAATATGAGCTTGGCAGGCAACATAATTGGCTAAGTATTGGCCAGAGTCAGCTTTTGAGGCAGTGAGATAGATTATACTTGTGTGGAGATTGTTCATGCTTGAACAAGCATTGTATTTCTTCTTTATTTTCTGACTAATGTAATAAAGATAGGAAGGGGTCTTGAGCAGTTGCTTTCCTCTTAGATAAATCTATGAGCATATGTGATTGAATCTTGTCTCATGTTTATATTGTGATTTCTTGATCGATTAATTGTTTTCACTGATGAGAATAGTATATTCAAGTCTTTTGTTTTAGCAAATTACATAAGCAGTTTGAATCTACAAGGAATTTCTACATGGTATCAGAGCAAGAATCACAATAGAAGAGAAGATAATTCAAAGTTTGTGCAGGAGGTTCGAATTACAAGATCAGTGTTGCAGGTTTTCTCCAGGACTGAGAAGATGAATTGCACCGGACTCAGGCTCGAGTATGCTCTAGAAGGAACTATGGCATTAGAGGAAATTTCAGCTTAAAAGTGACCTCCTAAAGAAAACTATTAAAATAATAGTTAGAATAATAAAATAAGAGTTATGAATTTTGGAGGGAAAAGAAGAAAACTTCCTTTTTCATTGTACTTTTTTATTATCTCCTTATATTTTTACTCAAATTTCAAGTGTAGATACCCGTTGGATGCGAAATTAAGTTCTACATCCAACGAGTACCCATTATACGGAATTAAGTTCTACATCCAACGAGTACCAACTATGCATACTTTTGAAAAGACACACATTTGTAAAAAATGTAGATACATTAAAAAAGTGCGTTGAACACATTTTTTTAATTTATCTACAATTTTTATTAATGTGGGTCCTCTAAAAAATATGCATAATGGGTACTCGTTGGATGCAGAATTTAATTTGGCATCCAATGAGTATCTACACTTGAAAGTTGAGTAAACATATAAGGAGATAAGCCAAAAATACAATTAAAAGAAAATGGTTTTTTTCTTTTCCCTGCAAAATATTTACATGTACCTCTTTTTAAATTTAAAGGATTTTGATTGGTTTACATATCGAAATTATGTGAAAAATTTATGGGCACTTATAGCCAGAAATTTGTTGATAAATGACAACAACAAATTACAGTTTAATTTGTCCTTGAATTAAATTAAGAATTAAAATCTAATTATATTCTCATAGAAACTTGTAAATATTTAATTAAGTTTAATTAACTTAATCAGATTAGGAATTTTGAGATGGAAGTCTTTCTGTACTCATGTATATGTTCTCCCTAAATTTTAGGGGTCCAAGATGAGTTTATTAGAGTTGTATTTAGATAACTCAGTTTGATTGAGTTATGGTCAGTTAAACTAGTTCTAACTGTTGGAGGAACTAGTAGAGGTCTAGTAGTGAGTTGGTGCACTGGTGCATCCTCAGTGATACTCCAGCTAACTGGAGATTTACACAAGAGAAATTCATACATGTCAGTTCAGAGAAAGACCCAGTTGAGTTTACAGTGCAGGACAGTGTACTATCAGTTGTATGATTTTCCGAGTTGTATAGATCATGCATGCAATTAGTTATGTATTTCAAGTTTGGATTGCATAGTATTGGAGGAAGGATATCCCAATTAAATATGGGTTGATCCCCTCAGGAATTGTGTAAGGAAATAGGGACTTGGAAGGCAATAGAAATTGGCTAAGTGTTGGCTAGAGCATGCTTGTGAGCAGAGAGTTAATTATATTTGTGTTGGGATTGTTCTTGTGAGAACAAGAATTGTATTCTCATCTTTGATTTCTTATTAATGTAATATAGATAGTCAGGGTTTTGAGTAGTGGATTTTCCTATAGAAACATATTGTGTTATGTGAAATTGATTATCTTCCTCGTGTTGATTATTTTTTTGATTAATCTATTGGTTTCCGTTGTTAAGAAGTGGAGTAGATTCTTGTCTTGTGTTTTAGTACATTACATGAGTTGCTGAATCTACAGGAAAATCTACATGGTATTAGAGCTGAAGACAATATAATAGAGGAGATTTCAAGCTTGAGGTTACAAGGGAAATTTGAACTTGCAATTCATACTTCAGGATCGACAAATGGCTTTCTACTATTTGGAGACTTGAATATGCCTTAGAAGGAAACTCAAATTACATTGCATGGAAGGACAAGATGGAAGCAATGCTTGAATACAATGGCCTCAAGGAATTCATTGATCATGATATCCCTAAGCCACCAACAACAAATGCTAAAGATCTGGTCGAATGGAAGAAGTGTTTGGCGAAGGCGAGGCAAATTATTCTTGAGGGAGTTTGAGACCACATTGACTCGAGTGTCCATGGAAAGGAAACTCCATTCTCAATGTGGAAGACATTGACCAATTTGTTTCAGAATAGAAATGACCATAGAAAATTGGCACTGAAGGACAAACTTCGAAAGATCAAGATGTAGAAGGGTGACACTATTCAAAAATACTTAACCAAGTTCACTCATTGTCGAGATGAGCTTGGAAGTGCTGGAATTACTGTTTTCGAGGATGATATGGTGAGCCTAACTCTTCTAGGACTCCCCAAGAGTTGGCATAGTTATCAGGACTCTTCCAATGGGAGGGAGAATTTTCAAGATTAGGAACGACTGTGGTCGGATTTGATGCAAGAAGAGATCAGGAGGAGCACCAGAGACATATCTTCATTAAAGATTGATGATGAGGAAAATTGTGCCTTAGTTGGTAAGGCCAAGAAAGGGAAGGGGAAGGTGTCTGATTCCAAATCAGATTCTTGTCATGGAGGCAAGAAGAAGGACATGTCGAAATTCAAGTGCTTTCATTGTCATGAGTTGGGACACTTTTCTACAAATTGTCCACTCAAGAAGTCCAAGAATAAGTCCTCAGGAGGAGCGGCAGGTGAGGCTCATGCCTCACATTCAAATTGGAATTTAACCTCATTACATGCATGGCATCATCAATGATGGGTAGTGTATGGTATATAGACAATGGAGCTTCATTCCACATGACTAGCAACAAGGAGCTCTTTAGTGACCTGGACGAGAAGGATCTCCAAATGAATATTGAGATGGGTGACGATAGGAGGTATAGTGCTACTGGATTGGGTACGGTTAATTTTTAGAGGGAGCCAGATACTCCTCTCACCTTGAGAGATGTTGTGTATGTTCCCGAGTTGAATAAGAACTTGGTATCCATTGCCATGCTGGAGGATAGAGGCTATGATGTGATCTTTATTGAAGGGAAGGTGTTCCTTTGTCACTTAGCTATGGGACATGTAAAGAATATACATATTAGGATGAAGAATCTCTACAAGTTGGAGGTAGAAAATTGTGCTTATTTGAGCACGAAAGCAGAGAAGGTGCAGAGTCGAGACATTGGTGAGTTGTGGCACAGGTGGTTGGGTCACTTGCATCATTGGGCTTTGAAAATCATGCAATAGATTTCTATCGATCTTCCCAAAGGTATGCTATAGAAAGTTGATACATGCAAAGGGTGTACTTTGGGAAAATTCACCAAATCTTCCTTTCACTACAGAGACAATCGAGCACAGGTGATTCTAGAGTGAGTCCATTCAGATGTGTGTGGACCATTCTCAGTTGGCCAAACACAGGTGTTATGTTATATTTGTTGACGATTTTTCTCGTAAATGCTGGATCTTTTTCATGCAGAAGAAAGATCAAACTTTTGCAAAATTTTGTGAATTTAAAGCATTGGTTGAGAAAGAGTCTAGCAAGAAGGTTAAAGCTCTAAGGATTCATAACGGTGGTGAATATGTCTTAAATGAGTTTAAGAACTTATGTGTGATAGAAGGTATTAAACGGGAGTTGACGACACCCCATAACCCACAACAGAATGGGGTGGCTGAAAGGAAGAACATAAGCATTGTAGGGGAAGCACGAGAAATGTTGCATGATCAAGGCCTACCACTACACTTGTGGGATGAGGCATGAAGTACAGTTGTTTATTTGCAAAATAGAAGCCTGCATCGGATTCTTGGGATGAGTACACCAAAGGAGGCTTTCTCAGGGAAGAGACCAGATGTTGGTCACTTCAGGAATTTTGAGTCATCTGCATATTATTTCCATGTGACGAAAGATGACGGAAGAAGCTTAAGCCGATAGCAGAGTTGGGGATATTTGTGGGGTACGCCGATACACCTCATAATTATCAGGTGTACATTTCGACTAGCAAGATGACAGTGGTTCGCAAGGATATTAGATTCGATGAGGAGAAGGCCATGCGATGTTCCCTTGATAGGGAGCTTCAGCTACATGCAGTTGAGGAGGTTTTAGCTCCTAAGGATGAGGAGCCTCACATTGATGTGGAGCAGCCATATGTAGAGGATCCGAGAGTGGAGACATCCACTTAGACATAGTCTTCTAGAGATTGTAGAAAGTGCACCAAAGAGGCTAACAGATTATTACATGATGCACGGGAGAATGTGGGAGCACCCACACATCAGGGTAGGAAGAGGAGGTCACTTGAGAGGTACACTGGATACATGTCTATTATGAGTAGATGTGTTGAGACAGATCCATCTTCCTTTGAGGAGGCAGTGCAACAACCAATTTGGGTTGATGCCATGGTTGAGGAGTATGACTCCATTGTTTGTAACAGTATTTGGGATGTGGTCCCAAGACTAGAGGACAAGTCAGTGGTGAGCTCCCGATGGCTTTACAAGGTAAATCAAGCAGCAGATGGTAGTGTGGACATGCATAAGGCTAGATTTGTGGCCCTAGGCTTTTCACAGGTAAAGGGGATTGACTATTATGAGACCTTTGCTCCTATTGCAAGGTACTCATAGATCAGATCCATATTGGCACTGTCAACGCAGATGGGTTGGAAGATACATCAGATGGATGTAAAGAAAACCTTCCTTAATCCCAAGATTGAGGAAGAGGTGTATACTGAGTAGCCTGAAGGTTTTGAGACCTTTGACCGTGAGTTTCATGTGTACTGACTCAAGTGAGTGTTATATGGGCTGAAGCAAGCACCCCATGTTTCGTACACCAAGATAAATAGATACTTCATCGGGTTGGGCTTCACCAAAAGAGAAGTAGGTGCAAACCTATACCACAGAGTGGTGGAAGGTAAATTGTTGATCATAATTTTGTATGTCGATGATTTAATTCTACCAGGTGTTGAGAAGTTGATCAAGTCTTGTAAGGAGGATCTTGCAAGAGAGTTTGAGATGAAGGATTTGGGGCCCATGCATTACTTTTTGGGCATGGAAGTATGGCAAGGTGATGGAGAACTTTTTGTCTCTCAAGGAAAGTATGCCCATGAGATACTAAAAATATTCCACATGGAGAGAAGCAAACCCATGGAGACTCCTCTATAAGGTAACTGGAGGAAGGAGGATGCTACTTCAAGTGAAGTAATGGAAGCTACCATTTATAGTCATCTTGTGGGTTCACTCATGTGCTTGGTGAACACATGACCGAACATGTGCTATGCAGTTAACCATCTTAGTCAGGCGATGGTTAGGCTACCAAGTTGTATTGGAAGGCAGCCAAGCATGTGTTGAGATACCCTAGAGGCACTTCTTAGTATGGATTATGGTATAGACGGACAAAGGGAGTGAAGCTTCAAGGCTTCACCAATGCATATTGGGTAGGAAGTCCATCTGACAGGAAGAGCACATCAAGAGGGATCTTTAGTATTGGTTCAGTAGTTGTTTCTTGGTACAGCAGGAAACAAAGATCAGTTGCACTCAGTTTAGCATAGGCAGAGTACATGGCTACAATTCAAGCAGAATGTGAGGCCATCTGGATGAGGAAAACTGTGGTTGGTTTGTTTGGTTAGCAAATGGATCCAACTGTGATCTACTACAATAATCAGAGTTGTATCAAACTCTATGAGAATCCAATTTTTCATGATCAGTCCAAGCATATTGATATCCGATATCATCATCTTCAAGATTGTGTATTGAGGCGGATTATGTTGTTGGAGTACATTCCCACAGAGGAGTGGGATGTTGTCATTTTGAAAAAGGCATTGCCAAGATGTAAATTCAAGTTTCACAGAGACAGGATCGGGGTAGCTAATTATCCCTTTCTTGTTGAGAGGGAGTGTTGAGAAATGGCAATAAGAAATTCCAGTTTAATTTGTCCTTGAATTAAACTGAGAATTAAAATTGAATTATATTCACATAAAAACTTGTAAATAGTTATTTAAGTTTAATTAACTTAAGTAGATTAGGAACTTCGAGTTGAAAGTCTTTCTGTACTCATGTATATGTTCTCCCTAAATTTTTGGTGTCCGGGATGATTTTATTGGAGTTATAATTAGATAACTTAGTTTGACTGAGTTATGGTCAGTTAAACTAGTTCTCACTGTTGGAGGAACTAGTAGAGGTCTAGTAGTGAGTTGGTGCACTGGTGCATCCTCAGTGCTACTCCAGCTAATTGGAGATTCACTCAAGAGAAACCCATGCATGTCAGTTCAGATAAATACCTAATTGAGTTTAGAGTGCAGGGACAACGTACTATCAATTGTATGATTTTCCGAGTTGTACAGATCATGCATGCAATCAATTATGGACCCAAGTTTGGACTGTGCAGTTTTGGAAGAAGGATTTTCTAATTAAATATGGGTTGATATTATAAGGAATTGTGCAAGAAAATAGGGGCTTGGCATGCAGTGGAAATTGGCTAAGTGTTGGATAGAGCGGGCTTGTGAGCAAAGAGTTTATTATACTTGTGCTGGGATTGTTCTTGTGAGAACAAGCATTGTATTCTCTTCTTGGATTTATGATTAATGCAATATAAATAGTCAGGGTTTTGAGTAGTCGCTTTCCCTAGAGAAACATATTGTGTTATGTGAAACTGATTATATTCCTCTTTTTTATTATTGTTTTCATCTATTGGTTTTCCATTGTTAAGAAGTAGAGTAGGTTCTTGTCTTGTGTTTTAGTACATTACATGATCTGCTGAATCTACAGGAAAATCTACAAAATTTTCTCTAATGAAATTTTGTGGCATGGAAGATCCATATGGAAGTGGTATTAGATGATAATGGGTTACTATATTACATCAAGACAGATGTAGTTAAATCCCCAATAGTTGATGCCCAAGATCTCAATTAGTGGAAGAAGGATGTAGCTAAAGCGAGGAGGATCATATTGGAGGGAGTTCGAGAGCATATTATCTTGAATCTCCATGGGAAAGAAACTTTATTCGCGATGTGGAAAATACTAACCGAATTTTTTGAGAACAAAAGTGACCACAGGAATATGGCACTAAAGGACAAGCTTTGTAGCATCAAAATGCAAAAGGTTGAATCAATTTTGTAGTACCTGAGAAAATTCATACAGTGTCGTGATGAACTTGGTGGGGTCGGTATTGCTGTTCCAAAAGAAGATATGGTAACTTAAGCTTTGTTGGGTCTTCCCAAGAGCTGGCATATTTATCAGGATTCTATGAATGGTAGAGACAAACTACCAAGCTCGGAGCGATTATGGTCGGATCTCGTGCAGGAAGAGATCAGGCGGAGCAATAGGGATGGAACTTCATCCAAGGTTGAGGATAGGGAGAATTTTGCATTGGATAGAAAGGAAAATAAAGGGAAAGGGAAGAAATCCCAATCCAAAGGAGATTTTAGTCAGGCAAGCAAGAAGAAATACTTGTCAAAGATTAAATCTTTTCCTTGTCATGAGATGGGAGACTATTCCATGAAGTGTCCGCACAAGAAGGCCGGCAAGAAGCCCTTAGGAGGAGAAATATGTGAAGCTTTAGCTTCACAATTCAAGTTGGATTTCACACTCATTGCATGAATGATGATATTGATGATGGGTTAGTGTGTGGTATCTGGATAGTGGAGCCTCATTCCATATGATGGGCAACAAAGAATTTTTCAGTGACTTGGAGGAGAAGGACCTCTAGATGCACATCAAGATGGGATATGATGGAAGGTATAGCGCAAACGGTATCGATATAGTTACTTTTCAGGGGGAGTTTGGTTCTCCTATCACATTAAAATATGTCATGCATGTTTCGGATCTGAAGAATAATTTATTTTCAGTTGCTATGTTGGAAGATCGTGGCTACGATGTGATATCTAGCAAAGGAAAGGATTTCCTTACGAATATTGTCACGGGACAAATGAAGTGAATCAGGGTTTAGGTGAAGAACCTCTACAAATTGGATAGAGAAGGTTGTGCTACCTTGAGCACAAAAGCATAGAAGGTGCAAAGCCGAGACATTGGTGAATTATGGCATAGGATACTTGGCCATTTTCACCATGGAGCTTTGAATATCATGCAACAAATTTCTACAAGACATCCCAAGAGTGCACTAGAGAAGCAAGATACATGCAAAGGTTATACACTAGGGAAGTACACCAAAGCCACCTTTCATGATAAGGACAATAGAGTGTAATAAGCCCTTGAAAGAGTTCACATAGATATGTGTGGACCTTTCTCAATAGCCTCCACGACCAATCACAATTATTATGTTATATTTGTAGATGATTTCTCACATAAGTATTGGATTTTCTTCATGCAAAAGAAAGACCATACATTCTCCAAATTTTGTGAATTTAAAGCACTTGTTGAGAAAGACACTCACAAGAAAGTGAAGGCTCTCAAGAGCGATATCGGTCGTGAATATGAGTCAAATTAGTTTAAGAACTTTTGTACGAAAGAAGGCATTCAATGGGAGTTAATAGCACCCTATAACCCAAAATAGAATGAGGTGGATGAGAGGAAGAACAGAAGTATTGTGGGAGATCCATGAGTGATGTTGCATGATCAGGGCCTACCATTGCACTTGTGGGCTCAAGCATGCAACATAGTTGTATATGTGCAGAACAAGAGTCATCATCAGATTCTCGGGATGAGTACACTAGAAGAAGCTTTTTCATGTAAGAAACCAAATGTGTGACACTTTAGGATCTTTGGTTCATCAATATATTGTCATGTTTCCAAGGATGCAAGGAAAAACCTAGAGCCAACAACTGAGTTGGGCATATTTGTGGGGTACACTAATACACCTCACAACTATCGGGTGTACTTGCCATCTCACAGGATGATTGTAACACCCTCCTCCCACATCTACCCAAGCAACCGACCAACCGGGGTAAATATGCAATGAGAGGCCACTATGATATGAATCAACCTCCTAAGTCACACTAAGGAAGTGAAACTGACGCAAACACACCATACATACATTCAACATTAGCTTTAGGACCCTAAGGAACCATTCCAGCACTTTAGAAAACTTTCCCTTGGGTCCCACTGAGATTTTAGACAACTTAAGCTTTAGTCACTCTCATGCTATAGGCATGCCAGTGTCTAGAAACCCAAAGTCGCTCTCACATGCTTGCGTGCCAGCGACCAAAGACTCATTTAGTCAATTCTATGCCAACAACCCTGGGATTTGAGGAACTTTTTTAGGCCCAGAGCCCAGGTCGTTGCCTAGAATTTCATGACACCTTCAGAACAGTAAAATAACATGGGAATGATAGTACTAAAGCAAATTCTTGAATGAAACCTTGACTGGACCCCTACTAGCCACGACAGGCACTTCGTCAAACATATCATGAATATGTAAACTGTAGGTGTAAATAACATATCTAAGCATAGGGGTCTCATACTTATATGATATTCACCATGAAGCATTGATGCCTCAACACATTACCTTTCATTCCATCCATTAGGTCATAGGCACATTGATCATTAAATTACAAGTAAAATCATGATGAGAGCCATACATAGTTGTTTTCATAAAGCACATACATAACTAGCATTATGGTAGCAGAAATACTCATGAAAGTACAACCATATAGACCACTTATAATCCATCAAAATTCTCATAGAAATACAAGGAGAAATAACCTTTCATTATTGATGCAAAATCCAAACCCGAGATGGGACTTCCATGTTCCACCCAACCGTAGAATGTCTGAGCCAAATCTCTCTTTAGTCATTCACCCTCGTGCCATATTCTAAGCATGATTGTGGGATCTCATAGAACCCATCAATCAAAACTCATCCAGGGCTTCCAGAGGTCATCCACCTCAACCCATCAAATAACGATTCCACCTTAGGTCGAACATCACAAAACCATCATCAGATTGGTCTTTGTCCAAGCCTTCTAGGACTCCGGAGTGTTTTTCCAACCAATGCTCCAAGACTAGTAACTCAACCCACAACTTTTACCGGGCTCTAGAGCCAAAGCTCCTGGGCTAGTAACTCAACCCACCAAGGGCTCCAGAGCGTTTTTCCAACCAAAGCTACAGGACTAGTAACTCAACCCAAGTTTTTCTAGGGCTCCAAAGTGTTTTTCTAGCCAAGGCTACAGGACTAATAACTCAACCCAAGCCAACGAAACATGAGAACCAACCAAAAACACAACAATCAAAATAAACCCACAATCACCATGACTATCCAGGAAATGAAAAGGCTAGGTGATCCACTATCAATCGCAGCCATCCTCCATGCTAATGAAAGATCAAAACCAACAAACCACATGCATATCCCATGCATGCAAAAACTAGTGAATAATGCATACATGCAACTCAGTACCTGCAAGAAAATATGATGTAGCTTTTGATCCCGATGCCCTCTTGTGTTTTCCTGCTCTTCCTTTTCCTTCTTGCTCCAAGAATCCAAGTATGCCACACCCATCTAGAGTGCTCCAAGAAAACTATAAGTCTCCAAGAGTATGAGAGAGAGAGAGATAATAATGAGAGAGCTCCAACACTGAACTGACTAAGTCCTGCCTACTGATCCTCATAAGCCTTTTTATTAATAAGGCCTCTATTTTCTTCATTTTCCATTATTTTCCTTCATTTTCCTTCTCACATGAAACCTGTGACATTTCACCTCCCTTTCTCCTAATTTCCATTATTTTCATACTTATAAATGTGCCAAAATGCCTCTTGCCTTTCCAAAGCCTTAGCCATTGCCTTTTCCAATTTCCTTAGCCATAATAGAATGAATCAACACCCACTAGGATGTTTCTCCCACCATTCAGCTTGTTATACATGTCCCATCAACTGTGGCCTTATATATTTTTACATGGATTTTTAACCAGGGCTGTTACAGAACCATCCCCCTTGGGGGAACACCGTCCTCAATGTTCAACAACACCTATAACCACAAGACTATTGTAAGAAAAACATATTGCCCATGGAGATTTATAACATAGCTCGTTGCATTATTTACAATGATCATCTGCTAAAACATGACAAAGATGCTGCTTACTGGAACTTTATAACACAACTCATTACGATATTTATAATAATAACCACATGTACACAAATACGCATTTTCTTTAGCCAACAAATAATCATATTGTCTATGGAGCTTTAATAACCACATATACCAACATACACATTTGCTCAATCGGAAAATAAAAATGATACGATGCATGCATCCACAACAAGGGAATCCAGAGGCTCACACCTCCACCCTCAAAGTAATGCCATGATTCACCTCCTTCCCAGGAAGTCCAGAATCCATTGCAAAGTCAAATCTGCATCTAATGTCCAACAATATAATCCCGCACCACTTGTCCTCTCAGTGAACAATTACCATATCATTATTCCATGGCACACTCCCAATGTGCATCTGATTCCATTTGGAAATGCTAATGACCAAAACAAATATATACCTGGCCTTCCCTTCCATGCTATACAGTCCCTCAGGCAATCCGGTCCACCCCTACCGTGCAGTTACTCACCTACCAAGTTCCGCTGGCATCTCCATCTTGAGAAGTCCATGCCTTGGCAAGGCTTCCTCGCATCGAAAGATACAAAACCAAGGCATATCCCTGCCTAAAAACCATCATACCGGTCATAGCATTCTCATGGAAATCAATGGACACTATTGGGCACCAGTGTCCCACAATGGACCTACTCATGAATACTTTACCAATATACTGCTGCATTTTCCAATTTTGCTTTTACTGACACTGCTAATTCTTGCAGTAGATTTCAATCATCCAACCAAGATTTTCCATGCTTCTTGTACCAAGCACATAATTTCCATTAGATTCAAAATAAATTGGAATAACTTCAAATCATACCTAATTGGTAGCTCATCAATAAGGTACACTTTCAACCTGTTTACTTCCTGTCACAACAAGTCAGACTAACATCTTTGACCAAATCATCATGTATAAATATATCACATTAGGTTAGCACACAACTAGCATAGATCAAAATCAGAAATCACATGTAACCATCATAAGCCAAAATCATAAATCACATGCATAATAAAACTAAATAAAATATCGCTACTTATCCTTTAATTAATCCTTAGCTTCTACCTCTGTCTTTATTCCATAAGCACTTCGGATTGGTTGCCACACCCAAAAAAAACGCAGTGTCTTCTCCTTAACCATGTGCACATACACATAGTGTGCATCACACACATACAACCACACACGCCATACATCACCATGCAATACATGCACCTACACCTGACATGCAACACATACACCTATACCCAGTGTACAACACAACAGACACACCTGCATCGAGTGTATGACACAACCCAATACATATACATAAACAGAGTACAACATAACGACTACACATGTCACTATACCATGACTACACAATGCACATACGTAGTACCATATGCTTGCAACACAACATGTATGACATGCACATAATATCACATGTACACCAGTACCATATGTACACCACGTAAACCATACCACATGTACAAAGCACCACCTGCACAACGTGTGCACATCATCACATGTACATGACACCACCTCCACAATGTGTACACAACACCACATGTACACTGTGCCACCTGTACACTGTGTACACAATAGCACATTCATGGCGTGTACATGACACCACATGTACACAACACTACCTGTGTACAACTACACTTGTACAACATGTACACGACACCACATGCTCACAACATCACTTGCACAATCATGTAAACAACACCATATGTACATAGTGGAAAATGCACAACATGCACGCAACACCATATGTACATAGCACTGCATATCTAACATGTACATAGCATCATCTGTACACAAAACTGCATATCCAACACATACATAGCATCATCTGTACTCAACACTGCATATCCAACACGTACATAGCACCATCTATACCCAAAACTGCATATTCAATATTCACACAACATTATTTGTACCACCTTGTACATAATCATTGCATAAACAACATGTACACACACTATACATACACAACATTGCATGTGAAAAAAATTACAAATGCAACATGTACAACGTATACAATATATGCACAACAATAGTACCACATGCATCCAAAACCACATTGTCTCTACCAAGCAACCTTGCTTCTAGTGTCTCTCCGCCATCCATGCTCATCCTAGCATGTCACAGACCACCCTGCTTTCATTTTGCTGATGTATCCTTTAGAGTTACCTATCATAAAATAAACATAGGAATAATACAAGTATGCAAAATCAATTCATATCCACATGATACCGACCTCATATATATTTCATGACTACTCTTCCCACTTGATTCCCATAAGACCGGGAACCTCTTCATGTCATTCTCCTACGTAAGCAATCACTCCTTCACAAGAATGATTCCCGATGAGACAATGACATATATACATAGATATATAGATACCTATGCATAACATTAGCATAAAACAATCATGATCCATGACGACCTTGTCATTCATGACATGCATACATGTATACATATATAACATAAACATAATAATGATCATAACATAATTACCAGATAGCATAAGGTCAAAGTTAAGAGAACTTCCTTATTTGTCTACATCATGCACAACATTAAGGGCCACCATCCCCAACTTATCCAAGCCTCATCTGACGCCTCAGATTCATTTACTTTACCTTTTCTAGTTACCTTTCTCATGATTGTACTGCCACCATCCATTTACCACAATGGACCCAACCAATCCTACCTTCCGTTGTGCTTACTCAAGCACTGAGCTTCATCTGTGTCTTACATTACCCGTCAGGTGCCACACAGCTCTCCCCGAGCTCCATTAACTTTCCTCCTTCCCAACCAATTCCCAATACTAAAAACATAAAAGGTAATCCAAGAAACAAACCAAAAGAAAACCATGAAAACAAATATCAATACAACACCTCAAACAAAGTGGCATAACTATGAACCATACACACGCAATATCGCAGATCAAGTGCAACAATCGCAAAATACCAAAGCACAAGGTTAACAACAAATACCATGACTCAATCCCCATGGTTCCCAAGGAAATCTCAACTCGAGCCTTCTTCAATATTTCATGGCAACCTCTCTTTGCCATGCAAATCCCTACATCATATTGCCATAAACACAAAATTGTCAGTGCCTAAATAAATATAACAATGCACTGGTTACCTTACCTTGTTGTGCCAAGCATGCTACTTGAAACTAAACATATCCATGCCATCTCAAGGGACTCCAATTCCCTTGATAAATCCACTTGTAACTAGAGACAAGCTAATATACTTGTCAAGTACATTTTCATGAATCTAGCACATATCCACATAATTTCAAACAAAACCAAGGTTAAGAGGACTTCATGTATGCAAAGCACTCATTCGTTTGGAATTAGGGTTTCCAAACATAGCCAAAGGAATTCTTGCCCAAGTCCTTTCTTTTACCTTTTTACCTTGTTTTAATTGAGACTTACTATGTATTGTCACATCACCCAACAGTTAGTTATATAATACATAAATTGTTACCTTGTCATGCTAATACCAAGAATGTTTCCTGTAACTGCTCACACATGTCAACCACATGTTCCAAAATTCAAGACAATGATATCTATCCATTTGAAATCAACCTTTACCAAGACTAACAATCATGTCATAATCCATAGTCAACTCATAGTTATTAGACATAATGCTACAACTATCACCCATTACATTCAAGTACATATCAACTGTCCCAGCACATATGTTAGTACGATCATCTTAAAACAAGATCATTCCTTCATGCAATCCTATAGACTCATACTCATATCATGCAATAAATCAAACATTCAACAAACTATTAATGTACCATGTCAGATAAATCAACTAGATGACATATTAGTGATCCAGATTTAAACAGGAACGCAACAAATTACAGAGATAACCATAAACACAGAGATGCACCTGCTTTACTTTATTTTCTATTTCAGCAATGGAACAAGTGGAAATAATACTTCATTTCATTAATATAAAATATTGAAATATGCTTACAAACAGAAATGGAAATAAACGAGCTAGGGCGATGGTAGCTTATCTCTGAGAAGAGATGTGGCGGCTACATGCCTCTGAACTGTGTTACAATGAGGCTCGAAGGCCTATTTATTGTTGAGAAACAATGGAAAACCCTTAACATCCAAAAACATAACCCTAGAAGATGAAACGCCAAATTGTGGGCCCCATTTTGGGTAAGTTGGTACATCAACTTCCCGGGGTTGTAACTTTGGCACCCGATCTTCGTTTGACACGTACAATAGCTCATTAGAAATATCTATCCGAGCACTACAACTTTGGGAAGAGAAATATCAGTCCATGGACCCATGTTGCTCCCATATTTCGCAAAAAACGTCGTTTAGGGCCTCAAAACGGCTTCGAAAGTTCAGGACCCGAAAAACTGCTAAAAATAGTAAATTGTGCTACAGTTACGGAAACTGAAAAACTGAAAGAGATAGTTGTGGGGGTCCAAATGGGATAGGTGGGTGGCCACTAACATCCAACTGGATCATTCCTCCCCCCTTAGGAAGCAATGGTCCCCATTGCATTGAGTTCCTCCATCTGCTGAACTTTGTCCCTAGTGAGTTGTTCTGCAATCTCTAATGTGTCCAGTAATGGTGGGAAGCATGGTTGAGGGCGGTACACATTGAAGACTTGGTGCAAGCGAGGGAATGGAGGAATGTTGTGATTCAAAGAATTGTTTCCCACAACCTTGGTAATGCTATAAGGACCATTTCGGAGTGGTTTGAGCTTCTGATGGGCTCTTGTAAGGCATTCTTTCTGCATATGTAACCAAACTTTGTCGCCCACTTGAAACTTGTGTGGTGGCCCTGTGGGTGAGGAGAAGTTGTTCCTGTGTTCTTTCATGACCATATCCCTCTGTTGTTGCTGCTGCATGGAGGAACCCTTTGCAGGTGTCATGGATGTGGCGATGATCTTCCCCTTACTTTGGGAGTGAACCAGACAGAAAATGAATTTCCTAGTCTGGGAGATGAGCTTGTTGCCTTTCTTAGCAGCAATCAAAGAGGTGGCAGTAGGTGGGGCTACCTCTGGTATCCTGTATAATGAATTAGCCAAAGAAATAATAACAATGAGAGGCCTTGACTCATACACAGCATGTCGCCTCCACAAGTATGTTTGGCCAAATAGTACATCACAAACATACAGAGGTGCAACATCACACAATACCTCGTCTATGAAGGGTTTGATGTTGTAGGGGAGGCGACACTGCTGGCGAACTCGGAGATCTCATCCTTCGTGAAGCCACCCGATACTATACGGTTGGGGGTGTGGTGTAGTCGGTAGGCCCAACCGCTTCATGACCTCTGCTGAAATGAGGTTCTTTTGGCTGCCACTATTGACAATGAATTGCAGCGTTGAACCCTTCACCTACATCTGTGAGTGGAAAAGACACTCCCCCTCCTTTGGATCTTTGGGCTCATTCTTCTAGATCTTGGTGGTGGCAACAGTGACGCTGGGCTCCACATCAATGATCTCCTTCCATTTGCCATTCCCTTTGTTGGGTTCTGACTCAGGGTTGTAACATGCATATGATTCTGAAGCCTTCAACTCAGCCACCAGCGACTGCTTGGTCCGACACTCACTTGTGTTGTGAGTGGGGCTCTTATGGAACTCACACCACTTTCCTGTGTCCTTCTCCGACTTCGTGGTGTTGTTATTCTCTTGCGGCTTTGACGGGTTGTCTTGGGCCACCCCGCATTGGCTTTGTCATTTGGTCTTCGGATTCGCAGATACAAAGTCTCGCTTCTTCTGTTTAAACTTCTGCTCGATTTTGACAGCGTAACGATACGCCGTGCCGAGCGAGGATATGTTCAGGAACTCCATCTCTTCCTGGATGTATCTGTGTAGGCAGTCACGGTATTTGAGTACAAAATGTAGCTCAGAATCCTTGATACCCAATTGTGTGCGAAGGGTATGAAATTTTTTTGTGAACTATGGCACATCTTGGTCCCTTCCCTACAACAGCATGGTCCACTTTATGTATTTGTCCTCATAGCTTTTGATAAGTTAGTACTGCTCCTTGATGGTATCTCGGAATGAATTCCAAGTGGGTGCGACTAAAAATAGTGAGCCCGTACTTTCATCCTTCTGCTTGCAGTAGCTTTCCCAACATTCCTTGAGGTGGGGGGCTACTTTGAGAAGAGCGAAAACAATCTTTTCCCTACTGGAAAAATCATGAACAGAAAAATAACCCTCTAACAGATTTAACCATTTATCTACGACATCTGTGTCTATCTGACCCTCGAATATGGGGATTTAAAAATTAACTTGTACCTTAAAGGGTGTGGCGTTTCCAGAGTAGCTATTGGAAGCCGATGCGTCGCCTCTGGGTAGCCTCTGAATAATCTGCGCAAAGCTGTCCATCATCGCGTTACTTTGTCGCTCGAGGGCTTCTTCGAGCAATATTTTGATAGGATCTCCTACCCCCTCATATTTCTTTTCATCTACCATGGGGGGCCATCGGGATTTGCGGGGTTGGTCTTGCAAAGGTTCGACCAGTTCAAGCCCTAACTCCTTATATCCCGACCTTGTTGTGGACATGCAAAGAAAAACAGAGAAAGAGCAGACTGCTCTGATACCACTAATCCGGATTTAAATAGGAACACAACAAATTATAGAGATAAACATAAAGATAGAGATGCAGCGGAAATAATACTTCATTTCATTAATGTAAAACACTGAAATATGTTTACAAACAGAAATGGAAATAAACCAACTAGGGCGATGGTAGCTTATCTCTGAGAAGAGATGTGGTGGCTACATGCCTCTGAACTATGTTACAATGAGGCTCGAAGGCCTATTTATTGTCGTTAAGCAATGGAAAACCCTTAACATCCAAAAACCTAACCCTAGAAGATGAAACACCAAACTGTGGGCCTCGTTTTGGGTAAGTTGGCACATCAACTTCCCGGATACGTAACTTTGGCACCTGACCTTCGTTTGATGCATATAATAGCTTGTTAGAAAGATCTATCCGAGCACTACAACTTTGGGAAGAGAAAAATCGGTCCATGGACCCATGTTGCTCCTAGATTTCCCAAAAAACGTCGTTTAGGGCCTCAAAAAGGCTCTGGAAGTTCAGGACCTGAAAAATTGCTAAAAATAATAAATTGTGCTACAATTACAGAAACTGAAAAACTGAAAGAGACAGCTGTGGGGGTCCAAATGGGATAGGTGGGTGGCCACAAACATCCACCTGGATCATTCCTCCACCCTTAGGAAGCAATGGTCCCCATTGCGTTGAGTTCCTCCATCTACTGAACTTGGTCCCTGGTGAGCTGTTCTGCAATCTCTGATGTGTCTAATAATGGTGGGAAGCATGGTCGAGGGTGGTACACATTGAAGACTTGGTGCAGGCGAGGGAATGGAGGAATGTTGTGCTCCAAAGAATTGTTTCCCACAACCTTGGTAATGCTATAAGGACCATGTCAGAGTGGTTTGAGCTTCTGATGGGCTCTTGTAAGGTTTTCTTTCTGCATATGTAACCAAACTTTTTCGCCCACTTGAAACTTGTGTGGTGACCCTGTGGGCGAGGAGAAGTTTTTCCTATGTTCTTTCAAGACCATATCCCTGTGTTTCTGCCACTGCGTGGAGGAACCCTTTGTGGGGGTCATGTATGCGGCGGCGATCTTCCCCTTACTTTGGGAGCGAACCAGATAGAAAATGAATTCCTAGTCTGGGAGATGAGCTTGCTACCTTTCTTGGCAGCAATCAAAGAGGTGGTGGTAGGTGGGGCTACCTCCGGTATCCTGTATAATGAATTACACAAAAAATAATAACAATGCAAGGCCTTGACTCATACACAGCATGTCGCCTCCACAAGTATGGCTGGCCAAATAGTACATCACAAACATCCAAATGTGCAACATCACACAATACCTCGTCTAGGAAGGGTTTGATGTTGTAGGGGATGCGACACTACTAGCGATTTCAGAGATCTCATCCTTCATAAAGCCACCAGAAACTGTATGGCTGTGGGTTTGGTGTAGTCGGTAGGCCCAACTGTTTCACGACCTCTGCTAAAATGAGGTTCTTTTGGCTGCCACTATCGACAATGAATTGCAACGGCGAACCCTTCACCCACATCTATGAGTGGAAAAGACACTCCCCGTCCTCTGGATCTTCGGGCTCATTCTTATGGATCTTGGCGGTGGCAACAGTGACGCTGGGCTCCACATCAATGATCTGATTCCGTTTGCCATTCCCCTTGTCAGGTTCTGACTTAGGTTCGGAACATGCATCTGATTCTAAAGCCTTCAACTCGGCCACCAAAGACTGCTTGGTTTGACACTCACTTGCGTTGTGAGTAGGGCTCTTATGGAACTCACACCACTTTCCTGTGTCCTTCTTCAACTTCGTGGTGTTTTTCTTCTCTTGCGGCTTCGACGCTTTATATTGGGCCACCCCGCCTTGGCTTTGTCCTTTGGTCTTCAGATTCACAGATCCAAAGTCTCGTTTCTTCTGTTTAAACTTCTACTCGATTTTGACAACGTACGGTACGTCGTGTCTAGCGAGGAGATGTTCAAGAACTCCATCTCTTCTTGGATGTATCGGTGTAGGCAGCCATGGTATTTGAGTATCAAATGTAGCTCAGAATCCTTGATACCCAACTATGTGCAAAGGGTAGGAAAAATGTTTGTGAACTCTAGCACATCTTGGTCCCTTCCCTGCTGCAGTGTGGTCCACTTTATGTATTTGTCCTCATAGCTTTTGACAGGGTAGTACTGCTCCTTGATGGCATCCCAGAATGAATTCCAAGTGGGTTCAGATGAAAATAGTGAACACGTACTTTCATCCTTCTGCTCGCAGTAGGTTTCCCACCAGTCCTTGACGTGGCAGGCTGCTTTGAGAAGAGCGAAAACAATCTTTTCCTGACTGGAAAAATCATGAACAGAAAAATAACCCTCTATTAGATTTAACCATTTATCTATGGTATTTGTGTCTATTTGACCCTCGAATATGGGGATTTCAAAATTAACTTGTACCTTAAAGGGTGTGGCGTTTCCAGAGTAGCTGTTGAAGCCAATGCATCGCCTCTAGGTAGCGCTGAAGGATTTGCGCAAAGTTGTCCATCATCGCATTCCTTTTTCACTCGAGGGCTTCTTCGAGAAAGATTTTGATAGGATCTCCGGCCCCCTCATCTTTCTTTTCATCCCCCATGGGAGGCTGTCAGGATTTGCGGGGCTGGTCTTGCAAAGGTTCGACCAGTTCAAGCCCTAACTCCTTATATCCCGACCTTGTGGGGGACATGAAAAGAAAAACAGAGAAAGAGCAGACCGCTCTGATACCACTCATCCAGATTTAAACAGGAACGCAACAAATTACAGAGATAACCATAAACACAGAGATTCAGCGGAAATAATACTTCATTTCATTAATGTAAAACACTGAAATATGCTTATAAAGAGAAATGGAAATAAACCAGCAAGGGCGATGGTAGCTTATCTCTGAGAAAATATGTGGCGGCTACATGCCTCTGAACTGTGTTAAAATGAGGCTCGAAGGCCTATTTATTGTTGAGAAACAATGGAAAACTCTTAACATCCAAAAAGCTAACCCTAGAAGATGAAACGCCAAACTGTGGGCCCCGTTTTGGGTAAATTGGTACATCAACTTCCGGGGGTCGTAACTTTGGCACCCGATCTTCATTTGACGCGTACAATAGCTCGTTAGAAAGATCTATCCGAGCATTACAACTTTGGGAAGGGAAACATTGGTCCATGGACCTATGTTTGTCCTAGATTTCCCAAAAATCGTCGTTTTGGGCCTCAAAACGGCTCCGGAAGTTCACAACCTGAAAAACTGCTAAAAATAGTAAATTGTGCTACAATTACGAAAACTGAAAAAATGAAAGAGATAGTTGTGGGGGTCCAAATGGGATAGGTGGCTGGCCACCAACATCCACCTCAATCACACCCCCCCCCCCCCTTAGGAAGCAATGGTCCCCATTGCGTTGAGTTCCTCCATCTGCTGAACTTGGTCCCTCGTGAGCTGTTCTGCAATCACTGATGTGTCCAGTAATGTTGGGAAGCATGGTCGAGGTGATACACATTGAAGACTTGGTGTAGGCGAGGGAATGGAGGAATTTTGTGCTCCAAAGCGTTGTTTCCCATAGCCTTGGTAATGCTATAAGGACCATGTTGGAGTGGTTTGAGCTTCTGATGGGCTCTTGTAAGGTTTTCTTTCTGCATATGTAACCAAACTTTGTCGCCCACCTGAAACTTTTGTAGTGGCCCTGTGGGTGAGGAGAAGCTATTCATGTGTTCTTTCATGACCATATCCCTCTGTTGATGCTGCTTCGTGGAGGAACCCTTTGCGGGGGTCATGGATGTGGTGACGATCTTCCCCTTACTTTGGGAGCGAACTAGACATAAAATGAATTTCCTAGTCTGGAAGATGAGCTTGTTGCCTTTCTTAGCAGCGATCAAAGAGGTGGCGGTAGGTGGGGATATCTCCAGTATCCTATATAATAAATTACCCAAGGAAATAATAACAACGCGAGGCCTTGACTCATACACAACATGTCGCCTCCACAAGTATGGTTGGCCAAATAGTACATCACAAACATCCAGAGGTGAAACATCACACAATACCTCTTCTGTGAAGGGTTTGATGCTCTAGGGGAGGCGGCACTGCTGGCAAACTTGGAGATCTCGTCCTTTGTGAAGCCACCTGATACTATACAGATGCAGGTGTGGTGTAGTCGGTAGGTCCAACCGCTTCACGACCTCTACTGAAATGAGGTTCTTTTGGCTGCCACTGTCAACAATGAATTGCAGCGGCGAACCCTTCACCCAAATCTGTGAGTGGAAAAGACACTCCCCCTCCTTTGGATATTTGGGCTCATTCTTCTGAATCTTGGCTGTGGAAACAGTGACGTTGGGCTCCGCATCAATGATCTGCTTCCCTTTACGATTCCCCTTGTCGGGTTCTGACTCAGGGTTGGAACATGCATCTGATTCTGAAGTCTTCAACTCGGCCACCAGCGACTGCTTGGTCCGCCACTCACTTGTGTTGTTAGTGGGGCTCTTATGGAACTCACACCACTTTCTTGTGTCCTTCTTCAACTTTGTGGTGTTATTCTTTTCTTGCAGCTTCGACGGGTTGTCTTGGGTCACCCCGCCTTGGCTTTGTCCTTTGGTCTTCAGATTCGCAGATCTAAAGTATTGCTTCTTCTGTTTAAACTTCTGCTCGATTTTGACAGTGTAACGGTATGTCGTGCCAAGCGAGGAGATGTTCAGGAACTCCATCTCTTTCATGATGTACCTGTGTAGGCAGCTACGGTATTTGAGTACCATATGTAGCTCAGAATCCTTGATACCTATTATCACTCAGGTTGTTCCCCAAAAGCAGTGGAAAAGGGAATACAGCCGAGGTAACCACTAACCAGTCTTTTAGCTGCAAATTCTAGCCAATCTGCAACCAGAGAGGGCTGTCTCTTTATGATTTAGCTTTGTTTCGCTATGTGTTAGGCTAGTTATGAGGCACAAGTATTTGTTTGGTGTTTGGAAGTTGACATTCAATAGAATATGTCTACAAAATAAGAGAAGTTCAGACGATTGGGTTAATGTAGTCAAATGGGAAAAACTTCTGGGTATGGTTTCTTTGGCAAAAGGAGAAACTACAGAGCAAGATAGTTAAACACAGAACAAGTTTCAAGCTGGAATAAGACGAAATGAAGTTAGGGAATGAAAGGCAATTAAGAATCTTTCATTATGATAACAGAGAGAAAATGAGTAAATACTATCAAGGAGCAGTTAAGAATTCCCTAATTGTATTTAGGGTGAAAGAACCAGGGAGACAGGAGCAGCCAAGAATTCCTGCCTCTGCTAGTCCTGAAGAAAACATAAAAATTGACAAGAATTGAACACAGAGTACAAAAAAGTAAATTTTGGGCTATCCTTTTTTCCTACAATTCAGAAAATGGTATATAGATGATATATAAAACATAAGAACAGTAAAACAAGAGTTAAAAAGACTTATTGATCAATGAGGTAACACGAGAACTTTGTAACATATTCTTTTGCCATTAATCCCACAACCAGCAAGTTGATCAACAAAGCATTCCAGTAATCTTTATTCAGAAGGGTTCTAAAAAATTACAGCGCAGGTCCAGAATGATATTCACCAACCAACAATAATACATATCTTGAGGAGGTATTTATAAAAAAAAGTTACAAAATATCTCATAGAGAAAATATCAAGCATTAACTTCATCCATCTACTTCTTCAAAGGCAGTAAATGACATTGAAAACAGAGTGCAATGAATGCAGGAGTAACTTTCGTTGTACTAGCTGCCTTAGATGGTCTAATATATTTAACTTTTTTACTCAACTAGTCGGCTGGTAGCTGTCTCTTTATTCCGCGTTCCTGCGTTGCTGTCTCGACCCTTCCATCTGTGCCCGATTCCCCTTTAATGCGTTTTGGCATGAACTCCTTCCTCGCTGTTTTCATTTTTATGATATGTGGCACGCGCATTAAATTTGATTAAATGCAGACAATCAAAAAGGAATTAGCGCCAACACTACCTTGGTAAAACCTCCAACATGCCCTGCCACCATTGGTCTGTTGGCAACTGGTGTCTTTGTAGTTTTATTAATGTTTCATCAGCTTCAGTATACCTGTAGTAATTGGGCTGGACTTCAAAAAGATGTGTCATCTCATGTTCAATGTAGAACAAATTTTCCAATTTGTCATATAAGCTCTGTCCAGAGGGAGGTACTGTGTCTTCTGAAATGCTTGATGATGTTGTAATTTGATTGGTAACATAGGTATTTACCCTGTGAGCATATTGTTCATGTGTCAACAGTCTTTGATTGCTGGTCAATAAGCTGGGTAACCCTTTGCTCTGCAAGACTGTGAACTTCTCTGTAAAGGAATTTATTTATGTCTGCATTTCTTGGCACTTTCTTTCCAGATTTTGTACAAAATTCCTCATGGTCAGCACCTTTTTCACTGTCAAAATGGTGCCTGTTCTGTCCCTGATATTCAGAGCTACTAGTTGTTCCCTGGTATGAGTGTTCAAAAAATGAATTAGTTTATTGACCTGTTTGGGCTTTTTTGCTAATAATGCTCTGGCCTTTTGAATCTCAGCTTGAGCTATTTCTATCAATTCAATTTGCTCATAGATAGTCTGTATTGATCTCCATTGTTCAGTGATGGACTAGCCAATTTTGGTCCACAAAATTGTTTTGATTTCTGTCAGAGTTTTATGAAGAGTAAGGTCTTTCTCCAAGGATTTTACCTTACTTTCCAAGGCCTTTACCTCTCTTGTTTTCTCAGCCACAATCATTTTTGATTTATCATAATTCACCTCTAACTTGGATAGTTTTTCTTTATCTTCCTTTAGCTCTGCCATTTGGAGTTCTAAGGCCTTTATTTCCTTCATCATCTCTTCCATGCTCAGGCTGGTATCTGGTACTGCTGTTGTTGCTGCTGTAGGTGAGGTACCTGCTGTTGATGTTGGGACAGCGGGAGGGACTGCTACTGTAGTTGTAGGAAGAGCTGTTGTGCTTATTGGAGCTGTTTCTGGTGGCTGGGAGGTCGACACTCCCTGCTTTCCTTGTAGTGCTTCCTCCAATGCCTTCTCTGTTTCTACTAATCTCTCATTCATCCTCATCAGTAAACCCATCACGTCCTCCTCTTCTTTTTGCTGTGAAACTTCTGTGGTTTGTGGGTGCATTGTAATGGGTAGCTTGAGCTGCTTCCTAAGAGCTGCAATGTCTTCTTCTTTCTTTTTTATTAATGCCTGGATGCCCTTGGGATCCTTGGGATCATGTCCCAGCTCAATAATAATTTCCTCCAAGGATTTGATCCTGTTATCCTTGGCTAATGAGGAGGCCTTCTCCAATTCTAATTGGGCAGAGGTATTGTGCAATGAATTCTGCAATTTGTGAGCTAATAATGCTTTGTCTGCCAGGGTGGAGTACACCATTTCTCCGGTTTGTTTATGTAATTCAATCTGGTCCATTGGGTGGATGTCTTTAGAGAGAACTTCCAGATTGGTCCTGATATAATCAGCAGCTGACTGAGGCTGCTGCATTGTGGGCCTGAAGTGACTAAGGGTCATTTTCCCTTCTTGAATATCATAGGCTGCCATTAGCCTTTGTTGATTTGTGGGGGCTGTTCTCAACAACTGATTATAAAGTTGGATCCTTATTGGGTCATTTCTAGCCTTTATTTCAGTAAATGCTTTCTTGATATCCGAGCCTTGCTTGCTCTGTGGCCTGGTGGATGTGACCTCTTCACCATGCTGCCCCACTAGCTCTTGCTGATATGAGCTAGCTGATGTTTCCAAAATTGGAGGGATCTGCTGTTCAGTTCTTTCCTCACCTCTCAGGTTGCCTGTTGTCTCTCCCAAGAGTTCCTCTTCAGAGTAAGGATTTAACCTTTGCCTCTTTTCCCCTTGTTGTTCTGCTGATCCACTTATGGGTGTGTCTTCCTGTCTCTCTCTTTTCTTGGCTCTTTCTTCATTGAGAGGGGTTTGTAACACCGGGATTTCAGGTACCTTTGTCTGTGTTGAAGGACCTTGCCCTTGGCTTTGTTCCTTTGATGTATCTAGCTGATCTACCATTGTTTCCTATTCCCCACCTATTACCTCCTTGCCTTTAGCTGATGCTGTGCTGGCCTTTTGTAATGGTTGTTGAGAAGTCCCGGCAAAAGATGTGTCACCTCCTATGTGTTGGGGCAGCTTGAAGGATACCTGTCCAAAAGAGTCCAAGTCAAGCGTTTTTTCAAGCCCTTTCATAGCCTTTTCCAGTCTCTCTTCCTCAGTAATCTCTTCTACTAATGTGCCTTCTACCCATTCTTGTTGGTTAGCATATTTTTGAATTTCAAGGATTTTATGGTGCACATATCCTGTAAGCTTATTTTTGACTCTCCTATTACTTATGAAATGTTCAGGGTCATATGGTGACCAATGAAAACTTTGTTTCAGCATAAGTTGATCCCTCAAAATCTTATCTGCTTCTTCCCAGGCTTCTTCCCTTTTATTGAAGATAAAAGGGCCCAATTGATTTCTTATCTTGAGCTGTGCCTTTTTCCTAGCACCATAGAAATGAGTCAAATCTGAACTACTAAATTGCCGGAAGTATTCCAGGGCAAAGAGTCTCATAGGGACATACTTTGGCAGCTTGTAGGGGGATAATTCACAGCCATAAATCCTGATCACTGTGTGATTTTGGTAAAAATACCAGTCACCAATACTGTAGTCCTTTGAGAGATGTAGAATTTTCTGCATTTCAGCAGAGAGTCTGGCAGGAGGAGTTATCAATAATAGAGAAGTAGCTGGATATATGAATAGGTCAACAAACTCACAATATGTATAAGGGGAGTTATGGACTTCATGAAATACTGAGGTCCAGAAAATTACAGATCTCCTTTCTCCTTTGAGGTCCAATCTTCTAAGAGAAATTTGGAAACTATCAGGTTGATAGTACAACAACAAATGATATATGTAGGATGTGTATTTGAACACTCTTTCTCTGTCCAAGTTCATGAATTGCTCATGGATTTTATTAGCTATGAAGGAAGCATAATCATACTTGACAGCAGGGGGTTGTCCGGGAGTAAATATGGACATCAACACTAAGACAGTTTCATCAATATGCTCACTGGTTTTGAAACCCAAGATATATGAAATCATATCAGTAATGAATACACCAGCTTCATTGAACCAGACTTGGTTAAAAGGAGGTGGCTGCCTGGGTTGGCGGTCTGGTTTCATGAATAATTGAGTTA
The DNA here is from genome assembly GCA_031772625.1 of Pinus tabuliformis. Taxonomy (NCBI): domain Eukaryota; kingdom Viridiplantae; phylum Streptophyta; class Pinopsida; order Pinales; family Pinaceae; genus Pinus; species Pinus tabuliformis. Next base: position 43,916,255 of record CM062807.1, on the reverse strand, counting down.
TTCTGGCTATCTCTGAACTAGGTAGTTTGGCACCTTGTTCGAGTAAGAATCCTATGGTGAGAGGAGCCAGAGGCTAAGTTGGCTTAAAGTTCAACATCTTATTAATGGATTGTGGAGTAATATGGAAGAGGACAATCCCAAATAGAGCCATAACTGCTCTTTGTGTGGGGTCATAATTTGCACAACATAAATGGATAAGATCAGGCAGCACATTTACTGAAGGAAGGTAATAGATAGGCATGTTGGACTCCCAAATTCCCAAGACATCAGTGTTGCTTCTTTAACTATTCCTAATTTCACAAAAGGCTTGAAGGTGAGGCTTGTCACCCATCATATACTTAATTTGGAAATCCCTGTCAGCGAGGGGCATCCATTCCAATTCCTTATGTGGTGCATTTAAGGGGGCAACATTCAAGGCCACTGGAGCCTCCATTTTTCAAATTGTTTTATGACTTTTGAACTTGGGGTTAGAGCTTTTGTAGCAACAGTGTGGTAGGATGACAGTCTGTGGGCTTTTCTGCGGCAATTGCAGGCAGAAATAAGCTTAATTTCAGCTCGATGGGCGGATTTGCAGAGGGCAACACAGTTCACAGGTTTTATTTGAAAAATGGGTGAAACAGTGATGTTAATGCAGAGGTGTAGAGGTAGCACTGTAATTTTGAGTTGAATTTTGGTTCTGCGGATGATTTTCACATAAAACTTGGAAAAAACAGGGTTTATGTGCGAATTTCGAGTAAATACCTGTTTTATGGGCGCCTAGTGCAAAATGTAGGTAGAAGACTGAGCTGAGGGGACGAGTTGCGGAGTGAACTCCTCTGGGTGGTGGACTGTGCAACGAAAATGGCATTTTGGACGTCGAGAACCATGCAAAGCTCACACAAAACGAACAAATAGAAATGGACAAAAACAACGTTAAAACGACTTTTTAACAAAATTTTGATTTTGGCAGGTTTTTGGTGCGCTTCGGTCGGGTGACGTTAGCATGACGTCATCTTTGTTGGGTAGCGGGGGGTACGGACGGTGACGTGTTGGATGACGTGGTGGACATGGCGGACGAAACAGTGACGAGGTGACAGTTGATGTGGGTGCCAACGTGGGCGCTGGCGCGGGTAATGACGTCAGCAGTGGGAAGCGGGAGGTGGTTTATGGTTTTATCGCACCACCTTATGTACCATGGTGCTTTTGGGCTAAACAGGCGTGATAAACTGTGGGGGTGACACGCGTCCTGTTGTACTGCGGGAATACCGCTTTTTATCGGAGCCTATCGTTCGGTCATCGAGGCGCCTCCGATATTGATGAGAGCCGTCTGATCTGCAGGATCGGATCCGATAGTTGACGGGACGAGGAGTTGGCAGGGAGTTATGGCGAGGGTCCCGCCCATATATTTTCAACGTTTTGCAATGTATTTAGACTTTGGGTTTGGGCGTTGGTTATTTATTTAACTGAATGTCAAATAAAACCCATAGTTTATATGTGCTCGGGGAGGGTTGTCCATTGCTTCGAATAAGCCTTGGACCCCCAAAGTATTTAACAAATAATATTAACATATGGCTTTAATAAGCCTGGGGTGGGATATTTAAAATATTTTTGGGATTTTTTAATGTATTTTACATAAGATAGGGGCGGGGAAACATTACAAAGGAGATATACAAATAAAATTAATGTTAATATGGTTTTATGAATGTAGGACGCTAAGTTTGTAAGGTAAAACTTAGGTTTTTAGGAAAATGAAAGGGTTCTTAAGCAACAAAGTTGGATAACTTAGGCTTAAGAGAAGATAGATGTTTTACACAAGAAATGTGGCTTTATTCTTTAAGCAAAATGTCATTTTACTTAAATCTTTACATGAAGATGGAGGGTACTTGAGAGTATTGAGCAGATCTCAATCTCTTTAGGGGAGGTTAGTGAGTAATTGCTGTGAGAGGAATGAGGGGAAGTTAGACATGCAACCTCTGATTTGTCACCATATTTTGCCAAGGTAGATATGATACCTTTTGAGATGAATCATTTTAAAAGACAATTTTATTCATGAACCTGCTTCTGCAACACCAAAACTACCTACCCATTCTGCTACACCTAACATTTTTTCTTCATCTTGTTTGGGTGCATTTGAACTAGCAAACCCTGATTCTCTTCTTTTCTTTTAGCTACCCTCCTATCTAATTCTACCCTTATTTCTTCCAAGGGCTCAGATTTAGCTGTTGAGACCCTTTGCTTCTCTACCTAGTTGTTTTTCTGCCAAGCTTGAACTGTTTGAACATCCCTTATTCTATAATGCTAAAACAAGAAATTTAAACATGGAATGGCCAAGATTGAGCTGTTGGGCCATCCATCAAGTGTGACAGAAGTCAGTGATTGCACATTCTGAACTTGTTTGCAAAAAATAGGACAGTAGTGGCATTTTGACTAGCCACTTTCCTGGTCTTTCTTTGGGGTTCATTTTCTTTGTTTTCTTGACCATTTCATTCTTTTTGCCCTTTGATTTTTCTTTTAGGGCATACCCTCTTTACATTTTTTAAATTCTTGATTTTTTGAAAATATGGAATCTTTGCAGCATGGAAAGGATGATCATATTTGGTATTTCCACAGTCAATCATGAAATATGACACCTATTGGTATAGGAACCTAACAATACCCAACTGTGTGTGAAGGGTATGAAAAATGTTTGTGAACTCTGGCACATCTTGGTCCCTTCTCTGCCGCAACGTGGTCCACTTTATGTATTTGTCCTCATAGCTTTTGACAGGGTAGTACTACTCCTTGATGGCATCTCGAAATGAATTCCAAGTGGGTGCAGCTGAAAATAGTGAGCCCGTACTTTCATCCTTCTACTCGCAGTAGGTTTCCCACCAGTCCTTGACGTGGGGCGCTGCTTTGAGAAGAGCGAAAGAAATCTTTTCCCGACTGAAAAAATCATGAACAGAAAAATAACCCTCTAGCAGATTAAACCATTTATCTACAGAATCTGCGTCTATCTGACACTCGAATATGGGGATTTCAAAATTAACTTGTACCTTAAAGGGTGTGGCATTTACAGAGTAGCTGTTGGAAGCCGATGCGTCGCCTCTGGGTAGCCACTGAAGGATCTACGCAAAGTTGTCCATCATCGCGTTCCTTTGTCGCTCGAGGGCTTCTTCGAGCAAGATTTTGATAGGATTTTCTACCCCCTCGTCTTTCTTTCCATCCACCATGGGAGGCCGTAGGGATTTGCGGGGCTGGTATTGCAAAGGTTCGATCAGTTCAAGCTCCAACTCATTATATCCTGACCTTGTTAGGGACATGCAAAGAAAAACAGAGAAAGAGCAGACTGCTCTGATACCACTGATCCGGATTTAAACAGGAACACAACAAATTACAGAGATAACCATAAACACAGAGATGCAGTAGAAATAATACTTCATTTCATTAATGTAAAATACTGAAATATGCTTACAAACATAAATGGAAATAAACCAGCTAGGGTGATGGTAGCTTATCTATGAGAAGAGATGTGGCCGCTACATGCCTCTGAACTGTGTTACAATGAAGCTCGAAGGCCTATTTATTGTTGATAAATAATGGAAAACCCTTAACATCCAAAAACCTAACCCTAGAAGATGAAACGCCAAACTGTGGGCCCCATTTTGGGTAAGTTGGTACATCAACTTCCTGGGGTCATAACTTTGGCACCCAATCTTCGTTTGACGAAAACAATAGCTCGTTAGAAAGATCTATCCGAGCATTACAACTTTGGGAAGAGAAACATTGGTCCATGGACCTATGTATCTCACAAATTACCCAAAAAACGTTGTTTAGGGCCTCAAAATGGCTCCGGAAGTTTAGGACCTGAAAAACTACTAAAAATAGTAAATTGTGCTACAATTATAGAAACTGAAAAACTAAAAGAGACAATTGTGGGGGTGCAAATGGGATAGGTGGGTGGCCACCAACATCCACCTGGATCATTCCTCCCCCCTTAGGAAGCAATCGTCCCCATTGCGTTGAGTTCCTCCATCTATTGAACTTGGTCCCTAGTGAGTTGTTCTGCAATCTCTGATGTGTCTAGTAATGGTGGGAAGCATGGTCGAGGGCGATACACATTGAAGACTTGGTGCGGGTGAGGGAATGGAGGAATGTTGTGCTCCAAAGCATTGTTTCCCATAGCCTTGGTAATGCTATAAGGACCATGTCGGAGTGGTCTGAGCTTCTGATGGGCTCTTGTAAGGCGATCTTTCTGCATATGTAACGAAACCTTGTCGCCTACCTGAAACTTGCATTGTGGCCTTGTGGGTGAGGAGAAGTTGTTCCTGTGTTCTTTCATGACCATATCCCTTTGTTGTTGCCGCTGCTGTGTAGGAACTCTTTGTGGGGGTCATGGATGTGGTGACGATCTTCCCCTTACTTTGGGAGCGAACAAGACATAAAATGAATTTCCTAGTCTAGGAGATGAGCTTGCTGCCTTTCTTAGCAGCAATCAAAGAGGTGGCAGTAGGTGGGGCTACCTCCGGTATCCTGTATAATTTATTACCCAAGGAAATAATAACAGCGTGAGACCTTGACTCATACACAGCATGTCACCTCAATAAGTATGGTTGGCCAAATAGTACATCACAAACATCCAGAGGTGCAATATCACACAATACCTCATCTGTGAAGGGTTTGATGCTGTAGGGAAGGTGAAACTGCTAGTGATTTCAGAGATCTTGTCCTTTGTGAAGCCACGCAAAACAGTACGGCTGCACGTGTGGTGTAGTCGATAGGCCCAACTGTTTCATGACCTCTGCTGAAATGAGGTTCTTTTGGCTGCCACTGTCGACAATTAATTGTAGCGGCGAACCCTTCACCCACATCTGTGAGTGGAAAAGATGCTCCCCCTCCTCTGGATCTTTGGGCTCATTCTTCTAGATCTTGAAGGTGGCAATAGTGACGCTGGGCTCTGCATCAATGATCTGCTTCCCTTTGCCATTCCCCTTGTCAGGTTCTGACTCAGGGTCGAAAGATACATCTAATTTTGAATCCTTCAACTCGGCCACCAGTGTGTGCATGGTCCGACACTCACTTGTGTTGTGAGTGGGGCTCTTATGGAACTCACACCACTTTCCTGTGTCATTCTTCAACTTCGTGGTGTTGTTCTTTTCTTGTAGCTTCGATGGGTTGTCTCGGGCCACCCTGCCTTGGCTTTGTCCTTTGCTCTTCGGATTCGTAGATCCAAAGTCTCTCTTCTTTTGTTTAAACTTCTGCTTGATTTATACTGCGTAACGGTACGCCATGTCGAGCGAGGAGATGTTCAGGAACTTCGTCTCTTCCTAGATGTATGTGTAGGCATCCGCAGTATTTGAGTACCAAATGTAGCTCAGAATCCTTGATACCCAACTATGTGTGAAGGGTATGAAAAATTTTTGTGAACTCTGGCACATCTTGGTCCCTTCCCTGCCGCAGTGTGGTCCACTTTATGTATTTTTCCTGATAGCTTTTGACAGGGTAGTACTACTCCTTGATGGCATCCCGAAATGAATTCCAAGTGGGTGCGGCTAAAAATAGTGAGCCCGTACTTTCATCCTTATGCTCGCAGTAGGTTTCCCACCAGTCCTTGACATGGGGGGCTACTTTGAGAAGAGCGAAAACAATCTTTTCCCGACTAGAAAAATCATGAACTGAAAAACAACCCTCTAGCAGATTTAACCATTTATCTACGGCATCTGCGTCTATCTGACCCTCGAATATGGGGATTTCAAAATTAACTTGTACCTTAAAGGGTGTGGCGTTTCCAGAGTAGCTGTTGGAAGTCGATGCGTTGCCTCTGGGTAGCCGTTGAAGGATCTGCGCAAAGCTATCCATCATCACGTTCCTTTGTCGCTCAAGGGCTTCTTCGAGCAAGATTTTGATAGGATCTCCTATCCCCTCGTCTTTCCTTTCAACTGCCATGGGAGGTTGTTGGGATTTTCGGGGCTGGTCTTGCAAAGGTTCGACCAGTTCAATCACTAACTCCTTATATCCCGACCTTGCTGGGGACATGCAAAGAAAAACAGAGAAAGAGCAAACCGCTTTGTTACCACTGATCCTGATTTAAACAGGAACACAACAAATTATAGAGATAACCATAAACACAGAGATGCAGTGGAAATAATACTTCATTTCATTAATGTAAAATACTGAAATATGCTTACAAACAGAAATGGAAATAAACCAGCTAGGGCGATGGTAGCTTATCTCTGAGAAGAGATGTGGCGGTTACATGCCTCTGAACTGTGTTACAATGAGGCTCGAAGGCCTATTTATTGTTGAGAAATAATGGAAAATCCTTACAATAAAAAAACCTGACCCTAGAAGATGAAACGCCAAATTGTGGGCCCCATTTTGGGTAAGTTGGTACATCAACTTCCCGGGGACGTAACTTTGGCACTCGATCTTCATTTGATGCGTACAATAGATCGTTAGAAAGATCTATCCGAGCATTACAACTTTGAAAATAGAAACATTAGTCAAAGGACCCATTTTGCTCACATATTTCCCAAAAAACGTCGTTCAGGGCCTCAAAATAGCTGCGGAAGTTCAGGACCCCAAGAACTGCTAAAAATAGAAAATTGTGCTACAATTACGGAAACTGCAAAACTGAAAGAGATAGTTGTGGGGGTCCAAATGGGATAGGTGGGTGGCCACCAACATCCACTTGTATCATTCCTCCCCCCTTAGGAAGCAATGGTCCCCATTGCGTTGAGTTCCTCCATCTATTGAACTTGGTCCCTAGTGAGCTGTTCTGCAATCTCTGATGTGTCCAGTAATGGTGGGAAGCATGGTCATAGGCGGTACACATTGAAGACTTGGTGCAGGCAAGGGAATGTAGGAATGTTGTGCTCCAAAGCATTGTTTCCCACAGCCTTGGTAATGCTATAAGGACCATGTCAGAGTGGTCTGAGCTTCTGATGGGCTCTTCTAAGGTGTTCTTTCTGCATATGTAACCAAACCTTGTCGCCCACCTGAAACTTGTGTGGTGGTCTTGTGGGTTAGGAGAAGCTATTCCTGTGTTCTTTCATGACCATATCCCTCCGTTGTTGCCGCTGCGTGGAGGAACCCTTTGCGGGGGTCATGGATGTGGCGACGAACTTCCCCTTACTTTGGGAGCGAACAAGACATAAAATGAATTTCCTAGTCTGGGAGATGAGCTTGCTGCCTTTCTTAGCAGCGATCAAAGAGGTGGCAGTAGGTGGGGCTACCTCCGGTATCCTGTATAATGAATTACCCAAAGAAATAATAACATAGCGAGGCCTTGACTTATACACATCATGTCGCCTCCACAAGTATGGCTAGCCAAATAGTACATCACAAACATCAAGAGGTGCAACATCACACAATACGTCGTCTATGAAGGGTTTGATGTTGTAGGGGAGACGACACTGCTGGCGAACTCCGAGATCTCGTCCTTCGTGAAGCCACCCAATATTGTACGGCTACAAGTGTGGTGTAGTCAGTAGGCCCAACTGCTTCACAACCTCTACTGAAATGAGGTTCTTTTGGCTGCCACTCTCGACAATGAATTGCAGCAGCGAACCCTTCACCCACATCTGTGAGTGGAAAATACACTCCCCCTCCTCTCGATCTTTGGGATCATTCTTCTGGATCTTGGTGGTGGCAACAGTGACGTTGGGCTCTGCATCAATGATCTGATTCCCTTTTCCATTCCCCTTATCAAGTTCTGACTCAGGGTCATAACATGCATCTGATTCTGAAGCCTTCAACTCGACCACCAGCGACTGCTTGGTCCAACACTCACTTGTGTTGTTAGTGGGGCTCTTATGGAACTCACACGACTTTCCTATGTCCTTCTTCAACTTCATGGTGTTGTTATTTTCTTGCGGCTTCGATGGGTCGTCTTGGGCCACCCCTCCTTGGCTTTGTCCTTTGGTCTTCGGATTCACAAATCCAAAGTCTCGCTTCTTTTGTTTAAACTTCTACTCGATTTTGACAGTGTAACAGTACGCCATGCCGAGCGAGGAGATGTTCAAGAACTTCATCTCTTCCTGCATGTATCTGTGTAGGCTGCTGCGGTATTTTACTACCAAATGTAGCTCAGAATCCTTGATACCCAACTGTGTGCGAAGGGTATGAAAAATGTTTGTGAACTCTAGCACATCTTGGTCCCTTCCCTGCCGTAGCATGGTCCATTTTATGTATTTGTCCTCATAGCTATTGACAGGGTAGTACTACTCCTTGATGGCACACCGGAATGAATTCCAAGTGGGTGTGGATAAAAATAGTGAGCCCATACTTTCATCCTTCTGCTCGCAGTAGGTTTCCCACCAATGCTTGACGTGGGGGGCTGCTTTGAGAAGAGCGAAAACAATCTTTTCCCGACTGGAAAAATCATGAATAGAAAAATAACCCTCTAGCATATTTAACCATTTATATATGGCATCTGCATCTATCTCAACCTCGAATATGGGGATTTCAAAATCAACTTGTACCTTAAGGGTGTGGCATTTCCAGAGTAGCTGTTGGAAGCCGATGCGTCACCTCTGGGTAGCCGCTGAAGGATCTGCGTAAATATGTCCATCATCGCGTTCCTTTGTCACTCGAGGGCTTATTCGAGCAAGATATTGATAGGATATCCTGTCCCCTCATCTTTCTTTTCATCAACCATGGGAGGCCGTAGGGATTTGCAAGGCTAGTCTTGCAAAGGTTTGACCAGTTCGAGCCCTAACTTCTTATATCCTGACCTTGTTGGGGACATGCAAAGAAAAACAGAGAAAGAGAAGACTGCTCTGATACCATTGATCTAGATTTAAACAAGAACGCAACAAATTATAGAGATAACCATAAACACAGAGATGCAACGGAAATAATACTTCATTTCATTAATGTAAAATACTGAAATATGCTTACAAATAGAAATGGAAATAAATGAGCTAGGGTGATGGTAGCTTATCTATGAGAAGAGATGTGTCGGTTACATGTCTATGAATTGTGTTACAATGAGGCTCGAAGGCCTATTTATTGTTGACAAACAATTTAAAACCCTTAACATCCAAAAACCTAACCCTAGAAGATGAAACGCCAAACTGTGGGCCCCGTTTTGGGTAAGTTGGTACATCAACTTCCTGGGGTCATAACTTTGGCACCCGATCTTCGTTTGACGCATACAATAGCTCATTAGAAAGATCTATCCGAGCACTACAACTTTTGGAAGAGAAACATCAGTCCATTGACCCATGTTGCTCCCATATTTCCCAAAAAATTTCGTTTAGGGCCTCAAAATGGCTCCGAAAGTTTAGGACCCAAAAAACTGCTAAAAATAGTAAATTGTTCTACAATTATGAAAACTGAAAAACTGAAAGAGACAGTTTTGACGGTCCAAATGGGATAGGTGCGTGGCCACCAAAATCCACCTGGATCATTCCTCCCCCCTCAGGAAGCAATGGTCCCCATTGCGTTGAGTTCCTCCATCTATTGTACTTGGTCCCTGGTGAGCTATTCTGCAATCTCTGATGTGTCTAGTAATGGTGGGAAGCATGGTCGAGGGCGGTACACATTGAAGACTTGGTGCGGGCAAGGGAATGCAGGAATGTTGTTCTCCAAAGCATTTTTTCCCACAGCCTTGGTAATGCTATAAGGACCATGTCGGAGTGGTCTGAGCTTCTGATGGGCTCTTGTAAGGTGTTCTTTCTGCATATGTAACCAAACTTTGTTGCCCACCTGAAACTTGTGTGGTGGCCCTGTGGGTGAGGAGACTTTGTTCCTGTGTTCTTTCATGACCATATCCCTTTGTTGCTACCGTTGCATGGAGGAACCCTTTGCGGGGGTCATGGATGTGGCAACGATCTTCCCCTTACTTTGGGAGTGAACCAAACAAAAAATGAATTTCCTAGTCTAGGAGATGAGCTTGCTGCCTTTCTTAGCAGCGATCAAAGAGGTGGTGGTAGGTGGGGCTACCTCCGGTATCTTGTATAATGAAATACCCAAAGAAATAATAACAGTGCGAGGCCTTGACTCATACATAGCATGTCGCCTCCACAAGTATGGGTGGCCAAATAGTACATCACAAACATCCAGAGGTGCAACATCACATAATACCTCATATGTGGAGGGTTTGATGCTGTAGGGGAGGCGACACTGCTGGCAAATTCAGAGATCTCGTCCTTCGAGAAGCTACCCGATACTGTACAGCTGCAGGTGTGGTGTAGTCGGTAGGCCCAACTGCTTCACGACCTCTGCTGAAATGAGGTTCTTTTGGCTACCATTGTCAACAATAAATTACAACGGCGAACCCTTCACCCACATCTATGATTGGAAAAGATGCTCCCCCTCCTCTGGATCTTCGAGCTCATTCTTCTGGATCTTGGCGGTGGCAACAGTGACACTGGGCTCCGCATCAATGATTTGCTTCCCTTTGCCATTCCCCTTATCGAGTTCTGACTCAGGGTCGGAACATGCCTCTGATTCTGAAGCCTTCAACTCGGCCACTAGCGACTACTTGGTTCGACACTCACTTGTGTTGTGAGTGGGGCTCTTATGGAACTAACACCACTTTCCTGTGTCCTTCTTCAACTTCATGGTGTTGTTCTTTTCTTGCGGCTTCAATGGGTCGTCTTGGGCCACTCCGCCTTGGCTTTGTCCTTTGGTCTTCGGATACACAGATCCAAATTCTCGCTTCCTCTGTTTAAACTTCTGCTCGATTTTGACAGCATAACGGTACGCCATGCCGAGCGAGGAGATGTTCAGGAACTCCATCTCTTCCTGGATATATTTGTGTAGGTAGCTGCGGTATTTGAGTACCAAATGTAGCTCAGAATCCTTGATACCCAACTGTGTGCGAAGAGTATGAAAAATGTTTGTGAACTCTAGCACATCTTGGTCCCTTCCCTACTGCAGCGTGGTCCACTTTATGTATTTTTCCTCATAGCTTTTGACAGGGTAGTATTGCTCCTTGATGGCATCCCGGAATGAATTCCAAGTGGGTGCGGCTGAAAATAGTGAGCCCATACTTTCATCCTTCTGCTCGCAGTAGGTTTCCCACCAATCCTTGACGTGGGGGGCTGCTTTGAGAAGAGTGAAAACAATCTTTTCCTGACTGGAAAAATCATGAATAGAAAAATAACCCTCTAGCAGATTTAACCATTTATCTACGACATCTGCGTCTATCTGACCCTCGAATATGAGGATTTCAAAATTAACTTGTACCTTAAAGGATGTGGCATTTCTAGAGTAGCTGTTGGAAGCCGATGTGTCGCCTCTGGGTAGTCGTTGAAGGATCTGCGTAAAGTTGTCCATCATCGCGTTCCTTTGTTGCTCGAGGGCTTCTTCGAGCAAGATTTTGATAGGATCTCCTGCCCCCTCGTCTTTATTTTCATCCGCCATGGGAGGCTGCCAAGATTTGCGGGGCTGGTCTTGCAAAGGTTCGACCAATTCAAGCCCTAACTCCTTATATCCCGACCTTGTTGGGGACATGCAAAGAAAAACAGAGAAAGAGCAGACCATTCTGATACCCCTGATTCGGATTTAAATAGGAACGCAACAAATTACAGAGATAACCATTAACACAGAGATGCAGTGGAAATAATACTTCATTTCATTAATGTAAAATACTGAAATATGCTTACAAACAGAAATGGAAATAAACCAGCTAGGGCGATGGTAGCTTATCTCTGAGAAGAGATGTGGCGGCTACATGCCTCTGAACTGTGTTACAATGAGGCTCAAAGGCCTATTTATTGTTGAGAAACAATGGAAAAGCCTTAACATCCAAAAACCTAACCCTAGAAGATAAAATGCCAAACTATGGGCCCTGTTTTGGGTAAGTTGGTAAATCAACTTCCCAAGGTCGTAACTTTGGCACCCAATCTTCGTTTGACGCGTACAATAGCTCGTTAGAAAGATCTATCTGAGCAGTACAACTTTGAGAAGAGCAACATCAATACATGCACACATGTTGCCCCCAGATTTCCCAAAAAATGTCGTTTAAGGCCTCAAAATGTCTCCGGAGGTTCAAGACCCAAAAAATTACTATAAATAGTAAATTGTGCTACAAGTATGGAAACTGAAAAAATGAAAGAGACAGTTGTGGCAGTCCAAATGGGATAGGTGGGTGGCCACCAACATTCACCTGGATCAATTAGACACCAAACACTTAACACCAAATAGACAACATAATCAAGAATGAAGCACCAAGTATACTACATAAGCAAACTCATACCTCAGTGTACCTCAGGGGAGGCTATCTTGTCTGCACAATCAATCTAGTTAGCAACATATAAATTTACAACATGTCAACTCAAACATAAATAAGATCATGATATCCATAACACTAACTAACTAACATGTTCACATCATAAACTCATAAGCATTTATCGTTCATGCATAAAAACCATGTGTGTAAAGTCATCACAAATATGTCGACTCATACAAGAAGATCATAACCATAACCATATGCATAGTCCAATCCAATTACCATGATACATATAACATAAAGATATTAATGTTATAACCCTAATCGTAAAGTTAACTAACATATAACAACAATTAGTTAACATATAACATGCTCATCAACAACATATGACTTGATCATCAAGCTAACTATCATATAACAACAATAAGTTAACCTATAGCATACTCATCAACAACATATAACATGATCATCAAGTTATCTAACATAAAATAAAAGTAGCAATGTATACAACTACAAGTTACTATCATTCATGACTATCTGAAACATGTTCATGTGACTATACTAATCAACTATCATCTCTCATGTATGTAACCGTAACATCAAAAACATGTACATAAACCTATTGTATATAAACCTAATGCATATGACAATCCTTAACTTGCATACCTGCATGACAAACATACAATACTTGTATGACGATTTTCTTTTACCCCAAAGTCTAATGCTGCAACCTCATTATGATGATTTGCATCTCTTGCTCTATCTCAACCAAGACTTTAGCATCATAACAACCAATAGCACCATGATGACCTAAATTTCATACCGTGACATCACAAGGCATGTATAACTTACCATACATGCATAACCATAACCAAGACCATACATGCATAACAACTGAATATAGACATAGAACACATGAGTACGAAACCATAAACACATCATTCTAGCTAGGGTCCAGTCATCAATGCATGCCCATATCAACTACCCAAACCATGTCCTCATGCATGGCAATAATGACCACATCATGTGCACTTGATCACTTGTGAGCACTGACATGCATAATAATGCATACTCAACCATACACAGATGAATACATACTTCACAATAACACCTTCAACCTTCACATGGTGACATCACTACAACCATGATCAACACCATGAAAATGCAACAAGCACATGGATTACAACACAAGAGACACACATGCAACTGACATGAATGCATGACCAACAAGGAGAGCACAACCACACTTTGATACCACTCTGTAGCACCCTCCTCCCACATCTACCCAAGCAAGGAGCCAACCGAGGTAAATATGTGACGAGATGCTAGTATGATATGATTCAACCTCCTAAGTCATGTTAAGGAAGTATATCTGATGGAAACACACCATAAAGACATTCAACATCAGCTTCAGTACCCTCAGGAACCATTCCAACACTTTAGACAACTTACCCTTGGGTCCCACAAAGCTTTTGGACAACTTAAGCCTTAATCGCTCTCATGGTATAGGCATGACAACATCCAGAAACCTAAAGTTGCTCTCATAGGCTTGCCTGTCAGTGACCAAAGACTCATTATGTCAGTGTTACTTGAGTGACCCTAGGATTTGAGCCACTTTTTTAGGCCCAGAGCCCAATTCACTGCCCAGAATTTCATGACACCTTCATAATAGTAAAATAACATGGGAATGGCAGTACTAAAGAAAATGCTTGAATGAAACCTTGACTGGACCCCTACTAGCCATGAAAAGTGTTTCATGAAACATATCACGAATATGTAAACTATACGTGTAAATAACATATATGAGCATAGGGGTCTCATACTTATCTGATATTCACCATGAATCATTGATGCCTCAACACATTAACTGCCATTCCATCCATTAGGTCATAGACACATTGATCATTCAATTATAAGTAAAAACATGATGAGAGCCATACATATCTACTGTCATAAAACACATACATAACCAACATAATAGTAGTGGAAACAATCATGAAAGTACAACCATATAGACGACATCTAATCCATCAAAATGCTCATAGAAATACAAGGATAAATAACCTTTCATTAATGATGCAAAATTCCAAACCCAGGACGAGAGTTCCACATTCCACCCGACCTTAGAATGGTTGAGCCAAATCTCTCTTCAGCCATTCACACCCATGCCATATTCTAAGCATGAATGTGGGATCTCATAAAAACCATCAATCAAAACTCATCTAGGGCTTCTAGAGGCCATCCACCTCAACCCATCAAATAGTGATTCCACCTCATGGTAGGACATCACAAAACCATCATCAGATTTGTCTCTTTCCAAGCCTTCCAGGGCTCCAGAGCGTTTGTCCAACCAAGGCTCTAGGACTAGTAACTCAACCAACAACTTTTACCGGGCTCTAGAGTGTTTTTCTAACCAAGGCTCCAGGACTAGTAACTAAACCCACCAAGGGCTCTAGAGCATTTGTCCAACCAAGGCTACGGGACTAGTAACTCAACCCAAGTTGTTCCATGGCTCCATAGCATTTGTCCAACCAAGGCTACAAGAATAATAACTCAACCCAAGATAAGTAAACATGAGAACCAACCAAAAACACAACAATGAAAATAAACCCACAATCACCATGGCTATCCAGGAAATGGCAAGGTTAGGCAATCCAATGTCAATCTCGACCATCCTCCATGCCAATGACATATCACAACCAACAAACCACATACATATGCCATGTATACCAAAACTAGTGAAGAAATCATACATGCAACTCGTTACCTGCAAGAAAAATTGATGTAGTTGTTGATCTTGATGCCCTCTTGCGCTTTCCTGCTCTTCCTTTGCCTTCTTGCTCCAAGAATCCAAGTATGCCACATCCACCTAGAGTGTTCCAGGAAAACTCTAAGTCTCCAAGACTATGAGAGAGAGAGAGAGAGAGAATAATGAGAGAGCTCCAACACTGAACTAACTAAGTCCTTCCCACTTATCCTTAGAAGCCTTTTTATTAACGAGGCCTCTATTTTCTTATTTTCCATTATTTTCCTCCTCACATGAAACCTATGACCTTTCACCTCCCTTTTCTCCTAATTTCCATTATTTTCATAATAAATGTGACAAAATGCCTCTTGCCTTTCCAAAGCCTTAGCCATTTCCTTTGCCAATTCCCTTAGCCATAATAAACCAAATCAACACTCACTACGATGTTTCTCCCACTATTCATCTTGGAATATGTGTCCCATCAATCGTGGCCTTATATATTTTTACATGGATTTTTAATGAGGGTTGTTACAATGACAGTTGTTCATAGAGATGTGAAGTTTAATGATGAGAAGACCATGAAATGTTCCCTTGAGAGGGAGCTTCAGTTGCATGCAGAAGAGGAGCTTTTGGCTCCAAAGGAATAACCTTAGGATGTTGTGGAGAAACTACATGTGAGGAGCAGAGAGTGGAAGCACACACTCATGCAAAGACATCCATAGATGGAAGGAAGCACACCAGGGAAGCTGACAGATTATTGCATGATGCTAGAGAGAATGTGGGAGAACCCACATCAAAACATAGGAAGAGGAGGTCACCAGATCAGTACACTGGGTACATGGCTTTGATGGGTTAGATAGTTGAGATAGAACCATCCTCATTCAAGGAAGCAATGCAGAAGCCAGTATGGGTTGATGCCATGGTAGAGGAATATGATTCCATAGTCAAAAAGAGTGTTTGGGAATTTTTCCCAAGACCAGAGAACAAGTCAATCGTAGGTTCGAGGTGGATCTACAAGGTGAAGCAAGAAGTATACGAAATCATCGAGAAACATAAGGCCAGATTTGTGGCCAAGGGGTTCTCTCAGGTGGAGAGAATTGATTACGAGGAGACTTTAGCTCCAGTAGCAAGGTACTCTTCTATTAGATCAATTCTAGCAATTGGAGCATAGATGGGATGGAAGATACATCATATGGATGTGAATACATCATTTCTCAATGGAGTGATTGAGGAGGAGGTGTACATTGAGCAATCAGAAGGATTTGAGACCTTCAATAGAGAGTTGCATGTGTGCAGACTCAATCGATCGTTTTATGGATTGAAACAAGTACCCCATGCTTGGTACACTAGGATCGACAATTCTCTCACTGGGTTGGGCTTCACCAAAAGTGAAGCAGATGCAAACCTTTACCATATTGTTGTTGAAGGTAAATTATTGATTATAGTATTATATGTCAATGATTTAATTTTAATCACTGATGAGAAGTTGATCAAGTCTTGCAAAGAGGATCTTGGAAGAGAATTCAAGATGAAGGACATGAGACTCATGTATTATTTCCTCGGTTTGGAAGTATAGAAAGGAGATGGGGAACTATTTGTCTCTCAGGGCAAGTATTCCATTATGAGATACTGAAGAAGTTATGCATAAAGAGTAGAAAACCCATGGACACTCCTCTAGAAAGAAATTGGAGGAAAGAGGATTCCACTTCAAGTGAGGAGGTGGAGGCCACTATTTACAGGCACCTCATGGGTTCACTTATGTATTTTGTGAACACATGACCAGACATGTGTTATGCAGTTAACCAGCTTAGTCAGGCAATGGTGAAGCCAACCAAACTGTATTGGAAGGCAGCTAAACATGTGTTGAGATACCTCATAGGCACTACTCAGTATGGTATTTGGTACAGACGGACAGAGGGATTGAAGCTTCAATGATTCACAAATGCAGATTGGGTGGGTAGTCCATTAGATCGGAAGAGAACTTCAGGGGGAGTCTTTAGTATTGGGTCAGCAACAGTTTCTTAGTACAACAGGAAGTAGAGATCAATTGCACTAAGTTTAATAGAAACGGAGTACATGGCTGCTAGTCAAGCATCTTGTGAAGCTATCTAGATGAGGAAGATTCTTGTTGGGCTATTTGGTCAGATGATGGATCCCACCGTGATTTAATGTGACAATCATATTTGTATCAAACTCTCTGAAAATCTAGTTTTTCATGATCGATCCAAGCATATCGACATCCGGTATCACCATGTTGTTCAAATACATTCCTACAGAGGAATGGGATGCAAATATTTTGACAAAGGCATTGTCAAGAGGAAAATTTGAGTTCCATAGAGACATGATTGGGGTATTTGATAATCCCTTTCTTGTTGAGAGGGAGTGTTGAAAATCACAACAAGAAAATCCTGATTTAATTTTCCCTTGAATTAAATTAAGAAAAAATTGTAATTCCACATCACAAGACCACAAGAATGTGTTAACTAAGTTAATTTCACTTAGTTGGCTCATTTAATTTGAGTTAAGCAGTTAATTTCACTTAGTTGGCTCATTTAATTCGAGTTGAGGGCTTAACTTGAGTCATGTAGAGTAGTTCCTAAACTTTAGGAGCCTAGGTTGAGTTTAATTTGAGTTGTAATAATTTAATTCATTTAAACTAAGTTAAAGTCAATTAAACTAGTTCCAATTGTTGGAGGAACTAGTAGGAGGTCTAGTAGTGTGGTACAACTTCATTGTTCAACCAGTTAACTAATAAATTAGCCATAATTAACTCATGCATGCATGAAATTTGAGTTACCCAGTTGAGATTGGAGTTCAAGGGCAGTGTACTATCACAATGTATAATTTTCTGAGTTGTATAGGTGTTGCATGCAGTTAGTGAAGGGTCTATAGAGATTGTGCAATTATAATTGGGAATTTCCCTAATTAATAGGCGGTTAATTCCCAAGGAAACAACACAAGGAAATAGGAGCTTGGAAAGTATTAGAATTGGCTTAGTGTTGGTCAGAGTCATCTTGTGAGGTAGTGAGATAGATTATACTTGTGCAGAGATTGTTCAAGCTTGAAAAAGAATTGTATTTCTTATCTATTTTCTGACTAATGCAATACATATAGGAAGGGGTTTTCAGCAATTTATTTCCCCTTAGATAAATCTTTGAGAGCATGTGATTGAATCTTGTCTCATGTTTATGTTTTTATTTCTCAATCAATTAATTGTTTCCGTTAATGAGTAGAGTAGATTCAAATATTTTGTTTTATAAAATTAAATAACCAATTTGAATCAACAAGGAATTTCTACAAAAATGTGAAGTTCTTCGTAGTCTCTAGAGGTAGTTGTTGCTACTACATGTTATAATTTTTTGCTAGTTCCTTTGTGGTATTATTATTTGATATTATTCAAGCCATTCTTAGCATGCATAATGGATTTTTCATCTTTCTAAAGCTTATCTATTGCCTACCTCAAAGACTTGTCCTTTATAGCTTCATGTAATTGCTTAGCTTCATATTTTTCAAAGCGTGTATCCACTTCTGGACCTTCATATTGGTAAGAAATTACAAGTTGAACTAGCAACTTCTATAAGTCTCTATGAGTATGAGAAGCAACGTCTTCTTCCAAATATTTCTTGTAATGTCCATGATATGCTTGTTTGATTGACCATAACTTAGTGTCACTACAAATATCATTAGGGTGTACAACATGAAGACTATGAGGATCATAAGGTACTATAATACCGCACTACAACTCCACTATGAATTCCATATATTTGTTCAAGTTGGCCACAAATACAATTCCTAGTCATGTAATTCATGACATTGAAGTGAAAAATAGAAGACGGGTTAACAAGTTGTAGCCACTCAAGAAACAACATTATCTACTACCAGTGGTTAGATGTTGCTTAATGCCAAAAAGTTCCAAATAATGGTCGAGAATATAATGATAGAGTAGAAGAGAATACAAAATTCATAAGTTTCATCATAATTGGACAAACAACTTTGGGTTTAGGAAGTCTACCAATCATCCACTCTATCTTCCTCTCAATGTAATGAGGCATATCAAATAACTACTTCAATTAATTAATATTTCGCTAGCACACTAGTGTTGTTACGAGAACCAAGAATCC
This sequence comes from Pinus tabuliformis, assembly GCA_031772625.1. Lineage (NCBI taxonomy): Eukaryota > Viridiplantae > Streptophyta > Pinopsida > Pinales > Pinaceae > Pinus > Pinus tabuliformis. Next base: position 43,897,249 of record CM062807.1, on the reverse strand, counting down.
AAGAATTTGGATATCATATAATTCCGAAATAGGTTTGGGCATTCATCACCAAGGTTACCCTCGTGAAATTAATTACCATTAGTAAAATTTGCATTTATATGGGGTTGGTTTAAACCTCTTTTGCATCATCATTGAGTATTCCAAATAAATAATTTTCTAATAGGGTTTTATTGTGTGGATTATGTTAAATCAAAAATCTTATCTTATACACCAATATGGTAGAGACTGGCTAGCTCTTTGAGGTTGGCAGATTTGGTTTCTCAATGTCAACCCTCTTTGACATTAGAAACAAAGTTTGTGAAAGGTTTTATTTTCTTATTTTGTAATAGTCTTTTGTATTAGTGAAATTGACAAGTTAAAGGCTCATTTTTTACCAATTAAAGGAATCAAAGTATCATCAACACACTCCATTTATTGAGGTTGAGTTGTTAAGAAAATGGCTAGAATTAATGAGTTATTAGAGTTTCTAGATGCTATGATAGTCTCCACTGTTGAGTCTAGTATAATCAAAATCAACAAAGTCACTCCCATAGATGTACAAATCCGCTTACAAGATGAACAGGAGAAGATCGAGTTTCTCAACCAACTTGAGTCACAACTACAATGAGATGAATTATGGGAAAAGAGTCAACATTCTGAATTGATTCTTGTTCAAACAATTATATGTTTATGTTTGAGATTGACTCTTATCAGTAACCAACACATTATCATAATTCAAGGGAAATTTCACATGAACATGCAGAGGTTCCACTTGCACTTCTCAAGCCCATCATCATGCCTTGGGAAAAAATCATTAACAACAAACATAGAATTAGTCTCAAATATGAAAAGAAAGTGTCCTTTCACTGTACTACTCTAAACCCATCAAGTTTTATAGTATTAGATTTCTTCTAGAAAGCTCATTTTCACTTGCTCCACTTCCAAAACCACTTCAAATTATCAAATGCCAACATTTTGATCGAGTTGGCCGCTTGAAATATCCGTGTTTTGATCTTCACCCTTATGAGAATTGTGGAAAACATACTCATCATTCAAAGAAATGCTCCAAACACAAGACTTCTATAAGAGCAAAGATTTACCTTAGAAGAATCTCTTCTTGGAAATGGGCTTCAAAAACCAATAAGATATATGTCATACCTCAGAGTTCATTATCGAATATTGACACATTTTGCAGTAGAGTGATATTCGTCTTCTCACCTTGTATTTCACATGGGGAGAATTAATTTTCATCCTCTAGTTTCCAATTCATATCAATAAAGCATAAGCCACAACCTAAACTAGATCCTACAACCAAGGCCAAGAGTCAGAGTCAACTAGTTCCATATTCATAGTTTTGGCTAAATATAAACTCATGTTCCATGAGAATGATTCGGTTAGTGTTCAACCTTAAACCACCACTAATAGAAGACTTTCAACTTTTGCTATCCATCTTGCCAATTTGTGGTCATCTTTAAATAATCATCAAGTAGCACTTCCACTTCGCAAAAGAATTCATCTTCTATCCAAATTTAGAATAATTCCAAAAATTTCTTTAAGCCATGTTCCAAAGTTGGTGGCCATCATTAAACCGCCACTAGTAGAATGCTTAAGCTTTTGCTACCTCATTTGTTTTATGGTCTTCCTTAAACCACCATTTCAGAGAGCACATCCCATCATTGGTTTCTTTACACCTTTGTATTTCAACTCTCTTCTTAGACTCATATACAGACGATTAAGGGGGGGAATACTGGAAAAATAATTCTTTGGGGTATGTGAATTTGGCCTATTCACTTGAGAGGACGATGAAAAGCCTTTTCCAACTAAATCGAAAAACATTCAAAGATATGTCCTACATTTATTTGTGATGGTACCCTTAATGGATTCAATACCATATCAATTGGTATTCCATTTTACGAATAGGGTATATCTTGTGTAGGCAAAACTATTGAAATATTACCTTTATTACCATGCCTAAGTGAAGGCCAACATTCATGAAAAGTCCAAGAGAACTCTTGGAACATGAAAACCAAGGGTCAATGAAATTATATTAATGTTTATCACATGAATGGAAAAGGGATCTCACATTTATCCTGAATTTGTTGTCCAGTTTCATGAGTGATTTTGACACAAATAATGACAGAATATAAAGGTGAAAGAGGATGGAATAACTGCGACAAATTGCATTAAAAAAGCTTTGGAAAACTCAAAAACCATGTGTAATAATAAGATATATAACTTGCTTTATAATATATAAGGACTCCTCATCGAACTGTTTTTTAATAAGAAGGATGACTCGGGAAATTCACCATTGTTAGAGGACATATAAATATTTATTTATGCATGGTTCCAACTCACTTCATTCAATTAAAAGATTTGTCTTTGATATAAGGTTCATTTAATATTAATAAATTAAATAAAAAACTTTGACTTTTTTTATCCATGATGTCCAAAACATTGGAATAACATTAGATGCATAACGCTAACAAGTGCTACATAGTAGCTAGTCCCAGTTACTTAGTTTAAATATAGGTAAATTAAAGTAAAAAACAATAAAAACAAAGATTTCATCAGTAGTTTATATTAATAGATGTTATAATTAAAAAAGATTTGATTACAATTAAAAACTATTTGATTTGACTGCGTTAACTAAACCAAATCATTACATAATAAAAGTACACGCAATCAAATGCATGAAAAATAAAATAAAATTATTTTAAAAAATAAATTAATTTATTTTTCTAATGTTAACTTTATAGAATGCAATCTAATTTTTAATCAAACGGAAAAATAATTGATGGTCAAACTAAGTTTCAATTTCATTATCTCTGCGTACCACAAAGATTACAAGGAACGCCACTTTTTGGGTGAGATACTTTAAATATGTACAATAACACCAACCCATAAAACAATAGCAAATTTTATTTAAAAATATTTTAAAAAATAAAAAATAGAAATAAATAAATAAATCAACTTAAAAATAGAAAACAAAGACAGAGAGTCAGGGCATTTGGTCTAGTGCTATAATTCTCACTTCAGTCTCATGAGGGCAATTCAATTAGTGATCGAAGTAATATGAAATTTGTGAAAACTGGGATATTCAAGATTCAAATCCTCCAATTGTTACCCAAATTCAAATCCTCGAATTATTACCCAAATTCTAATCCCCGGTTATTACGCAAGGCTACTAAATCCTGGCAAGGGCTAACCAGCCTGCCATAGGGCATTAAATGCCCGGGTACATGCATTCTCTATAACAAAATATAACGCGCGCGCGGTGGCTGCATAAATTAAAAATAAGGACGGTGTGTTATTTTGATATAGAGCATGCATGTACCCGGGCATTTAATGCCCTATGACAGGCTGGTTAGCCCTTGCCCTAAATCCCTGCGATCCCTCCGAGATACGAAAAAAACAAAACCAAAGCTAATCATAAAATTTTGTTGCGTAAGAAGTAAAACGATAAAAGCAAATGCAATCAAATTCTTAAATACTATTTAAAAGGAAATATATAGATTCTATGTAAACATAAGTTTTACAGTAATTAGATAAATGTTGGATATGTTCTCTAAGTGCAATTAGACATAAAGCCAATTACTCACTAGATGTAAGAATATGTGAATAGGAAAGTTGTGTTGTAACCAGGGAAAATTTTAAGAACCCCCCTTAAATTTACATGTATAATAAATGGGAGAATCTCCATGGTATATAGGAAAAATGGAAGGCGATTTTATCAATAATATGATATGTATATATAATTTTTTGGCGAATCTCTCACTAGGCATGGCGAATATTTTACTCAATTATAAAATCTTGTGTTTATTGAATACACAAATGAAATCTCTGCATTTCTTTAAAATATATTTTGAAATCAAAATTACTGAAATTACATATCGATAACCTAGTGGGCGTAGGATAAAATTCACCCGTGCCATTCATAGAAAGCATGAGAAAAAACCTAATACTATATATAAAACCAAGAAAAATTCAAATTCATCACTTCTAGGGACCTCGTAACCACCCTGCCAATACACAAGTATGTTCCTATTTGCAATTAGAAAAATTACCCAAATTACAATCTGTTTACTCCACTTCTAGGGACCTCGTAACCACCCCGCCAATACACAAGTATGTTCCCGTTTGCAATTAGAAAAATTACCCAAATTACAATCTGTTTACTCCAGCATATGTTGGAAAGTTATACCATGGGTTATCATAAACCTGGAGCTTAAAAATTACTATTAGTAATTTATAAAAATTAATAAAATTAATAGTTGATTTTTATTTTATTTTTATTTTAAACAAGCTAAAATGTTTAACATACATTAAATTACAACATCCATTTTTACTCTTGATCGGATCAAATATTTTTTGACTCTATGCTAGTTTGCATATCACGATATTTGATACCTCTCGGGGGGGGTTAGTAGATCCAGAGTAAAGATGGATCTATCCTGGTTTAGTTCCCCCATTTAAATAGGCTACATTCCAAGTGAATACCATGGGTCAATACCATGTGCCATTTTGGTGAATACCATGGGTCAATACCATGTGCCATTTTTGTTTTTATTAATACTAATATTACGGTTAATAATGTTTTTTTGCATGGTATTAATAACAATCTAATCCATGGTATTTGTCCCATATTATAAATATAAGGTGACTTATGGAGTAAATATAAAAAAATGTTTTATTTGTTTACCATACCTCTCGTTTATTTATATTTTTATTAATTTACCATACTATTCATAAATACAAGGTGACTTATGGAGTAAATATAAAAAAATGTTTTATTTGTTTACCATACCTCTCGCTTATTTATATTTTTATTAATTTACCATACCTCTTTTACAAATATGGTATTTGGCCCATAGGATTCACTTAAATAAAACCTCTTTCTTGAGCCTTCATAAATAGAACGAGGGTTATGGACTAAATATAAAAAGAGGTTTTATTTATTTACCATGCGTCTAGTTTATTTATATTTTTATTTATTTACCATAATATTTTTATTTATTTACCATACCTTTTGAGTAAGTATAAACAGACGTTTTATTTATTTACCATACCTCCACTTTACTTATATTTTTATTTGTTTACACCGTTGCATGTATATAAGGTGACTTATGGAGTAAATATTAAAAATGCTTTTATGGAGTAAATATAAAAAATGCTTTATTTATTTACCATACCTCTCATTTATTTATATTTTTATTAATTTACCATACCTCTTTTATAAATATGGTATTTGGGCCTTTGGCCCATAGGATTCACTTAAATGAAACCTATTCTTGAAAATGGGCGAATGGATTCATTTAAATAAAACCTATTCTTGAAAATGGGTGAATGGAAGGTTGTAACTCCTAATTTCAAGGGCTAAATTTACCTTTTTTACCCTCTCCCATAAAATAAGGTGGGCTATTTGAGGTGATTTGCAAAAATGTACTATGATACAAAATATTCGTCCACTAAAAATTTAAAACCCCTTAATTTAGCCAAAGAGCGAACATTCGCCCCTAAAATCACCCCTAATTGTAACTTTAAAAGCCCAGCGATTTATCACATATATTGTTGAGATCTCACATATTTTATTTTAGGCCTGACTTGGGAAGATAATTGTCCAATTAAAAATAGATTTAATACTTTACCCAAACCTGAATAGATTTGACAAAGGGGGAACTTTTATAATTATGGATATAATTATATATTGAGATGAGTCTAGTATAGGCTCAGTGGTTTTTACTCTTTCTCCTTATGGAAATGAAGTGAAAAGGTTTAATTAAAGAAATAACATAAAACACAACTCAGATATTGGTTATTGACACAATCCTATATGAAACTTCACTGATGGAAATTAAATAAAGAGGAGATTAAATATTGTAACGTCATGACTCATGTATTGCTATCAAATATTGTAAAATAATGATGGGATAGAACTTCACACCCTAGCCCGTGAAGACTCTGCATGATTATATCATCGATAAAGGAAAAAAATATTTATTACAAAAGAAAAGTCCAATCACCTTGTATATAAATAAATTAAAATATTATTAAAAAAATAATAAAATTGAATATGGAATATTAAATCATGGAGAAGATAGCAATTTTTCTGGGGTGCGGTGAATCGATTGCGTGAGTTTGTCTCGAGAGATGAATAGGGAAGTTTATAAAATATTAATTAAATTTGTTAAATATTTAAAATATAATTTTAGATATTTAAAAGTAATGTAAATTTATTTAGATTATATATAAATATTTTTTTTAATATTTTCATAAATTTATGTTTACATAATTAAAATTAAAATTTTTAATGGTTATTATTATTTTTATTTTAAAATATTTTTTAAAGGGGCCTGTTGAAGAAGTTTTGTATATTAACATTATTTACAATCTATACAAACGATATGCTTATAAATGGTTGCATCATATAGATAGCAACCAACCTATGCAAACATATGATGTGAACTGCATCTTGTATGTAGCGCGACTCGAATCCGGGTGGGGAGGGCAATATTGCTCCGTCGCAACCACAAAACACAACGCGGATATATTTTTATTTTAAAATATTATTTATGAAATTAATTTTAAATATAAACCTTATTCATATTTTTATAAAATTCTGTAAAATATAATATCAATATAAATATTGAAATTAATATTTCCAATAATATTAATATTAAAATAAATTAGGGAAATGTCACGTGTAAGAAGGATTATTCTTAAGAATAAGTATTTGTTATCTTTTTATTTTATTTTTTGAGTTTTCGTATCTCTTTTAACAATTAAGTTGAAGTCTATGTATTTTTTCCGGGCTTGAATTTACCCCGAACAAAAAAACAAAAAAACATCGTAGTGTGAGATTAATGATATTATGAGCTCAAAAATAATCATTAAGTACATGAGGTTGTCTCAAATCTATTACATACTCATCATTAAAAAATAGTTTAAAAAATATTAATTCAATTTATTTTGATTTTAAATTTATTAAATAATAAGTATATATTTTTAGATATTTAAATTTAAAGTAAATTTATTGATATTATATATAAATAAATTTAATTTATTTATTATTTTTATAAACTATGTGTATATAATTATTTTATTTTATTTTATTGTTCTTTCAAGCTTGGCCGGGGGATCGCACTGGTTCACACCAGTCCTAAGCTTATTGAATTTTAGCGTGTTTCCTGGCCTTAGCACAGTCGCAACAACCTCGCGAGGCTTGATCCCAGGTCGCCTTTCACGAGACCCATCCACAACTCGTTGGGCTCGTGAGACTTAACTGTATATAATTAAAATTAAAATTATATATATTATGAAAATTAAAATATTTAATTGTTATTATTATTTTTATTTTAAAATATTTCTTAACAATTTAATTTTAAATATAAACATCATTCATATTTTTATAATAAATTGTAAAATATAATATTAATATAAGTATTGAAATTAACATTTTCAATCATATTAATATTAAAATAAATGAATGAACTGGGAGATACAAGAGAGATTATTCTTACTTATTAGGAACAATTATTTGTTATTTATTTTTGGAGTTTCGGTATCTCTTTTAACAATTAAGTTGAGGTTTATGCACTTTTTCAAGGCTTGAATCTAAACAAAATTGAGAGAGATTCATGATATTATGTGCTCCAAAATAACCATTAAGTACATGATGTTGGAATCAAATATGTTACATTCTATTGAGAGAATTAGATTTGCCAAAGAATCAAAACCAGTTGCCTTAATCACTAAGCAGTTGACTCCCTAATTCCTTAAGAAACATGTTCTAAATAATTCTACTACTAATTAGGTCATATGAGATATTTGACTTAAAATATAAAAATGTATACATTTTAATTTAGTTATGCTTTGGCTTGTAATGGATAGGATTAATATGTCACATCTTTTATTCATTTATTTCAGCAATAGTTTAAAAACTGCAATTTACACTTATAATGTTTTCAATAATTTCTAATATCTAAATTTATTCAATTCTACTTCAACTTTTAAATACATGGAACAAGCACTCTTGATTTTATTTTACTTTTAAGCCATGCATAAGTAATACATATACTAGTTTCAATATCTTCTAATTATTTTAACATTTTACTTTGAATTACGTACAACTATTACATCAAAATATTTATAATAGTCTGGTATAAGCAACTCTGTTGCTAATTTCACTTGTTAAATAAAGTTCATTAAGGAGTTAGCATAAAATAAATGTATTGTGACCTTAGTGTATGACCATTTTTTCCAAGTTAACAAGAGGCAATTTTAAGTTCCAGTCAAGAAAACAAAAATTGCTCCAATTGGAGTCGAAGAACTGGAGATATCACAAATTTAAAATTGGTGCTTTTGACTTTTTCTAGTGATGACCACACATCTTAAGTGATAGATTATTTTGATATAGCACCTAGATTTCCACCCAACCAATGCTAATATATGTAGAGTGGTTGTGGTATTTCCAAATTATGTCATAATAGAGTTTATACTCCCTATTGGGGAGCACGATGATTTGAAATCTCCACCCCAAACCCTAATACAACCATGGAATGACATTGTGGGAGTTACATAAAAGAATTTTGTAGCAATCAACATAGATTCACATCATATTGAACATCAAAGTCTCTATATACAAGGGACATATTTACATGGGAAAATTTAGAAGATGATTTTGAACATTAGTATCTAAATTGATATTGTTGGGATCACAACCACTTTTATCTCATCTTTGATGACTCACCACCATTGTATGAAGAGAATCTTGAGGCAAGACATGAGCAAGTGAGGCCTACCAATTTTAGTATGCTTGTCCTCTAGTGTTAATGTTCCTTACATATCTATTACTAATATTTTATAGTTATGTGTATGATCTCTTTGACATGAGCTATCCTATTTATCTAGATCCACATAACCATGGTTAGCACTTAGAGCACAATAAGTAGTGATTTTTCAATCTCATGTGTCATTATTTTGGAGTTAGCATGAGTACTAGGACATAGGAACACCCTATTTATGAATTATTTTTACATACCACTTCATCATTGTGGTGAGCAATTATACATCAAGACCTAGTTTCCTAGGCTACTTCATTATTGTAGTCAACACATGCACATGGGACCTAAGTTTTGGAATCACATTTTTGGACTTCTTTAAACTTGGATTGAACTCTTATACCTGGGATGATAATTCCTTAGACTACTTTAATATTATGGTTCACCCCTATTTGTGGTAATCCATCCTCATTACAAGCTTTGAGGAAATCATTTTTAAGGGGAAATGGCATATTGGGATCCTCGCATGAGTGTAATGTGGTCCAAAGGGTTCTTTAAAGTAATAGTGGTGGTGGTCATTCTAGGGGAAACCATTGTGCACCATGCAACAAAAAAATAAATATTGTATAGGCTAAGGATATATATAATCTTATATGAAGTACATTGAAATTGAATTATATATATATATATATATATATATATATATATATATATATATATATATATATATATATATATATATATGTATATATATATATGTATATACATATGTATATACATATATATATATATATATATATATATATGTATATATATATCTATATATATGTATATGTATATACATATGTATATACATATATATATATATACATATATACATATATATATATATATATATATATATATATATATATATATATATATACATATATATATATACACACATATATATATATATATTTCTAATGTGGATTGTATATTGTTAGTTCTATATAAAGAGAATTAGGTCCACTATGTTTGTTATTATTAAATAAGATTTATTAGATCATTAATATGGAATAATTATAAGATGACCTCATTAGAGAAGTTACACTAGGTAGTTAGCATTAGGATCTTATAACTAGTTAAAGAAAATGATGGTGAAGTCATCCTTATGAATAATGTATTGGATTATATTGTATTTGGAGCTTAGCTCATTATGAGGTTTCCCACTCTAAAAAGTAAGTGAATCTGAGTCGAATTCTTACATAAAAGGGTTATTTTATAGTGTTTCGTTATCTTAAGGTTATATGAACTAAAAGGGTGTTTATACCATTTCTCAATACCTTGTTTGTAATTCAATTATAAGGATTAAGTATCATAAAAAATGACATGACAATTATTTCTTCAACTTAGCCATGAAGTGCTTATGAACTACCTTCCTCAACTTAAATATCAGGTGTTAGTAAGAACTTTCTCAACTTTTTTTTGTAAGGTTAGGCACTTTATATTACTTTCAAAAGGAAATACATATCAATTTTTCATGGCCTACTATTTTGCCACTTTGCAAAACCAAACTAGTAACATAAGTTCAAAATCCTGACATTACATATACCAAATTTTATTACTTTATCATTTAAACTATAAAGAAAACTAAAAGAATATTATGCCAAAAATTTACAACCATAGTTGAACAATGCAATAATAAACTACCATAACAGAAAATATAGATTGCATGATCATGTTAGCATGAGGGAGAGTCCACCTATATTCGTGGAAGAGGATCATGATCTTCATTATAGGATGTGAAGGCAAGGCTTTTCAATTTTTTTGCTAGCACATAAACCTTTTTGTCCAACCTATCCATTTTATCCATCATCTCATCCATGCACACTAGAATTTCTTGTTGAGTGTCTAAAGAATCTATAAAATTACATTTTATAGTTGCTAAAAAACCATTTGTTCATACTAGTTGAAACAAATGGTGCCGAAAAATAAAAACAAACTTTAAAAGAAAACAAAACATATAAAAAATACAATTTGGGGCTAAGTGTAAAGACACTTAACTACCCATTGTTGCCTTTCCTTTTCTCTACTTTTCGCCAAACTCCATGATTGGGAGTGGAAGTTACAATTGACAGTTGATTGTCTTTCACCTTTTGAGAGACCTCTTTATCTGAGGCTGAGCTCTCAAATGGATGTGATATTTTAATGTCTCTCATATCTTTTTCAATGGGATTTTTTTTGTTCTACTGCACTAGAACTATAGTTTTTGTTGCTTTAGTAAATTTAGGGGTTTGAATCATTGTTCCTACCTACTAAACCCCTTCATCACCTAATATTCCTTGTGGATTTTGAACATCCATCTGTGAATAATTATCCATTGTTTCATCATCCTCTTATTTTGAGAGAAGTTTCTCTATGAACTGCCATCACTTTGGATTTTGGGGTTTTCTTTTTGGATCTTTCTTTGCCGGTAGACACACATTTTGTAATTTCCCTATTTTAATACATATACAAAATATGAATGTTGTTTTTTCAAAATTAAAGGTTAGGTCCATTGAAAACTATTATGAATAAGGTGAATGTGATCAGGGAAACCTTTACTAAGGTCTACCTCTACATAGATCCTTGCAAAGGTAAAATTTATTTTTGTAGGTTTATCTAGATCCATCTTTGCAAACTTCCCTAGTGTATTTCCAATTCCTTCTAATACTTGGGGATGCCGAAAATGAAGGGGAGGATTATGTAATCTGATCCAAACTGGCATTTTGTAAACCACCATTGTATTGACATCAAAACCTGTAAGCCATGGGGTCATGAAAATACTTACATTTCCCAAAAACCATGGGCCCATGTTTAAGGAAAAATCCATTTCCTTCAATGTATCAAATTGTAAAACAAAAAAATCCCTTAAGCATAAATGAATTTCAAAGTTTCAAGTCCAATAGGAACATACCCATTAATGTAGATCCTTTGATTTGGGCCAAAATCTATTAAATCTACATATAATTTCTTAGGATTAGAGGGTGGAGAAGAGTTCGGTAACTATGGAATGTTAACTGCCATAGCCAGAACCTAATTCATTTGTTCCATGATGTAAGGTCTAGGGATATTGAGGGTTGGATCAGTTTTGTTTTATGCATCGACCCTTCTTTTAACAACACCTTAAAATAAGTTGGTCCCTTAGGGTTACTGGTTTTGGGAAAGCCTCCCTGCAGCCTCAGATTAATTATGATGGAGGAATTGTGTTCCATTCCATAGTCTCACAACTGGATGACATCTTACAGTGATTTACCCGCAAAATCAAACTTTGTAACTTCTCCTGAATTCCCAACTTAATTTGGATCTTTTGCTTTAGATATTGCATATATCCATACCCTGAACCCTTATAAGAACCAATTTCCCATATACGGTTTTCACAAAAATTTGAAACAAAACCTCCATTTTAAAATTTTGTTAACAACCCTTGCAACCAATCAATTTTTGCATTGGATCACCCACGTTCACCACCTCCAGCCCCATATCGGACCCACTATCAAACTTTGAGAAATAGTAGGGTTTCTTTTGAGCGACATGAAAGGTTGTTCAGGATGTGAGGCCTAAGACTCCCATGCATAGATGACTTCCATGTAGAAATAACTTCATCATTCCATGGAAATATGTCTTCCAAGTGTAAATAAACAAATATATAACCATTTGGCTTTGTAGTATCAATTTTTTGCTATAATCACGCACTAAGACATAAATCCATCGCAAGTAACTTTGTGGATTTTTTAACTCAAATACATCCATGGCTCTCCAAACAAAATCCAAGGTGACCCAATTCCTTTTCCCATCAGACTTGTGCCTATAAAGGACTAGATATAGGTGCTTTTTCCACCTTCTATAGAGTTCTCCAAGGTCCCTATCATTGGCGGTGATCATATTGGCAACATCGTTATTCAAAACCCTAAAACTACTCCAAATCTCCATTTCTCCCCTACTCTCTGCCCATGAGAGTTTTAATAGGCCAATATTGATATAGGTGGATATTGGTGGCCACCCGCTTAGTCCACTTGGACCTCCACTATTATTTCTTTCATTTTCCTTAATTATAGCATAGTTTACTATTTTTGGTAGTTTTTTCAGGTCTTGAAATTTCGAAGCTATTTTGAGGCCCTAAACGATGTTATTTTGGAAAATGAGAAAACATGAGTCATTGATTAATGTTTTTAGTCAAAACTTGTAGTCTTCAGGTATATATTTCTAACGAGGTATCGTGTGCATCAAACAAATATTGTACGCCAAAGTTACGATCCCGAGAAGTTGACGTACGAATTTACCCCAACGGGGCCCACAGTTTTGGTGCTTTATCTCCTAGGGTTATATTTTTGTATGTTTAGGCTTTTCCATTATTTCTTGATAATAAATAGGCCTCCGAGCCTCATTGTAACACAGTTCAGAGGCATGTATCCACCACATCTCTTCTCAGAGATAAGCTACCATGCCCAAGCTAGTTTATTTCCATTTTGTATGTAAGCATCTTTCAGTTCTTGGATATTAATAAAATGAAGATTTATCTTTACGCAATCTCCGTGTTTATGTTTATATTTGTATTCTATTTCATTCCTGCATAAGTCAGTATCAGTGGTATTAGAGCGATCTACTCTTTCTTTATTTTTCTTTGCATGTCCCCAACGAGGTCAAGGTATTTAGGGTTCAAACTAGTTGAACCTTTACAAGACCGACCTCGCAAACCTTGATGGCCTCCCATGGTGGAAGAAAATAAAGAAGAGGGAGAAGGAGTTCCTTTCAAAATATTGCTCGAAGAATCCCTCGAGTGACAAAGGAACATAATTATGGACGACTTTTCCCAGATCCTTCGATGGGGGCCCACATGCGACACATCTTCATCTGGCAGCCACTCTAGAGGCACCACTCCCTTCAAGGTACAAGTCAAATTTGACATTCCAATATTTGAAGGCCATATAGATGCAGATGATATAGATAGATGGTTAAATATGTTGGAAGGATATTTTTCAGTTCATGTTCCAATAAGGAAAGTATTACTTTTCCACTCCTCAAAGTCACCCCCCATGTCAAGGACTGGTGGGAAACCTACTGTGAATAGAGGGATGAGATAGAACTCTCATTATTTTCAGTCGCATCCACTTGGAATTATTTCTAAGATGCCATCAAGGAACAATATTACCCTCTAGGGAGCTATGAGGACAAGTACATACAATGGACAATGTTGCAGCAACAAAGGGACCAACATGTGCATGAGCTGACAAATCTTTTCTATACCCTACGCACAAATTTGGGTATCAAATATTATGAGAAACATCTAGTTCTCAAATATGTAGTTGTTTGAAAAAATACATTTAGGAGGAATGGATTTCTTTGACATCTCCTCGCTTGGTACAGGATACCGATATGCTGCCAAGATTGAGCAGAAATTCAAATAAAAGAAGCGAGACTTTTGATTTGTGAAATCGAAGCAGAGCAAAGGCACCTCCAAGCCACAAAGAAAAGGGCAGATTTAGGCCACAACCCCCTAGGACAACTCCTTGAAGATGCAAGATAAGAATAATGGGAGGGTGAAGAAAGATACTTGGAAGTGGTGTGAGTTCCATAAAACTCTCACTCCAAGACGAACGGATGTCATTTGAAGTAGGCACTGGTGGCTGAGCTAAAATTCTTAGAGATGGATGCATGCTCTGATTATAAGTTGAAACCTGATAAGGGAACTGAAAAATTAAAGCAGATAATTAACGTTGAACCCATTGCAATGGTAGCCACCACCAAGCTCCAAAAGGTGCAATCTAAGGATCCAAAGGAGGGAGAGTGTCTCTTCCACTCACAGATGTGGGAAAAGGGTTTCTTCGATGGAGTTCATCATTAGTGGCAGGAGCCAAAAGAACCTAATCTCAGCTAAGGTTGTTAAGATATTGAAGCTTCCAACAATACTACACCCACAACCATACACCATTGGGTGGCTCCATCAAGGGCGAAATCTTTGTGTCAGCTAGCAGTGCCGCCTTCCTTATAACATCAAGCTCTTTGCAGATGAGGTACTGTGTGATGTTTCTCCTCTGGAAGTTTGTCGTGTTTTATTAGGTCATCCATACCTATGGAAGCATCATGTTGTATATGAATCTAGACCTCATTCTATTATTACTACTTTAGGTTAGAAATTGTACAGGATACCAGAAGTAGTGTCGCCTACTGCCTTTTCTTTTATCTCTGCTAAACAATGTAGTAAGATCATTTGCTAGACTAGAAAATTTGTCTTCCTTATGTTTCACCCTCAGATAAAGAGGAATATTGTGGCCACATCCACAACCTCGAGACAGGTCTCCTCCGCACAACAACAACATATGGACAAGTTCATGGAGGAGTACAGGGACATCTTCACCTCATCCACATCAGTATCCCTACACTGTCAAGTCAAGCAGTCCATCGATATAACCCTGGGCACGTCGCTACCCAATGGAACACATACCCATTCTCTATTTTGTATAATGACGAAATTAAGAGGAAAATTCAGTATTTTTTGCAGAAAGGGAACTAGGCCAACTTCATCACACTATGGGAGTCTGATCACGTTGGTACAAAAGAACGACACAACCTCGAGTCTTTGTATTGACTATCAGGCGCTGAATAAGATCATTTTCTGGAATAGGTATCCAATCCCATGGATTTATAAACTTATAGACCAACTCAAAGGGGCAAAATGTTTCAGTAAGATTGACATGAGGTATGTCTATCACAAGGTACCAATCGAACCCTCCGATGTGTGGAAGACTATCTTCAAATCTAAGGAGGTTCTTTTTGAATGGTTGTTCATTCCTTTCAGGTTAACGAATGGCCCCACAACCTTCATGCGGTTGATGGATGAAATCTTGAATCCCTTCACCAAATAATTCGTGGTAGTATATCTGGATGACATCCTGATCTTCAGCCAAAGTTGGGAAGAGCACATACACCATATTTTACAGGTCTTCCAAACATTGCAACAACACAAATTGTTTGCCAATTTGGAGAAAAAAATGTTTGGTATGACCCAGGTTCAATATCTAGGGTACATCATTAATGATTGGGGTGTGCATGTGGACCAGCCAAGGTACAAGTTATTCAGGATTGGACAACCCCAACCACTGATCCAGGTGGATATTGGTGGCCACCTGCCAAGTCCACCTGGACCCCCACCATTGTCTTTCTCAGCATTTTCAGTTTCCTTAATTGTAGCACAACTTACTATTTTTAGCAGTTTTTCGGGTCTTGAACTTCCGGAGCCGTTTTGAGGCCCTAAACGACGTTTTTTGGGAAATCCACCGCCAATTTTTTTAAAAAAATCGTCTTTTCCGTCGTAGTCCTCGGAGAGATCTTTCCAACGGGCTATCATGCACGTCAAACGGAGATAGTATGACCAATTCGCGACCCCGGGAAGTTGATGTACCAACTTACCCAAAAACGGGGCCCACAATTTGGCGTTTCATCTTCTAGGGTTAGGTTTTGGAATGTGAAGGGTTTTCTATTGTTTCTCAACAATAAATAGGCCTCCGAGCCTCATTGTAAGACAGTTCAGAGGCATGTAGCCATCACATCTCTTCTCAGAGATAAGCTACCATCGCCCTAGCTAGTTTATTTCCATTTCTGTTGTAAGCATATTTGAGTATTTTCCATTAATGAAATGAAGTATTATTTCCGCTGCATCTTTGTGTATATGGTTATCTCTGTAATTTTTTGCGTTCCTGTTTAAATCCGGATCAGTGGTATCAGAGCGGTCTGCTTTTTCTCTGTTTTTCTTTGCATGTCCCCAACAAGGTCGGGATATAAGGAGTTAGGGCTTGAACTGGTTGAACCTTTGCAAGACCAGCCTCGCAAATCCCGACGGCCTCCCATGGCGGACGAGAAGAAAGACGAGGGGGCAGGAGATCCCATCAAAATCTTGCTCGAAGAAACCCTCGAGCGAAAACGGAACGCGATGATGGACAGTTTTGCCCAGATCCTTCAGCGGCTACCGAGAAGCAACGCATCGGCTTCCAGCAGCTACTCTAGAAACGCCACACCCTTTAAGGTACAAGTTAATTTTGAAATCCCCATATTCGAAGGTCAGATAGACGCAGATGCCGTAGATAAATGGTTAAATCTGCTAGAGGGTTATTTTTCTGTTCATGAATTTTCGAGTCGGGAAAAGATTGTTTTTGCTCTCCTCAAAGCAGCCCCCCACGTCAAGGACTGGTGGGAAACCTACTGCGAGCAGAAGGATGAAAGTATTGGCTCACTATTTTCAGCCGCACCCACCTGGGATTCGTTCTGGGATGCTATCAAGGAGCAGTACTACCCTGTCGGGAGCTATGAGGATGAATACATAAAGTGGACCACGCTGCGGCAGGGAAGGGACCAAGATGTGCCGGAGTTCACCAATCTTTTCCATACCCTTCGCACAAAGTTGGGTATCAAGGATTCGGAGCAACATTTGATACTCAAATACCGTGGCTGCCTGCACAAGTACATCCAGGAAGAAATACAATTCCTAAACATCCCCTCGCTCGGCGCAGCATACCGGTATGCCGTCAAGGTCGAGCAGAAGTTTAAACAAAAGAAGCGAGACTTTGGATCTGCGAATCCAAAGCAGGGGAAAGGTGCCCCTAAACCACAGAACAAAGGACAAATCCAAGGCGGGACAGCCCAAGACAACCAGCCGAAGCTGCAAGCAAAGAACAGCGCCGCGAAGCCGAGAAAGTACACTGGAAAATGGTGCGAGTTCCATAAGAGCTCCACTCACAACACAAGTGAGTGTCGGGCCAAGCAGTCACTGGTGGCTGAGCTAAAGGTTTCAGAATCAGATGCATGTTCCGACACGGAGTCAGAACCCGATAAGGGGTATGAAAAAGGGAAGCAGATCATTGATGCGGACCCCAGCGCCACTGTTGCTACCGCAAAGATCCAGAAAAATGAACCCGAAGATCCAGAGGAGGAGGAGCATATCTTCCACTCCCAGATGTGGGTAAAGAGCTCCCCGATACAGTTCATTGTTGATAGCGGGAGTCAAAAGAACCTCATTTCGGCAGAGGTCGTGAAGCGGTTGGGCTTACCGACCACATCACATCCACAACCATACACCATTGGGTGGCTTCACCAAGGACGAGATCTTCGCGTGAGCCAGCAGTGTCGCCTTCCATACAACATCAATCCCTTCACGGATGAGGTATTGTGTGACATTGCTCCCCTTGAAGTTTGTGATGTATTACTAGGACAACCATACTTGTGGAAGCGGCATGCTGTGTATGAATCGAGGCCCCGTGCAGTTATTATTACATTGGGAAATAAGTTGTTCAGGATACCAGAGGTAGCACCACCTGCCGCCCTCTCTTTGATTACTGCAAAACAATGCAGTAAGATCATTTCCAAAACCAGGAAATTTGTTTTCCTGATGATACGCCCTCAAGGAAAGAAGAAGACAGTGACCGCGGCCTCCAAACGGGGCCCCTCTGCACGACAACTACAGATGGACAAGATTGTGGAGGAGTACGAGGACATCTTTACCTCCCCGGCAGGGGTTCCTCTGCACTGTCAAGTCAAGCACTCCATCGATCTGACCCCAGGTGCATCGCTACCTAATGGACCAATTTATCGGCGCTCCGTTCTGGAGAACGATGAAATCAAGAGGCAGATTCAGGAGCTCCTGCAGAAAGGTCACATCCGTCCGAGTTCATCGCCCTGTGGGAGCCCGATCGTGTTGGTACAGAAGAAGGATGGGACGTGGAGACTCTGTATTGACTATCGGGCGCTGAACAAGATCACTGTCCGTAATAGGTACTCGATCCCACGGATTGATGACCTCCTAGACCAACTAAAGGGGGCGAAATATTTCAGCAAGATCGATCTGAAGTCAGGATATCACCAGGTACCAATCGAACCCTCAGATGTGTGGAAGACTGCCTTCAAATCCAAGGAGGGCCTCTTCGAATGGTTGGTCATGCCTTTCGGATTGACGAATGCTCCTGCAACCTTTATGAGGCTAATGGATGACATCTTGCGGCCATTCACCAACTCCTTTGTAGTAGTATACTTGGATGACATTTTGATCTTCAGCCAGAGTTGGGAAGAGCACCTCCACCACATCCGACAGGTTCTCCAAACACTGCGGCAACACAAGCTATGTGCCAATTTGGAGAAATGCACTTTTGGCATGACCGAGGTTCAGTATCTGGGATACATCATTGATGAACAGGGGGTGCATGTCGATCCAGCCAAGGTCCAAGTCATTCGGGATTGGCCCTCTCCAACCACTCTAACAGAGCTACGCAGCTTTCTAGGTCTTGCCAACTTCTACCGCAGGTTTGTGTTGGGGTTTTCTCATATTTCTTGGCCCTTGAGTCAAGTCACCAAGGGCGGGGCGAAAGCAAAATTCTTTTGTTCTGAATCTCAACAGAAGGCATTCAGGGAGTTGAAGGATTGCCTCTGCATGGCACCAGTGCTCGCGTTACCAGATTTACAACAACCATTTGAGGTCGAGACAGATGCCTCTGACTATGCTATTGGGGCAGTCCTTACTCAACATGGACATCCAGTGGCATATCACAGTGAAACACTTTCAGACACAGTCCAGAAGTACCCCACTTATGATAAAGAGATGTATTCCATTGTACAGGCCTGCCGACAATGGAAGCATTACATTCTGGGGAAGGAAACGGTCATCCACACAGACCACCGACCTCTGCAGTTCATACAGACCCAAGGGAAATTGCAAAATGATCGCCATCAGAAGTGGTCTACATACCTACAACAGTTTCACTTGAATATCAAGTACAAAAAGGGCAGCACCAATAATGTTGCAGATTGCCTCAGTCGACCACCGATCATGGTGCTAACCACCGTGCTCAACTCCTGCGGGCACGAGACTTCTGATTGGCCACTTCTCTACAAAAGCGACCCAGAATTCGTCCACACATACCAGACACTCTTGGAGGGTCGGCAAGTTGCAGATTTTCACCTCCAGGATGCCCTATTATGCCACCTCGGTCACCTTTGTGTTCCTTCAAGCGAGCGTGCCAAGATGATTTGGGAAGCACACTACAGTCGGGCTGCTGGGCATTTTGGGGTCGAGAAAACAGTGGCAGTACTGCAAAATTATTTCTATTGGCCGAATCTTCGACAGGATGTTGGGAAGTACATCCGATCATGTACTGCCTGTGCCATTGCCAAACCGACCATTAAGAAGCAAGGCCTCTACACCCCGTTGCCTACCCCTAGTCGACCTTGGGAATCCATCTCCATGGATTACATGTCAGGCCTTCCTTCCACTAAGCATGGAAATGACTGTGTTTTTGTGGTCGTCGACAGGTTCTCAAAGATGGCCATTATGATGGCCTGCAAGAAGAATATCACAGCAGAAGCCACTGCTAAACTCTTCTTTGAACGAGTGTGGGTGCACTTTGGGATCCCACAGTCTATCATCTCAGATCGGGACAGTCGGTTTCTCAGCACATTTTGGTCCAGTCTCTGGTCAATGATGGACACCAAACTCACGAAGTCCACAACCTTCCATCCTCAAACTGATGGCCAGACAGAGGTTGTCAATAGGATGATTGTGCACATTCTGCGCATGTATAACTCAAAGCATCCACGCACATGGGACGAGAGCCTCCCCTATGTTCAGCATAGCTACAACCGAGCTCTTCACAACTCCACTGGCCATAGCCCTTTTCAGGTGGGTTTGGGATTCCAGCCACTATGCCCCATTGATGTGGCCATGCCACTTGCAGCTACTCACATGAATTCAGCTCATGTCCAGTCCGAAACAGATAAGGCCACTAGCTTCATTGAGCGCATCCAACATATTCGCCAGCAGGTCCATGAAATTCTTGAGAAATCAAATGCCAAGTACAAGCAGCGACATGATCAACATCGGGTGCCACACAAGTTTCAGGTGGGCGACAAAGTCTGGTTGCATTTGCAAAAGGAACGCCTTACTGGAGCCTATCGGAAATTGAGACCACTCCGATATGGTCCTTACACCATTACTAAGGCTATGGGAGACAATGCATTTGAGCTCAGCATTCCCCCATTCCTTGGCCTGCACCCAGTGTTCAATGTGGACCGCCTTCGACCATACTTTCCACCATTGCTAGACACATCCGACATTGCAGAACAGCTCAAACCCACAGAATTAAATCCAGATTGCATGGAACAAGCTGCAACTGATCGGATCATGGACACACAGCTCAAGAACACTCGCCAACAGAATATCCAACTGTATCGAGTTGTCAAAGCAGGCCAACTCCTTCAGCAGGGCAAGTGGCTCACCAGGGAACAAGTTCAGCAGAAGTTTCCTCATCTCATGGAGGATCTCAACGCAATGGGGACCATTGCTTCCTAAGGGGGGAGGAATGATCCAGGTGGATATTGGTGGCTACCTGCCAAGTCCACCTAGACCCCCACCATTGTCTTTCTCAGCATTTTCAGTTTCCTTAATTGTAGCACAACTTACTATTTTTAGCAGTTTTTCGGGTCCTGAACTTCCGGAGCCGTTTTGAGGCCCTAAACGACGTTTTTTGGGAAATCCACCGCCAGCGATTTTTTTGATAAAAATCGTCTTTTCTGTCGTAGTCCTCGGAGAGATCTTTCCAACGGGCTATCATGCACGTCAAACGGAGATAGTATGACCAATTCGCGACCCCGGGAAGTTGATGTACCAACTTACCCAAAAACGGGGCCCACAATTTGGCGTTTCATCTTCTAGGGTTAGGTTTTGGAATGTGAAGGGTTTTCTATTGTTTCTCAACAATAAATAGGCCTCCGAGCCTCATTGTAAGACAGTTCAGAGGCATGTAGCCATCACATCTCTTCTCAGAGATAAGCTACCATCGCCCTAGCTAGTTTATTTCCATTTCTGTTGTAAGCATATTTGAGTATTTTCCATTAATGAAATGAAGTATTATTTCCGCTGCATCTTTGTGTATATGGTTATCTCTGTAATTTTTTGCGTTCCTGTTTAAATCCGGATCAACCACTCTAACAGAGCTTCACATCTTTCCAGGTCTTTCCAATTTCTATTGCAAGTTCATGTTCAGATTCTCTCATATCACTTAGCCTTTGAGTCAAGTTACCAAGGGCGAAGCCAAAGCAAAGTTCTTTTAGTATAAATCCCAACATAAGGCATTTTTCGAGTTGAAGAATCACCTTTTCTCTACACTAGTGCTCACATCACTAGATCTACAATAACCATTTGAAATTGAGACAAATGCCTCTGACTATGTTGCTGGTGAAATTCATACGCAACAGGGGCATCCAGTGGCATATCATAGCAAGAAAATTTCAGATATAGTTCAAAAGTATCCCACCTATGAAAACGAGATGTACTCCATTGTGCAGGCTTGCCGACAATGAAATCATTACACTTTTCGGAAGGAAAGGGTCATCCACATAGACCACCGGCCCCTGCAGTTCAAATAGACACAAGGAAAGTTGGAAAACAATTGCCATCATAAATGGTCCACATATCTGCAACAATTACATTTTAACATTAAGTACAATAAAGGTAGCACCAATAATGTTGCATACTGCCTCAGCCGACCGCCGGTTACAGCGCTGACCACTGTGCTCGACTCTTGTGGACACGAGACTTCGGGATGGCTGCATCTTTATAAGAGGGATCCAAAATTCGACACCACATACTAGATGCTCCTAGAAGGTAAGAAAATTCATTACTTTCACCTCTAGGATGCACTATTATGCCACCTAGGACACCTATGTGTTCCTGCAAGCAAGTGTGCCAAGATGATTTTAAGGTGAACTACAATCGGGTCACTGGACATTTTGGGGTAAAAAAGACAATAGAAATGATAAAAAATTATTTTTATTGGTCGAACCTTTGACAGGATGTTGGGAAGTACATCAGATCCTCCACTACCTGCGTCATTACCAAACCTACAATCAAGAAGAAAGGTCTTATACTCCTCTACCTACGCCTAGTCATCCCTGGGAATCCATCTTCATCGATTACATATCGGGCCTTCCTTCTACCAAGCATGGAAACGACTATGTTTTCATGGTCATCGATAGGTTCTCTAAGATGGCCATTTTGGTGGCCTGCAAGAAGACCATCACAATAGAAGCCACTTCACAACACTTCTTTGAATGAGTATAGGTACACTTTGGGATCCTAGAGTCCATTATCTCAGATCGGGATAACAGTTTCATAAGTACATTCTGGTCAAGCCTTTGGTCTTTGTTGGATACCAAGCTCACTAATTCCACGACCTTCCACCCCCAAAATCATGGTCAGACAAAGATTGTCAACAGGATGATCATGCACATCCTGCACATTTACAACTCGAAGTATCCTTTCACATGGGATGAAAATCTCCCCCATTTCCAATACAACTACAACCGATCTCTCCACAACTCAACTATCTAAAGCCTTTTTCAGGTGGGATTGGGATTCAAACCATTATGTCCCATTGATGTTGCCATACCACTTGCAGCTACTCAGGAAGATTCAACTCATGTCCTATTTGAAGCTGATAGAGCTAATACCTTCATTGAGAACATTCAACACATCCTCCAATAGGTCCATGACATATTGGAAAGAGAAAATCCTAAGAAAAAATATCATCATCATCAAAATCTAGTGGCACACAAGTTCTAGGTGGGCGAAAAAGTTTGGTTACACTTGTAGAAGGAACGGCTCGTTGGGGCCCGCGACAAGCTTCGCACGCTCTAACATGGGCCTTACACCATCACTAAGGCTGAAGGAGACAAGGATTTCGAGCTCAACATTCCATATTCCTTGGCTTGCACCCAATGTTCAATGTGGACCACCTTTGACCATACTTGCCACCATGACTCAACACATCAGACATTCTAGAACAACTCACACCAACATAGCTAAACCCATACTGCATGGAACAAGCCACAACTGATCGAATAATGGACATGAAAATCAAGACCATTCCCCAATAGAATATCCAATTGCACCGAGTTGTCAAATCTGGCCAACTCCTGCACCAAGGCAAGTGGCTCACTAGGGACCAAGTTCAACAGAAGTTTCCCCATCTCATGGAGGCACTCAACACAATGTAGACCATTACTTCCTGAGAGGGGGGAATTGATCCAAGTGGATATTGGTGGCCACTCGCCTATTCCACTTGGACCCCACCATTGTTTCTTTCAGTTTCCTTAATTGAAATTTACTATTTTTGGCAGTTCTTAGGGTCCTAAACTTTCAGAGCCATTTGAGGCCCTAAACGACATTCTTTTGGAAAACAGGAAAACGTGAGCCCATTATTGATGTTAGCAATCAAAATTTGTATTCCTTGAACAGATATTTATAATGAGGTAACATACACATCAGATGGAGATCGTATCCCAAAGTTACAACCCTGGGAAGTTGATGTACCAATTTACCTAAATGAGACCCACAATTTTAGCGCTTCATCTCCTAGGGTTAGGTTTTTGGATGTGTAGGGTTTTCCATTATTTCTCAATAATAAATAGGCCTTCGACCCTCATTGTAACACACTTCAGAGGCATGTAGCTTCCACATCCCTTATCAAAGATAAGTTTCCATCACCCGAGATATTTTATTTCCATTTTGTATGTAAGCATATTTCAATTCTTGTATATTTAATGAAATGAAGATTTATTTTTGTCGCATATCGGTGTTTATGTTTATATATGTATTTCTTATTGTTCCTTCACAAGTCTGGATCAGTGGTATCAAAGCGGTCTTCTCTTTCTCTTTTTTTCTTTGCATGTCCCCAATGAAGTTGGGAATAAAGATTTAGGGCTTGAACTGGTTGAACCTTTGCAAGACCGGCATAGCAAACCTTGATGGCCTCCCATGGCAGAAGAAAATAAAGATGAGGGAGTAGGAGATCCTTTCAAAATATTTCTTGAAGAAGCCCTTGAGCAAAAAAGGAACGTGATGATGGACAACTTTACCCATATCCTTCTGCGAATGCCCACAGGGGATGCATCTTCATCCGGCAACCACTCTAGAGGTGAAACTCCCTTCAAGGTACAAGTCAACTTTGAAATTACCATTTGAAGGCCAAAGAGATGCAGAGACTGTAGATAGATGGTTAAATCTATTGGAAGGATATTTTCAGTTCCTGATTTTTCCAATAACGAAAATATTACTTTTGCACTCCTCAAAGTCGCCCCCCACGTCAAGGACTGGTGGGAAACCTACTGTGAATAGATAGACAAGAGAGAAACCTCACTATTTTCAGTCGCACCCAATTGGAATTATTTTTGAGATGCCATCAAAGGAACAATATTGCCCCTTGGGGAGCTATCAAGACAAGTACATACAATGGACTACACTGTGAAAACAAAGGGATCAAGTTGTGCATGAGTTGAAAAATCTTTTCCATGCCCTGCGCACAAAGTTGGGTATCAAAGATTCTGAGAAACATCTGGTGCTCAAGTACCAAAGTTGTTTGCAAAAATACATTTAGGAGGAAAATGGAATTCCTGGACATATTCTCGCTTGGTGCAGCATACCGATATGCTACCAAGATTAAGCATATATTCAAGTCAAAGAAGCGAGACTTTGGATTTTTTAACCTAAAGCAAAGCAAAGGCACCTACAAGCCACAAAGAAAAGGGTAGAGTCAAGTCGCGACCCTCCAAGACAACTCCTCGAAGCTGCAAGCCAAGAATAATGGGAAGTCGAAGAAGGACAAAGGAAAGTGGTGTGAGTTCCATACAACTCCCACTCACAAGATGAATGAATGTCACACAAAGAAAGCATTGGTGGCCAAGATAAAATACTTAGATATGGATGCATGCTTTGATTTTGAGTCGGAACCCGACACGGGAACCAACAAAGGAAATAAGATCATTGAAGCTAAACCCACTATGATGGTAGCCACCACCAAGTTCCAAATGGTGAAATTTGAGGATCCAGAGGAAGGAGAGCACTTCTTCCACTCACATATGTGGGAAAAGGGTTCATCGATGCAATTCATTTTTTACAAAGGGAGCCAGAAGAACTTGATCTCAACTGAGGTCATTAAGGGATTGAAGTTTCCAACAATGTTTCACCCACAACCGTACCCCATTGGGTGGCTCCACCAAGGGCGAGATCTCCGTGTCAGCCAGAAGTAACGCCTTCCTTATAGCATCAAGCCCTTTGTAGATGAGGTATTGTGCGATATTTCCCCTCTTTAAGTCTATGATGTTTTATTTGGTCATCCATACCTATGGAAGCGACATTTTGTATATGATTCTAGACCTCATTCTTTAATTATTAATTTGGGTCAAAAATTTTACAGGATACTAGAGGTAGCACCGCATACCGCCTTTTCTTTGATCTTTGGTAAACAATGCAATAAGATCATTTCCCAGACTGAGAAAAATTTCTTCCTTATGATTCACCCTCAGAGCAAGAGGAATATTGTGGCCACATCCACAACCTCGATACAAGGCTCCTCCACACGACAGCAACAGATGGACAAGGTCGTGGAGGAGTGCAGGGACATTTTCACCTCACCCACAGGGGTACCCCTACACTGTCAAGTCAAGAATTCCATTGACCTGAACCCGGGCGTGCCGCTACACAATGGACCAATATATTGATGCTCGGTTTTGGAGGATGACTAAATCAAGAGGTAGATTCAAGATTTGCTACAGAAAGGGCATATTAGGCCAATTGCATCACCCTGTGGGAACCCAATTGCATTGGTAAAGAAGAAGGATGTAACCTGGAGGCTCTATATTGAATATAGGGTGATGAATAAGATCACTATCCTAAATATGTATCGAATAGCAAAGATTGATGACCTTCTGGACCAGCTTAAGGGGCCAAATATTTTAGTAAAACTTCTTGAAGTCTGGTTATCACCAGGTACCAATTGAACGCTCCAATGTATGGGAGTCTGCCTCCAAATCCAAGGAGGGCCTTTTCAAATGGTTGGGCATGGCTTTCAGGCTGACGAATGCCCCTGCAACCTTCATGCGGCTAATGGATTACATCTTGTATCCCTTCACCAACTCATTCGTGGTAGTATATTTGGATGTCATCCTAATCTTCAATCAGATTTGGTAAGTGCACATACACCATATTGAACAGGTCCTCCAAAGCATGGAAAACACAAATGGTGTGCCAATTTGGAGAAATGCAGTTTTGGTGTGACCCATGTTCAATGTATGGCATACATCCTTGATGAGTGGGGTGCACATGTGAACCCAAAAAAGATACAAGTTATTCTAGATTGGCCAGCCCCAACCACTCTAACAGAGCTTCGCATATTTTTGGGTCTTGTCAATTTCTATCACAGGTTCATGTTCGAATTCTCTCATATCACTTGCCTTTTGAGTCAAGTCACTAAGGGCAGAGCGAAAGCAAAGTTATTTTAATTTGAATCCCAACAGAAAGTGTTTTCCGAGTTGAAGCATCGCCTCTGCTCTACACCAGTGGTCACATTACGAGATCTGCAACAACCATTTGAAATTGAGACAGATGCATATGACTATGTTGTTGGTGCAATTCTTACCCAGCAAGGGAATCTAGTGGCATATCACAGTGAGACACTTTCGGATATAGTATGAAAGTATCCCACCTATGAAAAAGAGATGTGCTCCATTGTGCATCTTGCCGAAAATGGAAGAATTACATTTTGGGGAAGGAAACGGTCATCCACACAAACCATTGACCTCTACAGTTCATAAAAACACATGGAAAGTTGCAAAACGATCGCCATCATAAATGGTCCACATATCTGCAACAATTACATTTGAACATTAAGTACAATAAAGGTAGCACCAATAATGTTGCATGTTGCCTTAGCTGACTGCTAATTACAGCACTGGCCATTGTGCTTGACTCTTGTGGACACAAGACTTTGGGATGACTGCATATTTACAAGACGGATCTAAAATTCGACACCACATATAAGATGCTCTTGGAAGGTAAGAAAGTTCCAAACTTTATCCTCTAGGACACACTATTATGCCACCTAGGACATCTTTTTAGTCCTTCAAGAGAGCGTGCCAAGATGATTTGGGAGGCACACTATAATTGGGTCACTCGACATTTTAGGGTAAAAAATACAATGGCAGTGTTGTAGAAGTATTTTTATTGGTCGAACCTTCGACAAGATTTTGGGAAGTACATCAGATCCTGCAAGATTTTGGGAAGTACATCAAATCCTGCACTACCTACATCATTACCAAACCTACAATCAAGAAGCAAGGCTTGTATACTCCTTTTCCTAC
Organism: Pinus tabuliformis; assembly: GCA_031772625.1. NCBI lineage: Eukaryota > Viridiplantae > Streptophyta > Pinopsida > Pinales > Pinaceae > Pinus > Pinus tabuliformis. The sequence goes on along the minus strand of CM062807.1, from coordinate 43,869,296 downwards.
TCCTATTCGGCCCTGAGAACCCATCTTCATGGTCTACATGTCAGTCCTTCCTTCTACCAAGCATGGAAACAACTATGTTTTCGTGGTTGTCAACAGGTTCTCTAAGATGGCCATTCTGGCGACCTGCAAGAAGAGAATCACAATAGAAGCCACTGCCAAAAGTTGTACTTGTAAGCTAAGTGTAACCATTACAACAAATAATATCTAACATGAAATGAAATGTTATAAAATGAAATGAAACAACTTTCAACTTTCATGAAGCATCATATTCATAATTCATTACTAATGAGTTATAATTGCCAACTTCAAACTTAAATTGTCATATATTTTTTAAAAAAATATCATAATAAATATGAAAGAGTCAATAGTTATGAAAACTAGAAAAGACAAGTAAATCTATTATCTATTGCTTATGCTTGGGCCTCTTGCCACCACGAGAAATGTCTAATTTTTAAGTCTTGTTGGAAAATCGAGATCTTTGTCATTAATATCACCCTCTAAGCATCAATATCCAGAGGTATCTTTGTCATTACCTCTATATATGTGTAGGGATATTTGTCATTAATATCACCCTCTAAGCATTAACATAAGATAGAAAAAGCATAACATGTCAAGTCAAGAATTGTTTGAGTGATGCGTAGTTTTTTATGAGGGTCATGATAGAGGAGTTCAACAACCAATGTCACTAACATCAAGGTACATAGACGGATTGGTTCTCTTGATTAAATATGAGTTCCATACCCTAATACATGATAAAATTCAAAGGAAACATTGCAATCCTGAAATCCTGAAAAACTGATAAGTTTGCTGGATTTTGAATGAAATCTAATTTCTACTTTCTCCATATGCAATCCAATGAGGTTAGAACCACTCTCAAACATCTTGAGTCATTTCATGGTAATTTAAGTAAAAGGATGAAAATGAAGATTAAGGAGTATGTCACTTTTACTTTAAGAATTTAACATTACCATGAATCACATATCAATACTAAGGCCATGGGCTTGATCATTAATTTGCCCCAATCAAAACTTATTTGTTTTTTTGAAAAAAAATTGCATTAGGAACATTACTGCAATTTTTTTTTTGCAAAAAAGGCTAAACACTCCCGAAAAGGTAGGGATCTTTTTTTTTAAGGGAGCGCGCTCCTGACCTGCTACCGAGTCGCTCCCGCCCGAAGCGCAGATTGGGAGCAAGATCGAATGGGGGGGCGCTCCCCCGCAACACTGCTTTACACCTTTATTATTCATTCTCCTTAAAAAAATGTAAATTGAAGTTTTATTCATTCATAAAAAAGAAAGTACATATATATCAAAATGGAAGTAGTCTCACTCCGACTAGGTTTGTTGACTAAATTTAGCATCATATGACAAATAAAAATTAGCAAAACTAAAGGAACAATCTACATCTTGAGAGGCCAAAAGCACCAAAAGATAAACAGAACCAAAAGAACACATGTGACCATGCTCGATCGTCATAAGTAATAGACGTGGGGTTGTTTGGCCTAGTTCATGGAGGGGGAGGGGGACGATATTTGCACTGAACATGTTGTTCAAAGTGACCCATCCACGTTTCCAGCTTCTCCACCTTTTCAGATAGCATATTTTGACCACCCCAAACCACCACCATCTTTTCTCTGACATGGCATTGAAAGTAATGCAGTTGATTAAGTGTAGTGATGACAACCTCATGTTCTTACTTCCTGGCCTTATCATAATCTTCCAGGCGATCTAGAACAAACTTGAACAGGTCATGACAGGCCTTGGAGCAACGCTACCCACTAGCAACTCCTGCATGCCCCGACCAACAATTCTGACCCCACACACCTGTTCCTACCCCATGCGCCACACAACCTTTCTTGTCATTCACAGCTGCACGAACACCTCACACTTCTCTCAAACCACCTCTGCCACCATGGGCTCCCAACACTACACGAATCAAACCTCCAACAGTTTGAACACCCCATGATGGACGTGCAATAACCCGGCCCACCAACGCCACCTTCAACCCATTGTTGCACCCTCCGTGGTTGGTCGAAGCTCCCCTCCACTTGGGTTGGGAATGAGAATTATGTGGCACAGGTTGCATGGTGACGGCCCATGGATACACCTCTAATACAGGATCAATAACGAATAGCAACACCTCTTGACACCCCGTGAACTGCAGCAGAGCAAAAGTCAACCCTGAATTATCTAGTAGATGCCTACTTCTTAGAACTAATGACCACCTCACTCTAGCCCGGGGAGTTGCAAGTAAGACCACAGATAAGAAATGCACCAACCAAACTGAGAACTTGCCTTCGCCTCTACCAGAGGAAGCACCTTAGAACATAGTCACAAACATAAAGACTTGACATCAGGGAACAAACACACGAGATAAAAACCCAAGCCAATTACTAGCCATAACATTCTCCTTCATATCACTTTTCTACCACCGAACCCAATTTCAGCTCTCCTAGCAGTGGGTCTCAGGAATCCAAGGAAAACCCACAACAAGAGGAGGACTGAGAAGATATCTGACTGATAGGAGACTTAGACACCCTCTTGAACACAGATAACATCCAGGAAGAAATTTAGCATGCAATGCAGGAGTGGGATCCAAGGCTGACCAAATTACCATGCAAAATTCACTCAAGCCACTGATAAAAGCGAGAAACCAGGCGAAGGGAGAAGAACTTAACGCCTTTGTAAACTGGACTCAGTGGAGAAGACAACAACGACGAAATCTCTGCCACTCCTAGAGTAATCGAGGGTCGAATAAAATCGACAGACTAACCGAGATCGGACCACAAACTACGAGCCACCATACTACCACAGCGAAATAGCATTCCTGAAACTCGACAAGTGCCATAAAACCACTTCCCTCTCCAACACACAATCCCGAAGAGAATGATTGAAACTTCGCACGCAACACCGTTAAAATCATGGTACAACATATGTAATGGAAGGACAAGATAATTGTCCTCCTTACCATCTATTGAATGTACACATTCATAGCACATGCGTCAGGCAAGCTTCGATGTTCATCACCCCATCGCCAATCATTCTCCTCAAATTTAAATTTCGATACTATTTAAATTTTAATATTAAGAATTAACAAAATGTTTAAAATAATTTATCAATATAATACAAATAAAATGATAATATATTTTATTTTAGGATTTTTTTCCTTACATATATAGAAACACACATGAAAATTTGTTATTTAAAAATATATAATTTAGATCTTAAGTAAAATATAAAATTTATAACATAAGCCAAATTATATAATTTTTTTCTCAGGTATATGGAAATGTCTTTTAGATTTTATATTAATGGGAAAATTGTTACTTTAGAAAAATATATAGTATTATTTTCATTTTTATTTTATATTAATGAAAATATATTGTTTTAAAAATATATAAAATTTAAATTTGTCAATTTGTTTACATAGTAATTTTTTTTTTTTTTTTTTTTTTTTTTTTTTTTAAAATAAGAAAATGTTAATAAAAAAATTATAAAATATATATATATATATATATATATATATATATATATATATATATATATATATATATATTAATTTAATTTTAGTTAATTTTGTAATATTTTTTTAATTAAATTAAAAGGTAAAACAAATAACTACTTCAAATTAAATTTTAATTCTATGTCCTAAATACTATTAAAAATATTTAAAGATTAAATGCTACAGTATATTTATCAAATCTCAACTTTTTTTTATCTTCATATAAACATTCTATAAAAATTTAATAAAAGTTAAATTACTACCATATAATTATTAATTATTAATAATTAAATTAAAATTCTAAAAATAATATTCTAAAATAAACTTGTATTAACCAAATGAAACCTAAAATTTTAAATAATCGGTATGCATATTTTACAATGATAAAATTTCAATGTTTCAATGTAGCTGTTATTGTAAATGGTAAACAATATCGTGGTTGTTGGTATCTCAAGAGGTCTCCTGCCCGACAAGTTTCAACCCACAAACACATTTTGATCCTTGTTGACCTATGTTAGTTTGCAAGCTCTATGTGGTTTCAAACCACAAACGCATTTTGATCCTCATCGACCTATCTCTCTCAGAGTGCAAACTATGTGTAGTTTCAAACCAGAAACACATTTTGATTCTCGTCTCAAACTCTGCGTGGTATGTGGAGTGATACCAGTGCCCTCTCTGATATCGTAAAACTCGAGAAACCATATATATAATCGAATTCAATTTTTGACCAAATTATTGGTACAATCAAATGTATGCGAGTTGCAATGTAAATTTCACTGTTAGTTGTTGACACTGGGAGCCATTTGATAACAATGGAAAAATTCATTGAAGCAATTTGGTAATAGTAAAAGATTCTCCCAACAACCTTAAATGGAATATGTAAACAAATTTCAGGGTTTCTAAAATGACATATTCATATATACAAATTTGCATTGAGTTGTTGGTATAGAAAGACTTTAATCTATTTTTCTCTGTTCCAATAATTTTTATGCAAAACCATTTAGCGATTCATACACAACTCAGAACTATGAAAAATTCTACACTCATGGTTATTGATCACCCATGGAAGATTACACTTCACTCTGTTAGGTGCCCATACTTTGCCATTTGCAAATGGCAATGGTACAACAATACAGTAAAATGATTTGGTAATAGTGGAAGATTGTTGCAGTACATTCAATGTAATGCCTTCGTTAATTGTGAATGTTTTAGGGATTTTAGAATGATATAGTTATCTACACTATTTTTTCACCATGTTATAAAGAGATTTTAAATCCAATTTTCCCATGTTTCAAAATTTGTGTACATAGATATAAGATATTATTCAAAATTGCCATAAATCCTCTGCTCTCAATCGTCAGAAAAGATTACAGTTAGCCATTTGACATTGAGAAAAATTAACCATTATCAGATTATACTTTGGCCATTTAGCAAAATTTCCAATGTTGATTCATCTATTAATCCAATGTTCAAGCGTCAGCGGAACCTTGTCTGCTTCAATCCTGATAGCTACCCTACTGCAATACTTGGGTATATATCTATGTACAGAGTAAGGATTATTTCAAATTCGGATTTTGGTATGAGATCTTGAAACTAACCTGCTCAATAATAATACATATTATTTAACACGACAATATTTTTATATTTTACAAACCAACCTTTCACAATTATCTTGTTACTACACATATTTTTTTTAAACAAGTTATGCCATGCCATTATAACCAATGGATAGTAGAACTCATAACAAAGGTTTACAAATAATCATACCACATTAATTATAGAAATTTACTTTTATGTTTTGAAAGATATCAAATCAAGAATTCTTATAAGTTCGAGTTTAGGCTAGATAGGGAAATTCACAGAGGAAAATGTCACTCCTCCTAACCAATGAGAATGACAATCACGCCCAATTTTCCCTCTGAGCAATTTTTCACTTCCAAGAGAATAGTACACATAGACCTTACCATACAAGGTCTGTCCAAAGGCATCAAGACTTTTTCTAGTCCATCCCAGGAACTCAACTCACTAGTTTGTCTTAAGGATTCCACTAGCCACCCAAAGGCATCAAGACTTTTTCCAGTCCATCCCAGGAACTCACAAACTCACAAGTCTATATTAGGGATTCCACTAGCCACCCAAAGGCATCAAGACTTTTTCCAGTGCATCCCAAGAACTCACAAACTCACAAGTTTGTCTTAGGGATTCCACTAGCCACCCATCAACTCAATAATACCCTAAGTGGCAGAGTCATGCCCTTCCTCAACAATGTCATCATCAATGAACCAAATGATTTCAAGTCTCCCCTCTCAGATGCCTCAGGTATTTTCCTCTCCCCCCTTCTTGGCTTATGTCTCCATTAGAGATGATTCATCCCTAGGGATAGGAGTAACTGTCTCTAACTATCTGGTATGTGAAACTTTCACTTAGTGGCTTTCCTTGTAATTTCCTTAGTTGTCTTAGTCAAATTTATTAATAACATTTAAAAATAAATTTTAAACATTAAAATTTCTTACTGGGCCTTCCACATAGCCCATAATCTACCCAATTACTATAGTAAAAGTAAATTAAACATTTACTTTTTCATTGAGAGGTATTACAAAATCTTTATCATATTTATAGTAAACAAATTTTATATGTTTATACTCATACTAACTAAATAATAATATATATGTTGGTATGCATGTGTAGCCTATAGTATTAATCACTATGATAAATGGTAATAATGAAAGTAACCTATCCTGCGAATGAAGTGTGTCAGAATGTTGGGTTGTGTTATATTCTTTCCATGACTAGCCACTCTAGCGAAACTGGGGGTTAGAGGGAGGTGGAGCCCCCCTTCGTTGTGCCAATGTGCAGTGGGGGGTCACAGGGGGGCTGTCGCCCCCCTGTATGGGGGGTTTGAGGGGGGCAATTAGCCCCCCTCTATGGGGTCGAGACAACGCCCAAGCAATTATTTTTTTTTGGACCCATGATTTTGAGCGCAATGGTTTTCGGTCCATGGTATTGGATGTTTCGATATATATATATATATATATATATATATATATATATATATATATATATATATATATATATATATGATATGATTGTAACATTGAAAGGAACATAATAAAAAATTAATCTGATTTTGGGATCCAAAGGAAAATTTGTGTATATTTATTTTATGTATTATGCTCTCACCTTTATTTATTTTTTATTATTAAAATTCGTATGCAGGTAATTTATGTACCAGATTAAAACCTACACAAAATCTATGTGATTAAAATAATTAAAATAAATATTAAATATTTTTAATTAAAAAAAATAAAATAATAATAATAATAATAATAATAATAAAACTAGAAACGATTATATCACTCATCAATCACCATTATTGTTAAATAAATTATCGAGATGTTTGAATCCTCTTCACATTGACATTTATAGTTGATAGCATTGAAATTTATAGTTTATGGCGGGAAAGCTTGGTTGATTTAAATTTTGTAAAGATTTTTAATTTAAATGATGCGGCAAAATATGTTAAAAAATATTATATAAATTAGTGCAGGAAGTTTGTGTGATTTAAATTGTTTTGTAAAATATATTGATGCAAAAATGTTTTAAATTATCATTAAAAAAAATTAAATTTTATAGTTTAGGGCGGGAAAGCTTGGTTGATTTAAATTTTGTAAAGATTTTAATTTAAATGATGTGGAAAAATATGTTAAAAAATATTATATAAATTAGTGCAGGAAGTTTGTGTGATTTAAATTGTTTTGTAAAATATGTTGATATAGAAATGTTTTAAATTATTATAAAAGAATATATTAAATTTTAGAGTTAAATTTTATAGAAAGGTTTGAGAATGAAAATTGTTTTTTGAAATAAATAACCTAAATACATTCAAATTGATACAATTTCCTAATAAAAATATTCCAATTTACATAATAAATTATTTATTTGAAAAATAAATTATTATTCTGATTCACATAATAAATTATTCATTTGAAATATATATATATATATATATATAAAATAGTTATTCTCCGTTTCACTGAGGCATTAACTGATTCTCACATCCGTATCAAGCAAGGCCCAGATGAGCTCATATGGTGCGCTGCTGAACATGGGGTATACGCTCCTAAACTTGGATATACTACTCTTATTTCTCTCAGAATGCCTGACCAGTTGCAGACATGGTGGCACGCCATATGGAAACTAAAAGCCTCTCCCCGGTCAAAACTTTTCTTTTGGTGCGCTCTCAAAGGCACTGTTCCCACTGGGGAATATCTCACACGCAGAGCCATATTTGGCCCCTCTTGGTGTGTCTTCTGTAAACAGTCAACAGAGACACAGGATCATCTATTTCTCTTTTGTCCTATCATCGTCAACCTCTGGATTAACATCTGCAATTTGCTGGGCATCGCTGTCGATTGGACTGGGCATGACATAGGGATTGCATGGGATAACTGGGCTAGCCGTCATCCGGGCACAAAACTAATAAATCTCCCACCTGTAGCTACCTGGCATGTATGGTTTGCGCGGAACCGGTCTATCTTCGATGACAAAGTGATTATTTGGGCTCGGGTTGAGGCCTCCATCATAGCAGCATATCACGAATTACCTGATCCCCCTCCCCCGAGACCGCGTACCATACATCCCATGCCCGAAATCGACAGAACTATCCCGTGGGCATATTTTGACGGAGCCGCAAATCAGGAAGGATGTGGAGGAGGTTTTATTATTCACTTAAATGATCACCACCGTTTCCTTGCCAAAATTGGATTTGGCATTGGATCGAATAACTTTGCTGAGCTATCTGCTGTACACAATCTACTACAATTTGCATTATCACATCATCTTACAAGCATCAATATATATGGGGACTCATTGGTGGTTGTTAACTGGATTAACAACATTACTACATGTCACTCTCATACTCTCAGCAATTTATTATACGATGCTCTCATTCTCAAAGCTGCTTTTAACGTCTGCACATGTTTTCATATTTACAGAGAGCATAACAGCGATGCTGACAAATTATCCAAAGAGGCCACGCTACTTCCCAGAGGCGAGGGGATAATAATAGAACAGAATGGAGCAGAGGAGTACCAATATTACCACGGGCCATTCATAGAACAAAGGGAACAAAGGGGCAACAGTGCCAACAGATTATTGATGATGGCATTTTTGTTTTTTGTTAACAGAAACATATAGATCACGGATACTATGTTATATAGCAGAGTCCTTTAATAGACATTGGACAGTTTGTACAGCCTGATGATGAACACAGAAATAATTTTTTGCATATTCCTACAGAACAATACCTTGAAAAAAGGATTTTTGTATGAACAATACAGCAATGCCTCGGCATCTACTTATGTAATTTTCAAATATAAATGAAAGTTACTGATTTTTCCAGTGGAAAAAAAAAAAATAGTCATTCTCCTCAAATTTAAATTTCAATATTATTTTGAAAGCTAATATTAATAAAAAAAAAAAATTGTTTGAAATTTTATTTTGAGTGTTTTTCCTTACATATATAAAAACATTTTTTTTTATTTTTAATTTTTATATAAAATGAAAATTTGTTATTTAAAAGTGTATAATTTAGATGATAAGCAAACACATTTCTTATTTTATATAATGGAAAAATATTATTTAAAAATATATAATTTAGATAGTAAGAAAAATATTGTACATTAGTATAGGGAAATGTGTCTTTTTAACTCTATATATGATTTTTAATTTTATATTAATGATTAAAATACATTTGAATTTTTGTTTTTATATAAAATAAAAAATATGTTATTAAGAAATAATAATAATATTTTTTTTATTAAAATATACCTTATTTTGAAAAAATAATTTGAATTATATATATATATATTAAAAAACATGTAACAAATTTTTTAACCATAAATATTATTAATTTTTAAACTATTACGTTTATATATATATTATTTTAATTTTGTAATTTTTTAATTAAATTAAAAAGTGAAAAAGGCATAATTGTATTTTGAAGATAAATCCATATCATTGATTTATTAAATTTCAACCCATTTTTATCTTTATTAAAAATATTCGGTAAGTACTTCTTAAAAATTAAATTCCTATTATCTATTTATTAATTATTGATAATTATAATTAAATAAAAATTTTAAAGTTCTATTCTAAAATAAACAAATCTATTAACATAATGAATGAATAGAATTTTAACATCCACGAGACTAATTCTATGGGGCCAGTAGCTTCCCTATTTTTTGCCTTTTGCAATTCAATCCTCTTATTATTCAAATTAATGATGAGTTGACCATACCTTCTAATAGTGCCCACACCGAAAAGACAATGCCAAGGAACAGATGTTAACGTAACTGTCTGTCCCCTCACTGAAAAGGAAATGCCAAGGAACTGATGTTAACATACTGATGTAACTCTCTGATATATTGTTGTAACTGTGTTTGATGTCTCTCTGATATATTGTTGTAACTGTCTTTGATGTCTCTGAAAGCATCACATTTCAAAATGAAATACTTTTTTGATTCCACTGGCCCAGAAGTGCAAAAAGTACACACCCACTCTTCCCAAACTTCTTTAGGTCTTTTCCAACAGTCTGTTTCGCACCGTAATTGATGCGAGTTGGTTCTTAATTGAACAATAAAAATCTTTGCTCTCCATGGCATGCTAGCTTCAATGTACTTTTTTTGTTGGAGATCACACGTGGGGTCGAATTCTTGAACATAGTACTTCTTCTTTCTACCTAAATATTTTCCCCATATATGCTTACAAAACTTCTCCATAAGATAACTCTTCAAATCCTTGTTATTTGTGGGACATGCATTGATGTAAATATTTCATTTTTGCATCCATTTGTTTTTTTGTCTCATCCATGATTTCTTTCTTTCACTCATTCCTTCAATGAAGATAGCTTTAGGCCATCTACCTTCTCCCATTTGCTCAATTCTCTCAAGATACCTTATGTCATGTCCCCATATATATATATATATATATATATATAACATGAATAAACTCACATATATATACCTTCATTAAACACTGTTAAAATGTAAACTAATAAAAGCGTGAACCAAACTAGGGTCATCAACCCATCCGGTTATTACAGAAATGAGTTCAACCATAAATCAAAGAGTTGAATCACAATTTAATGGTCTGCTATGATATTGACTTCCGTATTATGCTGGATAGTCCCTTAACCTGTCTTGAATTAATTGACTCATCCCTCCAGCTCGGACACCTGAGCTTACCTCGAGCTCAACACACCTTGGGTTTGCTCGGCATTTACACTACCTGTCATGTTGTATTAATGCGCACTATAGAGCTGTCAGTGTCTCTCGGGATCCTTCATTGCATCTACGGTGGAGATCACCAAACCATGATCCAACGATATGATGCAGATCAAAGAGTTATACCATCTCCCACGTCAGGCTCCACAGTTAATTTTGTCCTTTCCTTCTTCGCGCTAAGCTCTACTCTCCTTCCTTGGCGGTTGGCTTGTTCTGCAACCATGTCCCTCAATGCAGCTAGTTCGTCCTGAGCCAAGGTCGAGGGGTTCATGCTCATCTTCGGAATTCTTTTTACAGTTGCCCAGGTGAGGAGGTTTGCAGCTAATGGTTTCTTTTACAGTTAAACTCAAGAAATTTTACAAGGTTGTTATACTAATTCCTCTGTTCTTGTTGCCTTCTATAGGTTTGGGAAAAGGACAGGGTCACGCCTTTGAGATGCCTTTCAAAGGGATTCACCGCCACCCATACTGGGCTTGAGCTCTTAATGGCTTCCTGGGTAAGCTCGAATGGTTCCCTGTCTGGCTTTTGTTCGAATAACATGTTCTCTCTACCTGAGGGTGAATTACGCAAAAGTGTTGTCATACTTGTTAGCTCTGATGTCGTAGGGGACTTCCTGAGCCAAGCTGCCCACAAACCTCCATGTTAATCCCCATTATAGGTTCCATTATTTTTGGTTAAAATGTAATTATTTAAGCGTTATGGTGCACGCATGGTTTAAGAACAGTTGATGCCGCATCGGTTTATGGGTTGTATTTTTTAAGGCAAGACCAGTTATGGCTTGCATGAGGTTACTATGGAATTTTAATTCCCTTAATGTTTTGCTACACAGCTTCAGACCATAGATATTTATATAATTTCAATGTTTTCCTCAGATGTACTTTGTATTATCATTCTTCTATCATATGATTGTAAAAGCATGATTTTCATATAATGCTTGTACAACAATTTCCTGTCTCGATTGGAACTTTTATGGGTTTTCTGAAAATGTTATCATTCCATCTGTGTGCAGATCTGTTAGATTGTTTTGCACGGTGTGAATGCCCTTTATTTCATATTTACTTGTTAACTCTTTTACAAGCTGTTTTTCCTGATGTGGAATATGTTTTTAAATTTGCGATTATGTCCATGGGTTCAGGGTCACCTTCGGGCTCAAACCCTGAAATTTTAAACATAGTTACTCTATTGCTATTTTAGTCTCGCGGAGTCTTATATCTCTGCGTTGGATATATAGTTTCACATTTCGGGTTTTAAGTCCCAATAGTTCTTGGCCTATATTTATTGCTTCTGGCTACGGCCTTGGAAATTTACCCAGTCGAATTCAAATGGGAATCGTGTTTCTTTCTTTCCAATAACCACACATTCAATAATTTTGGTCTTGCTAAAGGAAATACTTCCTACTGTTTAAGCTATCAATTTCGGTAGTTATCCTTCTGATTTTGGTATGTATGTATATGTTTATGGGATTTTCATTTACCTATTTTGGATCTTTGCCTGAGATTTAGAGGCATATATTCATAGGTTCTTAAAATTCTCAAAATTACCTTAGATTAAAGAAAATTCTACTAAACAACTCTGTAGGTTAAATTAAAGTTGCATTTAAATACATAGAACCGACCACTTAATCGAAATAATAACTCACACAGTATTACTTAAAAATCACTCAGTTGTTTCCCAGAAATTTTTGCTAGACCCTTAGCATCATGCAATCACTTTCAGTTTCTAGTTTACAGTTTTACTAGACTGTCTATCGCAACCTATCTGATTAGTTATTCACTTGCTACCATTAAGCTTGTGGTTTGAAATGTTCTTTATAGTCTAGATCATTCTACAGTACCTCCAAGATTAATAACTATTATACAGAAAAGCATATTTAACATACTATGGAAAACAAAACCCTACTGCTACCATTTTTTCCAAAATAAATATCAGTGTGGGAGCTTACTCCCTCTATGTTGTTAATCATTGTCTAAGTCAACCCAATGGGTTCACAGAAATTAATTTCGATAGTACTGCTTACCTGTTCTTCAGATTTATAATTTCCAACGGACATTATTCGCCTTTCCATTGTTCTCACTTGTTAACCACCCGACCTTGAGATTCGTCTTCAAGACCAAATCTCCCCCCAAGCCTGCTGCAAGACTGTTGTCTTTAGCTAAATTTGATGCACTCTGTGCTAATGCTATCTGGTCATCACCAGACTTAGCATTTTCCCCCCTTCCCGTCTGTCCCAACAGCACGGTTTTTCCTCCCCTCACCCCTTTTTCCCTTGGGGTGTTTCCAGTTAGGGGAGGCAGTTAGGGTATTCTTGGCAACTGCCTTTTTTTCACTTCTTACATGAGAAGTTACAAAATTTGTTATCACTCAACCATTTCCTTACTTCAGAAAATTAATAATATATTATTCAACTAAACAGAGAATAACAATATTGTCCAGTTTGTTTTCTTACAACGGTAATTAAAATATTTACAGTTTTCCTGGGGACATTACATCTTCCCCCCGTGAAAGCAAACATCGTCCCGATGTTTTTCAGCCTCAAACAGCTGTGGATATGCTTCTTTCAAGAGTTGTTCATCCTCCCAGGTGGCCTCATCCGGCCCAAAGTGCTGCCATTGCACTACAACCTGGGTGATGGCTTGTTTCTGTAGCGTGACTTCTCTCTGTTCGAGTATATTCAACGGCTTGACCAGGAATTCTCCTTCCGGTTCGACCTGAAACAACATAATTTAAAGTCAGTTTTTCCTTTAACATCATAATTAATTGACCTACTTAGGATTTTACTTTACCTGTATATCTTGCCAACTGACTATGTGCTTAGGATCATAAACGTATCTCTTTAGTACTGACACATGGAAAACATTGTGGACCCGAATATGGCTCAGTAGGGCGAGTTGGTAAGCTACTGATCCAACTCTTGCTAAAATCTAAAATGGTCCACAAAATCGAGGTAGCAGCTTGGTACACCCACTCCATTGTAACGTACTCATTTTTGCTCGAATTCTTACATACACATGATTCTCCACTTGATATTCCTTAAAACTTCTCTTCTTGTCAGCGAAATTATTTTTCCTATCTTGGGCTGCCTTCAAGTTGGATCGAACCTTCTTGACCATTTCTTCCATTTCTTTTAACATTTTGGATCCTAGCATTATCTTGTCCTCCGATCCCCCCAACTGGAGGGTGTGCGAAATTTTTGGCCATACAGAACTTCAAACGGGCTCATCTGCAGGGAAGTATGATATCCGTTGTTATACGCAAATTCGACCAGGTGCAGATAGTCTTCCCATTTAGAGGGTTGCTGCATTACGTATGACCTCAACATGTCTTCTACTACTTGATTCACCCGTTCGGTTTGTCCGTCTGTTTGAGGATGGTAAGCCGTGCTGAAATTTAATTGAGTCCCTAGCCCTTCAAACAGTGTTTTCCAAAAGGCTGAAGTAAATTTCACATCTCGGTCAGAAATTATAGTTTTTGGCAGCCCATGCAGCCTAAAAATGTTTTGCATAAAAATGTGGGCAATCTGTACAGCTTTGTAAGTGGATTGGACTAGTATAAAATGAGCTGACTTGCTTAATTTGTCGACTACCACCATGATGGAATCATTGTTTCTTTTTGTCTTGGGTAATCCCGTTATAAAATCCATAGAGATAGTTTCCCATTTCCACTCCGGAATTGGTAGTGGATGCAATAATCTTGTAGGGTGTCAGTGTTACGCTTTAATTTGTTGACATTCCTGACAACGTGTCAAATACTCTGCTGCATCCTTCTTCATTCCAGGCCAATAGTACTCCTTCCGGAGTGCAGTAATCATCTTTTGATACCCCAGGTGTCCAGCATAAGGTCTTTTGTGAAATTCATCTAAAATCAAGTTTTTAATGTCAATTTGGTTGGGTACATACAACCTGTTTTTATATTTCAGCATGCCAACAGCATCCACGGTGTACCCTTGCTGATTTTCTTTGCTATTTGGATTCTGAACCTACTGTCTTATTTGCTGATACTTCAAATCTTGTTCTGCTACCCCTTTTATCATGTCATCGAATGTAGTTTGCACCCCGCTGCAAGCAATTTCATAAAGACAATGTGCCTTCTGACTTAAAGCGTCTGCTACCCGGTTCTCCTTTCCTTTTAGATGCTTAATCTCAAAATCAAAATCACTTAAGAAATCTACCCACCGTGCCTGTCTGGCATTTAAGGTAGGCTGACTGAAATAATTAGTCAAGCTGTGATGATCTATCATTAACAGAAATTTTCTCCCCATCAGGTAGTGGCGCCACATCTTTAAGGCGTGAATAACGGCTGCCAGCTCCAAATCGTATGCAGAATATTTCTGCTCATGTTCCTTTAACTTCCTAGACTCGTAGGTGATTACCTTACCTTCCTACATCAATAATCCTCCTAACCCTTCCTTACTCGCATCTGTACACACCACGTAGTCCTTAGCAGGATCTACTATGCTTAGTATAGGCGTTGTGGTGAGCAGATGTTTGAGTTGTTCAAAACTCTTTTAGCAATCTGCGGTCCATTTAAAAGTCTTCCCTTTCTTCTGTAGGGAGGTGATAGGGTAGGCCACCCTAGAGAATCCTTCCACAAATCGTCTATAGTAACCAGCTAGCCCCATAAAAGATCTTATATCCGCTACGTCCGTTGGTACTGGCCATTCCATTATGGTCTTTATCTTTTCGGGATCCACCGCAATCCCATCCTTAGTAATGATACGTCCTAAGTATTGAATTTATTCCTTAAAGAAATCACACTTGTTGTACTTGGCGTACAATTGATTTTCCCGAAGGGTTTGCATCACCAATCTAAGAGGTGCCTTGTGCTCCTCCACATTCCGAGAATATATCAGTATATCGTCAATAAATATTAACACGAATTTATCTAAATACTGATGAAATATGCTATTCATCAAACACATAAAGGTCACAAGAGCATTGGTTAACCCAAAGGGTAATACCACAAACTCATAGTGACCATAGCGAGTCCTAAAAGCAGTTTTGGCAATATCTTCCTCTCTGATTCTGATCTGGTGATATCCTGATCGTAGATCAATTTTTGAAAATACAGTTGCCCCTTTTACCTGGTCAAATAGTTCGTCAATTCGGGGTAAAGGGTACTTGTTCTTAACTGTTAACTTATTCAACTGATGATAGTCCATGCACATTCGAAGGGTGCCATCCTTCTTTTTGACAAACAACACAGGGGCTCCCTAAGGCGACACACTAGGGCAGATGTAATTTTTATCCAACAATTCCTGCAGTTGCATTTTAAGCTCTGTAAGTTCTGGTACACTCATACAATAAGGAGCTCGAGACATTGGTGCTGCTCCTGGCATCAAATCAATAGTGAAGTCTATATCTCTCTTAGGTGGCAGCCCGGGTATCTCTTCCGGAAATACATCTGCATAATCCTGAACAACAGGAATACTATCCAAGGTGGCTGTCTTGTCCTTTGAGTTGGCATATCCAACCTGAATAGTGTAAACCTGACACCCTTTTCTGATACATTTTGCCAGCTGAGAAGCGGTTATTGGCCGAACCTGCACAAGCCTCGGAATGCCTTGCATCTCCTTCATTTTTACCAGCTCATCCTTGTAGCAGATAGTTTTTGTTTTACAATTTATAATGAACCAACACTTTTCTAACCAGTCCATGCCTATCAACACATCATAAGATCCAATGGGAGTATTTAGGTCTGCCCTTAAATAATGACTTGCTATTTCTAGAGGGCAGTCGTTGACCTTGGCCAACACCCGCCTCTTTGCCCCATTGGCCAGTTGTACTAGCCAAGGGTTCTTAAATTTAACGCATCGTATTTTACAATGCTCCACAATCTTAGGACTAACATAAATTAATGTAGCTCCAGGATCAATTAAAATAGATACAATATGATTAAAAATCTTACCTTAAAACTCCACCATAGTTGGCTAGTATTCCGCCTGATGGTCATCGAGGGCAGCATTAATTTTTGGTATGCTCTAGGCCACATCGCCTACTGTTGATGCCTCATGGATTTGTGAAACCTGTTCAATGCCTTTACGATGAGGGTAATTTTTAACATAATGTGCCCCCCACATCCCCAGCATTGTACTGGGGGTCTTGCCATTCCTTCGTTATCAAATCTACCAGATTGCTCGCTGATTTTTTATTCTGATGGTGGCTTAATTCTGATCTGGTTTTTGGACAGATTTCTATTGTTCTGCCCCTTAGAAAATCCCTTGCCAGCGCTACTCTAATTCCCTTTATTGCCTACAACAATCCTATTACCTTTCTTTTCAACCCATTTCCTGCCCAGAATTTCACCCTTCTGCTTGCTTTGCTGGTAGCATATCCTAGCCTTTTGTATAACCTCATCCATTGTTTTTGGGTTATCGAACTCAATTCTTTCCCTCATTGCCACGGGTAAACTGCTGACAAACCATTGTACCTTGGCCTTTTCCTCACGTATATAAGGTACATATCAAAGCAAAGAGGTAAATCGAGCGATGAACTCGTCCATGGTTTGCTGTCCCAGCCGCAGGTCATGAAATTCCCTTGCTTTCTCATCGTAAAATCGTTCCGTCAAATATCTTTCCTTGAAATATTTTTGGAACTTCTCCCAAGTTATACTTTGTTCACTCACCCCGCGTACAATCTTGACCTCTTCCCACCACAAAGTGGCCTTCCCTTGCAGTTGGAAGATAGCTAGTCGAGCCTTAAGATTGTGATCGTACTCATATAATTGAAAATATTTATTCATGTTAATTAACCATGCCTCAGCTGCTTCTTCCAGCTCTCCATCGAAGAGTGGCGGTTTTATTTTCCGGAATTCCCCTTGCAATTCTATTCGCTGCCTTTTTGAGGTTGGGTGCTCAGAGGCATTATCCGACTTCTCCTCTTGATTCTCTTCCCCTCCTACTGTCCCTTCCGGCTCTGTGTGATAACCCTGTTCCTCAAACATTCGTTCCTATTCAGGACTGGGTGTTGTTTGGCGCTGGTTCTGCTTATCGGACAGACTCTTCATGATTTTCTCCTGTTCCAAGGTTAATCTTGCATTATCCTCCCGTAGGCGGGCCATTTCTCTCTTTAGTTCCTGAACCATCTCCAGTATTGTCAGATTTGTGTTACGAGCTTCTTCTCCTAACTGCACCCATATCTCAGGATTATGTTCAGGGAATGCTGCGGGTCCTAGGCCTGCCATGGTTCTGTGTAGTTCACTGTCCGATCCTCTTATAACTGTTGTTGTTTTGGTTCCTCTGTACTTGACACATTAATAGATCATTAACAGTTAAAGACCCAAAAGAAACAACAACTATTTGCACAATTCATTTACCAGAGGTCACAGTTTTGCAACCTCGCTTTGATACCACATGTCATGTCCCCATTTACAAAAAAAAAAAAAAAAATTAACACGAATAAACTCACATATATATACCTTCATTAAACACTGTTAAAATGTAAACTAATTAAAGCGTGAACCAAACTAGGGTCATCAACCCATCCGGTTATTACATCAATGAGTTCAACCATAAATCAAAGAGTTGAATCACAATTTAATGGTCTGCTATGATATTGACTTCCGTATTATGCTGGACAGTCGCTTAACCTGTCTTGAATTAATTGACTCATCCCTCCAGCTCGAACACCTGATCTCACCTCGAGCTCAGCGCACCTTGGGTTTTCTCGGCATTTACACTACCTGTCACATTGTATTATTGCGCATTGTAGAGCTGTCAATGTCTCTTGGGATCCTTCGCTACATCTACAGTGGAGATCGCTAGACCATAATCCAACGACATGGTGCAGATCGGAGAGTTATACCATCTCCTAGGTTAGGCTCCGTGGTTCATTTTTCCCTTTTCTTCTTCACGCTAAGCTCTGCTCTCCTTCCTTGGCGGTTGGCTTGTTCTGCAACCATGTCCTTCGATGCAGCTAGTTCGTCTCGAGTCAAGGTCGAGGGGTTCATGCTCATGTTCGAAATTCTTTTTACAGTTGCCCAGGTGAGGAGGTTCACAGCTGATGATTTCTTTTATAGTTAAACTCAGGAAATGTTACAAGGTTGCTATACTAATTCCTTTGTTCTTGCTTCCTTCTGCATGTTTGGGAAAAGGATGGGGTCGCGCCTTTGAGATGCCTTTCAAAGGATTCACCCCCACCCACACTGGGCTTGAGCTCTTAATGGCTTCCTAGGTAAGCTCGAATGGTTCCCTATCTGGCTTTTGTTCGAATAGCGTGTTCTCTCTACCTAAGGGTGAATTACGTAGAAGTGTTGGCATACTTGTTAGCTCTGATGTCATAGGGGACTTCCTGAGTCAAGCTGTGCATAGCGCTCCATGTTAATCCCCATGATAGGTTCCATTATTTTTGGTTAAAATGTAATTATTTAAGCATTACGGTGCATGCATGGTTTAAGAATAGTTGAGGCCGCACTGGTTTCTGGGTTGTATTTATTAAGGCAAGACCAGTTATGGCTTGCATGAGGTTACTGTGGACTTTTAATTCCCTTAATGTTTTTCTACACAGCTTCAAACCATAGATATTTATATAATTTCAATGTTTTCCTCAGATGTACTTTGTATTATTGTTCTTCTGTCATATGATTGTAAAAGCACGATTTTCCTATAATGTTTGTACAACAATTTCCTGTCTTGATTGGAATGTCTATGGGTTTTCCGAAAATGTTATCATTCCATCTGTGTGCAGATCTGTTGATTGTTTGCACGATGTGAATGCCCTTTATTTCATATTTACTCGTTAACTCTTTTACAAGCTGTTTTTCCTGATGTGGAATATGTTTTTAATTTGTGATTATGTCCATGGGTTCAGGGTTGCCTTTAGGCTCAAACCCTAAACTTTTAAATATAGTTACTCTGTTGTTGTTTTAGTCTCGCAGAGTCTTCTATCTCTCCGCTGGATATATAGTTTCACGTTTCGGGTTTTAAGTCCCAATAGTTCTTGACCTGTATTTATTACTTCTAGCTACGACCTTGGAAATTTACCCAGTCGAATTCAGATGGGAATCGTGTTTCTTTCTTTCTAATAGCTGCACATTCAATAATTTCTCTCTTGCTAAAGGAAATACTTCCTACTGTTTAAGCTATCGATTTCGGTAGTTATCCTTCTGATTTTGGTATGTATGTATATATTTATGGGATTTTCATTTACCTATTTCAGATCTTTGCCTGAGATTTAGAGGCATATATTCATAGGTTCTTAAAATGCTCAAAATTACCTTATATTAAAGAAAATTCTACTAAACGACTCTGTAGGTTAAATTAAAGTTGCATTTAAATACACAGAACTGGCCACTTAATCAAAATAATAACTCACACAGTATTACTTAAAAATCACTCAGTTGTTTCCCAGAACTTTTCGTTGGACCCTTAGCATCATGCAATCACTTTCAGTTTCCGGTTTACAGTTTTACTAGACTATCTGTCGCAACCTATCTGATTAGTTATTCACTTGCTACCATTAAGCTTGAGGTTTGAAATGTTCTTTACAGTCCAAATCATTCTAGGGTACCTCCAAGATTAATAACTATTATACAGAAAAGCATATTTAACATACTATGGAAAAGAAAACCCTACTGCTACCATTTTTTCCAAAATAAATATCAGTGTGGGAGCCTGCTCCCTCTATGTCATTAATCATTGTCTAAGTCAACCCAATGGGTTCACAGAAATTAATTTCGACAATACTGCTTACCTGTTCTTCGGATTAATAATTTCCAACAGACATTATTCACCTTTCCATTGTTCTCGCTTGTCAACCACCCGACCTTCAGATTCGTCTTCAAGACCAATTCTCCCCCCAATCCTATTGCAAGACTGATATCTTCAGCTAAATTTGATCCACTCTTTGCTAATGTTATCTGGTCATCACCAGACTTAACATTTTTCCCCCTTCCTGTATGTCCCGATAACACCGTTTTTCCTCCCCTCACCCCTTTTTCCCTTGGGGTGTTTTCCAATTAGGGGAGGTAGTTAGGATAGTCATGGCAATTGCCTTTTTTCATTTCTTACATGAGAAGTTACAAAATTTGTTATCACTCAACCATTTCCTTGCTTCAGAAAATTAATAATATATTATTCAATTAAACAGAGAATAAAAATATTGTCCAGTTTGTTTTCTTACAACAATAATTAAAATATTTACAATTTTCCTAGGGACATTACACCTTATGAGAACCATAGCAATTGCTTCCATGGAAGTTGCTCCTGTTTCACTCAACATTATCTCATAACAAACCAAACTTTTTATTTTAAACTTGCTCATGATCAAGCGTTTTGGATTTTTTTAATTTGCTTCCATTTTGAGAAAGGAATATTGCTAGCCCACAATTCACACCCATATAATATCACTAGACAAACTAAAAGACCAAAAGGCCCTTTAATTATTTTCCAATCCCATCACTGTGTGTCTCTACATCTGTTTTGAAGAGCATATAATGCTTC
This sequence comes from Pinus tabuliformis, assembly GCA_031772625.1. Lineage (NCBI taxonomy): Eukaryota > Viridiplantae > Streptophyta > Pinopsida > Pinales > Pinaceae > Pinus > Pinus tabuliformis. Next base: position 43,848,077 of record CM062807.1, on the reverse strand, counting down.
CACCCTCCTAAAATGATCTTCTTTCTACAATGCTACCAATTAAGCTTGTTGCTGAAATCAATCCCGAGGTACTTGTATTCATTTACTTCTCCAAAAATGTTGTCTTCAAAGAAGAACATATGTCCTTTTTTTTTTATCTCCATCCCTCCTTTGTGGCTCCCCCTATCTCTCCACCTCTATCACTCTATGTGTTTGTTCTTCCCTCCCATATATATGTAGATTAATATATATTATGATATATCAATTTTTTTGTTGTATGAATGGAAAGTTATTAAATTTAATAATATTTATATTATAATATAATAATATGAATATTATATTTAATAATAATAATAATAATAATAATAATAATAATAAGAATCTTTTAATATTAATATTATGGTTAATAATGTTTTTTTGCATGGTATTAATAATAATTTGGCCCATGGTATTTGGCCCATAGGTTTCACCTAAATATAACCTATTTTTTGAGTGTTCATAAATATAACTTGGATTATGGAGTTAACATAAAAATAAGTTTATTTTTATTTATTTACCATACCTCTTTTATTTACCATAGTACTTGGACCACAAGCTTGGTATATAATTAGATGTCGATTTCTAATCCTATTTGATATATTTTTATTTATTTACCATACATATTTATACCTCTTTTATATTTATTTATTTACCATATCTCTTTTATAAATATGGTATTTAGCTCATGGTATTAAAATGGTATTTGGCCCATAGACTTCACCTAAATAATCTTTTTTTTAGTTTTCTTAAAGATAAAGAGGTTTATGGAGTAAATATAAAAAGAGGTTTTATTTATTTACCATACCTCCAGTTTATTTATATTTTTATTTGTTTACCATATCTCTTTTTTGAGTGTTCTTAAACCTCTTTATATTTTAATTTATATTGTGTTTATACATAATAATAATTAGATTGATTTTTAAATAAGGTCGACATTAGATTAAAAATGTTAAATGTTTACGTAAGTTTACATTTTACAAAAAGAAATATTAAAAGATTTTGGGGCAAGATTTTGAATTCTTTGTGTTGAATTAACCTTTTCCCTTTGATTTAAGAAATGAAATTGACTTTAGTAAAGAGTAAAATTGTTTAAAATTTTACTTAATTTGGAATTTTAATGTGGTAAATTTTTTTGTTAAAGGTAAATTTATGATCCATTCAAATTCACATATATGATAAAGGAACTATTAAAAGTATGAGATAATTTACTATCCATTCAAATACATAGTTATATTTTAATAATTAATCTTAGTTCATTAATAAGATTAAAAAGTTATATATAATTTAAGATTGGCCGACATTAACTAAAATTATTTTTATTATTTTTGAGAACATGACATACTTACACATCGAAGTCATACTGGAATGTAGAATACACCTACGGACCGAATAAGACATTCATCAATCACATACAAATTTTATAATTTTATATAAAATAACATATTCATTAATCACATAAAAGCTTTTAAATTAAATATAAAATGCTTTTTATTTAGCCAAGTTTAATTATTTTCCAAAACAATTATACTACCATTATATCAAACCAAACCCGAAACAATTATACTATCATCGTTGAACTACTCTAAAATAATTATATTACCCTCCTCCAAAACAATGTTTTGTCAGTATGCATGTATAGCCTATAGTTTTAATAGCTGTGACGTTAATAAATTATGAACAACAATAAGTGTCTTAGCCTCGCAAGGACAATGAATCATCCATCACGTTCGTGTATGGGTTCAAAATTTGCAGCAGGGGCTTCTGTCACAAGCTTGCTAAACTTTTGGCCTTGCTGTGTCTCTTCGGTTGTCTTCAACTATATTCCTTTACATGAACCCAACGTGAATCCATACACGAACCTACTTGGATATTTCATGCTCTGTCGACCTTTCTCACAGCTTCCTCGCCTCTAACGGTCTGGCGTCCCTTCTATCCTTTGGAGAACCTCTGGTGAACTTTTGGTGAACTTCAAGGCAAAGATAATTAGAACACAACTACTACAACAGAATTTACTCAAGCGCTCAAGTACTCAAATGCGGAATGAACAACAACACTTCTTCTCATATTATTACAGAAAATGGAACTGATTACAATGTATCCTTTCCAGAGATTGACTGTGTTTTCTTTTATCGGACTTTTGCTTCTCATTGAGGAGAGAGCATTACCGAAGGCTTCCTAGCAAGGCACAGACTCTGTCTTAGAATATACAGACTTAAGACTTCAAAACTCTAATATATATGGCCACTTTAGGTTCTTACCAGTGCCAAGCACACTGATACGCAGGCTTCTCAGATCTTTAATACTCTAAGACTCTAAGAATTTCTAACTCCAAATGCCGGGAATGAGCCTTACCCCTTTCTTATATAGGAAAAGGAGGGGACAAACATCCTCTCATTTGGCTGATAGACAGTTGTACAAATATTCTATTAGTCTGTGAGATGTGGCTCAAAGCGCACCAAAAGTTGGAGAAGTGCCCCGAGTCTCCCGTGACTGAAGAATCTTTCTAGACAAAATACACTGTGGATGATTTACAAAATCCCACAGAAAATATTCCAACTAGATATTTACATAGTGGATGCCTTTGTACAGTAAAGCCCATGAGAAAAACTGGTCACAAATAGTCCTTGTGACTGGAAATCACTTATTACATTGTGGAGGCTTTTCTGGACAAGCCGGGCCACTAGAAGACAGTAATATTAGGGAACCGATACTTTTTATACAGGGTTTCATCCCATGCTTTGGAAAAAATTCTCCGAACAATCATAGGATTCCCTAAAATAATTTGATGCTTGATCTTTGTTAGTACAAGCCATTCATAGTGTCTGGCCATGAATTCTTTCAAGATTTCATTGTCTGGGATGGTCATTATTTCTTTAACAGTATTATAAGGCAAGTGGAAGCAATCACCAATATTGTGTTCAAAGCAAGTATCACATCCCAATTCGCGGTATGATTCATGGTATACTGGATCCATTACTGTTTTGTTGACTTCGTAATCTGTCCACCATTTCTGTAGCCAGTCACATTGTTGGTTTCTTTGCATAGTCCCAGTAGTACTAAATCTTAACTTAGTATAGTGGGTTTCTTCTTTGTCATCAATATTTAATATGTCCCACCACAACTTTTTATATCCCGAAAAATCATATACTGTATCAAGAAAAATTAGCTTGGGATCTCCACTAGGCCATAAGGCTGCATGGTGCATTGGCATTGGCCAGGAAATGTTTCTGGTCCGGTTTATACAAAAATATTTATTGTAGATTCCTCTTTGAATTCCGCCATGGGACCAGATACATGTGATGTCATGGAAATCTCTTTTGAGGGCATCTTCTGCAAAGAGTGCATCTATTTTTCTTTTTGTATAGACCATGTCGTGTATCCATCTACTTCCTTTAGGGTATACCTTCCTTTCTGGTACTAGGTGAAAAATATCTGTATGTGCCTCTAAGTTTGCATCGAGCACTATTGTATTCCTTAACTGCTAGGTCGGTTTCCAATTTTCTCTATATTCACACCAACTCTGGTTGTCTGGTATTGTTCTCAGAATCTCTTGTTTTTGACTCTGGTTCCATTATGTAACAATTAACATTATATGTTCTTGGTGCTGGATATATTCCCTGCTGAGGAAATCTGGTAAACAATTTTCTACTCCCTTAATATGCTCTACTTCAAAATCGAAGTTAGCAAATAGGGCTTTCCATCTGGAAAATTTGGCTTCTCTTGGCTTTTTTATATCTTGAGTCAACACCTTTTTTAAAGCCGAGGCATCTATTTGTAGGAGAAATTTCTTGTTTATCAGATGTATTTCAAACTTATCAATACAATTCCAAGCAGCTTTCACTTCCTTTTCTATGGTGGAATAGTTTTGTTCTGCAGGGCTCCAAGTTCCTGAAGCGAACTAGACTATTTTTTCAGTGCCATCCTTTCTTTGTTTGAGGATACCACCCCATCCGATGTTGCTGGCGTCAGACCCAACAATTTTAAATGAATTATCATCAGCTACATATAAAATGGGGAGAGTCTTTACCTTGGCCTTGATTTTCTGAACAGCTTGGGTGTGTGTTTCTGACCACTGAGGTGGTTCCTTTTTCAATCTCTGATTTAGCAGAATTTGTTGGAAATAATACTGAGAGGGGGGGTGAATCAGTATTATCAAGTCACTTATTTTCTTTTTCAAACCCAAATCATATACGCTACTTCAATTAGATAAAACCGCGTATATACGCAACTACACAGAAGGAAACCCGCGTATGCAATGCAGACTTATAATTTAATTTATCTTACAGATGTTGACCATTAATCTGTGTATTAGAATCAACTAAACAGTAACCAGAAATAGTAAAACAGATCTGAAGACAATCACACACAAGAACACAAGATATAAGGTGGAAACCCAATGTGGGTGAAAACTACCTGCTGCAATTCGTCTCTATCTTCTTTTAATTAGAAACTTCTTTTTACAATGTACTGGTGCAGTCCTTTACCAGTATGTAGGCTGCAACCTGCAGAGAGATACAACCCTCTCTCGTTCTCCAGCTTCTCATAGAAGGGAGCTACAACCCCCTTAGCTCTTGCACTAGCCAAAATACTAGTACGTAGGTGCTGGCCTACATAAGGCTACAACCTTCTCTTTCTTCCAGGGACCACGTTTCATAAATTTTCAGACTGGATCCATGAACATCAATCAATCATCAAAAATTTCTGCATCAAACAATCTCCTTTTCACCAATTAGAACTTAATCAAGTAGATACTTCTCTAACAACTGTACCCAAAACACAGTAACAATAACCATACACCAAATTCTGAACCCAGAACACTACAACAATAAACAGAAGCAGCTAGAACCCAACTCAAGAGATGTACGCTACTTCAATGACCTGAAACTGGCATGCATACGCTTCTGTGTTTGGAGAAACCTGCGTATACGTTGTTTTTATTCACCGAAGCAGCGTATATACACACCTTCGCTTCACTGAACCTGCGTACATATATATAAAGGATAATTCACTCTTTCAAATATTCTGATACTAATTAACCCAGATTATCAGATTTATAGATCAAGCATGCGTCACATATCACAGATCAAAATCATACAAAGATACTATCATTCAAGCCTTAAGATTATGACCCATCTATAGAACTTATCCTTCTCTTTGCGCTAAGGTTCCTCCTTCATTCAGATCCGGATTTGCACCATAACCCCAATCACCAATATTTCAGATTTAGCACATATTAGATATTCAATTAATTCAGATGATCCTTTGCCAAATGATCTCCTTCCCCTTTTATAGTCTTAGGCCTTTCACAATACCACGGTCCAAAACCATAACAAAACAATACCATGGACCTAATACTTGGGATCAACACTTCTGAGGAGATACCATGGTCCAAAACCATAGGTTCAAATACCAAGGACTAAATGCCATGGACCAAAAGTAAGTTCTCAACATATACACGCTTGTCCTTGCGTGAAAGTGCGTGTACACGCATACGTGCCTTTGTAACGTCTAACCCGCGTGTATACACGCCTTAGTCTAGATGAACCTGTGTATATGTATTTTCCTTCATTTTGAAAGCCTGAACTGAGATCTGTCACCAGAGAGAGTTTCCATCAAGGACAACACCTGTGCCATAGCTTCAAACCTGTGCCATAATGCCAACAATCTCCCCTTTGGACTTGATGGCAACCCCAAGATCCTCAAAGATCTTGCCATTCTCCCCCTTTGTCATCAAGGGCAAAGGGTTGTGCTCCCCCTGAGTACATGCTGAAATCTCTACCCTGCTGTGCTGACCATGCTCCCCCTGACTGTAGGCAAGATCTGCAAAAAGATGTTCTTCAAGAAGAATCATGACTTATACATCATAAAAGACCTTCCTATCACCAAAAGACTCAATACATACATCCATCACCCAACCAAGTGGGGATCATCCACCCAACCAAGTGGGGATACATCAGAAATTTACATATGATAACCAAGTACATTACATCTTCATCCCAGGCATAGTGGGGAAACCAAAATAGGCTGTTACATGACCTTGACACCATAAAAGAGATAAATGACATAGAGACGAAATATCTAGAGCAAGACTTATGAAAGTCACTAATAACTGATATCAGCAGCATCTGTCAATCATCATTCAGATCAACAACCATGATTTCCTTCTGTTCTCCCTCTACATTTGTTTCACCTGAAACCAACAACAACATTGAACTAGAACCAAAAGCTTCTAAGATAATGCCAACAATGCATCATTAGAAGTTTATCTGCTCCCCCTGAACCTGTGCCAGATGGTCTCTGTCAGACCCATATCAGACTATCTTCAACCAGAACCTATCCCTACTGATATCCATCAAGCCTCCATATTCATTACTGTATCTGTATAAGCCAGCGTATGTACGCGGATCCTCTTCATCCAACTCGCGTACACCCATTTTTCTCTGAAACAGACAAGTTTCAACAACAAGATGATGCATCAACTACTCCCAGCTTCTGTCTGAGGTATTCAAAAGTTTCCCTGGGCAGTGGTTTGGTGAGAATATCAGCAACTTGTTCCTTAGAGGGAACATACTCCAATTTGACCTTTTGTTCCAACACTTGTTCCTGGAGAAAATGATACTTGATCGGTATGTGCTTAGTCTTTGAATGCATGATAGGATTCTTTGAGATATTGATAGCACTTGTATTATCACACAAGATAGAGATGGGTGGAGTACAAGTGATTTGAAAATCCTGCAAAGTTTGCATCATCCAAAGGAGTTGTGTGCAACAAGATGTGGTAGCCACATATTCTGCTTCAGCTGTAGATAGAGCAATCGAACTCTGTTTCTTGCTGAACCAAGATACTAATCTGGAACCCATAAAGAATGCACCACCACTTGTGCTTTTTTTGTCATCCATGTTTCCAGCCCAATCTGCATCTGTATAAGCATGAAGAGTGAGATCTGTATCTCTTGGATACCACAAGCCATAGTTTTGAGTTCCTTGAAGATACTTGAAAATTCTCTTTACTGCCTGAAGATGGGTTTCCTTAGGATTTTCCTGAAATCTTACAACTATTCCCACTGCATGCACGATGTCTGGTCGGGTACCTGTCAAATAAAGTAGACTTCCAATCATGGATCTATAGGTTGGTTGATGCACTACTGCTGATTCATCATTTGCACTAAGGCTGCATCCTGTAACCATAGGGGTACATGCTGGTTTCGAATCTTCCATGCCATATTTCTTCAAGATTTGCTTGAGATACTTGGTTTGAGACAAAAAGATACCGCCTTCATTTTGTTGGATTTGTAGACCAAGAAAATATGTCAACTCTCCAAGTAGTGACATTTCGAATTCTTTCTGCATCACCAAGGAAAAGTTTTGACTCATAGTTTCTTCATTGCTGCCAAAGATAATATCATATACATACACAACAAGTATTAGCAATTTGTCATTTTCAATTTTTATATAAATATTGCTATCTGCTGATCCTTTTGAAAAGCCTTGTTGATGAAGGTATTTGTCCAAACGATAGTACCAAGCCCTTGGAGCTTGTTTAAGACCATAGAGAGCCTTTTTTAGTCTGCATACAATATTTGGATCATTCCCAAGAATGAAACCATCTGGTTGCTCAATGTACACTTCTTCTTCTAAGTCTCCATTCAGAAAGGCTGATTTTACGTCCATTTGAAATACTTTGAACTTCTGAAAGCTAGAGAGAGCAAGGAACATTATGATGGCCTCAAGTCTAGCAACGGGAGAAAATTTTTCTTCAAAGTCTATTCCTTCTTGTTGAGCATACCCTTTACAAACAAGTCTAGCTTTGTTTCTAATCACTTCCCCATTTTCATTCAACTTGTTTTTGAAGATCCATTTTGTCCCTATGACATTCTTATCTTTTGGTCTAGGAACCAACTCCCAAGTGTCATTCTTTTCAATCTGCTCAAGTTCTTCATCCATTGCCTTGACCCAACATTCATCTTTGCATGACTCTTTTACATTTTGTGGTTCAATGGAGGAGATCAATGCCAAATAGCTTGAGGCTTTTGCAATTGTTCTTCTTGTTTGTATACCTGCCTCCTTTTGCCCCAATATTTAAGATTCTGTATGATTCTTCTGAACGTACCTGGATGGAGTCTTATCTTCTATTCTTATCTGCTCTTATGGTGCCTCTTGAGCTTCTTCTTCATCATAAGTCTGATTTGATGTTGAAGGATAGTCCTCATCATCTTTGAAATCTTCAGAATTCACTTGCCTAGGAATGTTTCCTTCTTCATCAACCAATACATCAATGCTGTCAAAAATTCTCCAAGCCTTTTGTTGTAACACTTATATGCTTTGCTGTGGGGAGAATAACCAAGGAGAATGCCTTCATCTGCTCTAGGTTCAAACTTGCCAATATTTTCATCATTATTTTTAATATAGCATTTTCTTCCAAAAATTTTGAAATATTTTACCGAAGGAGTCTCACCATACCAGAGCTCATGAGGAGTTTGAGTGCTGTTCACCTAGACATTTGTCTTGTTGAGAATAACAATTGCAGCAAATGCGGCTTCACCCCAGAAGGTTGCAGGAGTTCTAGACTCGTCAAGCATTGCATGAGCCATTTGTTGAACCATTATGTTCATCCTTTCCACTACTCCATTTTGCTGAGGAGTCCTAGCTATAGAATTCCCTTCTTATTCCATGTTCTTCACAAAAATCGAAGAATTCATTCAAGGTAAACTCTCCTCCTCGATCAGACCTGAGGCATTTGATTCTGAGCTCTGATTCGTTCTCCACCAAGGCTTTGAATGATTTGAACTTCTCAAAGGATTCATCTTTGTGCTTCATAAGTCCTATCCAACACATCCTAGAATAGTCATTAATGAATAATATAAATTATTCTTCTCCTCGAGGTGACCTTTTCCTAGTTGGACCACATACATCAGTATGGACAAGTTCAAGCGGCCTGTTGGCTGATCCTTCTGGAAGACCACGAACTACCTGGTATTTGCATGCTTTCCTCATCTGTGAGAAGCTAAGATGCCCCAATCTTCTGTGCCATAGCCAGTGTTCATCATTCTTGCTCAGATAACATTGATGTTATCCTTCTTTGAATATGTATAAATTATTTGGAGTCCTTACGCCTTTGATCATTGTTTTTCCTGTAATCAAGATCACGAACACTACATCCATTTGATCGAAATATTACCTCAGTTCCTTGATCACACATCTGGCTGACACTTAATAGATTATGCTTTAAGCCATCAACATACATGACATTTCCAGGTTTGACCCTTTATTTCAACTGAACAGAACCTTTACCTTTTATGAGGGCAGGGGTGTCATTTCCAAAAGAAACCTTCTTCTCCTTCTCTAAGGCACTATATGACTGAAGTTTTTCTTTATCACCTGTCATATGTTTCGAACATCCACTGTCGATGTACCATTGATTTTCTTGCCCTTCCGTATATAAGGCTATACCACATCTTTCTGATTGGGGTTCTTTTATTCTCCATGATTTGGCACTTGAGGCTTGCTCCTTCTCAGTTGTCTGCCGAAACCTGCTCCTACATTCAGAATCTTCATGACCAAAATTGTTACAAATAGAACATTCTATTTCATTTTCAAGAGCAGAGAATTTTTGTAAGTCCTTTTCATGATCCCAGTCATAATCCTCTGTTTATGAGCTTCTCTAGTCATGATTGTCTTATAGGCAACACATTGAGCTGCTTTGTGACCAAAGTTATGACAAGAAAAACATTGGCCATTGAAGAAACTCCTGTGATTATCAATTCTACCAGCCAAATGATTGTAGTTCGTATTGACATCCATTCTTGAGGCAAATTGAGAAGGTTTTACCTGTGGCTGGTTGTAGCTTATGTTTTTCCTTAAAGTATATTGCCCCCGATTTACCTAGTGATTTCCATTGGTCTTTGTTCACTTCTTCTTGCAGCATCAAGATAATTCTTGGAGGTAGATGGTTTTTGCGCTTGAGTTATTTCTTCATTATATCCCAGACCTGTCTTGATTAGTGGAGAGCGTTGCACCTTGATAATCTCATCTAATGTGTCAAATCCTTTAACAAATCTAAGATTAAGAGCTTTTGTTTTCTCAATCTCTTTTCTTAGTCCCACAATTTCACATTCTAACTTTTCATGATGTTTTTCCTTTTCAGCAAGTTGGAATTGTAGAGTATCTATGATCACATTCTTCTCTTCTAAACAAATTTTGAGTCTAGAAATCTCTTCATAAAGACTTTCTTCATTTATAGCATCCACAAAATCATCATCTTCAAAAGCCATTAAAAGTTTATATTTATTACCTTATTCATCTTCGTCACTATTTGAAAGTCCATCACTATCTTCATGAGTGTAATAGCTTTTCTTATTTACATTCTGTTTCTTGTTCCATCTAACAGGTTCCTTACCCTTGTCAATATTATCCTTATGAGGACATTTGGCAGCATAGTGACCGACTCTTCCACAAGCAAAGCATTTGAAAGGTAACTTACCTCTGAATCTTCCAGCACCCCGTTGAAGGTTCTTGACAAAATTTGATTCTTCCTCTTCTTCTGACACGTGTCCTGACTCATAGTAATCTCCTTTGCCTGAAGCCTTGAAAGCAGCTTCTCTCCTGTCTGATGGTCCTCCTTTCCTCATTTCATAAGCAGTCAGAATTCTGTGCAACTGTGACATGGTAAGGTTTCATAGATTCTCTTTTTCTTCTATTGCAGAAACTTTAGATTCAAACCTAGGGGACAAAGATCTTAGAACCTTTTCAACCACAACAACCTCCTTTATTTCTTCACCCAATTTTTTCATACAATTAACAATTTCATCTACACGAAGGAAATAGTTAGCCACACTTTCATCATTGTGCATTCTGAGATTTTCATACTGAATTCTGAGGATTTGAAGTTTTGCTCGTTTTACCTGTTCATCTCCTTCATAGCTCAGAACAATCTTGTCCCATATTTCTTTTGCGGATTTATACTGCATAACCTTGACGAATTCTGATTGAGATAGACATCCTAATAGAGTATTGACAACCTTTGCATTTGTTTCATATTGCTTCTTACCAGCCGGATCTGTAGGAGTTGCTGAAGGAAAAGTGTACCCTGTATCTATGATATCCCAGACTTCTGTACCAAGAGATTGAAGATAGGCTGTAACTCTTACCTTCCAATAGACGAAGTTGGTCCCATCAAAAATTGGTGGCATGATTGATGCTTCTCTCTCATAGTTGCTCATGATGATGGATCTTCCTTCAAGCGATCAAGCTTCTTCAGAAGGATCTGCTCTGATACCAATTGTTGGAAATAATACTGAGAGGGGGGGTGAATCAGTATTATCAAGTCACTTATTTTATTTTTCAAACCCAGATCATATATGCTACTTCAGTTAGATAAAACCGCGTATATACGCAACTACAGAGAAGGAAACCTGCGTATGCAATGCAGACTTATAATTTAATTTATCTTACATATGTTGATCATTAATCTGTGTATTAGAATCAACTAAACAGTAACCAGAAACAGTAAAACAGATATGAAGACAATCACACACAAGAACACAAGATATAATGTGGAAACCCAATGTGGGTGAAAACCAACTGCTGCAATTCGTCTCTATCTTCTTTTAATTAGAAACTTATTTTTACAATGTACTGGTGCAGTCATTTACCAGTATGCAGGCTGCAACCTGCAGAGAGCTACAACCCTCTCTCGTTCTCTAGCTTCTCCTGGAAGGGAGCTACAACCCCCTTAGCTCTTGCACTAGCCAAAATACTAGTATGTAGGTGTTGGCCTACAGAAGGCTACAACCTTCTCTTTCTTCCAGGGACCACGTTTCATAAATTTTCAGACTGGATCCATGAACATCAATCAATCATCAAAAATTTCTGCATCAAACAATATCCTTTTCACCAATTAGAACTGAATCAAGTAGATACTTCTCTGACAGCTGTACCCAAAACACAATAATAGTAACCATACACCAAATTCTGAACCCAGAACACTACAACAATAAACAAAAGCAACTAGAACCCAACTCAAGAGATGTACGCTACTTCAATAACCTGAAACCGGCGTGCATACGCTTCTGTGTTTGGAGAAACCTGCGTATACGTTGCTTTTATTCACCGAACCAGCGTGTATACGCGCCTTCGCTTCACTGAACATGCGTACATATCTATAAAGGATAATTCACTCTTTCAAATATTCTGATACTAATTAACCCAGATTATCAGATTTATAGTTCAAGCATGCGCCACATATAACAGATCAAAATCATACAAAGATACTATCATTCAAGCCTTAAGATTATGACCCATCTATAGAACTTATCCTTCTCTTTGCGCTAAGGTTCCTCCTTCATTCAGATCCAGATTTGCACCATAACCCCAATCACCAATATTTCAGATTTAGCACATATTAGATATTCAATTAATTCAGATGATCCTTTGCCAAATGATCTCCTTCCCCTTTTATAGTCTTAAGCCTTTCACAATACCACGTTCCAAAACCATAACAAAACAATACCATGGACCCAATACTTGGGATCAACACTTCTGAGGAGATACATGGTCCAAAACCATAGGTTCAAATACCAAGGACTAAATACCACAGACCAAAAGTAAGTTCTCCAACATATACGCGCTTTTCCTTGCGTGAAAGTGCGTGTATACGCATACGCGCCTTTGTAACGTCTAACCTGCGTGTATACGCGCCTTAGTCTAGATGAACCTGCATATATGTCTTTTCCTTCATTGTGAAAGCCTGAACTGAGATCTGTCACCAGAGAGAGTTGCCATCAAGGACAACACCTGTGCCATAGCTTCAAACATGTGCCATAATGCCAACAAACTTCTATCTTTTGCACAATCTTGATAGAAGTTACTAACATAATTGAAGCATCCCAGAAACCTTTGAAGTTGGGTTTTGTCGGTGATAACATCTGGGAATTTATCAGAGAATTCAAGTGCATGCTTTTGCAGTGATATTTGGCCATTAAAAATAGTGTGGCCAAGAAATCTGATAGAAGTTTGAAATACTTCTATTTTCTTTTTGCTTAAGACTAATCCATTCTTTTTCACTATGTGCATAAATGTATATATATGCTTGAAATGGTCTTGGACATTATTGGAGAAAATTAGAATGTCATCAATGTAAACTATAAGCCAATCAAAGTATGATTAAAGATAGAATCCATTACCTTTTGGAATTTTGAGGGAACATTCTTCAAACCAAAAGGCATTACATTCCATTCATAGTGGCCTGCAGGAACACTGAAAGCAGTCTTGAATTTGTCTTCTTCAAAAATGGCAACCTGCCAGAAACCAGCCTTTAAATCGAACTTTGAGAATATTTTTTCTCCCCCTATCCTTCCTATAAGATCTCCTTTGTGAGGAATAGGATAGGTGTCATCAGCAAGGACAAAGTTTAAGGGTTTAAAATTTATCACCAGCCTTGGAATACCTCTGATTTGCTCTGACCTTTTATTTACATAAAATCCATAACAGTTCCAAGGACTGTCAGATTCTCTAATAAGCTTCCGGTCCAGTAACTATTTGATTTCTTTTTCACACAGTTCTCGGTATTCTTTATTCATTGGGATTTCTTTGCTTTTGCAAGGCTTTCCAACATATTCTTCTTTATATGGAAATTTAACTATGTGCTGCTTTCTATGCCAGAAGGCATTCGGCTCTTCTGAGCAATAATCATCTTCTATCTTCTTTTTGAGTTCATCAATTTTTCTCTTGACTTGAGGATTTTTTAGTTGTTCATCTACCTTGATAGTAGATTTCATATCTTTTAGATCTATCAGTTTGGCTTCAGCGTTGTCCAGTTCTTTGATTGTCTAGACCATAGTAGAAACTCTTGGATTTGAGATGTATGACATCTCAATCCTTTTTGTTTTTCCCCTTGATGTGGGAAAAATGATGAAATAGCCGACTCGGTTTCCTTTTAATCTTAATGAGCCATGGGGCTCAACTAAAGCTAAGAAGATATTTCCCAGAATACAGTCTACTAGAATTTCTACAACTGCAAACTTTAGATTTATGCAGTGTTGGTCAAAACAATGGAAGCTTTAGGTACTTCATAGTTAAGTGTCTTATTTCCCATACCAACTACTTTCCTATTTGCAAAAATCCAATATTTTGCTGGAATAATTTTTGTATTTAATATGTTTACATTAGCACCAGAATCCAGAAGTGCAGTTAATGTAAACATCTCACCTTGTATGCAAATGTTGACTTGTACATGATGATGTTCATATTCAATAGCCAGAATTCTCACTTCTCTAAATCCTAAAATAGGATCTTTCTTTCCTTCAATTATTTCTATGTTTGGCTTATTGAAATATTCTTTAGCCTTCCATTCATCTATATTTGTTTATGCAGATTGTTTTCCTTTTTCTATTTCTGTTATTTTAGACTTTAAAGTAGAGATTTCAATTTTGATATTGTGTATTTCTCTACTTACCTCCCCCAAGGTGAGTGAACAAACCTTGTCTTGCTATTAGTGTCTTTGAAAAGACCTGGTGTTGCGCTCAAAGGAGGCGTCCACAAATAATGGCTTTTTAGCTGAACTTTTGGAAGAACTAGAAGAATGAAGTTGGTCCATAAATGCTTCTGTGAGTCTGTTCTTCATTTCTCCTTCTTCCATGGCACGGATTTGGGAGAGGATTTTTATTCCCTCTTCTTCTGTTGCAGCCATCAACACCTTTTCTTTCTGTGGTGCTGAATAAGTTTCTTCGATGCTAGATTCACTGTAAGAATCAGAGTTAGAACATATTTGACAATCACAATTTTCTGAATCTGAGCAAGCACAAGGTTGCATATAAGCATTTAATTCTTCGTCTTCAGATGAGGAAGAAGAGGAAGAACTATAAGAGTCAGTAGATAATTCTTGTAATTTCTATTGCTGGATTTGATCTTTGATCACTACATTAGGGCATCGATTTGTTCTGTGACTGCGGGATCCACATTTCATACATTGTATTTTTCCCTCAGTTTTAACAGTTTTACCTCTTTGAAACAGAGATTGAGACTTCTTTCCTCTGTTCTTTTTTTATTCTTCTCCTTTGGGGCATCTACCGGATGTGTGTCCAGTCTTACCACAGAGCCAGCAAGTAAGCTTATTCCATTTCTCTTGTTTGGAAGTATGCAGATGTATATCCGAAGGTTTGTAATAGTGTGTTCTAGGGACATACTGGTAATATCCCTTTCTAGCTTTTGAGGAGGCTTTGGGCCTACCTGGGGCCTGTCTCCTACTTTTGTGATATTTAGCAGTCTGTTTATATTCCTTTTTGGCTTTTCTTCTTCTAGCCAAAGGATCATCGATGGTTAGACCATATCTGCTGCAGATAGACTTACTATTTGGAAATATAGATAGTTTTTCTAAGGATCTGTTGACCTTAGAGCTTGTGCACAGACTGACCAATTCTTTTGTAATGAGAGAATAAATTTCAGTTGAAAAACTTCTTGCAGTCTAATGTAATCAACAAATCTAGAAGGCAAAGCTGCAAGATATACCTATTTCCACAACATTTTTTTTGAGTCTTTCACTTCATAAATTGTCTGCATCCAATCTCGGTGAAAGTCTTCAAATTGTGACATTTTATTACACTTGAGGTTCATTAGGATAACCTCATGTTTATCTGCAATTTCTGTCTCAGAGATACACCAATGCTTTAAGATGATTGAAGTCAGAGCTCCAATCATATTGCTCTGAGTTGTTCCATCTAAATTATGAATTATATCTCCTCCTTCATCTTTGAGAACTTTGTTCTCCATTTTTATTAACAGAGCTGGAGATAATTCAGTCTCCCACCATCTGAGAAGTGTTCCGGTAAAACATTGAATAATAGTTTTACAAGCTTCAATTTCATTTTTTCCTTTGAGACACATCAACTTGTATTCTGTGAACATCATGTCGATCAGTTGTCTGATCTGACCAACACTAAGATTATCAGTATTCCATTCTTTGTGTGACTCAAGGAAGAATGTGTGTGTTTCTGGAAGCTTGCCTTTTCCTTCTAGATCAGGAGCTGGATATTTACTAAACCGACTTTCTAATGGCTCATAAATGGGAAGAATTTGAGATTTAGATTCTTTCTTGTCTTCTTCTTCTTCCTTAAATAAGGAAGCAATTGAAATTTGTTCTGTAGCTTATGATTTTTCTATAGAGGATTGAGCTACTTACTTTGGAAATAATTTGGGAAATATGTCAGTTGGTTTGACAGGGTTCTGTATTTGTGTATTCCTTTTATAGAAAAAAGAAGTAGGAACTGGTTTCTCTGTTTTTGACAGACTTATCTTATTAACCTTTTATGTTAAGTCTGTTAATTATGATCTACCATTTTCTCTTCTACTTCTTCAATCTTATTAAGTGATTCCCTTACATATGATCTTAAAACAGAAGATGAGTATTGTACATCATTGAGACATTTATTTACATCATTAAGAGAGACTTAAACAATATCAAATTGTTCGTTTACTTCAGCAGATTTTGCGATGTTCATTGTTTAGTCAATTTAACGTCTTAAATTGCTCTACATAAATTATCAATCCGGGTATCGTAAACTGATGAAGTGTCGTGCACTATATGTGCTTAGTTAACCTTTCTCTTACTTCGTTGTTTTATAGTTTATGTTCAACTCTTCCTAAAACTCTGCTTCAAACACATGTGCTGTGTAAAGCACGATTAAGAAGTAGTCAGAAATAAGTCCAAAAAGTAGTCAAGCTCTAAGGTGACAAGTAAGAAAAACCACTTTAAAGACCAGTTATAATGTTCAACTCTTCCTAAAACTCTGCTTCAAACACATGTACTGTGTAAAGCACGATTAGGAAGTAGTTAGAAATAAGTCTAGAAAGTAATCAAACTTTAAACTTGCAAAGAAAGAGCTTGAAAGAAATAACTTGAAATGAAACTGAAAGCAAAGAACTTGAAATGACTTGAAAGTAAATGACCACTTCCAATGGCACTAGACACCATTCATGCTGCTGCAAATAAAAGAAAAGAAAGTCACTTTTAAAACCAAAGATAATGATTATCTCTCCCTAATTCTCTACTTCTGCCATATGTACTATGCAAAGTATGATTAGGAAGTAGCTCAAGTTGAATTAGAAAAGTGATTAAAAATGAGAAAAATCTACTTTAAAGACTAGTGATAACGTTTTGCTCTTTCTAACTCTCTACTTCAGCCATATGTACTATGCAAAGTATGATTAGAAAGTAGTGAAAGATTAGTCTAAAAAGCACTCAAAGCCAACTGCAAGTTAGTGGTATTCTGATCCTTAAAAGATAACAGTTTATGATAAAAGATCATTCATGTGTTAGCAGAACTTTGAGAAATAAGACTAAAAATCAGCTATAAAAACAAAGGCAGCAGCTTGAACCTGTCAACTTCAAATACCATTAGTTTGTAAAGCAAATACATAAACATAAAAACAAATCCCGGGAGAAAATAAAATGCAATAATTCAAACTGTACAAGGCAGGGGCCCCCTTCTACCTATGAAATCAAAGCATACTTAAAATTGCATGAATGAAAATCTAATCTACTTACATCCTAATATGCTCCATGACATCTACTTCACATCTCCTTCCATGTTGAGAACATCAAAGCTTTATTCAATTTCTTCAAAAGTGCAAAGTACAACAAAGCTCTCTAAAGAGAGACTAAAAAGAGACTAAAGAGACTAAAAGAGACTAAAAAAGACTAACTAATGAAGGAGAGAGATCTCCTATTTATACAAAAAGATGAGAGCCATCTCATTAATGATAATCCATGAATATCTCCCTCTACCTCTAGAGTCCTAATCAAAATAGGAACTGATAAGACACATGTCTTTTAGAGTTACAATACAATTAGGAGATGTGACACATATCCTCATGATCCCATGATTCTTTCCAACCAAATTCGAATTTGGCCTTAGAGTGCCACATAAGGGTCTTCTAGAAGTCTCCTTTCAACCTACACATGTCAACAAACTCAACCCATTTGTTAGGTATAAGCATATGCACATTATTTTCTAATGTTTAACCACAAATTCACTTAAAAGGCTTAGAAATAATAAATATTGGAAAAACATAAAGGTAGCCCAATGACAATGAAAGTGGGATGAATGTGGTGACATAGTAGTGAAATGGAGGTGAAATGGAGGTGATATAATGGACATAATAGTGAAAGTGTAATGGAAATGAATGACATTTTCAAGACTCAACATTCATCTCAAGCCCTTTGACTGCAGTATTTGTCCAGTTGATTTGTTCACTGGCCTTCTGAATCCTTCCATCTATTTCCAATGCATTATCATCTTTAAGAACCAGGGGAATGGCTTTTGCAGAATTATGGTTTTCTCCTATGATGATGCCTTTATATGGACGGAAAGTGGATAATGTTTCTACTTTACTGCCATCTAAAGTAGTCCAAGAATGTTTCGCTGTTGAGGAGGATGTTGTACTAGTCATCAACACATTTTCTGACCGAGTATTGCTTTTCCAAATATAAAAAGAAATCCAGGAATTTGTTTCTTCCATATACTTTTTCCAATCCTGGGATAACTTTATTTTTTCCTCAACTGTATGACTGAGACCAAACTGTTCTGCCTCAGGGTGAGTAAATAAATCCCAATTCAACATTTCTTTTATCCATTGGGAACCTATTTTATGCTTTGGACAACCATGCATTAAAGTAAAAAACTTTTGCATTTCCATTACTGCAGGTTTCTTACAATCTTATGGAATTGGGCCAAATCTAGACTGAGGGATTAAGCCATTTGCTTGCTCCAGATACCCTAGTCCATATCTTGGCTTGGTTGGCCTCATCATGTTGAATATTTCTGTCAGCCTTGGGTCTTCATTTTCCAAATTAATGATTTCATGCATCATTAGAATATGTTCAGACTCATGGGGAAATGATATGTCTGAGCATTTTGGATTAGGACATGGATTGACAAATGTAGAAGGTGGGGCTTCACCAGTCCTCGGATGATGGTTCTCATGTATGACAGACTCAGCAAGAGTGCTTAGATTTACAACTAACTGACATTCAGGGCATTTGAATTCTAATGAGGAAAAATCCACAATCTGTGCAAACTCAAATAATGAAATATGGCGACAGGAATTTAAAACAGAACTAGAGTAGACAATATCTATAATAGATGGATCATGATATGCTGATGAACTTTTGCAGGCTTGTTCTATTCGTCTGCGGTCTATTGTAGATCTTCGAGGAAAATATAAGACAACAGAGGACTGATTTTCTTGTATGTCTGCAGAGGTGATCTTTCTTAAAACTGGAGGTTTGGGATTTGATATGACCCAATGTTATGGAAAAGTGAGATCTTCCCAACGGATAGTCTAGTGTTCTATCTTCTAGTTTTTTGAATCAGTCAAAACAACAACACTAGACTTGGAATCTGGAGGATGGCTGGATACAAAGTATTAGTATGCCAGAAACAGCCTCTTGTCTGGATAGCTATGTTATGTCTCTTTTTGTGCATATCAAATCCGATGGTCTATTTGTAGTTGTAAGATTTGGTCAATCGTTTCATCAAAGACATAAACTGAGAAATTCGGATCACAGTCAAAATAGACTAGACCATTAGACAAAGGGGCAACTATTCCTCCTATCAAGGAATCTGTATATTTGTTATGAGTTAAATCTTTGACAGTGGCTAATACAAAGGTATTTAGGCCTTGATGGGTCAGAGGATTTATGCCAATTCTAATACATCCCAAATGTAAATATTTGGTTTTTAGCCTCTTTGCTTCAACTTGTAGTTGTTTAGGATCAAGAAGAGGGATAGACTGTATACTATCAGAGTTCTCTTGGATTTGATTGATTGAATCTTTAATACTTATTCTTGTAGTAGATTTTAAGTGAAATACAGACAGATCAGAATAAACTTCTGAGGCAACGATGATAGGAAGTTGCCATCTTGCAGATGGCTGTGTTTCTTCATATTCTAGTTCGGCTTGGTTTAACACACGACTAGAGCAAGATGCAAACATATCTCTGAGAGGATTTTCTATAGCAGAAGATTCTCTTTCTTCTATTTCATGGAAAGAAATAGATTTTCTGAAAGATTCCATTTTAAAGAGTGTGTTTTGAGTACCAACCTTCACGAACTAGACGTTACTAGCTCTGATACCAATTTGCAGCAGGGGCTTCTGTCACAAGCTTACTAAACTTTTGGCCTTGCTGTGTCTCTTCGATTGTCTTCAACTATCTTCCTTTACATGAACCCAACGTGAACCCATACACGAACCTACTTGGATATTTCACGGTCTGTCGACCTTTCTCATGGCTTCCTCGCCTCTAACGGTCAAACTATTATTAACCTAATGAAACCTAAAATTTTTAATTATCAATATGTATATTTTACAATGATAAAATTTCAATGTTCCAATGTAATTGCTATTGTAAATGATAAACAATATCGTGGTTGTTGGTATATCAAGAGCTCTCCTACCCGAACAAGTTTCAACCCACAAACACATTTTGATCCTAGTTGACATATCTTAGTTTGAAAGCTCTATGTGGTTTCAAACCAGAAATGCATTTTGATCCTCGTCGACCTATCTCTCTCAAAGTGCAAACTGTCTATGGTTTCAAAAGAAACACATTTTGATTCTCGTCTCAAACTCTGCGTTGTATGTGGAGGCCTGAGCCATGTGCAGTGATAGTGCCCTCTCTGACATCGTAAAACCCGAGAAACACATGAGCTCTTTGCAGACTTTCAGTCGTTGACACCATTTGATAATGTCAATAAATATTTGTTAATGAGCATTAAATGAGCAGTTAGTATATGTTTATTGTTGGTTTGCTAGCATTAAATAAGCCATTTGTTAGTTTGTTAAAATCTAATTTTGGATATAGTAGAAGGAATTGCCTGGAAAGTTATGGAAATTTCTGGATTTTTGTAAATCCAAGTTCTAGTTGTTAAACTTCAAAATTTTAGGTGTCCTAGATTGATGGTGCTGAATCCATTTCCACCATCAAAAACACGATTCAAACACTACCTCTACAAAAAAAATTGAAATTTTTTTGCCCACATTCCCTCACTTTTGGCCAAGGAATTCCTCCTACTCCATATACAACTAGGCTCATTTAATGTCTATTTACAAGTGATTTATTTTCAACGAAAAAATTAGAATGAAACAATTTTGTAATAATAAAATATTATCCAGTATCATTTTAACAAATTTCAAGGTTTCAAAAATGATATCCATATATACAAATTTGCAGTGCAACGGTAGAATAGAAATATTCCTATGTTCCATATTTTTTTTGTATGCAAAACCATTTAGTCATTCATACACTACCCAGAACTATAAAAGTTTCTGTACACTCAATGGTTATTGATCATCCTCGAAGATTACATACACTTCACTCTGTTAGGTGCCCACAGTTTTCCATTTGGCAATGGTAGAAGCGTACAGTAAAGTGATTCGGCAATAGTGAAAAATTATGACAGTATCTTCCAATGTATTGTCGTCGTTTATGGTGAATGTTTTAGGGCTTTATAGTGTTATATATACTAAATTTTTAGCAATGTATTGTCGTTGTTCATCGTGAATGTTTTAGGGCTTTATAGAGTTATATACACTAAATTTTTACCGGTGTTATAAAGAGATTTTGAATCCAATTTTTCCCTGTTTCAAAATACATTGTCGTTGTTCATCGTGAATATTTTAGGGCTTTATACAGTTATATATACTAATTTTTTACCAGTGTTATAAAGAGATTTTTAATCCAATTTTTCCATGTTTCATAGTTTGTGTTCATAGATATCAGATTTTATTCAAAACTGCCATAAATCCTCTGCACTCAATCGTCAGAGAAGATTAAGATTACACTACGCCATTTGGAATAAGGGAAAAATTACCCATTATCAGATTATACTACAGCCATTTAGCAATATGATATTATACTGCAGCGGCTTGGCAATAGCGAAAGATAACCCAGTGTCTTTCCATGGAATGTCGTTATTATTATAATAGAGCAAATGTTCAGAAATTTTACAACCATAAATATCTAATCAGTTTTCACCGGTGATACAGAAGAAGGCTTTGAACCCCTTTCCCTGAAGAAGGATTTTGCATATGTGAGAAGCAAAATCCTGAGCATAGCCGCCAACGCTCTCAATCATTACTTCGTTCATTCAGTTTTGAAGTAAAATGATTGATAAACGACTCCAACTCCTTCCACGACGATCCTCCCTCTGCCACGGCCCTCTGGGCGGCCAATCTAAGTTCCTTGGCCCTCCTCCTCATTTCCACTCCCTCTCCATCTTCCCCATCACTCGCTCAATCGCCTTCTCCACCTCCTCCGCCATCACCAACTCAGTCTCATCTGCCTTCGTCCACTTCTTCACTTCCACGCCCACCTTTAGCTCCCTGGCCACCAGAATCGAATTTGCAAATTGGTCGGAATGCAGAGGCCAAGCCACCATGGGAACCCCAGCGCTGATGCTTTCCAACGTCGAATTCCATCCACAGTGCGTTACAAACCCTCCCGTGGCCTTATGCGCTAGGATATCAAGTTGGGGAGCCCAGTTTCTCACCAAAAACCCGCGTCCAGCAATTCTACGTTCATACCCTTCCGGAAGCAGCTCGCTAATCCAATCCATCCGCGCTTCATTCGACGCCGTGAAACGGGCGCTGTCCGCGACCCTAACAACCCAAAGAAACGACCGCTGAGTCGCCTCCAACCCTCGAGCCAATTCTTGAAGTTGTTGCCGAGTTAAAGAAGACACTGAACCGAAAGAAACATAAACAACCGAAGCCGGATGTTGGGCGTCCAACCATTTCAAGCAACTTTCAACATCCGAACTAGTACTATCCTTCGTACCAGTCCACACAGATTGAGGAAGGAGAGGACCGATGGCCCACAGCGGCTTCTCACAGTAATCTTCCCGCATGAATTGGGATTCCAGAGATCGGAAACTGTTGATAAGATACCCTGCCGCGAGGTGTAGATAGTCTGGCTGCCGAGATTTGAAATCAAGCCATCTCTGTGGAAGGCACCTTTTCTGGGACACAACGCAATCCGGATGTCCGCGCCCCGCTTCTTTCATAGCGTAGAAATAGGCGCTGAAGCAATTGTGAACGTAGGCCGGGGCGCCATACTTGGCAGCCACGGTCTGAGCCCACCCGAGCGACGGGTCGTACACAATCACAACTCTATTCGGACCCAGACTGCTTATCAGATCTTCGAAAGGCTCCCTGAGATTTTCCATGGCTTCTAAGAGAGGAATAAGATGCACTGGGAAAGTGTGCTCCTTGTTTTCAAGATCTGGCAGCTCTTCTGAGAAGGAGGGCATGGGTAATTCGTGGAAACGAATGAGGAAGTTCTAAGGATCCCATCCCCTAACGCGATGTAGAGCTTGATTGATATGGGTAGAAGTAGTGACAAACAGTACATTTAGACCTCGTTCAGCGAGGGCCCTTGAAAGGTGAAGCAACTGATTAAGGTGGCCCTGTGCTGGCGATGGCAGTATCACCACCTGAATTTCATTTCTTCTTGCCAACAACGTCTCGGTGGAATCCATTAATGGCAGACCAACGATTTGCAGTAAATATAAGCTCTAAAAAGTCGTGTATGGTCGTTCTCGCAGAAGCTTGAAAACACGTTATGGAGCTGCGATGCTCGAGTCACCCCAACTAGAGAAAGATCCACGCAAATCCACGCTCAAGTGGATGAAGGGGGCAGTATACTTATCCCGTGAAATTACCCAAAGAGCCAAAAACAACGGGAATCCATTATCCATATTATTAAAAAAAAAAAAAAAAAAAATTAACATTGCCTGCGTGATCTAATATAGAAATAGAACATTGCCTTAATATTTAACATTTAACATAATATTTAACATTTTAACATTTAACATAATATTTAACATTTTCATTTGTCATGTATTCCATTAAATAATGGAATTGTCATGCATTCCATTAAATAATGGAAATATTAGTCAAGTGGATCCTCAACTCCTTGTTTGTATGTATCGTAATATTTAACATTTTCATTTGTCATGTATTCCATTAAATAATGGAAATATTAGTCAACTGGATCCTCAACCCCTTGTTTGTATGTATCGTAATATTTAACGTTTTCATTTGTCATGTATTTCATTAAATAATGGAAGTATTAGTCAAGTGGATCCTCAAACGATCTACACTTCAATGGGAGATGTGAACTTTTGACTGACAGATTGGTCCACGAGTAGTTTTTTTTTTTTTTTTAAATAACTTTGTGATGCAATGAATCTCAACGAAAAAATTTATGGTTTTGTGAAGTTTTGTTTCTCCAAATAATTTGTTGAAATTATTTATTTTTAAACTAATTTCAAACGGATTATAAATGTCTTATAAGCCCAATATTCTATAATAAAATGTCATTCTGTTTCAAGCACCGCACCTGTTTAGCACCTTGTTCCTAAATAAAAAAGAAAATCAATGGGGAAGAAGATTTGCAGTTACTTTGTACGGACTCTCATTTTCCATGAAGTGATTATTTAATACTAAAAAGGTGTGAAGCAAATTGAAGTGTCATTTAAATTTTAGTGGCGTATCTCCTTTAGGGAGAAGGAGCATTGTAATAAATTGTAATAATGTGTACCATACACGATGCATCATCATCTCGCCTTCACCTTTCACCATGCCATTCATTTCTCAAACGACTCCCATTTCCTCGATGACTCTGCCATTCGACATGGATTTTTATATTGTTAAAGAACCGTAAATTTGTTTTTACGGTAGATGTATTATGTACCATAAAAGAAGAGCAAATTTTCATGAATTAAAAAAATAGGAAAAAAAACTTACTATTTTAAAAGTTATAAACTCTTACTATACAGAATCATAATACTGAATATGTTTGCTAAATCATAATACTGAATCATGTAAAACCAATCTTCGAAAGGCAAATTGAAATTTAATATGTTGCTAAATCATAGATTGAATCATGTAAAACCAATCTTCAAAAACAAATTGAGAGGGGACTAACATGTAAGTATTATTGTGTTTTGATAAACTTAAAATCATAAAAGCAAGTCAGGACTGGATTATACTTAAGATGCAAGTAGAATTTTGTTGGATCTGGGCCTAATTTGTGAGTATCTCTTTTCTATAATAGGAAATAAATAATGTAAAAAAGTAGATTAATTAATAAGTATTAAAATATTATATTAAATTTTTAAAATGGTAAATAATTAAAAATATATTTTTTTATATTACTTTTGTTAATATAATTTTTATGTTAATTTTATTATAAATTTAATTTTAATTAATATTTAAGGGCTTTCTATATATAATTGAAAGAATAAATAGTATATTTTTTTTAGTTATTTATAAATTATTAAATTTCTAATTAAGTTTTCTTGTTATTATTTCTATTTTTTATTATTAAAGTTTATTCAATTTATTATTTTAAATATTTATGGTCATTTTATTATTATCTTTTTATAATAAATCCCAAATAATATAAGTGAACCCTATATCTTATAGAAATAGTCATAAAGATAATCTATGATGTAAAAACTAGTTAAACCTCTTTAAATTATATATATATATATATATATATATATATTGTAAATTTTGTAAGACTATATTTTTATTTGTCTAATATATCACTCCGATTGGGGTGGGGAATTGAACTGGTGACTTCACATAAAGGAGTGTCTTAAGAAAGAAATTGAACGAGTGACTTCACATCAAGAAGCGTTTTGAACTGGTGACTTCACATAAAGGAGTGTCTTAAGAAATAAATTGAACGAGTGACTTCACATCAAGAAGCTTCTTAACAAAGCACTCAATCACCTTTTATCAAATACTCTCTCTCTATATAGAATTTTTAAAATTTATATTAAAAAAAACTATTTGTATTTTCTAAATACTTTTCACATCTACATAAAACAATAAGTAAAATTTCCAAATTTAATATAATAAAGTACCATATTCACATTAATTTAAAAAATCAGTATCAATTTTTTTATATAATATCAAATAAAACCTAAATAAAATAAAATAAAATATTTATATTATTTAAACTATTTAAATATAAATTTTATTTACATATAAAAATAAATTAATTGAAAATAACGATAAAATTATAGTTAATATTTTAAGTGTCTTTTAATATGAAAATGTATAATTCCAATTTGAAATCGATACACTTATACATGAAGTGTGTGTTGAGAGATGTATGTATTTTAGCATTAAAGGAATAAAGTCCCGTTGAGATATGTATGTATCCTTTCTATGGATAGAAAGGAATAAAGTCTCTTCAAGTGAAAACATTATTTATATTTAAAAGTTGCTATTCAAAATTCAAAATTGTAATTTCGAATTTGTTTTAGATTTAGATATTTAATTTTGTTAATAATTTTATAACTATATATATAAATTATATCGGTAAAAATGAATTTATAGAAATATATTTTTTTTAAATTTTTTTCATTTATAAAATTTAATATAAAATTAATACCTTATTTCAATACTTATTATGTTAATTTATGTTTTTACATTATTTATTTACTAGTAAAACAATGCTCATAAATTAGGTCTAAATGATTTAGAATTTATCTAACAAAATTATACTTAAGTCTTGTTTTAATTTGTTTTTTTAGAATTTATCCAACAAAACTATATTTACATCTTAATTCTGGTCCAGTCTTAATTTGCTTTTATGAGATGTAGTCACATGGAATGCTATGATTGCTGGTTATGCTCAGAATGGCCATGCTGCCAAGGCCTTGATACTTTTTCATGAAATGCAACTTGCAGGTGTCCAACCCAACTCTGTCACCATGACATGTGTGCTCCCAGCATGTGCCCATTTAGCAGCTCTGCAGGAGGGTAAACGGATCCATGATTATATAATTAGGAATGGAATTCAGTCAGATGTTTCTGTAGCAACTGCTCTCATTGACATGTATGTCAAGTGTGGAAATATAAATATTGCACGTGAACTCTTTGAAAATATTGTAGAAAAAGATGTAGTCTCATGGAATACAATGATTGCAGGCTATGGGATGCACGGAAATTGTAAGGATGCCTTGGAACTTTATCGCCAAATGCAATTGACGCATATTAAGCCAAACCACATCACCTTTGTTTGTGTTTTTCCTGCTTGCAGTCATGCAGGCCTAGTGAGTGAGGGCTAGCAATATTTAGAATGCATGTCTCGAGATTATTGCATCACACGTAGGACGGAGCACTATGCTTGCATGGTTGACCTTCTTGGCCGTGCTGGTCATCTGGATGAGGCTTACAACTTTATCAAAACAATGCCATTAGAACCTGATGCTGGAGTGTGGGGGACATTGCTTGGTACTTGTAGAATTCATTGCAATGTTCAACTAGGAGAACTCAGGGCGAAGCGACTTTTTGAGTTAGAGCCAGACAATACATGGTACTATGTACTTCTGTCAAAATATCTATGCTACAGCTGGCAGGTGGGATGATGTGGTAAAAATGAGGACAATGATAAAAGATAGGGGACTCATAAAAATACGAGGATGCAGTCTAATTGAAGTAAACTACAATATTCACGCGTTCCTTGCAGATGACAGATCACATCCTCAATCGGAGAAAATTTATGCAATGTTGTCAACCTTGGACAAGCAGATGAAGGAGGCGGGGTATTTGCCTAGCACAGATTTTGTGCTACATGATGTGGAGGAGGAACTGAAGGAAAACATGCTTTGTAGTCACAGTGAGAGGCTGGCCATGGCTTTTGGGGTTATTAGCACAAGGCCTGGGACTCCTATTCGGATCACAAAAAACCTTCGTGTGTGTGGTGACTGTCATATTGCCACCAAGTTCATCTCCAAAATTGTCATGCAAGAAATTATTATGAGGGATGCATATCGTTTCCACCATTTTAAGGATGGGTTGTGTTCTTGCGGTGAATATTGGTAATAGTGAATGAAGCGAGTTCAAAAACACAAGTTGCGTAGGTGAAAAATTCTGTGAAAATGTTAGCCCACAACTATTTTTTAATTTAATTTCATACATAAAATAACCTAAGGGGGTAACAGGGTAATGTGTGAAGTGTTTATGTATTGGGTCAGAACAGTGATAGGCTGATAGCATAAGCTGAAATCCTATTGAAGAGCTCTAACCATAGATACAAAAAGTAATAGCTTCGACAACCTAAGAAAGAGAGATGAGAGTGGGGACTCGGGTAGCAAGCTCACTTTTCTCCAGTTAGGTGAAGTAAGAGAGCTAAGACAAAACTCCATCTTCCCCCTTCTTGTCTCTTTGATGCATGGTGGCATCTATATCTTATTCGTGCTTTTCACTTAATGTAGATTACGAGGTCAAGGCTATCTTAATTGGTAGTTATATTGTTTAGAGATGATATGCATTGGAGTAGATTGGGCTAATGGGTCTTTCTGTCTGCCCATATAATATAATTGTAGAATTGAATTCCTTGGTATTAGTTTAAACTAACACAGAAAACTAAAAAGCATAAGGCCCCAACCTTGCCGAATGACTGGATTGGCTGCATTATTAAGCTGTGTTTTTGAACTGATATTGTGCCTGTTGTGCCTACCCAAAGGTAAGACGAAGGCATATAAACTAATATACAAACCGTGAAAAGAGTAGATGCAACCCATATCTATAGAAATATGTTATCAGAACACATTCATAGAATGATAATGAATGTTTAGGTAGCGAATTTGTGAGCAACTTTGTCTAAGAAAAGTATGCTTCAGACAATAGTATATATTTAAGACATCATATTGGACAGAAGAATATATTTAAGAGTTCATATTGCTGGTAGAGTGAAGAAGTTATTGGTGTTAGCTAAGAGTTTTCTTCCATCTTTAATACATAGAATTTGGTTTTTCCTCTTCAACTCTTTCTCCCTTTGTATCTTCATCTATACTTCTATCGTAGTTGCCATTGCATAAATTCTCCTAGAATTGTTATGCTTGTGGTTTCATTTTCTGCGTGCATAATAATATAAGGTCTTGTTTAACATTTTTGCAATATATTCTTCCTCTTTCTTCTTTGTATCTATATCCAAGCACTGTGCCATATATTCAACCTAGGCCAACACTATTTCAATTCCATGCCATCGGTGAACAATTTCATTTTCCATTTTTCCATGAGGATACAACTATATTGTAGTGACCCTTGAGCCATCTTGAAATCGATGAACAATTCGATTTTCCATTTTACCACAAGGATACAACTATATTGTAGTGACCCCTGAGCCATCTTGAAATTGCCAGAGTAGACTTTTAAGGTTTTAGTTTTTATGGTTATTAATCGATACTACAAAAGGATTATTGTGTTTGATAAGTTTATTAAGCTGTCTGGTAATGGCACCTCTTGTAGCTCAATGTTTTTTACCAATTGGTTGGCACATTAAAAATTCAGTCGAATTAGTTTATTGTGTGAAGGTGGTTTGTTTCCAAAGTGGATTGTTAGTGGTTGAGTTCTGTCTGTAAACTGATTTCTCCATTGAACCTATTGCCATTCCATGTTTGCTATTTCAATTCAGTTCAGATTGGGATTTTTTTCGTTTATATAAACTATGAATTGTTTTTGAAGCATGTTAAATAAATCAGCAATAAAAAATTGGACTCTACCATATGTCTCCCTTTTCAGATTATCCACGCCTTCCATTAAGAGATGAAGTTTATATTTATGTCTGCAGCTCCTCTTGTAGGCTACAAAAATATGTTTACAATAAGATCTCAAATGAAATACTTGAAGGGCCTTACTGTCTTGTTTACATTCATACCTCTGTTCAAAGGAGTGAAAACTGCCATGGTGTGACTACTTTGTGGTTGATCTAGGAATAACTTCCTCTGGCTTTTAAGGAAAGGCTTCAGGTGGTGTATTTCCTACATTCAGGGCTTCAGTCAAGACTGTTTTTTGCAACCCTTGGCTGTTTCTTCTTGAGTTCAGGGTGAGTATTAAGTTGAGTTTGCATTTTGATTCAAATAATTCATTAGATCTATTGTTGCAGATGTGCTCATACAGTTTTTGATGTGTTATGCTGTTTATACTGGAAACTGAAGTATGTAAATCGTCTAGAATTTATCTGGGATTACATTAGGAAGGGATAGATTGAGATTCCTGATTTTGTGTATGACCATGATGATCAACTGGAAGACAGAACTTTGATGGACTATGGTGTTGAAACAAATCCCTTTCAAGTTTATGACATGGCTGCCATTGGATCATTTGATTCTTGATAGTCCTTGAGATGGGCCTCCTAGGCACTGTGCAAAATTTATCCATCAATTATGGCCATTTATTGTATAGCATTTTATTTTCATGCTTTTCCTTCTGTATGCAAATGTGAGTGATCCCATTCCAAGTGACTTCCCTTGACAGGAGTCTGTGTTTTTGAGAGAAGGCACTTTCTTGTTTTTCTATTGCAGTTTAGTTATCCAAAATTCTTGTGCTATAAAATTATGCCCTTCTGCATTGGGTGTACATATATGTAAATAGTCAAACCTGAAAACATGGCAGCATGCAGTTATTATGCTTTAGTAGTTCATCTTGCCGAAGGTGTTGATGGAAAAAAGGGTGTGTAGTGCAGAAGCATGGTGAAGATTATTGTCATTGGAAAGAAAATCTACCTTTTGTGTTAAAACTTGGTTTTCAAAAGTTTCAAAAGCATGCCTAGCACACATTGTCTGCACGGTTTTTGCCTCAAAGCTAGCCAATTTCCACTACTTGACTGAAGAACTACCCTTATATTCAAATTTGTATTTTAACTGTTGAATTAACTTTTGATGTGCCTTCTATGTATAGAATAATATATCCTGTCATGAAGAAAAACTTCATAACTCTTCCTATTTGCTAAAATTTCAAAAATGTGTGGTGTTTATAATATGTCTGGTCTTCTTCTGCATCTTGGATATCACTGCAGAAGCTCTTACATGGTTTGCTTGTGTTTGTGTGATAAAAAAAAAAAAAAAAACATGATTAACCAACTGTTCTGGACATACATATTTATAAAGGCTTGAAAACGAATTACTTGTTTTGCAGCACTTTCCCTTCTCTGAAAAATCTTCTTGAATGATAATGATAAGTTTACTTGGACAATGTTCAGTCATCTGAATAAAAATCCTTTTTGGCCGTGCTGGTCATCTGGATGAGGCTTACAACTTTATCAAAACAATGCCATTAGAACCTGATGCTGGAGTGTGGGGGACATTGCTTGGTACTTGTAGAATTCACTGCAATGTTCAACTAGGAGAACTCGGGGTGAAGCGACTTTTTGAGTTAGAGCCAGACAATACAGGGTACTATGTACTTCTGTCAAATATCTATGCTGCAGCTGGCAGGTGGGATGATGTGGTAAAAATGAGGACAATGATAAAAGATAGGGGACTCATAAAAATACGAGGATGCAGTCTGATTGAAGTAAACTACAATATTCACGCGTTCCTTGAAGATGACAGATCACATCCTCAATCGGAGAAAATTTATGCAATGTTGTCAACCTTGGACAAGCAGATGAAGGAGGCGGGGTATTTGCCTAGCACAGATTTTGTGCTGCATGATGTGGAGGAGGAACTGAAGGAAAACATGCTTTGTAGTCACAGTGAGAGGCTGGCCATTGCTTTTGGGGTTATTAGCACAAGGCCTGGGACTCCTATTCGGATCACAAAAAACCTTCGTGTGTGTGGTGACTGTCATATTGCCACCAAGTTCATCTCCAAAATTGTCATGCGAGAAATTATTATGAGGGATGCATATCGTTTCCACCATTTTAAGGATGGGTTGTGTTCTTGCGGAGAATATTGGTAATAGTGAATGAAGCGAGTTCAAAAACACAAGTTGCGTAGGTGCAAACTTATGTGAAAATGTTAACCCACAACTATTTTTTAATTTAATTTCATACATAAAATAACCTAAGGGGGTAACAGGGTAATGTGGGAAGTGTTTATGTATTGGGTAAGAACAGTGATAGGCTGATAGCATAAGCTGAAATCCTATTGAAGCGCTCTAACCATAGATACAAAAAGTAATAGCTTCGACAACCTAAGAAAGAGAGATGAGAGTGGGGACTCGGGTAGCAAGCTCACTTTTCTCCAGTTAGGTGAAGTAAGAGAGCTAAGACAAAACTCCATCTTCCCCCTTCTTGTCTCTTTGATGCATGGTGGCATCTATATCTTATTCGTGCTTTTCACTTAATGTAGATTACGAGGTCATGGCTATCTTAATTGGTAGTTATACTGTTTAGAGATGATATGCATTGGAGTAGATTGGGCTAATGGGTCTTTCTGTCTAACCATATAATATAATTGTAGAATTGAATTCCTTGGTATTAGTTTAAACTAACACAGAAAACTAAAAAGCATAAGGCCCCAACCTTGCCGAATGACTGGATTGGCTGCATTATTAAGCTGTGTTTTTGAACTGATATTGTGCCTGTTGCGCCTGCCCAAAGGTAAGACGAAGGCATATAAACTAATATACAAACCGTGAAAAGAGTAGATGCAACCCATATCTATAGAAATATGTTATCAGAACACATTCATAGAATGATAATGAATGTTTAGGTAGCGAATTTGTGAGCAACTTTGTCTAAGAAAAGTATGCTTCAGACAATAGTATATATTTAAGACATCATATTGGACAGAAGAATATATTTAAGAGTTCATATTGCTGGTAGAGTGAAGAAGTTATTGGTGTTAGCTAAGAGTTTTCTTCCATCTCTAATACATAGAATTTGGTTTTTCCTCTTCAACTCTTTCTCCCTTTGTATCTTCATCTATACTTCTATCGTAGTTGCCATTGCATAAATTCTCCTAGAATTGTTATGCTTGTGGTTTCATTTTCTGCGTGAATAATAATATAAGGTCTTGTTTAACATTTTTGCAATATATTCTTCCTCTTTCTTCTTTGTATCTATATCCAAGCACTGTGCCATATCTTCAACCTAGGCCAACACTATTTCAATTCCATGCCATCGATGAACAATTTCATTTTCCATTTTTCCATGAGGATACAACTATATTGTAGTGACCCTTGAGCCATCTTGAAATCGATGAACAATTCGATTTTCCATTTTACCACAAGGATACAACTATATTGTAGTGACCCCTGAGCCATCTTGAAATTGCCAGAGTAGACTTTTAAGGTTTTAGTTTTTATGGTTATTAATCGATACTACAAAAGGATTATTGTGTTTGATAAGTTTATTAAGCTGTCTGGTAATGGCACCTCTTGTAGCTCAATGTTTTTTACCAATTGGTTGGCACATTAAAAATTCAGTCGAATTAGTTTATTGTGTGAAGGTGGTTTGTTTCCAAAGTGGATTGTTAGTGGTTGAGTTCTGTCTGTAAACTGATTGCTCCATTGAACCTATTGCCATTCCATGTTTGCTATTTCAATTCAGTTCAGATTGGGATTTTTTTCGTTTATATAAACTATGAATTGTTTTTGAAGCATGTTAAATAAATCAACAATAAAAAATTGGACTCTTCCATATATCTCCCTTTTCAGATTATCCACGCCTTCCATTAAGAGATGAAGTTTATATTTATGTCTGCAGCTCCTCTTGTAGGCTACAAAAATATGTTTACAATAAGATCTCAAATGAAATACTTGAAGGGCCTTACTGTCTTGTTTACATTCATACCTCTGTTCAAAGGAGTGAAAACTGCCATGGTGTGTCTACTTTGTGGTTGATCTAGGAATAACTTCCTCTGGCTTTTAAGAAAAGGCTTCAGGTGGTGTATTTCCTACATTCAGGGCTTCAGTCAAGACTGTTTTTTGCAACCCTTGGCTGTTTCTTCTTGAGTTCAGGGTGAGTATTAAGTTGAGTTTGCATTTTGATTCAAATAATTCATTAGATCTATTGTTGCAGATGTGCTCATACAATTTTTGATGTGTTATGCTGTTTATACTGGAAACTGAAGTATGTAAATCGTCTAGAATTTATCTGGGATTACATTAGGAAGGGATAGATTGAGATTCCTGATTTTGTGTATGACCATGATGATCAACTGGAAGACAAAACTTTGATGGACTATGGTGTTGAAACAGATCCCTTTCAAGTTTATGACATGGCTGCCATTGGATCATTTGATTCTTGATAGTCCTTGAGATGGGCCTCCTAGGCACTGTGCAAAATTTATCCATCAATTATGGCCATTTGTTGTATAGCATTTTATTTTCATGCTTTTCCTTCTATATGCAAATGTGAGTGATCCCTTTCCAAGTGACTTCCCTTGACAGGAGACTGTGTTCTTGAGAGAAGGCACTTTCTTGTTTTTCTATTGCAGTTTAGTTATCCAAAATTCTTGTGCTATAAAATTATGCCCTTCCGCATTGGGTGTACATATATGTAAATAGTAAAACCTGAAAACATGGCAGCATGCAGTTATTATGCTTTAGTAGTTCATCTTGCCGAAGGTGTTGATGGAAAAAAGGGTGTGTAGTGCAGAAGCATTGTGAAGATTATTGTCATTGGAAAGAAAATCTACCTTTTGTGTTAAAACTTGGCTTTCAAAAGTTTCAAAAGCATGCCTAGCACACATTGTCTGCACGGTTTTTGCCTCAAAGCTAGCCAATTTCCACTACTTGACTGAAGAACTACCCTTATAGTCAAATTTGTATTTTGACTGTTGAATTAACTTTTGATGTGCCTTCTATGTATAGAATAATATATCCTATCATGAAGAAAAACTTCATAACTCTTCCTATTTGCTAAAATTTCAAAAATGTGTGGTGTTTATAATATGTCTGGTCTTCTTCTGCATCTTGGATATCACTGCAGAAGCTCTTACATGGTTTGCTTGTGTTTGTGTGATCAAAAAAAAAAAAAAAACATGATTAACCAATTGTTCTGGACATACATATTTATAATGGCTTGAAAACGAATTACTTGTTTTGCAGCGCTTTCCCTTCTCTGAAAAATCTTCTTGAATGATAATGATAAGTTTACTTGGACAATGTTCAGTCATCTGAATAAAAATCCTTTTTGAATGATAGATAAATTACTTGGACTATGTGGATTTTGGTCCCATCAAATCATGAAGTTTGCTCTTATGTTCATGGATCTTTTCTCAACGATCATCAACTTTACAACATTGGATCAGTAAATTTTGCCCAATTCAGATTCTAGAGCATGAATAATTGGGCTTGAGAGGCAAACAAACCTCTGAGCTCACCAAATTTAGTTGAAACGATATTGCCAGTTTGTTCTTATTGTATCACACTTGGGCAATATCATTATGCCTGTATGGTCGATCTTCTCGTCGTGCAGGGAAACTGGATGATGCACATGCCGTTATTAAAAATATTCCCTTGAAAATTGATTTTCGGGTGTGGGGAGCCTTGCTTAGTGCATGCAGGATTCAGAGATGGTAGCAAGGAGGATTGTATAGTAAAATTTATATGTTCCATCACCAGAATATGGCTAAGCTTAAATGGTGGGGTGTGGGGAGCCTTGCTCAGTACCTGCAAGATTTAGAGATGGTAGCAGGGAGGATTGTAAAGTAAAATTTATATGTTCCATCACCAGAATATGGCTGAGCTTAAATGGTGCAATTTTCAAATGAAAAGAATTAAAGAGTCTTATTGTATCAGACTTGGGCTATATCATTATGCCTGTATGGTCGATCTTCTCGTCCTGCAGGGAAACTGGATGATGCACATGCCGTTATTAAAAATATTCCCTTGAAAATTGATTTTCGGGTGTGGGAAGCCTTGCTTAGTGCATGCAGGATTCAGAGATGGTAGCAAGGAGGATTGTATAGTAAAATTTATATGTTCCATCACCAGAATATGGCTAAGCTTAAATGGTGGGGTGTGGGGAGCCTTGCTCAGTACCTGCAGGATTTAGAGATGGTAGCAGGGAGGATTGTACAGTAAAATTTATATGTTCCATCACCAAAATATGGCTGAGCTTAAATGGTGCAATTTTCAAATGAAAAGAATTAAAGAGGCAGTAGCAGTTGCATGAGTTGTAAAACAATTTTATCAAAGACTATGGTCCAATACACTGTGAACAATGATCATGTGTAGCATTTTGGAGTCACTTCAAAATAAGGCAAATCATCAAAATTCTAATAAATGTTAATATTATTGGATGTTTTAGTAAAGTCTCAATGATGTGTAATTCAATCAAACATGACACAGCCATTTCCCAAACAGAAATGTCTTTATTCCTAAAATAACCTACAATCTACAATTCATGAAAACTTCCCTTGCCTCATTATTCAAAGCTAGAAAACCCAATTCCACATACAGAGTTGAGAAGGAAAAATAACCTAATCATGCATCAATCTCATCTCCATACAAGATTTTCAAGGAAGTAGAAGTACAACGACTAAATTCACCTCTTGATTTGGCGTCATAAGTTAACTAGGGGAACCTCCCCTCATCGGCTATTATATTAAACTTGTCAATTACATATCTTTCGTTCTCTTACATGATGTGGCCTCGGCATTGAATTCAAGCTTCAAGCTTCCTGCAAATCTTTTCTCCGCATTGTAAATCCATTTTGATAATTCTCTGGATCCCATATACCATAACGAACTAGTCCCCTGTCCCACTTGTGACTTGTAAGACATTCAAAATAATCTTTTAGCCTACTATTAAAAGGTCTCTTGCCAAAGTTCAAAATCAGATGAGGACTGAAGGTTGGAAAAATTCATAGCGGCATCAATTTTGTTCATTATGCTTTGGGGTTTGCTTTGGTAAACTTGAAATGTGGCTTAGAGTTCACAATCAGAGGACTGAAGGTTGGAAAAATTCATAGCGGCATCAATTTTGTTCATTATGCTTCAGGGTTTGCGTTAAAATCTCCATAGTATTCATGGGATGCATAGCTATAACAATCATCAAATTAGAATGTTTACAAGAGATCAGGAGACCCATATCTACAATTATATTCCAAGGAGGTAGTAGTAGATTCTAAATAAATTAGCAATGCAACAACATAAATGTTCGCAACAAATTAACAAATTTAGAGATATCCACCTTCTTCAATAATGCACACACTACATGGATAATGGATTTCTGCATTTTATGCCTTACGACGTTTCCTTTGCAACATCTGGTGCAAATGCTAGTTTATTTACTAGTAAAACAATACTCACAAATTAGGTCTAAATGATTTAGAATTTATCTAACAAAATTATACTTAAGTCTTGTTCTAATTTGTTTTTTTAGAATTTATCCAACAAAACTATATTTACATCTTAATTCTGGTCCAGTCTTAATTTGCTTTTATGATTTTGGCTTAGCCTTAATCAAATTTAGAAAATATGAAATTTCCATATCAGTAAACAATTGGAGGCAATTAACTGAGGTGACATGGCTCTTGTCAGTCAATTAGCTCAGTAAATTCGAGTTATAGGGCTTGGAGTTCATTTATGCATGTTTGTTAATTTATTGTAATGTCCTACTTGATCGTATCATAATTTTTCTTACTGTTTAATTAACCTGAAAATATTAACTCATAATTATTAATAAATATTGGCGAAACTGTAATTTTATTTTATTGATATGACTTTTATTATTGTTAATATTCAATTCCCAAGTTGTCTTCTCAAATTTAATTTTTGGATATGATATGGTCTCCTCTAATTTATTTCCAAATTAAATATCCATATCCCTATATGTCTTCTCAAATCTACTTTTGAGTAGATATGGTCTTCTCCAATTTATTTCAAAATTAAATATGCATATCCCAAGGTGTTTTCTCAAATCTACTTTTGAGAAGATATGGCTTTCTCCAATTTATTTCCAAATTAACTATCCATATCCCAATGTGTCTTCTCAAATCTACTTTTTAGAAGATATGGTCTTCTCCAATTTAATTCTAAATTAAATATCCATATTTTATTTTCAAAGTGTCTTCTCAAATATACTTTGAATAAGATATAGTAAGAAAGAAAAGTCAATGATACTAAAATGAAAAGATGAGGAGATAGTCATGACATTAATGATAGGTGGTTAAGGTGGATGGGAGAAAGAGACATAAAAGGGGAAGGAGGATGAGAGGAGAGAGAGAGAGAGATTACTGGTCTTGGTTTTAGTTTTGGAGGATTTTGTTTTGGGAGAGAAATGCGGAGAAAGAGAACGGAGAGAATAGAGAAACAAATGAGAGAATTCAAACTTGGATTTGGAGAGTGTTGGTTTAACCTAGAGATACTACAACTGGTTGGATTTGGAAATCCGGAGAGAATAAAGAGATAAATGAGAAAATTCAAACTTGGATTTGGAGAGTGTTGGTTTAACCTGGACATACTACAGCTGGTTGGATCTGGAAATCATTCCTAGTTGGTTGTGAAGTAAATTCAGGAAATCCGGAGAGAATAAAGAGATAAATGAGAGAATTCAAACTTGGATTTGGAGAGTGTTGGTTTAACCTGGACATATTACAGCTGGTTGGATCTGGAAATCATTCCTAGTTGGTTGTGAAGTAAATTCAGTTGGAGAGTGTTGGTTTAACCTGGACATATTATAGCTCGTTGGATCTGGAAATCATTCCTAGTTGGTTGTGAAGTAAATTCAGTCGAGTAGCCGAGAGGAGCATCCCAACAGAGTCAGGAGCATATCAACCAAGCTATTGGAACATGTAGTCTTCTATTTATTGATTACTTATGTAAATTGTTGCAATGAAATTCTTACTTGTTTAATATGTTGTAAATAAATTTTAATTGTATATTGTCATCAAATAAATGTTGAGTTATAAATAAGTTATTTCCCTTTTTATTGTGTTTAAGCTAAATAAATTTATTTTTAGTTAGACGACCCTAGAATAGATCTTCACATATGTTATCAGAATCTAAGTTCAAAATTTGGACCTTGAAACCTACCTACTAGCAAAAAAAAGCAACAAACAACATTGCAAACAAATTTAATTAATTATAAACCAAAATAAATTGAATTATTAAATTATTAAATAACATTGATCATAAATTTAAATGATGGAAAAATAATATTTTTATGTTTTTTTTAATTATTTTCCATATTTTCATCAATAAATATATATATATATATATTTGGAAAAATGTCACATTTACTTTTTCCCTACAATTTGTAAAGGAGCAAAATTTACCATTACAAGATGTAACCACGATGTAAAAAAAAATACTTATAGATTTAACCATCAACATTTTGAAAAATAAAAATCTTTTGAAAATAAAAAAAATAAAAATATCACAAAACAATGGTGTTAAACAACGGGGCAAGTATATAAAATTTTAGATTTGAACTAAGTTTTTAGTGTGGAGCATTTGAAATAAATACATTGATAGTCTCCTTTGAATGATGAAGAATGAGAGAATATGAAATACGTTAGAGGTTTTAAAGTTAAATGAAGGGGTACATGTCTCAAAGATCACAAAAACTAGAAACTTCCTCCCTACCCATCATATACTTTGGCTGGTTATGAAATTACAGTGCAAAAATTATGCCTCTATCTTAGCCCTCATATCCCAACTTTTGATATATCATCAACCTATAGAAGAAACCTTTTGCATCTATCATCAACATATACAAGGAACACCCATGACTGAGACCAAGTCGAAGGTTCCATGACCATAGTACACCCATCCTCACCATCTTTGAAGTACTATCACTAGCTTGGGTTGATTTTGAATATTATCTGTCATTGCTCAGAAACAGGGGAAACTCCCAAAGTTTCACTGCTAAAGAAAGTTCCACTGCTAAATATTTAGTCGCAAATGCGTAGGGTATTAATGCTAGTCGCAAATGCGTAGGGTATTAACGCTACTTATAGTGAAAACACTCCAAAGAAATCAAGTTCAATATTTTTTTTTTCTCGCCCTCGAGCACAAGCCTTGCAGTAACCCTACTTGTCGTGTATGATTTCCTGGCAAAAAAAATTGGTTACATTTCCTAAAAAAAAAAGGGTCATAAGTATTTACAATCATAAATATTTAGAGGGAGGAAGCTCCCAATGTTTTGGGATGGAACTTAGTTACAAGGCAACGAAATAGGGTTATAGAAAGGATATTGGCACACCCAATATCAAACCACAAATTTCAGTGAGATCATAACCATGAATTTCAGTGAGATCATAATCATGAATTTTATTCGAACTTAGTTTGAAAAGAAAGAGCAACTGTAGAAGAAATTTTCCTGGTCTGTGACCACTTTGTCATTGCTTGCACAGTATGTGAATGCGTTTGCAGTGAGAGGAATTCTTAATATTTTGATGATGAGCAACTTGGTGTATGTGAAATCTTACAGCGTGTACAAGCTCGTCCTCTGCAACACCATCTGGGAAGAAGACAATAGAAAATCTATTTACATCAATAATAACTTTGTGGGATCACAAAAAAAACTATTTTAGCGCATCTTAGCTTTGTGACCAAAAAAAACTTAGAATCAGGTGTAATAACTTATTCCAT
Source organism: Pinus tabuliformis (assembly GCA_031772625.1). Classification (NCBI taxonomy): domain Eukaryota; kingdom Viridiplantae; phylum Streptophyta; class Pinopsida; order Pinales; family Pinaceae; genus Pinus; species Pinus tabuliformis. The sequence goes on along the minus strand of CM062807.1, from coordinate 43,807,713 downwards.
AACAACCAAAAAAAAATCTTAGAATCAGGTGTAATAACGTATTCCATAACTCTTTTAAATCAATGAATAATAACGTATTCCATAACCCTTTAAAACCAACGAAAAAACACTTTTCTATACTTCTATCAATTGCATATCAATGTGGGATGGCTGCATATGAAATTTAGTGTCTCCAAAAATTATTAAATTTTTTTATTAATAAATAATAAAATTTATAATTTATACAATTAATAATTATAATACATATAATTTTAGTTTAAACATTTTTACATGGTATCTATCTATATATATATAAAAGAAAATTAAAAATGATTCTACTTAAAAAAATGATTTTGAACTAAAATAATAAAGTAAACTAGACATGGTGAAGTTATCTAGTTTTGAGCTCTATGTTTATGAGAACCTATGGTATTGACCCATGGTATTCATGAGTCATATACGTTAAACAATATGTTTAGAATTTTATGGTTAGTTTTGTTATAATGTAAATTAACATATATAACATATTAGATTCTAAAATAAATTTGACAAATTATTTATGAAAATTTTAACCTTCTCACAATAATACTTGTTAATAATATGTGTAATAATTTTAAGGTAAATTTGCCAACTTATACATAATAGATAATAGGTAATTTTATAACAGATAATATTAACTTTTTGACAAAATAACTTGCATATTTATTAGTTATAAGTTATTAGCTTATCTTATTAATATTTCATGTTTTTTTTTTTCTTTTTACTTTGAATTATATATATATATATATATATATATATATATATATATATATATATATATATAAACTTGTATGGATTTACATATTCTGCATTTATTACTTTTATTATTTGTTAATATAGGAGACATATCTTTAATAATAATAATAATTTATTTATATGACCTTGGTTATATATATATATATATTAAATTCAAAGCATATTTATCTAGGTTTGAATTACGCATAATATTTTAACCTTAGTTGAATTTACTTTTAGAATGTGTATATTAAGGGAAATATATTAAGGGAAAAATCATGATTCAAAGTTTTTAACATAAAAATATAAGTGTTAAAAAAAATTTAATAACAATAATAATAAATAAACTTGAGAAGAGATAATACACATATTATTTTGTGATCCTTATTCAACTATGACATAAATTTATGAGAAGATCATTTGTGAAACTAATATTGCAATAAACATAAAATTGTTTCTGCTCATATATCATCTGGAGAAATTTAGTTAGAATGATATATTCTTTTATATTATCGTCATTTAGGAATTATAGAGATTTGAAAGAGTTATAGTAATGTAATTTGAAAAAACCACTTGGTATTGATCTATGATGTGATGAAAAAAACAAAATACAACATACATTCATGGTTATTTGCTAAAACCTTGCTTCAACGACCAATTTTTATATGTTCCCTAGGAAATCCTAAGATTCATAAAATGGACATAAATGATTTTAAAACATAGTATAAAGGTTGGGAAGGAGAAACTAATTCCCATAAAAAGGAGGCATGACTAAAAGGGTATTATTCACATTAGTATTTAATTTAATTATTTAAACCAAATTGTTAATTAACTTTAATATTAATAAATAATTATGGTTACTAAATAATTTGGTGTTAATAAAGCATCAGAGCGTGATTGACACGTACATTACACTAGTAACCTAACTAGTATCAATAGAAAATTTGAAGGTTATGTAGAGCTCACGCATGAGAAGACTTAGTAGATCCTTGGGGATCTGCCCAGCATTAATAAGGCTAATTTATGAGTATAGTAAATATATATATATGTGTGTGTGTGTGTGTGTGTGTCTCATTTTATATATATGTGTGTAAGTCCTAAGTTGCAACAATAAGTCTCGTATGGAACAGATAATTGAACAATTCAAAATGGTGAAGACGCGAGGAAATCAAAGTTAAGGAAGATCATCACAAGGACCTCCTACAAATAACCCATTGTCATCACCAGAGCTAGCTCTCATCTTGCGTTCCCTAGAAGCAATTAATGAGACTTTAAGAGGGTGCCAAACAATTGAAGTGGAAGTGGAGCACCCTCCATCAGGGTTGGGAAATCTTGAGGGATCAAGAGACTCTGATAGAGGACCTCCAATTGAGGACATTACTAGGAAGCTCCAAAATATTCAGTTCCCAGACTTTGCTTTAGGTCGTGCCAGCAAACGAGCAAAAGCCTAGTTAGAAGGAATGAGAAGGTGCTTCGCACTAAGAGATTATACTTCCAATTCAAAAGCTAAAATAGCAATATTCCAACTCAGAGATAATGCTCTGAATTGGTGGGGTAACTTAGAGCGTCAACTACACCTCACTCTGGACAAAATTACTTGGGAGTTATTTGAGGAGAGATTGGGGAAAAATTACCTACTAGCATATTATGAAGAACAACAAATAGGAGCCTCCCATGCTTTGGTACAAGGAAATCGTACGGTAGAAGAATATGATATTAGATTCATGGAATTGGTCAAGTATGTCTCCTACATGGATATTGATCAGCGCTAAGCAGATCATTTCATTTATGGATTGACCCCTAAGATTAGGGTAATGGTGTGGATGTGGAAACCATCCTCAGTTGGAAAAGCTGTGGAACATGCTCATTATGTTGAAGAGCACTTATATTTAAAGGGTGGAAACAAAACCATTTTTCCACAACAACCAAGGTTTATGGGGAAGGCCCCTCACACCTTCTCTAGGGGCAGAAGTTTGAGGCCACTGCCATATGGAAACCAGGTTGTACCCAAAGCACCGACAGTGGGGATTTCAATGGTTACCAATGCAGCTTCACCCGCAGCTTCAAGGGCTCCTGCAAATCAAGGTCATACGCGAGGAGCGACAAATAGGGGCAGGGGTACCAAGGGAAGGAACTCTTTCCAAAGAAATCCACAACATTTTTTTCAAAGTCTACCATGCATCAGTTGTTGGAGATGCGGGGACCTCATTACCATCACGACTATCCTGAGTTGCAAATTGGTAACAACCATAGAGAAGGAAAAGCACCAATGGGGGGAGCAAGTAGCCACCATTGAATATATGCAGCAGTTGATAACCAACAAGTTGAACACCAATCTGTCATGGTAGAAACCTCAGGTATGATAAACAAAGTAAAAGTTAAAATTTTGTTTGATTCTGGTGCTACAGATAGTTTCATTTCACCAGTTGCATTAGAAATATGTGTGTTGGCGGCCTATGAGCACGACGACTTTAAGAAAGTTGAGATGGCTTCTGGGATAAAACAAGCAGTAGGACCTAGTGTTGACAAATGTCATGTGAACCTCAAGGTGTGTATAACTAAGTTGAAGGCATACGTCATAGCATTGGGGACGTACGATGTGATTATTGGAATGGACTAGTTAGAAGCTCATTGAGATTTGGTAGACACCTTCAAAAAGAAGGTGATTTGTTTAGATGATGAAGGTAGGTCAATTGAGATTTGTGGTATCAATAGAGGAGTGTCCCTACGACTCATATCCATGATGAAGGTAAAACATTATCTCTGAAAAGGTTGTAAACTATATGTGGTCAAGGTTGTAAGTGACCAGAAAGGACCCTCCTTAGATCAACACCCAATTTTTTATAATTCAAGGATGTTTTTCCTAAGCTTGGATTACCTCCTACAAGGGAGATCAATTTCAAAATCGACTTAAAACCCGGTGCAAAACCAATATCTAAGACACCCTATAGGATGACAACTCCATAACTTTGTGAGTTGCAGATTCAATTAAAAGATCTTTTACACTTTCGATTTATCAGACCTAGTATTTCACCTTGGGGTTCACCACTGATTTTCGTGAAGAAGAAGGATGGTTCCTTAAGGCTATGCATAGATTATAGGGACTTGAATAGAGCCACAATAGAGAATAGGTACCCAATACCTAGAATATATTACCAATTTGATCAAATGAAGCGAGCAATGATTTTCTCAAAGATCGATCTACAATTTGGATACCATCAATTGAGGATTAAGGAAGGTGACATCTCAAAAACTGCATTTCGAACTCGGTTTGGGCACTATGATTTTGTAGTTGTTCCATTTGGTTTGACCAATGCACCAACAATATTCGTGAGCCTCATGAATGGTGTGTTCAGGAAGTATTTGGACCAATTTGTGCAAGTCTTTCTAGACGACATTATTGTGTATTCCAAGAATGAAAGGGAGCATGAAAAGAACCTAAGGGTTGTATTGACTTGCTTAAGGGAAAATCAATTGTATGGAAAATTGTCAAAATGTTCCTTCTTTCAAAAGAAAGTTCATTATCTTGGGCACATCATTTTAGGAGAAAGGATTTCAGCTGACTCAAAAAAGGTAAAGGCCATAATGGATTGGCCAGTACTGAAAAATGCTCATGAGGTACATAGTTTTATGGGGCTAGCAAGTTATTATCGTAGGTTTGTGGAAGGATTTTCGAGGATTGCAAAACCCATCACCACATTACAATGAAAAGGGGTTAGGTATGAATGGGCATATGAATGTGACACTGCATTCAGTGAACTAAAGAGGTTACTAACCAATGCACCGATCCTTTGATTACCAGACATGAAAATAGACTTCATTGTCTGCACTGATGCTTCAAAGCAAGGATTGGGAGAAGTATTGATGAAAGAAAGAGGAATAATAGCTTACACATCTAGAAAATTGAAGAAACATGACGAGGTGTATGCTACCCATGAATTAAAGTTAGCAGCAATTATGTTAGCTTTGAAACTGTGGAGACACTACCTCATGGGGAGAATATTTGATTTAAGAAAAGATCATCAAATCTTGAAGCACCTATTCACTCAAACGGATTTGAATGCTAGACAAGGGCAGTGGAGTGAATTCATGAGTGAGAATGATTTTGGGATCTCATACATTAAGGGAAAGGAGAATGTGGTGGTCTGTGCACTAAGAAGGAGGCCACAAAACTTATTCCTAGTACCCTTGAGGGTAAATTTGAGGGAACGTGTGTTGAAGAAACTCTTTGAAGATAGTTGGTATCTAAAGGTTATATCAAAACTCCAGAGTGGGAAGCAGATACAACCAAAGTTTGAGGAATATCTCCTTGAACCAGATGGACTATTTAGATTTCAAGGGAGAATGTACATACCTAAGGAAGGGGGTATAAGAGCAAACATCCTTGAAGAGTCACATAGAGCACTCTATTGTGCACATCCTAGACTGAAGAAGATGTATGTGTGCATGAAGAAATTCTTCTTTTGGGTAGGTATGAAGCACAACATAGTCCAGTTTGTCGTCAAATGTCTTGAATGTCAACGAGTGAATGTTTATCATCTCCATCTGGCAGGACTCCTAAAACCACATGACATCCCCATGTCTAAATGGGAGGTAATTTCTATGGATTTTGTTGTGGGTTTGCCACTCACTTCATAGATGCACAATGTTATATTGGTTGTAGTTGATAAGTTGATCAAAATTTCCCATTCATCCCAGTGAAAGACACTTACGATGTTACTGATGTGGCACAAGTTTTTATAAGTGAAGTTATTCGACTACATGGGTTACCACAAAGATCATTTTTGATAGAGACTCTCAATTTACATCTAGGTTTTGGACAAGTTTGCAATCAGCACTAGGGACTCAGTTGAACATGAGCACTACCTATCATCCATAAATAAATGGGCAGACTGAAAGAGTAAATCAGGTTATGGAAGACATGCTTAGAATGTATGTCATGGATAATCAGACTCAGTGGGAAAGGTACTTACCATTAGCAGAGTTTTCCTATAATAACAGTTACCAGAGTTCAATTGGGTTTCCCCCTTATCAAACTCTATATGGGAGGCCATGTAGGACACCATTGAGTTTGGAAAAGTTTGACGACTGAGTAATAGTTAGGCCAGAATTAGTTCAAGAAATGGAGGAACAGGTAAGACAAATTCGACAAAGGTTAAAGGAAGCACAAGGTAGATAGAAGAGTTATGCTGATAGGACTGATCGAAGTTATGAAGTAGGATACCAAGTTTTTATTCATAGCTGAGCCAACAAAAGCACCATTCAGTTTGGGAAAGGGACGAAGTTTTCACCTTGGTTTATAGGACCTTTTAGGATCAAGGAGAAGATTGGACCAGTTTCCTATCATCTTGTATTGCCACCCCATTTGCATAAAACTCATGATGTTTTTCATGTATCTATTTTACGACATTATGTTTCTGATGAATCTCACAAACTGGATTGGAGGGAATTTCAAGTCTCAGATGTGGGAACCATAATGGTCGAACCATTACACATATTGGACAGTAAGGTTCGATAGTTCAGACGTCGCTATGTAACAGCCCAAAATAAATATCTAATTAACTATTAACATTAAATTTAAATCAGAGTGGTCTTTACCTAGCCAAACAATCATGTAATTAATTAACTAAATTCAAACTATGAATAGTGCTTACCTGTGCTTACCTGTGGTAGAAGTAGACCTACCACAACCAGGTTTTGGGGACGACTCTCCACCCAACCGTAGGCTCAATTGTGCAAGGATTTACTACAACTGGCCACCCCCGAGCCCTCAATCAACGTACTACTGCCAGTGACTCCTATGTCTTAGAATACCATTCTCCCAAGAGAATGAAACATAGAATCTTGGAAAGATGGAATGCCTCCCATCCTCCTCACCATCTAATAAATAGAGCAAACATTGGATGGGAACCACATGCACACACTCCATGTGTCTACATGCGACTTTGATTTTTAGCTTTCTTGTTTTATTTCTTTACTTTTCTTTTGATTTTTAGCTTTCTTGTTTTATTTTCTTCTTTTTGATAGCTTTACTGATTTTTTTATTATTTTCTTTGTTTTATTTCTATTTATTCTTATTTAGAGCTTTAGTATAGTTATTACTATTTTTATTTTTATGTATTTCCTTGTATATTTTTAAATATCATTTATTATTTAACATTTATTATTTATTATTAAGTGATTTATTATTTATTATTTATATTTATATTATTATTTATTATATTATTTATTATTATATTATTATTTTTTATTTTTTATTATTTATTATTTATTATTAAGGGGAGGGATATTACATACTCTCCCCCTTTAAGGAACTTAGCCCCGAAGTTATGTTGAATTATGTATTATGTATTATTTTTATTATTTATTATTTATTATTTTATTTACTTCATGTTGCCAACACCCTCTGCTGAACTAGTAAAACTAGCAAGCATCGAAAGTCCCCAACACCCCGGGAAATCTCAAGGAATCTCTGTCCTTTTTCCCACTTTCGGCACCAGGCTATGCCTGACCCGGTCTGTATCCTAGTCCAAGGCTAGCCCCAAGGCTCACACTTGACTCAGACCTCATCTGCCCCAAGGCAAGCATCCAGTCTGGTACTCAATGACCCTGGGCATCTCGCAAGGTTGGCCCACTCCCTCCACAACTACTAAGGCGCACGGCCTCAGGCATCGAAGTCCTTTACATCCCTTCCAGACTTTGGTATCCCAATCCAATAACAGGCACCTAGCCTAGAACATCAGGTACTTGGCCTCCTCAAGATGGTCCCATAGCTCTTCTAGAGCTATCCATCAAGAGCTATACACAAGACAAAGGAACCACCGGCATATGTAGTGTTGATTGAGTTTTGTCCCAGCCCATATGGTGTTACTTATTCTCCCTCGTGGGTATGGGCTCGCACGAGATCATCAAATAAACCGGCCCTCTCGTCCCATTTGTGGAGTCCTGTGAATCATCACATCTCCACATGCATCCAATGCATTAACCATACCATCATAGTATCATAGGAAATAATCCACATGCCAACTCTTGCATGTCATCATAAGAACATTCATCTTTGTTAATTGCAACATTATGAATAATAAGGAACTGCATGCTCATGCATGTCATAGATTTGTACGAAACTATCGCATGCTTCAGTTATACCATCAACATAATTATATTAAAGACATATCATGACTTCTCATAAATGAACCACATGTCAATAATCCTCATATTATAGCATCATAATTCCTATGCCACGTTATGCATATCATATCCATCATGAGTATTGAACATTAAATACCTATCATCACTTAGTAAATGAATATGTCAATATATCTTGACATAACATCATAATACCTCTGCATATCGCTACTATCGTATGGATACCTTATCACTATAAGAACCATATGTACATCATTATCTTCCTACCATGATAGCATGAAACATCGTCAATATGTTTTCAACAAGTTGTCAATTAATTTTCAATAATCAGTTCGACTTCTTTCTCCTAGGTAGTTGATTATTTACACCAATGGTATAATCATCTAAGTACATCGTTAAATTTCACATGAGACTCATCATCTTGAGTCTTAATCTCTCGTCATATATTCTTCCTAGTGATAGCATCATTATTTAAATCATCTATCTCAAAATTAAAATCCTTTAATTTTACATCCATTTACCGTTTGGCTTACTGATTCCAATACCGCTATATGCAAATGCATATAAACATTTTTTCATCATGATTTAATTTTATATCATGCTTAATTTACTTGCAAGGATTTGTTAATCCATGTTGACTTATTTAACAATTAGCGCTTCATCCACATAAATATTTTCTGATCTCGTCGAGTTCGTAAAGTTCGTATCTCAATACCACTTGATTGCTTTATCATAAATTCAGTTTCATCAAGTTGGGCAAAAGACTCTTTCTTATTAAATAGTATCATTATTTTAGATTTTGAAACAGTTGGAAACACTACTACCATCATTTTCCATGAGAAACTTAAATGTGGAAACAACCTCTTTTATCGTTATGGAAAGTCCTACTCATGAAATAATGAGTCAAGTACAATCTCTATTAGTTGACTTTCACTTCTTTTGTCACTATGTACATAATCCTTCCCAAGGTATCTGTCTAAAATTTCTAGCAACATTCCTTCCTATATCTTCCTCGTTTATTATCATTTGGTCATCATGCAACTTCATACCTTCACATTTTTAAAATATGTAGATCATCATTATGACCATTACCAATCATGTTTCTAGCTCTACTCATTAATACCTTTAAAAGAACTTCCTTCTTGATAAAACATCCCTTCATTTTCTCCTATCTGATATTCATAGATATATTTTTATTTTTCTCCCTGTCTTGATTTCCTAATATTCCATGTCTATTGGCTTCAAAAATGGAAGTTTCTTCACTTCATTCTATTTTATTAAATTGACTTGAATTTCTCACCTCCAATCATTGTGGTTTTTCCTCCTCTCCTATAGCATTGATATACCTTGGAAATGTTGTTACTATTTCCAGCTTGGGTAAGACCTGATAAATAAATTCATTAAGATAGCTACAAAGTGTAATCCACTTGTCTTTTCCTGTTTTAAGACATCAACATAATAAAATATCCTTATCATACGTCTTGTTATCCATAATTCATTCATATAGTTAGTCACCTATGAAAAATTTTACAATGTGGCTCTCCCATTGTTATAGATGTCGTTATGCACACAACTTATCTTCTCCAATCATTCTATTTATCATACCTTACAGGTTCCTTAAAATAACCTTCATTATTACCCTGATTTTTCAAGTTCATTAGTTGATTGCCAATATTTTCTTCTTTATGTGCATCATCCTTAGATAGACCTTATAGTGATACCTTTAGAGTGCCAAGTCATGATTATACCAACTCTTCCATTACGTTCTAAAATTAGTTGTTTCTTCTTATTGATTTCTTACCCCTGTTGTGATACTTCTTCTCTACGATCCAAGTTGGCCATAATCACATGAACTATCATTAGCAAGTTTCTCCTTTCCATTTCTCTTTCGACATCTTTATCCACTATATGTAATTAAACTTGAATCACGAAACCTCATGTAACATTATACTCAACATCTAAACTGAAATCCTAGTCTGTACGATTTGTCATTGAGAATATAGTAGTAAATGAGCAGATACATGTAATCTGAATGGCAATGGCAGTGTAAAATTAAATTTATTAGAAGATCATATTGAGAGAGTTGTGTTCTTACAATAATAGACCAGAGAAATGCCAAGCAACTGCTATTGCTAAAGGACAATGAGAACAACAATCCAACCCAAATAATTAGTGAATAGTATGATCAACATTCAAGGAATGTTATCTCTGTGTTTTTAGATTAGATTGAACAATGAAATAATGAATAGATGCTAGTGAACAATGATCATCTAAAGGTAATAAGATATCAGAGTTTATCCATTGTCAATTGGAACAGATTTCACTATTTTAGAGCACTTTAATTGGTGACAAATTTCCACTTCAATTATCCAAATACATCAAGTGCTATGTAAACTGTGTTGTAAAATGAACTGGTGGTGAGTAGTTACACTAGCAGTAAAGATTTGTTACAAAAAACATGCCAGTATACCATTTCAATAGTGCAATCTTTTAGAGAATTATACATCGTCAAATTTGGGTAGATTATCAGTATCCAAGATTAAAAGATTAAATTTTGTGCTGTAGAGTGAAATATTTAAGTATCTGTTTAAGCAATCATAACTTATGTTAGAAGAACTAAATGGACTGATTTTAACAAAATAACTCGTTAAACAAATTTATTGAATGTATCTTGAGATTTTTATGGCTATTAAATAATTACTCTCAGGAAATTTAAGAAATCAAACCATCAAAGAAATATTCCACACCATAATAAGAAGAGACACTGTCACCTGACCCAGAACCGGATCAGATGATTGGGAAGGTTATTCCTCCCCAACACCAAAATAAAATCATTTTATTAATTATATGGCCTGCCTGCAAGTGCACCCGTGAAGGAAACACCATATCGAATCCCTTAAATTACAATACATTTAGCCATATTAACTGCCCGGATAAGACATAAATTGCTTGCATAAGACATAAGATTGTAAGCTTGCAGCCATGGATATGCGTGTTCCTGCAAATTCCATTGTTCCTTTCGACAAAAATGTCGAGAAATATGCACACACTATAATATCAATAGTACCATTTAATAGTACCATTTCCTCATCCAAGGAATAATCATAGCCCGATCACATAATCTCCACCCACTCAAATAGCCAACTGCATACTTGGTGGCTCTCCAGCTCACAAATGCAAAAGTTGTTGGCGCTTGGACCACGGTGTTTAACAACTAGCAGCAATCATTGCAGAAGGGCGAGGAATTGTTTTTGTTCATATCAGAAGGAATGCAAATAAATTATCGGACCTCCTTGCCAATAAAGGGGTGGAAGATAATTTGGCTTTGTGTTAGCTCACACAGAGTTCTCTCTCAATTGTCACCAGGTTCTCTCAATGTCAAACCCTCATCTCTAAAAACAAGATGCTTCAAAAAAAAATACCAATTCACTTGTAATCAAGATTTATGACAAGATTATTAGCTTTCAACAATGATTCAATGAAGCATGTAAGGATTAATCAATAAAGTAAGTAAAGGAAATGACAATTAAATGAAAATAACTCAAATGCCTTAATAGAAAGTGCTCTTAAAAATCTTCACTTATAATATGTTATGACAAATGGAGCAAGTGAGAATTATGCAAATGAAAGCACAAGTAAATGATCGTAGATGAGATTACTAATTAGGAAATTAAAGATATACTACTTCAATCTAAAACACAAGTGAGATAAAGATGAATTACTCAATGTAATTTAGACCAAATAGCCAATGAGATCAAACAATTAGCAATGAAGTCTAGATTTATTAATGACCAAGTGAAGCAATCCAATAAATTAGATATAAATACAATGAAATGAAAATTAAATTAAAGAGTTAGTCACTTCCGCAAGAAATCCTCCCTTTTAAATAAGGAGATGGGATACAATAGAAATAAATCTGAAACTCACTCAATAAAATGTATTTTAATTATGAGATTACGAAGGAATAATCCCTTAAATAGTAAAAGAGAATTTTCAAATGAACGTTTAAATACCCCTCCTGAAAATATTAATGAGATAAAATACAAGGACTAATATAAACTTTAAGAAAATGAATTTCCAGCATATATTCCACTCACAAGGAACGAAAAGAGGAATAACGCATTCCCGCATCGTGATTAGTAAAAACTAATAATCCCACTTTGAAGATTAAAAACAAAATGGGGCATAATAGCTGAAAACGTTGAGTAACTCCAAAATTTATTACCAAAATAGCTTCAACAAAATAATAGTCAAAATTCACTTGTATTTGGATTTGGTAAAGTCAAAATAATCTGACTCGATGACACCTGGACAATCGAATTAACTCAGCGACAACTCGAGTTATTAAATAATAAAGAAAAATAGACTTCGTCGTTTATGACAAAGCTTGATAACCAAAACTGCTAAGTAGAATGATTGTATTAATCTTAACCATGAGTGAACTAGGCCATGGTGGGCACAGGAAACTATATTCGAAGTAAAAATTTAAAACAACATGAGCTTTCTCGAAATTTAACTTCCTTCGCAATTGCATCAATTGAGGGGTGGATCACATAAGGATAGAAAACTTAAAAATTAAAGTATTTGACTATCTTTCGAAGGACCCAAAATTTAATAATCCATAACTCTGTTCCCTCTGCGTGGAGGCACACAAAAAAAATATTGACAGTACCGAAACTTACCATTAAATAAATCTTATTGAATTTCATTCTTTCACGGAAGAGAATCGAGTATTGTAAATTCGTTTTCATTAAAATTCACATAATATATTAGGAGGAAACTCCCTAAGGTAAAAGGAATAATTTATGGGTTATCACGCAAGGGTTTTAATAATCAAGGAAAGAGGGGCTTTACAAGAATAGAGAAAATCTGGGGTTATGGACAACTACTACTTGCATGCATTCTTTCTTTCTTTTTTTTATCTATTTAAATTGAATTATTTCACTTCATTAAAAAAAATATGGATTAATTTAATTAAGGTAAAATAAAAAATTTCTCTTTTAAAACCCTACGTTGTGTACAATTACAAAGCTTTCCATGCCTCCATGGGCTCTACTTGAGAATCCCCAACAATTCCCAAGAAACTTGATTATAAATAATTGGGTGGTCTCTGGATTAAGAAAATTGGAATAAACAACCAGTAAAGATGCAGGGGACAACAATAAGGAGCCCGGATATGAAAATATGTACATGATAAGATTAGCTGTGGAGATTACTCATAGGAATGACTTTAAAAATGAACACCATCAAAATATAACTATGCAGTAACTATAAACTGAATAAATATTTACGTGTATAGCGAGGGTTTGTAGAAAAAAATATGCGGCCTCCTGGAAGTAACCATCTTGTAACTTCAAAACAAGTCAAGTTAAAAATTCCAACAAAATAATTTTTTTTCTAAGATGCCCATAGGCCCTAAGCATTGAGCCAAAGCTTTGATACCATATGTAACAGCCCAAAATAAATATCTAATTAACTTATTAACATTAAATTTATATCAGAGTGGCCTTTACCTAGCCAAGCAATCATGTAATTAATTAACTAAATTCAAACTATGAATAGTGCTTACCTGTGCTTACCTGTGGTAGAAGTAGACCTATCGCAACCAGGTTTTGGGTACGACTCTCCACCCAACCGTAGGCTCAATTGTGCAAGGATTTGCTACAACTGGCCACCCCCGAGCCCTCAATCAACGTACTACTGCGAGTGACTCCTATGTCTTAGAACACCATTCTCCCAAGAGAATGAAATATAGAATCTTGGAAAGATGGAATGCCTCCCATCCTCCTCACCATCTAATAAATAGAGCAAACATTAGATGGGAACCACATGCACACACTCCATGTGTCTACATGCGACTTTGATTTTTAGCTTTCTTGTTTTATTTCTTTACTTTTCTTTTGATTTTTAGCTTTCTTGTTTTATTTCTTTACTTTTCTTTTGATTTTTAGCTTTCTTGTTTTATTTCTTTACTTTTCTTTTGATTTTTAGCTTTCTTGTTTTATTTTCTTCTTTTTGATAGCTTTACTGATTTTTTTATTGTTTTCTTTGTTTTATTTCTATTTATTCTTATTTAGAGCTTTAGTATAGTTATTACTATTTTTATTTTTATTATTTTTATTTATTTCCTTGTATATTTTTAAATATCATTTATTATTTAGCATTTATGATTTATGATTTTTATTATTTATTATTAAGTGATTTATTATTTACTATTTATATTATTATTATTTATTTGTATTATTTATTATTTATTATTTATTATTATATTATTATTATATTATTATTTATTATTTTTATTATTTATTATTTATTATTAAGGGGAGGGATATTACACATGGTGGACCAGGTTAAGGTCCAGTGGGACAAGTATAACCTAGGATCTGCTACCTGGGAGGATGCAGAGACTATATGTCATGACTACCCCTCACTTTTTGACCATCTGTGATGCCCATTTTGACTTAGATAACTACCTGTGGTAAGGGTCTATCTGTAGTTCCATGTTATTTATTTATGAATGCTTTGTAATATTGATGCATTTAGTTGGACATGTGAAACTACTTATATAAATCATTAGATGGATTAGGTATTGTTGATTGAAATGTCTAATGTATGACCTAATGTATGACTTACTTGGTTACGATTTATCTAGTGTATGACTTATCATAGTTATTGTCGTTTCATGTATGGCTTAAGTGGATATGATTTATCTAATGAATGACTTAGCAAAATTATGATTTATCTAATGTAAGATTTATTTCCAGTATAAAGTATAAAATTGACACGTGGATACTAGACTTAATAACATGATGTTTAAGATCACTTATCTATATATATTTTGTTGTTATGTATATGCATGAAAGAGAACTAACCTGCAGATTGGAAAAAGCTATATGATAACCATGATCCACTCTTCCGATGGGGAATGTCAAGACATCCAATGAAGAATAGTATGATGTACATTGTTCTATTACATTTTGTATCTAATTGATATGCACTCTTATGACATGGGTAAAATGTAAATGGCAGGTGAGAAGACTACTTGACTGGATTATTCGATGACAAGTATCCAACTGGTGCTGTAGTGTGGTTCATATTAGAGTGTTGACCGTAGTTGTGAGGAGGGGTGGAGGCATTTCCCACTGTGTAACCTCCAAACTTGGAATCGTGGGAGGGCAGTGATGGACACGCTTCCCTAGATGTGTGATGATGATTTCCAGTTGCCTACTAGGGAAGTTAGGTTGATATAGTCTACGCTTCCACCATATTGGTTTTATCAATGGTTAGATCGGTATAGTTGATGCGATAGTATATAGTAGCAGAAGATGGATAGGGTAGGAGTGGAAGTAGGTTAGAAAGGATAGGAGGATATAGATTAGTTGGAGACTCTCGATGGGAAGTGGTATCAGTGCCTGACTTACTTAATTTGACTACTATAACTCTCTCTATTTTTTTATGCCTTATTGTCAAACTTTTTTCGAAGTCCTTGTATCTTTTTCACTCTAACTTCGTGATGAAGTTTTATGAAGTAGAGGAATATGTAATGCCCTACTTGATCCTATCGTGCTAATTTTTATTAGTGTTTAATTAACTTGAAAATATTGACTCATAACTATTAAAAAATATTGGTGAAACTGTAATTTTATTTTACTGATATGACTTTTATTATTGTTATTATTCAATTCCCAAGTTGTCTTCTCAATTTTGATCTTGGACAGGATATGGTCTCCTCCAATTTATTTCCAAATTAAATATCCATATCCATATGTGTCTTCTCCAATTTATTTCCAAATTAAATATGCATATCCGAAGGTGTCTTCTCAAATCTACTTTTGAGAAGATATGGTCTTCTCCAATTTATTTCCAAATTAACTATTTATATCCCAATGTGTCTTCTCAAATTTACTTTTGAAAAGATATGGTATTCTCCAATTTAATTATAAATTAAATATCCATATTTTATTCCCAAAGTGTCTTCCCAAATCTACTTTGAATAAAATATGGTAAGAAAAGTAAATGATACTAAAATGAAAGGATGAGGGGGTACTCATGTCATTAATGATAGGTGGTTGAGGTGAATGGGAGGAAGAGACATAAAAGGGGAAGGAGGATGAGAGAAGAGGGGGAGAGATCATTGGTCTTGGTTTTGGTTTTGGAGGATTTTGTTTTGAGGGAGGAATGTAGAGAAAGAGAAGGGAGAAAATGGAGAGATAAATGAGAGAATTCAAGCTTGGATCTAGAGAGTGTTGGTTTAACTTGGACACACTACAACTGGTTGGACTTGGGCTCAGAGGGCTGAGGAACCTGTGGAGGTTCCTTGGGCTAGGAAATCATTCCTAGTTGGCTGGAAAGTAAATTCAGTTGAGTAGCCGAGAGGAGCATCCCCGGAGTCAGAAGCATCTCAACCAAGATATTGGAATATGTATTCATCCATTTATTGATTACTTATGTAAATTGTTGCAATGAAATTTTTACTTGTTTAATATGTTGTAAATAAATTTTAATTGTATATTGTCATAAAATAAATGTTGAGTTATAAATAAGTTATTTCCCTTTTTATTTTGTTTAAATTAAATTAATTAAGTTTTAGTTAGAGGACCCTAGGATGGATCTTCACATTTATAGTAATCCAATTCAATTATTTCTAGTTATACTTAGTAAAACTAGTTCTAGAAATTAATAGAACTACTTGGAGGTCAGTTGTGAAGTGGGACAATAGTCTAACTTAGAGATTGTCCAGTTAGTTGATCAATCAACTAAAAATACCTCATGCATGCAATAAATTTGAATTACTCAGTTGTGGTGGAGATTCCAAGGCAGTGTAACATTAGTTTTAAACTATTATTGAGTGTACATGTGTTGCATGCAATCAGTGATCAATCCTTGGGAATTGCGCAATCAATTTGGAGGAAATTCCTAAAGAATATGGGCTAATTTCCTGAAGAATTGTGTAAGGAAATATGAGCCTTTGTGAGATAATATTTGGCTAAGTGTTGGCCAAAATCTGTCATTGAGGAGGAGAGCAATTATTCTTTTGCAGGTTGAGCTAAGAGCTAGAACTAGCAATTATAATATATTCTCTATTAATCTTATTAATGCAAAGATACTTGAGGTTTTTTTCCCAGTTTGGTTTCCCTAGAAATCATTATGTATTTGTGGTTTTTCTTGTTGCATCTCTATGCATGTTGTTCTAAATTGTGAGTTTCATTTTGCATATTAATACGGTAAAATTAGGTCTCTTGATTTTAGATTAAATTTGTTGAGCAGTTGCAATTCTATCAAATTTCTACATGGTATCAGAGCAGGATTCACATTAGAACTAAAATTTTGAATTTGTTCCTCAAGAGGTTCGATTTTGCAGCTTCAGTGTAGTACGATTACCTTAGAGTTGGGAGAATGGCCTTCAATCGATGAGATTAGAGTATGTCTTGGAATGCAGCTCGAATTTCATTACCTGAATGAATCAAATGGAAGAAGTGCTTGATGATAACAAATTGTTGGATAATGTCAAGATAGACATTCCAAAACCAGGATCAGTGGATGCCCATAACCTATCCCAATGGAAGAAAGATGTAGCCAAGGCGAGGAGAAAAATCTTAGAGAGAGTGAGAGACACATTGTCTCAAATCTCCATGGTAAAGAGACACCATTTTCCATGTGGAAGGCACTAACTAAGCTATTCAAAATAACAATTACCATAGAAAATTAGCCCTAGAATACAAACATCGAAACATTAAGATGTAGAAAAATGATACTATTTCGCAGTATCTGACCAGATTTACACAAGTTTGGGGTGAGCTTGGAGGGGTTGGTGTGAATGTTATAGAATATGACCTATTGAGCCCAGCTTTTCTAAGCCTTCCAAAATCATGGCACAACTACCAGAACTCTGTGAATGGAAGGGAAAATTTACTAAACTGGGAACACTTATGGTCTAACTTGGTACAAGAAGAAATGAAGAAAAATACCAAAGATTGAGGTTCATCCAAGGGAGATGATGAAGATAATTTTGCATTGGTTGGGAAAGGAAGGAAGGGAAAATTGAAGAAATCTCAAACCAAACCAAATTCTAGCCAAGGAGGCAAGAAGAAAGACTTGTCCAAAATAAAATGCTTCAATTGTCATGAACTTGGGCACTATGCTACAAAGTGTTCACACAAAAAGTCTAGCAAGAATAACTCAGGAGAAGTAGCAAGTAAAGCATTGGCTTCAAAGTTCGAGTTAGACTTCACCCTGATTGCATGCATGGCCAACATTGTGATGGGGAGTGTCTGGTACTTAGAATCAGGTTTCTCGTTCCACATGACAGGGTCTAGAGAGTCTTTCAGTGACCTAGAGGATAAAGACCTCAAGATGCATATTGAGCTTGGAGATGACAGAAGGTACATTGTACCAAGATAAGTATGGTAACCTTTAAGAGGGAGTCTGGATCCCCTCTTCGCCTCAAAGATTTCATGTTTGTATCAAGCCTGAAGAAGAACTTCATCTTTGTAGCAGTTTTGGAAGATCTTGGCTATCATGTTATTTTCATTAAAGGGAAATACTTTTTGAGATACATAGCTACTGGGAAAGTGAAACAGATTAGGGTTCGTGTGAAAAACATGTACAAACTTGATGCGGAAAATTGTGATGCATTAAGAAGTAAGGTAGAGAAAGTGTAGAGTTGAGATGGTGGTGAACCCTAGCACAGAAGATTTGGCCATTTACACCATGGTGCCCTTAAAATTATGTAGCAAATAACCATTGGCCTCCCTAAAAGATCACTTGAGCAGCAAGATGTTTGCAAAGGTTGTACTTTGGGGAAGTATGTAAAATCCACATTCCATGATCAAGATAGCAAAGCAAATGCAGTTTTGGAGGGAGTCCACTTTGATTTTTGTGGACCCTTCTTGACGACCTCCACTGCCAGACATAAATACTATGTTATTTTTACTGATGATCTCTCAAGGAAGTGTAGGATCTTCACATGTGGAAGAAGGATGAGACATTTTCAAATTTTGTAGAATTCTCAAAATTTCCTTGTGCAATTATTGAGGAAATTAGCCCCTATTCTTTAGGAATTTCCTCCAAATTGATTGTGCAATTCCCAAGGATTTATCATTGATTGCATGCAACACTTGTACACCCTACACTAATTTACAACTGATGCTATACTGGGATAACAGTCTAACTCATTATTTATCAAATGCTACAAAATTAATAGAGTTGTCCCACTGCACAATTGACCTCTAGTTGTGCAAAATATACAAAATTTCTTAAACAATATTAAGATTATTCCCAAAACCTTAATCAATATTAATATTAGTTTTCATACTTACAGTTATGATACCATATAGAAATTTGATAGAATTGTAACTACTCAAGAGATCTAATCTAAAATCAGGAGACACAATTCTACTATGCTGATCTGCGGAATGAAATTGACAAACTAAAACAACATGCATAGACATGAAACATGAAAAACCACAAATACACAATGATTTCTACTGGAAACCAACTGGGAAAAACCCCTCAAGCCTCTTTGCATTAATAAGACGAATAGAGAATCTATTACAATTGCTAGCTCCAGCTTTGAGCTTAGCCTGCAAAAGGATAATTGTTCTCCTACTCAATGACAGACTCTAGCCAACACTTAGCCAAATATAATCTCACCAAGGCTCCTATTTCCTTGCGCAAATCCTGAGAAAAATAGCCCCTATTCTTTAGAAATTTCCTCCAAAATGATTGCGCAATTCCCCAAGATTGATCATTGATCACATGCAACACATGTACACTCAACACTAGTTTATAACTGGTGTTACACTGCCTTGGAATCTCCACCACAACTGAGCAATTCAAATTCCTTACATCCATGAGCTATTTTTGGTTGATTGATTAGTTAACTAGATGATATCCGAGTTAGATTGTTGTCCTACTGCACAACTGACCTCCAACTAGTCTATTAACTGTTAGAACTAGTTTAACTAAATACAATTGGAAATAACTGAATTGGATTGCTATAAATTAGCAATCACACATGCATAATTGAACGCCAAGCCCTCTAACTCGAATTTACTAAGCTAGCTGAGTGACAAGAGCTATGTCACCTCAATTAACTGCCTCCAAATTATCTACTGATGTGGAAATTTCGAATTTTCTCAATTTAATTAAAAGTAAGCCTAATTAAACCTTATATATTAATTTTTTGGAATTTTACTTCAAATTTAGTTTAAAATAGATTTTTCCTAAAAAAATTTAAAAGAATTAGATTTATTTTTCTCCATTAAAAAGTTATCACTTTAATCTTATAAAGGATTGTATTTGTTTTTCTCCATGTACATGCACCATTTTAAGTTTAAAAACTTATCACCTAATTTGACAAGGGATTAGATTTGTTTTTCTCTATATGCATGCAAAATTTTAAATTAAAAAACTTATCACTTAATATTTCAATGGAGGAAATACCAAATACTAAATAAATTTATAATATCTAATTTGTAACAAATCAATTGCGACAATTCAAACATTTTTTAAAGAAAAAAATCTTTATTTTATTATCAAAAAGAGTCTGTGAGTCTTTCCTTATATCAAAAAGAGAGTACATGACTCATAGTTCTTTTTTGGTTGTCTCCTTGTTACACAATAACTCCATTATTTCTTTTATATATCAGAAAGAAAGTATATAAGTCATAGTTCTTTTTTTATTGTCTCCTTGCTCCACAATAGCTCCATTATACGAGATCTCCTATCATGAACATCATAATGTTTTATATTTATCAACAACTTTCTGCATACCAAAGTTTTGTTTGCATCATCTTGAATGAATTAATAAGTAAACAAAGTGGACCATGTAACAGTTCAAAAATAAATATCTAATTAACTTTTCTAATTAACATTAAATTTAAATCAGAGTGGCACTTACCTAGCCAAATAAACATGTAATTAATAAACTAAATTCAACTATGAATAGTGCTTACCTGTGGTAGAAGTAGGCTTACTGCAACAAGGTTTTGGGGACGACTCTCTACCCAACCGTAGGCTCAATTGTGCAAGAATTTGCTACAACTGGCCACCCCCGAGCCCTCAATCAACGTACTACTGCCAGTGACTCCTATGTCTTAGAACACCATTCTCCCAAGAGAATGAAAGATAGAATCTCAGAAAGATGGAATGCCTCCCATCCTCCTCACCATCTAATAAATAGAACAAACATTGGATGGGAACCACATGCACACACTCCATGTGTCTACATGCGACTTTGATTTTTAGCTTTCTTGTTTTATTTCTTTCTTTTTGATAGCTTTACTGATTTTTTATTGTTTTCTTTGTTTTATTTCTATTTATTCTTATTTAGAGCTTTAATATAGTTATTACTATTTTTATTTATTTTCTTATATATTTTTAAATATCATTTATAATTTATAATTTTTATTATTTATTATTAAGTGATTTATTATTTATATTTATATTATTTATTATTTATTTTGTATTATTTATTATTATTTATTATTTATTATTAAGTGGAGGGATATTACATATGTAGATGTTTTCAGATTTTTAAATATCTCAACAAGTAAGTTTATGACAATATTGGGAGGATCGGATACAAATCACATATGTTTATGTAGATTTTATTTTACTTTTATAATTGATTAGAATTATATTTTTCCAAGAATAGCATAATTACTATAAATTAAATTATCTTACTTATTCAAATTCTTGTGAACTTTGGAAATTGGTAAGAGTTGGATTTTAATATTTTTATGAGGGTTTAAAACAAAGATATAAACATAGAACAAAGGAAATAGATTGATGATGTTTCCATGAAAGTAAGATCAAGTGATGAATTCATGGAAATACATCTTAAACTATGAAGGTATTTTTCACATTAGTAATACTTGAATTCAGAAAATGTGCAAGGATGAGAACCATACTTGATTACTTACATAACTATGAGAATAGAAGTACACTCCCCTAAGGAGTACACGTCAAATGAAGTCAAATTGGAAGAAATAATTATAGCCCTTAAAATAGTATCCATTTAATATTGAAGGGATAGTGAGAAACATGATTGGTAATGGTCACAGTGATGATCTACATAGTTCAAAATGTGAAGAACTTTTGTTCCCAAAGCGTTAAAAGAGGATTGTTTCCACATAACACCACACATTTAAATTTTTCATGGACAATGATAGTAGTAGTATTTCCAACTGTTTCAAAATCTAAAATAAATATACTATTTAATGAGCAAGAATATCTTGTCCAACTTGATGAAGAGTGAGACTACGATGAAGCAATCAAGTGGTATTGAGATAGGAACTTGACGAGATAAGGAAATATTTTTAGATGAAAATGATAATTGTTAAATGATCTAGGTATAAGTCAACATGGATCAACAAACCCTCATGCAAGTAAATTATGCATGACATAAAATTAAATCATGATGACCTAGTATTTATATGCAATTGCATATAGCGGTATTGGAATCAGTAAGCCAAAGGGTAAATGGATGTAAAATCAAGGGATTTTAATTCTAAGATAGATGATTTAAATAATGATGGTATCACTAGTAATATCTTAAATGAATTTCACCAGAATTTCCTTAGGGAAGAGATTAAGACTCAAGATGATGAGGCTCATGTGAAATTTAATGAGGTACTTAGATGATTATACCTATGGTGTAAATGGTCAACTTCCTAGTTGAAAGAAGTGGAAATGATTATTGAAAAACTAATTGGTATCTTGATGAAAACATAACACTAATAACATTGATGAGATACCATAAAGCCTAGATGGATGTTGAATAATCTTAGTTCATAGTTGAATATTTGTAAAGAAATTAATTTTTCTGATTAATCATGATAAGAATTCTTATAAAGTATTATTCTATATTTGATAAGTATTGAGATGTTTCTCATATTGACGATGTTTCATGATATAATGGTAGAAGAATAATGATGTACATGTGGTTCTTATAGTGATGATGTGTCCTTATGATGATGGTGATATGCATAGGTATTATGATGTTATATTCACGATTATAGATATTTAATGTTGAATACTCATGATGGATATGATATGCATAACGATGCTATAATACGAGGTTATTGACATGTGGTTCAGTTATTATGTGAAGTCATGATATATCTTGATGCAATATGTTGATGTTCTGACTTATGATGGAATTCATGTGATAGTTGCATACAATGTATGACATGCATGAGCATGCAGTTTGTTATCATTCATAATGTTGTGATTAAAATGATGAATGTTCTCATGATGACATGCAAAACTTGGCATGTGGATTATTTTCTATGATACTGTGATGGTATAGCTAATGCATTAGTTGCATGTTGATGTGTGAGGATTGACAGGACTCCACAAATGGGCCGAGAGGGCCGGTTTATTTGATGATCTCGTGCGAGCCCATACGCACGAGGGAGAATATGTAACACCATATGGGCTGGGGACAAAACTCGATCAACACTACATATGCCAGTGGTTCCTTTGTCTTATGTAGCTCTTGATGGACAGCTCTTGAAGAGCTATGGGACCATCTTGAGGAGGCCAAGTGCCTGATGTTCTAGGCTAAGTGCCTGTTATTGGATTGGGATGCCGAAGTCTAGAAGGGATGTAAAGGACTTCGATGCCTAGAGTTGTGCGCCTTAGTAGTTGTGGCGGGAGTGGGCCAACCTTGCGAGATGCTCGGGGTCATTGAGTACCGGACCGGATGCCTGCCTTGGGGCAGATGAGGTCTGAGTCAGGTGTGAGCCTTGGACTAGGATACAGACCGGGTCAAGCTTAGCCTGGTGCCGAAAGTGGGAAAAAGGACAGAGATTCCTTGATATTTCCCGGGGTGTTGGGAACTTTAGATGCCTGCTGGTTATACTAATTCAGCAGAGGGTGTTGGCAACATGAAATAAATAAAATAATAAATAATAAAAATAATACATAATTCAACATAACTTCGGGACGAAGTTCCTTAAAGTGGGAGAGTATGTAATATCCCTCACCTTAATAATAAATAATCAATAATCAAAATAATAAATAATAATATAATAATAAATAATAAAAATAATAAATAATAAATCACTTAATAATTGTTAAACACACATGGACAACAAAGACAATGTGAAAGATAAAACATGCAATACATTTTTTATTAACATGAGATATACATTTATAGTACAATACGTGACTCTTGGGTTTCAGATCCCAAGGTCTCTTGGACTGCTTTTGTCCATTCAACTTCCACACTAATCCATTTAGGATTAGGTGTCCAACATTACCCCCCTTAATCCGAAGGGTTATGTATGAGTCCAAGAAGAGAGCTGTAATACAAAATGTGCAAAAATGCATGGCAGCACTAGGCTGAATGTGCTCTATGAAATGTTGGTATAAAGGGCGGTGGTTTAAGGATGACCACCAACACTGGAACGCTTAGTGCAGTTCCCAGAACTCTTCCAAAACTGGCAAGAAACTGAAGTTTTCTGCTAGAGGAAGTGATCCTATTGTTTTAAAGAGGGAAACCTTCAACCATAAAAGGGAGGTCTCAC
The DNA here is from genome assembly GCA_031772625.1 of Pinus tabuliformis. NCBI lineage: Eukaryota > Viridiplantae > Streptophyta > Pinopsida > Pinales > Pinaceae > Pinus > Pinus tabuliformis. The sequence continues at coordinate 43,783,279 of CM062807.1, read as the reverse complement.
CCCGCATAAAAGGTAAAACTTCAACCTGAAAAAGGGAAGTCTCAACCTGTGATGGTTTAAGGATGACCAACAACTCTGCGATTCCTGGAACTCTTCCAAAACTGGCAAGAAGCTGGAGTCTTCTGCTAGAGGAAGTGTTCTTAATCTGTGATGGTTTAAGGATGACCAACAACTCTGCGATTCCTGGAACTCTTCCAAAACTGGCAAGAAGCTGGAGTCTTCTGCTAGAGGAAGTGTTCTAGATTGCCAACTGTAGGCATGTTCAGGCATCTTTGTCTCTGGCTACAACTCTGAAACTGGTGTGGCAGGTTGTGGCTCAGGCTCGCTTGATGTGGCTTTGAAGCTTGTAGATGACCATCATTTTCCCCCTTGTCAGATACAAGGTGAGAAGATGGAGAAAACTCAACTGCAAGACTGTTCAATACTCTGGAACAAGTTCTGACATGTGTTTGGAATATCTTCTTGGCTGTTGATGCCCATTGCCAAGAAGCGATCCATCCAAGATGAATCTTTGTTCTTGTAGGACGTTTGTTTTTTAAGCATCTGTGTGAAGAATGGTTGGTTTTATGGCAGTGCTTACATGGATGAAGATCAAAACAGTGATCTTTCAAATGGCCAACTCGGTCACAGTGTTGGAATTTCACGATCTGTTGTTGCTGTTGTTGTTGCTGTTGCTGTGGAAGAGGGGCAAAGTCTGGAACAGCTGAAGCTGAACTGTCATGAGAAGCAGGTGAACTGTCATGAATGAATCCAGCACTTTGAAACTGAATGGGCTTGGCATAGTCTGGAATATGAAAGGACAAGTCCTTGTCATATCCAAGACCAGTTTTGTGCTTGTTGTGGACAAGCTGTTCCCAAGGTCTGATGATGGGCTTGGGAAGTGCAGACTGAGTTTCTGCATTTGCATATACAACTGTTGCTTTATTTGAATGAACTGTACCATTATTAACATGTTGCTAATGGGTGGTTGTCTCAATGTTCTGAACAAAAACAGGTTCAGAATGGTGTCTATTTTGATGTAGCTCTTCTTGTTGTAGCTGTGATTCAAGCTGCAAAAATTCGATCTTTTCCTGTGCATTTTGTAAACATGTCTGAATTTCTGAGAGAGATCCTTTGCTGATTTGTAATGTGTCATCAACAGTAGATAATATCAAAGTTTTAAGGAACTGTAATACTTCATTGGTTCTGGCCATTTTTCCTTTAATGTCTGATTTACACCTTAAAAAAAACTGATCACTACTACTCAATGCAGAAAAGTAATATCTACTCACAGTACACAGCAATATCCTTTATAAATGTTAGCAAATGATCAGTGTGCAAAAAGATTACAATTAGCTCACCAAAATCTTTATGCAACAGTGGAATCAAGAGTTTTAAATACAATGCCACAATTGGGGCAGCAGCAACTGCAAACTTGTTTGGATCCTTCAAGTACTCCTTCAGAAATGATGGTTATCAAAACTTCAATAATTATAACACCATGTCATGGGCATTCTTTGAACTGGCGGTCAACCTCAGCAAAGCATTAAACATATGAATGGCACCAGCAATCAAATCGGATCCAACTATAGGAACAGAAGCACTGAATCTCGGTTGCAAATGGAATTTGAACTATTCAAAGTGTATTTGAAACCAATCACCATACCATTGGATTGTATACCATTCAGGCCTCATACAAACTTATTTAAAACAGCAGTTTCAACGTATTTCAGGCAGCATCATAACGTATTCAGGTAGCTTAAATCACAGTTTTCGTTGCATTCAATACAGCTCCAGGTCAGCACACAAATAAATCAATGAGCGATATACAAAACTGATTTCTTTCTCTGCAATAGAGACTTAGTGCACATATTAAGAGCAATAATCTTCACAAAAAGAAACGACCTTTCCAACGAATGCTCGGGGCATTGAATAAATTTTCAGCAGACAAATATACACCAGCCTCTATATAAATATATAGCCGAGAATACCCATAAAAATGGTATTATTCTTTGTTGAGCAGATTACGGATGAAGCCACATTTCTGGTTGATTTTTTTCATGCATAAACAACACTCCTTTGCAAGAAAAAATGAATGTCTTCCACAATCTGCAGTTGAAGTACAAACAGTTCGAGCACGCTAGAATGAGTTCAGCTCACTTACATAATGCACAAGCAGCGGTCTTAAATGGCTCTGTCAACTTCTCCTGAGAAGAGCTTTATCAAAAGCATCACTCTTTCAAGTCTTCTAGTATGGATCTTATTTCAGGTTCGTAACATCTACAAGTGTCGTTAACTGATGCCAATAATAGATGATGTCAAAGCCCATATGATCAAGATCCAAAGTTTCAGATATGTTGCTTTATTTCTGCAATGGTGTGTTGACAAATTGAGATGTGCCGCAGAGGGTAGACAATACGAATGCCTCAAGTATATGCTGGACTAAATTCTTGGATTGCACAGATCATTTAAGGTCGGCTCTCTTTTCTAGGCCGCAATTACACAAGATCTCAGCCTTATATCAATCCGGAAATAGACTAATGATCTACCCTTACATATATAGTGATAATGCCCTTCATGTAGGTTCTTTCTTATACCTTAAAAATTCGCAGAAATAAAGACCGTGAGGATGTAAGACAAACTTTGGTTCTTTGATGCTTGAGCCCAGACTTTAGGCCGCAAAAAGTTTCAACGTGGATTCTGTCACTGAAGTATGATGACACAAGTCTAAAATAGGTTCGAATTATTCACACGACCGCAGAGATTAAAGGGCTGCAAGACTCGGTGATATATGCTTAGAGGGGCCGCAAGCAATTTCAAATAGATGCTCCACAGAGATAACCCTTTTTGGTCTTGTTGGCACTACTCCAGCAATTGCAAATAACCAGAGAATAACAACCGTCACAATAAATATACTAGAATTTCCAGTATGAGTCGACAAAAAAAAGCAATGCCTGGAATCCTTGAATGAACGTAGCTTTCAAAATACACATGAACCCAGAGGAACCATTCAACACCACTTACGTATCTTGCTTCTGAAATGGATCACTGAAACCGAGAAAATGGATCTCGTGAATAAGACCGAGAGCCATGTCTAGACTCTAAATCATTTAGAGAGACCTTCAATCAACCTTGCAGCAACTGTAAAATATCAATGCGAAAATCCCCAACCCTCGCTTTACGCTCAAGACTCTACTTCCCTCTGCAATCAAATATTTTCCTTCCCGGCGGACAGAAGCCTTCGGAAGAAAGGAGGCGATCGATTCTACAGTTAACGTTTCCTGCTCTCAGACATGGCAACTGAAAGGTTATTTAAAGACGATGCCAGGGACGAGAAGGGTGAACGGGCCAGGATGGCTTCGTTTGTTGGTGGCATGGCAATAGCCGACCTTGTAAAGACGACTCTAGGACCTAAAGGGATGGACAAAATTTTGCAATCCACAGGCAGGGGACATAGTGTCACCGTTACAAATGATGGCGCTACTATATTGAGATCGCTTCACATAGATAATCCCGCTGCCAAAGTAATGGTCGACATCTCGAAAGTCCCAGATGATGAGGTAGGAGATGGAACCGCTTCAGTAGTTGTTTTGGCTGGCGAGCTCTTGCGAGAGGCAGAAAAACTAGTAGCAATGAAGATTCACCCTATGACAATTATCTCTGGTTATAGAATGGCTGCTGAGTGTGCTCGCAATGCTTTAGAACAGCGGGTTTGGGACAATAAGGCAAATTCAGAATCCTTCCGGTCCGACCTGATGAATATTGCAATGACAACACTCAGTTTCAAAATCCTTGCACAAGACAAACAACATTGGCTGTTGATGCAGTGATGCGGCAGAGGTAGCGCTGGAAAAAGCAGCGCGTTATGGTCAGAGGTGAGCAGCGACTGTGGAGGGTCAGGTCGAATAGCTCTGAGCAGGTAAGGGGCGTTACAAACGCTCAATGCACCAGGATTATATAGCAGGCCCACCAAATTCAATTGTCAGGACAACGCTTTTCAAAACGTTTATAAACAGTAAAGAGCGCAGGCATAATTTAAAGGACAGAGGGCGCAAGTAACGCAGAAGAGAGAGAGCGCATGTATGATTTCAAGGGTCAGACAGAGAGGCTTAAAATAGCCAGAGTCAGCAGATTTCAGGAAAACAATGAATTAATGGAGCTTTATAGGTAATGGGCAGAACTGGAAGGTCTGCACAAATGACATATACATAGAGACCACAAAACAAGTGGCTCAAATATGAGTAGGGCTAGAATTCGCCTGCTCTGATACCATGTTAAACACACATGGACAGCAAAGACAATGTGAAAGATAAAACATGCAATACATTTTTTATTAACATGAGATATACATTTATAGTACAATACGTGACTCTTGGGTTTCAGATCCCAAGGTCTCTTGGACTGCTTTTGTCCATTCAACTTCCACACTAACCCATTTAGGATTAGGTGTCCAACAATAATAAATAATAAAAATAATAAATGTTAAATAATAAATGATATTTAAAAATATATAAGAAAATAAATAAAAATAGTAATAACTATACTAAAGCTCTAAATAAGAATAAATAGAAATAAAACAATAAAAAAATCAGTAAAGCTATCAAAAAGAAGGAAATAAAACAAGAAAGCTAAAAATCAAAGTCGCATGTAGACACATGGAGTGTGTGCATGTGGTTCCCATCCAATGTTTGTTCTATTTATTAGATGGTGAGGAGGATGGGAGTTATTTCATCTTTTCGAGATTCTATCTTTCATTCTCTTGGGAGAATGGTGTTCCAAGACATAGGAGTCACTGGCAGTAGTACGTTGATTGAGGGCTCGAAGATGGCCAATTATAGCAAATCCTTGCACAATTGAGCCTACGGTTGGGTGGAGAGTCATCCCAAAACCTTGTTGCAGTAAACCTACTTCTACCACAGGTAAGCACTATTCATAGTTGAATTTAGTTTATTAATTACATGTTTATTTGGCTAAACAAATGTCACTCTGATTTAAATTTAATGTTAATTAGAAAAGTTAATTAGATATTTATTTTTGCACTGTTACAAACCATTTTAACTTTTTTTAGTTTTCTAAAAAAGTATTTAGAAAAAAGAATCATTTCATTTTTGTTTTTACAAAATTAATTTAAAAAATTACTATTTTTAAGTGTTTTTAACGGAACTAATTAAAAAACAAAATTACTAATTTATTAAGTTATTTTTATTCAACGAACTCCACCGTTCTACCTTCCCCAACTATTAGAATTTATGCCAACTTCGGATTGAATCGTGCCATAAAATAAAGCAATTTCCTCCCAAGAGGGGCATTTGGACTTGAATCTTAAACGTAGAAATGAAATAAATGTTTTAGATTTGATTTGAAAGTGGAATATGCTAAAGGAAACCAGAACCAATGCGTTGAAGAATTGAATAGTGTGTTTTGCCGTGCAATGTATTATTAGTTTAAATAGCCGGTTTGTAACTTAATAGTTAAATATAATAATATTTTATTGAATTTATGTTTTTCTGATTTATTATCAAGAGCAAATGAAGAGATAGACTATGGCAAAGATTTAAATAGAGAGCAATATAAACTATGGCAAAGATTTAAATAGAGAGCAATATACACACTTAACTATTTTTTCATGTGATCTGATAATAAACCACATTTATTGGTTCTAAACACGTCAAAAAAATTACTCTTATATAATTTCTACGTAAAAACATTAGGTAATATTTGACTAACTTTCCATATTCCTTGATCATACAAATCCTTTTTGTTTTTTTTTTATCAATAAAATCCACATTTTATGCTAGTGTGGGTTGGGTTTAGCTGTTATGGGTACGTGGCACATGGTACTGTTTTCATGTGGATGTGAATCTATGAATTTGAGTCTTTCCAGGGAATACATCAAGAGTTTGCAGCAGGGTGGTAATAAGGGGACTAGGCATAAATACTTAGAAAAATCAGGATATTAGTGCATGTAAATTGTTTTTTTTTATTTAATAGAAAATTCATTGTGTTTTCTTTCGTGAATATATATAACGAAATGCATTTCTGCAATTGGAAAAGCAAATACCTTAAGGCGTAATATTGGTTTAAAAAACAAATTCATTTTGTCCGGTTTCTAAAATGGTTATCTATGTTAAAATAATTTTGAAATTTTTAATTCTTTCTATATTATTTGAATCAAATAGTGAAATGAATCGGTGTGATGAACATATTAATAATAATTAAAAAGGCAATTATAAGAGTAAATACTTATTAAATGAAATAAATCTAAGTATTAAGTAAAGTTATTATAATATTATTACTTGCCTGTGATGAACATATTAATAATAATTAAAAGGGGAATTATAAGAGTAAATACATATTAAATGAAATAAATCTAACTATTAAGTAAAGTTATTATAATATTATTACTCGGCTAAAATTTTTGACTAGAAGTTACTATGGAGTTAATACTTAGTTTATATATTTGTACATTATTTCATATTGCTTTAATTTTTTGAGTGAGTTTTGTCTGAAAATTTTTTATGTTATTTGTTCCACAGCATTATTAAAAAGAGTAATAAATTTGTTAATGTATTTTGACATTGACTCAATTTTCTAAAAAAAATTAGCTATAATAAATATTAAAAAATAGTTTAAATTTACTTATAAATTTATAGCTAATAAATATCAAAAAATAGTTTAAATTTACTTATAGATTTAATACGTATTATAAAATTGTTAGTGTACTTTGACTTTCACTCAAGTTTTTAAATTTCTATATGGCTATAATAAATATCAAACATTAGTTTAAATTTACGTATAAAGAAAATTGTAATTGTAATTGTAATAGGTATTTCAAAACTGGTTATTGATTTTGATATTAAAAAGAGTTATAGATTTGATTCCCTGTTTCTTGGATTTTTTGTTTTTTTGGAAAAAAATTAACCTCTTCCAAAATTTTAATATTTTTCTGGCTTTAATGGGTATAAAGAAGGATGATTACATTCTTCTAACAAAAATAAAAATAAAAAAGTGTTTATTCTTATTTTATTTTATTTGAAAAATTTTATATTTATAAACATTATTATGATTTGAAGATTACAGTTTTTTTTTTAAATTGTTCTTAAAAATTATTATGAATTTTTTATGTGATAAAATCTAAAATACTTAAATTATACAATAATTCTAAACGTGAAAATCTTATTTTTGACATGTAATATAAATTTTAGTTAATGGTTTTATTAAAAATTCATAATTAAGATCCATAATTAAGATGTAAAATTGATAATAAAAAAATACATACACAAAAAAAGACAATATTTTAACAAAATCATAACTAAATAATGATGAAAGAAATTATTGAGACTTACTTTGTATTTTATATATATAGATATAGATATAGATATAGATATATATACTTTACAATAACTTTATGGTTAAGTTAAGGTATGAAGTTGACAGGAACTTCATAGTAAAGTTGGTGCAAGTAATTTAAAACTATTTCATGATTAAGTTGAGGAAATCTTTACTAATACCTCATAGTTATGAGGTGGTGATAGTGGCTCCAGTATAGTACAGGCAAATTAATGAGGATAAAGGAGAGGGAAACCTTGAACTCGGTCCACCCAGTGTAGGCTAACTTGTTTTATGTTTTAAATCATGCACTGCAAATATGTAGCCTTAAAACTATTTTGAAACATTTATAGATATTTTTGAACTCAACCAATAAAAATCTAATTATATATGTAAAAGATTTAAACCTTGAATCCAATTTAAAATTAATAAAAAAAACTAATCATTTTATATATATAAAACCTAATCATTTCATATTTTATATGAGGAAGTTAGTTTATAAGTACTTCATGATTAAGATGAAGAAATGCTTAAAATTGAATCATAAATAAGACAATTAGAAATAATATACCCTTTTACTTTATATATTAAAATATTTTAAGGTATGGAAGTATCGTAAAATGATCCTTTTATTTAAGGAATCCACTCCTACTCACTTGTTTTTTTGAGTGGGAAATTTTATATAATGAGGTAAGCTCCAAATATAATACTCCAATATAACTTCGAAATACAACATACATAAATAAATTATTCATAAGAAGGACTCCACCATGTATATCTATAGCTAGGTACAATACCCTAATCTTAAGTACCTTGTTAGGACCCTATACTACTAGTGTAACCCCTTATTATTATTAGTACAACCCACTTATTATATTGATGTACCCATGTAGTGCCCATATTGTTACTATTGTGCCACATAGAAGCCCACTATTGTTATTGTTGTGCCCTACAATATTATTGTTATGTAGGCTTTGATTGTATTGAGACCACTTAGACTCCTATATATAGAAAGGAGGTATTTTCATTTGTATCATCCAAGAATTGTTCATTTATGTAATGTAAAGGAGGTTGCCCCCTCGAAGAGGCTGAATTCTAAGGCGTGGATCTCTCTTTTCTATCTTTTTGTGAGCTGGTTTCATAACATTTGGTATCAGAGGTTTGGATTCTAGGGTTTCGCTGCTCCAAACAAGCCATCGTGGAATTTTCTCTATAAAGTTTTTTCTGTGACGTTTCAGAAGTCGCAAAAAAAACCCATTTGACAAGAATTGACGCTGATCCTTGGCTCCGAATTTTAGAGATTGTTACGCGATATTTTCGGAGATATGATTTGAGGAAGTTGGTCTTTTTGCAGACTCCTGAATTACACTCAAAACAGGTGACCTGGGGAAAATCGTCATAACTTTCTTTCTGAGCATCGGATTGAAATTTCGTAAGAAGTTGCAGAAATAGGACGGACTGTAGTTTCTGTTTATATATTTTTTAGAGTGAAAGGTTGAAACAATGACACGTGGCACTTCATACAAGTTCGCTCTACTGAACTAGTCTATAATCAGGTCACTGCGGTATATTGTGCATAACTCTTTCTTGGAGAATCCAATTTGGATCAGCCTTGTGGCATTGGAAAGAGGACACAGAGGGCTACTACAGGTCACAATTTCAGAACCTAAAGATCTGAAAGTACAGAGTTACAGTCGTTTCAAGGTAGAGCTCCTAAAACCAAGAAAAAGCAAGATGAGGAAGTTTGATGGCAAGGATCCGGTAAATTGGATACTTCAGATGGAGCAATATTTTGATACACATGGTGTACAACTGTTACAAAAGGTATGTATTGCATCTTCATATTTAGAACCAGATCAATTTTTATGGTACAAAGGGCTTTGTTCTCGTAAAAAACTTGTTACGTGGTCAATTTTCACGGAGGAAATGATAGCACATTATGAGGATGCAAAGAGCAACACCTTCTTTAGAGCAACACCACAACAATTGGAAAGAGTAAAAGGGCTTTGTGACATAATGGAAAGCAAAATTATGGAAACCAGGAAGCATACCCCTCACAACTATAAAGATGGAAGTGTTGTTTCTCCAAGCCTTCCAGAACCTACAAGGGTTACACCACAACAATTGGAAGAAAAAAGAGAAAAAGGGCTTTGTTACAATTGTGATAGCAAATGCACTAAAGGTCATAAGTGTGCCGAGAAGAAATTATTTTACATAGAGTATGAAGAGGAGGAAGAAAATGATCAAGAAACATCAAAAGAAGAGGATATATGCCAAGACTCAACCCCAGAGAAAGAAGAAAAGAATCAGACCATATCTTGTAAACTATTAGCAAGAAAGACCACTCCTCAAACTCTCAAGATAGAAGGACATATCAAGAAGAAAAAGGTGAAAGAAGTGAAAGATCAATTCAAGAAAGAAGAAATGAATCCAACCATATCTTGTAATTCATTGGTCAGAATTACCACTCCTCAAACTATCAAGCTAGAAGGACATATCAAGAAGAAAAATGTTCAAGAAGTGAAAGATCACATCGAGCATCAAGAAATGAATCCGACCATATCTTGTAAAGGATTGGAAGAACTTACCACTCCTCAAACTCTAAAGATAGAAGGACATATCAAGAAGAAAAAGGTTCAAGCAGTGAAAGATCACATCAAGCATCAACAACAAGTTCTCCAACTTTTAAAGGATAATGCCACTTTGGTGCAAAATCAAATGAAACAACAGGTAGATCAACATCATAGTGAAAATTTTTTTGATGTAGGTGATTGGGTATTTTTGCTACTACATATAAATAAAACTATTTATGAGAAGGAAATGTGGGCAATACTACATGCACTTAACAAATGGCGACCTTACCGAATGGGAAGACTCTTCAAGGATGAGGATGTGGAAGCATTGTTTTGTGCTATTTCTATTATCCAACCAGATTGGATAAACGAAGCAAGGGATGAATGGAAGAAGGACAAAGAAGTATGGCCACTTATTCAAAAGTTGCAAAAGATTCCAATGCAAACAATATTGCCAGAAATTGAAGAGGAAGGAAAAATCATATTGGAACCTGGAGTAGTCACAGAGACAAGAACCCGACAGCTACGAAATCGATCAATTTCAGAGTATCTCATCAAGTGGAAGAACTTACCTGCTGAAGATTCCACATGGGAGGACAAGAATTCTATACAGAAGCATCGAGAACTACTCAAGCGTTGAGGACAACACTTTTTGAAGGAGAGGGGCATGTTAGGACCCTATACTACTAGTGTAACCCCTTATTATTATTAGTACAACCCAGTTATTATATTGATGTACCCATGTAGTGCCCATATTGTTACTATTGTGCCACATAGAAGCCCACTATTGTTATTGTTGTGCCCTACAATATTATTGTTATGTAGGCTTTGATTGTATTGGGACCACTTCGACTCCTATATATAGAAAGGAGGTATTTTCATTTGTATCATCCAAGAATTGTTCATTTATGTAATGTAAAGGAAGTTGCCCCCTCGAAGAGGCTGAATTCTAAGGCGTGGATCTCTCTTTTCTATCTTTTTGTGAGCTGGTTTCATAACATACCTAATGGACCTTCTTTAATGAAGCCATATTTTAATTAGTCCATATTAACTATTTAGTTGATATTTTTAATAATAACGAAAAAGTGGACCTAATCCCCTTTATATAGAATGGCCTAACACTATGCATTCCACATTAAAACAAATAATGTTGTATAGGATGGGATATGTAAAATTCTATTTCAATGTACTTTAGATTGGGTGGTATATACCTTAACATATATAACATTAATTATTTTGTTACATAGGGCACATGGGTTACCCCTAGAATTGCCACCACTACCCTTAAATTTAAAGGTCCATTTGGGCCCCCATTAGACCCATAAGGAGGATCCCAACACTCTATTTCCATTCAAAAAGTATTTCCCTCAGGGATTGTAGTGAGGATCTACTAGCATAAACTCACTTTTTTGAGTGGAAAATTTCACAGTGAGGTAAGATCCAAATACAATATACTTCAATATAACTTCCAAATACATCATACTACAATAATTTATTCATAAGAAGGACTCCACCATCATTATCTATAACTAGCTACAATACCCTAATCCTAAGTACTAAGTACCTAGTGGACTTTCATTAATGAAATCATATTGTAATTAGCACATATTAACTATGTAATTGATCTTCTTTAATAATAAAAAAACATAGATGACCTAATCCACTTTACAAATAATGACCTACCATTATGCATTTGACATTAACACAAATAATGTTGTATATGTTGAGATATATAGAGTTCTATTTCAATGTACTTTAGATTGGATAGTATATAGCCTAATCTATACAAGATTACTTTTTGTGTTTCATGGTGCACATGATTTACCCCTAGAATTTCCACCACTACCATTAATTTAAAGAGCCATTCGGGCCCCCATTATACCCATAAGGTGGATCCTGGTACTCCATTTCCAGTCAAAAAGCATTTCGCTCCAAGCTTGTAATGAGGATCTACTATGATAAACTAGGGTGAACCATAACAATGAAGTAGTATGGGGAATCTGGTCCCATGTACAAGGGTTTGATGCAACATTGAAATAGTCCAAAAATATCATCCATAAACTCGAGTCCTTTGTGTAGTTATTGAATGCAATAATGAAGTAGTCTAGGAAACTAGTTACTCATTTATAATTGTTTGAAACAGTGATAAACTAGTCTATAAAGCTTATCCATAAACATGATGGTCCCATGTTGTTGTGCTCATTCTAACTCCCAAATGGAATTTGAGTTCAAAAAATCACTAAATATTGTGTTCCAATTCTCAATCAGAATCATGTGGATCTCAGAATTTAGGTTTTTGTGATTCATATTGTTTTGAGGAATCTTTTCAGTAAAATCACATTGACACATATCTTGGTTGACGTGTTTCGAATCACTGAATGTGGTCTGATCATCGAGACTAATATGGAGAGTATGATCTAGCAATGTAGTTAAATAATGTAGAGAAGAGAATTCTAGAAATCAAAATTATTAACTATAAAATAATGTATCGTTAATAATATTTCACAATAAATTAATGCAATGTTCAAATCGGTTTTAATTAAGAAATAATATTAAAAGGAAAATAAAAATAAGAAAATGGTCAAAAATAAATTAAATATTAACTTGTGAAAATAAAAATACAAATAAAAATAATTGAAAAAATAAAAATACAACTAAGAATAATTGAAAAAAAAAGGTTAAGTGTGACATTATCCCGGGTGGTTGGGACGCTTCATTAATGACCTCCCCACCCCGCTCGATTCGCGATATACATGATATGTTGCCGCGGGTGGTTGGGACGGTTCATTAATGACCTCCCCACCCCAGTTAGATTCGCGATATACACGTTATGTTGTTGTATGTTGACGCAACTATGATGTAATGATGTTGTTATGAAGATGTAATATATATGTGTTTCTTCCCAGGGGTCACACTCCTTTGAAAAAAAAAAAGGAAAAATTAAAAGCCAAATATTTATAATAAAAAAAAAAAAAAAAGAATTATATGTATATATATAAACAATAAAGAAATAAATAGAATAGTCCAAGAAGTCATGTGCATAAAGTTGCAAAAGATAGATAGTGAATATGTAAGGAATGCTAACACTAGAAAAGAAATATGTTAGAAATTGGTAGCCCCACTTACTGAACTCTTAGGTTTTTCAATTTTTTATTTTTTTAAAATAGAATGAAAATATCTTATTGTTTTAAAAAAAAATTACGTATATTAACTTCTACAATGTCATTTAGTTATTAGGCTTTAAGGTAGAAATTTGAAATGATCGAATGGAATCTCTATATCTACTAGCATTAATTTTTCTAAAATTGGAGTTCTTTATCAAAAAATAATTTACATATAAAATGTATTATCATCACAAAAAAAAATTTTAAATAACTAATTTTAAATCTATCATATTTCACTTCTTCGATTCTAATTGATTTTTTTTTATTGAAAATAGTTTTTTTAAGAATTATTCAAATTTATAATTAATTTCTTGATATTTTGGAAAAAAATTACATAAATAAATTTAAATGTTATTAATTTAATTTTTATTTTAAATTTAAAACAATACTCTATCTTTATTTTATATATCTATATATATATATAAACTTAATAAATGGAAATATATCTATATATATAAACTTAATAAATGAAAATATATATTTTCTATTATATTAGGTAATAAAAAAAATTAATAATAAGAAATATAATAATTATAGTAAAGGAAATACCTACAAATACACGTAGAACTCTCCGTGCATATATAACATTGACAAATACACATAGAACTTTCCGTGCATATATAACATTGACAAATACACGTAGAAAGAGAGTGTCCAAGAACATTGTTAATTTTTTTTCCCTAAGTTACCCTATGTATGTCTTATTGGCCAGCACTATGTGTAAATCAAAGTTTATTTTTGCTTTCGTGTATCCCATAAGCATTTATAGTATTGTAACTTACTTTGCTAATATAATAATGATCGTTTGCAGCAAGTGAAGTGAAGTTGGTTTTTATATAAAATTTATTATGAGTAGTTACGTTAGAGTAATGTTAATATTTATTTTATTGGGAGTTAATTAATTTTTATTTTAGGAATATAAAATTAATCTTTATTTAAGATAATGGTTAAGGTTTGGAAGTTTGAGACACAGGGATACTTGTTGAATCGCTGTCTGTACATTCAGAGTATGTGGGAAGAAATTTGGGTTCTCTTCGGTCCCCTGAATAGGGATCCTGACAGTCTTAGGGGTACCATTTTCCAATGGGGAGCAGGGCATTTTCAGAGCAAACTTGTTAGGCGGCTCTGGAGTCTGTCGCTGGGTTTTGTAATTTGGGAGGTGTGGAAAGAACGGAATCGTCGAATTTTCAAGGGTCGAAGCTGCAGTGCGGCAGGCATATGGGAGGTAGTTTGCCGGGAGCTTAAAGAAACGGTCCTCTCCGAATCTTGGGGAGAGGAGGATTGGAAATTAAATGCGGAAGAGCAGCGCATAATAACCACATTGAACATAGATTTTACGATGCTATACCCCAATACTGATAGGCGTCATCGATATAGTATGCAGAGCCCCAATTATTTTCGCTTCCCAGGCGATAATCAAATTAAATTGTCCTTCGACGGTGCATCAAAGGGCAATCCGGGGGAGGCTGGATGGGGCGGGATTTTCCGAGATAGTCGAGGGGGTTCGCGTTGGGCATATGCAGAATGGGGTGGGGAAATGTCCAATAATGAGGCGGAGCTCTGGGGGGTATATCATGGCCTTCGTATTGCTGTAAGGAATGGATACCGAAACCTTGATATAGAAGGCGATTCCCTAATTGTCATTGACATGCTCAGGAAATTACAGAGGGGTAAAACTTGGGACCACGTTGCCAAGAGTTGGCGGATAGCTGCCATTATACAGGATATTGAAGGTCAGATGAGGCAGCTCGATTATATCACACTCAATCATGTATTGCGGCGAGGCAACAGGGCGGCCGATTATTTAGCCAACTGGGCATGTGGTGAATCGACTCGGGTGATGGACGGTAGCTGGGGTGTGTTACAGGCGGATCCACGGTGGGCTGAGCTGTCAACCATCCTACGACAGGACAATGATGAGGCGATCGGGCGTGACAGGACTGCTTAGCTACCTTCCCTTAATGATTCGGAGGTGCAACGAATGGAATAATAATGAACATTGCGGTGGGATCATGTACGACGCTGTCAAAATTCCCATTTGGCAGAACGAATTTAAGCAGACATGCGATGAAATGACCATCCCAAGGTCGAATGCAGGGCGGGTACTGAGGTGGGAGTGCGGTGGCAGTAGGAGGACAAGAAGCTTATCACATCAGGGCCTCAGTCCTGCGACGTGTAATAAACAACAGGCTTGGGAGTTAACTAACAATAACGAGGAGAGGTGGTCGTTTGGCGGTATAATGTTGCATGGAAGGGTTCTGCTATTGCATGACTGTAGAAGAATCGGGCTCTGTCTGTATAAATCTCAACAGCGTGTGGGAGGTTCGGCGCTTATGTTCGAGCATTGTATGGTAGAATTGGGTCCGCCTAACACAAGAATTTGGCAATTGCTGTTTACCAGTATGGCCGCAGTCAGAATTGAGGGTAGGAAAACGCGTAGTCAGGGGGTAGTTCTGGAGGAGAAAGGGAAACAGGCGGCTGAGGAAACTCTGCGATCCATTTACCTAGATATCTCTGAGGAGTCCGAAGACCAGGAAGGAGACTATTATGCAGACGAGCCACCTCGGCCGACCTCGGGAGGCAAGGTTGGCAAATGGATAAGGCATTCTGGTTCAGTGGGCGCCAGAGACGATGATGTTGAGGAGGATGACGGATGCCCGGAGGAAGATGAAGATGAGGAGGTGGATGGACGCCGTGGTCGAGGTCGAGGCCGAAGGGGTCGCGGTAGCACGCGGGGCAGAGGTAAGAACCGAGCTCGTAGAGACATGTATGAGGAAGGATTCAGCACCGGGGTTTCAGGCAGGAAGCGAGGTAAGAAGGAAATGAGGCGCAAACTCCAGGAGGCCGAGGCTGCTTATGTTAACGAAACCCATCATCATATTCGGAGGATTATCGACCACCTGGAAGAAGAGGCGCTGCAGGACCAATCAGACCCTGAGATGGCAGACTGGGAGAATTTTCTCCCGGATTCGGGCCACACCAGAGGAAGGATGTCCCTCTACAAGCAGTCCTTGCATGTATATTGGGGAATGAAACGTCTACTTGCCAAGGCAATGGAACAAGTTGCAGTTGAAATGGTGGAGATTGCCCAAGGGATGCCTAACCTGAAAAAGGAAATGAAGAATATGCAAGTGACTCTCATGATGCAGGACAAGAAGATGGACCAGCTGATCCAGATGCTCAAAGACAGTGGGATAGTCAAGGCAGAACCTGATATCCAGACTGACGCCATGAAGCAGTAGATTATGGAGGTTATTATATGACTCTTTTTGTAATTTTCATATCTTAGATGGTTTAGTACCAGTCCAGCACAACATGATTATCTTTAGAGCTATGCATAGTATGTTTTTAGGTAGAATAGAGGGTTTCTTAATCAGGTTTGATGAACTGAACATATACTTCTTTTGGATGGGGCTTATATACTTTCGAAGTCCACCCGGTTTCACTTCTGGGCGGGTGGCGCAATGTATATGTACATAATTTTTCTTTCTTTGTATAGTAATAGAATCATACCTCAACTTACAAAAAGGTTTGGAAGTTTATTATTGTTTACAAGTTTTTGTGTAACTAAAAACATCAATATGAGAGAATTGGCTGGTTCTATTTTTTGAATGGTATTTGAGAAAGAATACTAAAATAATTGTTAAATAATTATCGCACTCAGTTTATTAAAAATCAATTATAATCAATTATGAATTACATTTGAAAATAAATATTAAAATAATTTTTGAATAATTATCACTCACCTTATTAAAAATCAATTATAAATTACATTTAAAAAATAATACTAAAATAATTATTACAATTACTTATTCAAAATAAATTACGTAAACTAATCACCAAATCACAACATAATTTATTATTGATTCTTAAAACAGATGGATTACCAATTTTACAGTCTCAGTACAATATATCAGAAGCACATATTATACCAATTCGGAAAAAACGGTGGATATGTCGAAACCTAAAAAATGTGCAAATGCTAAAGCTCAATTAATTGGCATTCACAAAAGTATTGTATTTTGTGATTGAATGGGTTTATATTCTATATTATTTTTCATACAAAGCGATTTTATAATGGGAATAGGACAGGCTAGAGATCGTGTTGGGATGATTTGCCATAGCCAAGCAAGAGAATAGAACCCTGGCGCATCAAGTGAGGAAATGGATGTTGACAAAATGAGGTACAAGGATGTCACTTAAGTGTTTGTTGAAAGGCCTTTCTCAAAGGGGGTTTGGCAAATCACTCAAAGTGTTTGACAAAAGACTTTAGTTAGTTTTCGAACAGACAATGTACGGAGTTGGAGATCTAGAGCAGTAAAATTTTCTAATTTTTTTTCCTGTTTATATATGCTGATTTCCTATGTTTTACATTTTTGGAATCAGACACTTTGGGAGCTTTGGCTAATGGTATCCATTAGTGGACGAGTATCCCAAAAGTAGAAAGGAGGTTTTTTTACAATGGGAGACCGCTGAAGTTGGGGAACACTCTCAGAAATTATGGACTTACGAGGGATGCCACTTTATTTGTAATGGCATGCTTGAGGGGAGGGGCCAGAGGTGGTGGGGCATCTCAGGCAACTAAACTCTCATCTTTCAAAGATCTTCTAAATCCAAACTCTAGTTATCATGCACTAAAGAATCTCTCAGGTTAGGCTTTCGTAGTGGAACTTTCAGCAAACACGCCATCGATTGAGGTAAATGAGTTATTAACATCACTGGATGAGTATCCCAAAGGTAGAAATGAGGCTTCTCTACAAAGGGAGACAACTAAAGTTGGGGAATGCTCTCAAAGATTATGGACTTACGAGGGATGCCACTATCTTTGTAATGGTATGCTTGAGGGGAGGTGTCCAGAAGTGGTGGGGCATCTCAGACAACTAAACCCTTGTCTTTCAAATATGTTCTAAAGCCAAACTCTGGTTACCATGCACCAAAGGATCTCTTAGGTCGGGCTTTCGTAGTGGAACATTCAACAAAAACACCATCAATTGAGGTAAATGAGTTATTAGCAATGACGAATGTAGAAAATTATAAGCAATGAGCGACTATATGTCCTTTCAATGGTTTTTGGCCCCTAGCTTCTGCCCTCCAGGACTAGGTTCATCAGAACTAGTCCCAAAATTTAGAGTTGTTGTTTTGTTTGAAAGAATATTTTGGGGTAGTCTTCAAAGATTTTGAAGAACAACAGAGTATTTTCGACCAAGAACCATGGTTCTAGGGTCGAGTAGGTCCCTCGCTCCAACCATGGTTTCTGAACTTTAACCCTTTTTCCATGAAATCTTTGGCTACTCTAGTATAGGTAAGGTTCCCAAACTTGCCCCTCCAATCGATTTGAAAAGATGTCTTGGAACAAATCATAAAATCATTGGGTTGCTACATCAAAACAAACATGGACAGATTAGATATTGGTTTCATCACATTCTTTCGTATATGTGTTAATTTGATCTGCTGGAAGGACTGCCAAATAATATTATTCTCAAGTGGGAAGGAAAGAAATTCTCTCAATCGTTGGACTATAAAAACACAACATTCATGTGTAGAAATTGTCACCAACTAGGGCACCTGCAGAATGTTTTCCCTTCCTCAAAGGGGTCATCCATCTCCCATGAGCAGCGAAAACCCAATCGAGGTTGGCGTGACCAGAAGGCTGCTTCAAGTGGTAAAACCTTGGCAACTCAAAATGATAATGCTAATTAGCAGAAGCCATCCCCTGTATCCTTCGCTTCTCCTCGAGGTCCAAAGCAATTCATTGTGGTACCACCACATTCATCAGTGGAGGAGAATTTTCAGTCTAAGAATAAGGAAACAACATCAACAATATATTGGAAGTAATGATTCCATGACTTCGAAGTTGTTGAGTTGTCATTGTGAGTTCCCAAGCATCAGTCTAGAAGTTGTTGATTTCCATGTTATCAGTTGGAGATGAATTTGAGTCATGATCTAGATGTTTCAAAGTCAATGTGTTATGTCCTTTATATTTGTATCTTTTTTTATCAATAAAATATATCTTAGTGTATTTTGTGATGTGTTTAATTTCTCTCTCGCTCTCTAATTTCTAACATGGTATCAAAGTCAGTTCTTGCTTGACTCCCTCTAGGGATGGTTAGGAAAAATGCTATAGTTATTAGAATAATTGATTAAATTAGTGTAGCTTAGTGTGTGAATTTTTTTGTGTTAGAGATCTGGTGTGTGTAGGTCTATAGATCTGTTTGTTTACAGCTCCTTCCACCGTTCCCAGCTCCGACGCACTTCTCGCATCAAATTCTATGTGGTTCCTCCAACATGTTAAAAACAAACGAGTAGCTTTTCCTATGGATCAGATCCATCTGTTTGGCGAATATCCACCTCACCGTCAGCAATTCCCACCATCGTTAGGATTTATTTAGGCAGAAAAATATGCAAAGCCAAAATGTGAAGAAACGCAGTCACGGGTTAGCTGCTTGAGTCACAGTGATCTATGGCGATTAGATTGGGTGTTGCTCATAATGAAGATTCTGGAGCGGGAAAACTTTATGAGAGAAGGTAACGGCAGTGACCCTTCACTACCATTAAACACAGAAATTTCCATTCAAATGTGGGGTGTTGGAGGTGATAATAAGAAGGTTCTTGTTTTGGCGGGTAAAAATACTCCATATGATCTGGATCAACCTATCAGGCGGCGTTTTAACAAGTGAATGTATATTTATCTACCTGATGTCAAGGTAAGGCAGCATATGGTCAATATTCTCTTCCCGAGTATGGAAGACTTTGCGGATTTGGCAAAACGAACCGATGGCTTCTCTAGTTTTGATATTTATGTTTGTGTGAAAAATGTATGGTCTGAATCTGTTCAGATCATCGATTTATTATAGAATTTGCAGGAAGATGGCTATTGTTGTCAATTAGAGTATCATATCATTGATTGCACATACAATGCACAACAACTTGATGTCATGGGTATGGAACAATTTATTTTTAATGGTGGGATTCGACAACATTGTTTAACAGTGTGTAGCTATGTATGTAAACGGTAATTAGCAGTCTAATAGTGTGCTAGTTTGATCATCTATATAAAGGGTAATTTTCATATAAGTTTGTAGGCTATTTTTTTAAAACAACAACAAAAGAAAAGGTGTGAGATATTTTTTTGGTGTTTGTGTTTTTATTGGTTATAAAATGGATCGGTGGTTTTGACACTGGAAACTTTGGTGTCCGAAACATAAATTCTTGTGTGTTTTATTGGTTATAAAAAGAGTTGGTGGTTCTTAAACTGGAAGCCTCAGTGTCTGAAACATCAATTCTTGTGTAAGGTCAAGTTGTTTGATCAACTTTTGAACACATTCAGTATCCAAACCTCCATACTAGCAACTGACGGAAAACCGAAAGTGAAATATCTAACAGATGGTGGTTGGTCCATAGGATGGTTCATTACTTGATGACTCTTATCGCAGAAGCCCCGATGAGCTAAGTTGTTAATATTGTTGATCTTGCAAAGTTCATCAATGATAGTTAGAGGCAGTTACGTTTTTAATGGAGGTCAAGTGACAACTTGAAGATGTAGTGGTGAAAGAGTGGTGTTTGCGAGATCCCAGAATAGATGTGAGTATTGATGAAGACCAGTGTGACAAAGATTCATTTATTGTTGTAATGAGTGTCATGTAAGAATTAAGGGAGGGTATTGGAAGAAATGCTTCCATGACTTCCAAGTTGTTGAGTTGTCATTGTGAGTTCCCAAGCATCAGTTTAGAAGTTGTTTATTTCTATGTTATGAGTTGGAGATGAGTTAGGGTCATGATCTAGATGTGTCAAAGTCAGTGTGTTATGTCCTTTATATTTGTATCTCTTATGATTAATGAAATATATCTTAGTTTGTTTTGTGTTGTGCTTCGGTTCTCTCGCTCTCTAATTTCTAACACAATAATTGTATCGGCAAAAAGTAAGCAGAAATGCACCCATGAGTCTCACCATTCAAATAGTGATAAAGATGTTCCATGTTCGACATATCCGAAAGAGATAGAGCTCTCTCAAAAAAATGAAGATAAATTCTCCTCTCAATTGTAAATGATAAAATTATTAATTAGGTAGAAGTTAGTAGGGAAAAAGGGAAAAAAGAGAAATCCGTGAATAACTCTGATGTTACACACCAGAAATGTTATGAAGTTTTTTCACACTATAATATAATTTAAAAAGAAAAGATACGAAATTTTAAAAAAAAGATACGAATGGCAGTAATGAATGGTTTTGTATAACGCAAGTGACTCATCAATCATATAAAGATTTTGACGAGGTAAGTAAGAGAATCTTGTGCATGTAAGTTTATGATAGACATTATCATTCAATGTTTTTCCAGCCCACATGTGTAATCTTTAATCATTATGATGCTAATAAATATGAATGGCAATAATGTGGGTCTCTTAGCGCGGTAGGGACAGTGAGTAAGAATGCCAGTCAGAATTTCTTTGGTTTTGTATAACACACGTAACTCATCAATCACTTCAACCTTTGAAGATGACTATTGGACATTTAAAGTTACTTACCAAAGTTTTACCAGTTGGCCATCCAAAACAAACATATAAGTCGTTTTGAGTGTTTTTTTTATATTACTAATAATAATTTATTTTTATTCTCAGCGCTTTTTTTATATAACTAAGCATACTTTTGGTAAAGGAAAATAATTTGAGGGGTAACCATTGGATTTAATTCTCTTTTATTTGGGTTTTATTCTCCATAAATAAGAGTTTAATTCTTTTTTTGGGTTTTTTTCTTCCTAAATAAAGGTTTAATTTTCTTTTATTTGGGTTTTATTCTCCATAAATAAGAGTTTAATTCTTTTTTATTTGGGTTTTTTTCTCCTTAAATAAAAGTTTAATTCTCCTCTATTTGGAGAATATATAGATTTAATTCTCTTTTATCTGAATTTTATTTTCCATATAAACATAGTATGTGTGACAAAAATTTCAGCATGTTAAATATCTTGCCCAAAAATTCTGAAACATATAAATATAATAATTTAAAAACGATAATTTGAAAACTCCCTTTATTACAAAGGAAAATAATAATCACAAAACAAAATTGTTGACCATATCACAATATTAAAAAAGTTTAGTTTTATTTTACTTAATAAAACTAGTATCGAATCAGTAGCCCTTTTTCGTTGTTACCGAAAAGCTTTAAACTCTCGGAGCTTTGGCTAACCAACTTCATGGAACTTGGTTCTCACATTGAAGTTGGTTCTCACTGGAGTTGGTTGATTTTCAACGCCCAACTTATCAATTTTTGTTCGGATTTGGGAAGACTTCAGCTCTAATCCATGTGACTGTGTAGCATCGTAGCTCAGTAAAGTGCTTTCAAGCTTTCTATGAGAATGACCGCAAGTTTTGCAACCTGCATGAGTTTTTACAGGTCATATTTACTACAAATTGTTCGTGTGCCATTAATGGATTCTATCGAGATCTTATTCTTACAGGACATATTTACTACAGATTGTTCGTGTGCCATTAACGAATTCTACCAAGATCTTATTCGCAAGAAGACATGAAATTTAGGCCGTAATGTTGCCATTTCCAACACATGGACACCTTAATCATTTGTTTCAGCTTTCAAGGGCCCTCACTGCACGAGGCCTAAGTGTATTGTTTGTCACCACTTCTAACCATATCAATCCATCTCGGCATCACGTCCAGGGATGGGATCCTCAGAACTTTCCCATTCAGTTCCACGAATTACAGATGTCCTCCTTCTCAGATCAGCAACCCAATCTTGCAACAAGGAGCATACTTTCCTTCAGCATCTTATTTTATAATACAAAAAAAAATTGTCAAATTGTATTTTAAATTGATTTCATAATTCAGGAACCCTAACTTCCTTATAGCATATCTTCAAAAGAATAGCAAAACAATATATATATTTTTTAGATTGTTCTTAAATATCTCTCTTTAATAGGCTCCAAATTTCATCATCTGAAGATTCCAAAGAGAAGAAGAAATTATAGCAAAAATGCCAAAATGACTCATTCGAAGTAGAAAAACTCTAGATCATAAGCTTTGACACCAAATGTTATGAACCTTGCATCTGAAAAATGATAGGAAACCAATAATTACAATCATTTTCAAATAGAAACCTCTTTTTACAATGAATACAATGTAAAATAAAATATTTGATGATTCTTAAACTAGGTCTCATTAGTATATATATAAGAATCAAAGAGAACAATTATAGTAAAATAATACCATGAAAAGTTCTAAATAGTACATAATAATGACACAATAGAAATGTAGTTACTCAATATCTTGGTTTTAATAAGGGGTTTAAGGGTTAACATTGGACTTATATAAAGCTTTAGGAAAAGTGTCTATTATTTATTTCACTTGGATTCTAGAATTTTTGTATTTTTTTTTCTTAAGGAAAAATTTTGTACCTATATAAATATATGAGATCATAATTGTGAATCAAATAATAATTTTTTTTAGTTTAATTATCACAAAAGGAAAAATGTTACGAAGAGTGACATTAAACATTTGTTTTAAGAAATTCAAATTTATGGAATCTAAAACCCTTAAATCATGTAATGGATTTAAAATTAAACCATTTAATATCTTTAAATGTGAAAAAACATAGGTATTTTAATTTGTGAAGCAATTTTTCATTTTTTTTGTTTTTTTTTTTTGGTAGAATTTGATAGATGGTTTTATAAAAATCCATAAAGAATGGATAACAAAGTTTTTAAATAAGTAAAGATTATATAGATTAAAGGTAATTCTTATGTCATGTTCAAAGGTAGTATATATAAACAATTATGTAGTTAGTTGATAGAAGAAATTGTAAGGACTTATTTTGAACCATTTTTACAATAACTATATAAATCTTTTACAAGAACTTTAGAATTATTTTGAGTTATGGATTTGAGAGGCACGTGGTGGCTAAGTTGATGTAGGTAATTCAAAAACATATCATGGTTAAGTTGAGAAAGGGCATTTTAGGTTTAGTTTATTAGTATGTTTTTTGTTCTCTGGCATTTTAATTTCAGGTTACCTTATTTTAATCATTTACATGTGGTTTTGTCGTATTATTTTTGGGTTTTATTCTCTTATTTGGGTTTATTTATGGTTATTGGCCTATTTTTTATGGCTTCTCCTTAGTCTTCTTTCCTCAACTCAACTTTTCGTTTGGCTCTCACTCATCTCTATCTATAAGAGTTGGTTCATGGTTTACTCTTTCAACTTGAAGATCCCTAACTAGTCTCATTTTCTGATGTTGGAACTTCTTCTCAGGTAGGTTCTCCCTTGTCACCATTTGGTGCTCTCCCTTAGGTGTTTATTTCTATCTCACTCTCTTGGTCTCTACTTCTTGTTTCCTTCATCTCTACCCTCCCCTCCTTATAGGTCAATGATGGGTTTCCTCAAGTTGCAAGGGAGGAAGAAGAGGCAGACTCACCCCTCTTATTGTCTTAATTCTCCTCTTCCATTCTCTTTTCAAACTAAAGTGCAAGATGAATATCATTGTTCAACAAGAACATATATGGAATTTATCCATGAAGAATTCAATAGAACCATCCCTAAAGTGGAGGAGGAAGTTCATCAGACTCAGAGATTCATCTCAAACCATTAGATCAATGGAGACACCATGAATTGGCTCCCTAAGGTTGAAAACTATCCTCGATATTGCCAAAATTCCTACATGCAAAAAATTATTCTATAATGGCATATTACAACTCTCATGGGACGAGTTTTCATAGATCATTCAAACACTCAACAATAAATTCTAGTGTGCATGGCTAGGTTGATCGATAAAATGGACAGATTGGACAAAAAAATTTATGTGCTAGCCAAGAAAATTAGAAAACCCTACCTTCACCTCCTATAATGAAGAAAAGGATCCTCCTCTACCAATTTAGGTGGACTCTCCCTCAGGGTAACATGATGTGAACATGATCAAGTGAGCCAAATTTTCTATTATTATTTTTGTATTATGCCATTGTTTAACTAAAATTGTAAATTTTTGGCATAGTATTTCTTTTAGTTTTTTTATATTTTGAATGATAGACTTATAGATGTGAGTTATGCAATGTCAATATTTTGAACTTATGATACTGGTCTGGTTTCCCAAGTTCCAAACAAATAACTTTTGAAAAAACACTATGCATTTACTTCTGAAAGTAATATCAAGTGCCTAACCATACAAAAAAAGGTTGAAAAAGTTCTTACTAACACCTCATAGTTAAGTTGAGGAAGTCAACTCATAATTACGTCATGGTTAAGTTGAAGAAATAGTTACCATGTCACTTATTAATGATCCTTAATCCTTAAAATTGAATTACAAACACGATATTCAGAAATGATATACACCATTTTACTTCATATATTAAAAAACCTTAAGATATGGAAACAATATAAAATAACCCTTTTATGTAATGAATCCATTCCTATTCACTTAATTTTTGGAGTGGGAAACATCGTAATGAGCTAAGATCCAAAACAATATACTCTCGTACATTATTCATAAGGGCTCTAGCATCATTATTTATAACTAGTTATAAGATCTTAATGTTAACTAGCTAGTGGAACTTCTTTAATGAGGCACCATGAGCCTTATTCACTTTATATAGAATAGCTTAACAATATGCACTCCACATTGGAGCAATTAATGTTGTATATAGTGGGGCATACATACATACATATATACATATAATTCAATTTCAATGTACTTCAGATGATAATGTATATATTCTAGCCTATGTGATATTAATTGTTTTGTTTCATGGTGCACATTCAATGCCCTAGAATGAACACCACTAGTATTACTTTAAAGGGCCCTTTGGACCCCATTACACCCGTGAGGAGGATCCCAACACTCTATTCCCCTTGAAAAAATATTTCCCACAATGCTTGTAGTGAGGATGGACTACCACAAACTAGGGTGAACCACAATATTGAAGTAGTCCAAGGAATTAGGGTCCCATGTATAGGGGTTCAATGTGATGTTAAATAAGTCCAAAAATATCATCCTAAAACTCAAGTCCCATGTGTGGGTATTGACTGCAACAATGAAGCGGTCTACAAAACTAGGTCTTGATGTATAATTGTTGCCTACAATGATGAGGTAGTCCATAAAACTCATCCATAAATAGGGTGGTCCCATGTCCCAATTCTCATGCTAACTCCAAACTAATCCGACAAATCATTAAGTATTTGCTCAAAATTCCAACCATGGTTATGTGTATCCAAATAAACACAATAACCCATGCCAAAGAGATCATATACATAACTACAAAAGGTCAGTAATAGATATGTAAGGAACACTAACACTAGAGAACAAGCATACTAGAAATTGTTAAGCCCCACTTGTTCATGTTTTCCCTCAATGATTCTCTTCATACAATGGTGGTGAGTCATCAAAGATGAGATATAAGTGGTTGTGATAGCAACAATATCAGTTTAGATACCGATGTTCACAAGTAACTTGTAAGTTTTCCCCTGCAGATATGTGACTTGTATATTTAGTTCTATATGTTCAATATGATTTGAATCTCTATCTATTGCTTCAAAATGATTTTACGTAACTCCCACAATGTCATTCAATGGTTTTTTAAGGTTTAAGGTGGAAATTTGAAATCATCATGCTTCCCAATAGGATATGAATGTATATTGTGACCATGTTTTGGAATATCACAACCACTCTATCTCTATTACTATTAGTCTAGTGGAAATTTGGGTGTTGTATCAAAATAATATATTATGCAAGATGTGTTTTCATCACTAGAAAAATTTAAAAATATTGATTTTAAATTTGTGATACCTCCATTTCTTGCACTTCAATGGCATAGATTTTAATTTTTTTTCCAAGAGAAACTCAAAAAAGAATCATACAAGGAAGTTACATTACATTTGTTTATACAAACTACTTAATACATTGTACTTAACAAGTGAAATTAATAACAAAACTAATTATACTTCTCCTTAAGAATAATTAAAAAAAAATATTTAAAATAATTATAAGAAATTGAAAATTTGTGATAATGTGTTACTTATTCATGGTTTAAAAGCACAATAAAAGTAATATTTCTTGTTCAATGTATTTATTTCGCTTTTGTGGATTTCATAAGCATTATGTATTTCGCAGTATTTACTTATATTGTTGATACAATAATCATTGTGAGCAGCAGGTGCAGTTGGTGATGCCATGACGTAATTAAGTTATGTGTGGAATGTTTTTTTTTAATGTGGAATGTATAATGATTATCAATTTCTATAAAAGTTCATTGAAGTTATATGTGATGATATATTTCCCTGGCATCGGAATATTATAAGAAACAAGTAGGTTACCAGCTTTACAAATTTGGCACGATATATCAGAGGTACATATTAGACCAATTCCGAGAAAGCGAACAGAAAGGCTAAAGCTCAATGAACTGGCATTCACCAAGTATTGTATTCTATGACTGAGGGGTTATATTTTATTAGTCTTTATATCTGGTCACTAAATGGTTTCATCTTCTATATTATTTTTCAGACAAAGTGTGTCTTTTTATAATGGAAGTAGGGCATGCTAGAGAGCTATATATGTGGATTCATCGTTAAAGCAACATAGGTTGATTTGACATGGCCAAGAAAGTTAACATGAGTTCATGACATTAGGAATTGAAAAATATTAAAAACCATACTTGCAAAGGAACAAACACTATATTCAAATCTTTAAAGAAAAGTTTATTAAATTTTTTTTACAAGAATAATCATGTTTATTTATTTTTAATAAAGAGTTTTCAAAGTTTAAAATATTACAATCGTTCATATTTAGGATGATCAAAAACAAATGAGGAACAGATTATGGAAAATATGCAGAGTAAAATTTAAAAATGAAAATTCAAAACTAGAATCTTATGTAAAAGAAGGAATATTAAATATTAAAAATAAATTTCAAGTAATTTCCACATACTAGTAAATTTGTGTTTCTTTTTAAGCAAAACTATATAAACTTTGAAAATGTAAAAAAATATCCTTATTTCTAAGAGAGAATGCATGTATTAATTCAAGATTTCAAATAACCCTAGGTTAAATTATCAACTAATAAATCAAAGCCATACTATGAAATAACAGATTATTAAATTCAAAAGTTTAAATAATTATATAAAGATTTGATATTAGAGTTATCAAATTTTCTAAACAAATTTAAAACTTTAATTTCATTTAACTAATTTTTATCTATACAAAATTTATTTAACAATAATAAAAAATAATATTAACAATTTTTTTTTTTTATTACTATAAAGAAAACCTCCAAAACAATAATTTTTCACCTACAACACTAACCATGGTTATTCTCCAAAATTTATTGATATGCCAAAAATGTATTGTAAATTTTTTTACATATTTTTAAATATAAAATTTACATTCCTTTCCAATTCTGTAATACAAAATTTATGGTTTTTATGAAATTTTAAATATAAAATTTATTGTAAACCAAAACCCGTATCGTATTACCAATGAATATTTTGGACCAATTGTGAGAGGAGAAGGAAAAAATCCGGGGATTATAAATTCCAATTTTCATTGAAGTGGTTCAGAAGTGCAATTGCAGTGGGGATACTTTAAAATTTGTTGCAGTGACCATTGCCTTACTTCTGTTACGAGAAATTGTAATTCTACATTGATTTTATAATCACAACTAAAACTGAAATTAGCTTTTGTGGTTCTAAAAAATTGTGAAAATTAATCAAATTAATAAACATATATATCATTTATATTATTAAAATAAAGAAACAGAAATAAATATAGACATCAATCAAACATCGTGTCAACCGGATTTTAAAACGGAATTATCACTAGCATTTGCACCAGACGTTGCAAAGAAAACGCCGTAAGGCAATGGATAACATATAACACTATGTAAAGCCATCAATAACATATGACACTAATTAATGCTTTTTTGACCCACCACCTCCGAGCTGGCACCCGCTGCGCTGGCAACCAACACCCGCGCAATTTCAAATGAGCCCCCGCGCCAAACATTCATTTGCTCCATTTGCACAACCGGAACAGGTCCTCTCGAGCATTCGTTTCTCCTGCTCACGGTGCTTGCTCATTTGCTCCATTCGCACAACCGGAACAGGTCCTCTCGAGCATTCGTTTCTCCTGCTCACGGTGCTTGCTCACCTCGCGGTGTTGAATCCCGGCAGCTTGTGCCCCAGGCGTAAGGTAAATTATACTCTGTGAACAATGACATCCACCATTTTGGCAACCAACACCCACGCAATTTCAAACGATCCCTCGCACCAAACATTCATTTGCTCCATTCGCACAACCGGAACAGGTCCTCTCGAGCATTCGTTTCTCTTGCTCACGGTGCTTCCTCACCTCACAGGTCCGCTCGCGGTGTTGAATCCCAGCAGGCTGTGCCCTAGGCGTAAGGTAAATTATACTCTATGAACAATGACGTCCACCATTTTGGCAGGTGCCCGGAAGGCCCATGCATACGAATCCCACCCCGTGCTGCTATAAATTGTCTGCATTGGCAACTCCCAGCGTCTTGCGAAACATATACATTCAAGGTCTCCATTTGGGCGCAGGTTCAAGCGACATTGAAGTTGTTTTCCCATTGCATCGTAATCAGTTACCAGATTTATAACGAACCACTTAGCCATTTAGACATCTTCAATAGTTTTTAGGACGTGGTTTAATGGTTAATAGTTAAGTAGGGATGTCTAATCTCAAACAAAATTATATATATCTGAAAATTGCTCCAAACGCGGTGCAATCTCAAGCAAAACTATATATATCTGAAAACTGCTCCAAACACAATTTTTTTAGTTGAAAAAAACTATAATAAACCACCGCCATTACAATTGCAAACTCAAGCTCCTGCATCCAGTGTGCTTGATTGTGTACTACCCACTTAGCCATGGAGGCCATGAAAATAAGATAATCCTAAACCACCGCCATTGCAAGCTTCCTGCGTCCACTGTGCCTGCCTGTGCACTTTGCCAGGTGCATGGTTTATTTGGGCTTTTCATTGGGGTGATATTTTGAGTACAAATATATTCAATTCTGTGAGAGGAATTTGGTGCACATTAATTTTCACATGCTTGCTAGGAAGGATGACCACGGAAAAATGCAAGGGCGCCAACTGGTGGAGCATTGATGTAAGAAGTAGGCTCAGAGTACCTGAAGTATGTTGCCACATTTGCTTTATCCTCCTTTTCAGCTGAAAACATTTTCCAATGCTCCTTTGGTGTGGTGCCATTGCTTTTTGCAATAAATGAATTATACCTTGCTATTTTAGCAACAAAAAATATAATTGCAAGTGAATCTCATTTTTGTGTCAGATCAACAACCTTTTTCTCGAACTTCTTGTTCCTACTTGTTGAAAGAAAACTGTGTTTTTTGTTATCAACCTTGAATATTTCTTTCATGTCTTCTCTTGCATTATTATGGCGATTTGAGTTCTATGTCAAATGAAGTGACCAGACTGCCATAAGATTAGGCTAGTAATGCAAGCAAGGCGATGACTGCATGTACATTTTGAATTGGTGCCTCAACAGGTGCTAGCATCTCTAACAATTTTTTGAAGTGATTGATGTTGTTGGCCACATCTTATGTTGTCATCTTTATTTGTGAAATCTTCCTCAGCTATATCTTAGGATGACAACTTGATATTCATAAATGTTAAACATCTTGAATTTCAATCGATTGTTGTGTTTGGCTACATATTAGGAGCCTCCTCTTTATTTGATGAAGGAAACTCCTCTTTTATTGGATGGGGTTCGATATTGTCAAGGAAACTTCATTTAAAATATTAATATACATTCAGCATACATTGTGATTACAATTCTAATCTACGGTGACACGCTGTGAGTCAAAGGTTAATGAATTTAAATTTGAAGATAAAAGTACAAACCAAAACGAATCTCTTCATTAAAGAATCTTGAGCATATTAGTTGATGATTAACAAAATAGAGTGGTGATTAAGCCAATGTCTTAAGAAACCCAGATTAATTCAGACAGCGTATAGTTAACCAAGTTACATTTACAGAAGACAAATGAATTCTGATTCGTAGACCATAAATACCTCTGTAATATCCTCGGGCTACCCACAGTTGCCAAGAACAAGAATTGAAATCGCCTTAAAATCGTATGAAAACAGAACAAAATTGTTTCGCTTAGAAAATAACAGTGCTTGAATATAAAACTTTTTAAAGATGATTTGCAACGTAATTGTCCAAATTATATAATTTGAATGATTTGGACGAGCCTGGAAAACGGCGGGCCAAGTTTCTGTCAAACTCAAGACAGGTCATTTTTTTTCCATGCGCACAGGGTTGCTATTGATATAACAGCACAAGGCTACGCATGCAGGGAAGAAAGACATGAAGAGTCTCTGCGAAGAGTCTCATCGCCAGCAGAAGAGTCTCATCGCCAGCAGGCAGTCTCTGCGAAGAGTCTCATCGCCAGCAGGCCAGTCCTGGCTTTTCATGGCCCATTACCATGGGAAAAAAACCATTTTTCTATGAAAAAACAGATTAAAAAATAACATAACATAGTAACTTGCCGGATGAAAAGCTTTACCAAATTGCCTTTCATTTTTCAACATATCTCCTCTCAGCAAACATCTGCGATTATTATTTTTCCACCCTACAGCCAAGGTCCAAGAGTACGGATTAGTAGATTTTAAATATATCCATAACATAGCATTCCAGCACAACAATGCACAATTTATATATACATTGTGAAAATTACTTCTCATCCATTCATGTGAAAGAAAAAGCACAATCAAAAGAAACCTTCACCAGCATATATTACAATCAAATTTCAATCATACAACTACAAACAATTGATATAAAAATAGAAAACGCACAGGATAAAATGAAAATCAACCAAATGAAACACAAGATCAAAGAAAATTGAATTAGCGAAAATTAAAAAAATCAGACAAATGAAACATAGGAAAAATGAAAATCAACCAAATAAAATACAAGATCGAAGAAAAGGGAGATGTGTATTCTTCTCTTTCAATAACAAATCTTGAAGTTATTTGTGGAGGAAAGTGGAGAAAATCCTCTTATTGTAGAAACTCTCTCTATGTATTTCATGTTTTGAAGTAATCTATTTATGCATGAGAAAACCAAGATAAATATTGTGTAATCACAACTGTGGAGTACAAATAATAATTTGGTAATAGTATGGTTTCATCGCAACGATAAAATAAAGAGAAGGGCAATATCAAACTATGAAAACTATTTGGTTCAATCACTTGTTTCCACCGTGCCTCCAATCCAATCAATAATGTTAGAATCCAATCAATAATGTTAGAATTCATTGTAACTTAACTCGCAACCTTTATTGTCACTCAACTAAAAGGCATGAATAGTTCCAGTGTGGGTTGTCCTCCATTTTGATCAAGTTTGGTAGAGAAATAATGCCGACCCACAACTTTTGTCCTTCATTTTGATCAAGTTTTGTAGAGAAATAGTGCCCACCCACAACTTCTTAGCCCAGAGAAGTATTTAAATACATTGATACATTGAAATTAATCGAAGAAGAGCCCTTACATATGTAACATTGGATTTCTTTCAAGTATAAGCTTAAAAGAGGACTAAAATCCTTTAAAACACTTATTTATACAAGAATTCCCATTGAGAGTAATTGATCCTAGTACTACAATAAATATTGTGTAGTGTATGGAATTATAACTTTTCTAACCACATTGCTTTGACCATATAGATTTGAGAAGATGGAGAAACTTAGCCCTCAAAATGCCCTTGTCCTACATAATATACCCTACTCGCGAAACTACCTTTAATAGTAGATCACCCGCATCTTCATTATTAAAAACTTTTTTAAGCATAGGTCAAATCAAATCATTAATAGGTATCCAAATTTGACCTCTATAAATGGTAATTATCATAACTCAAGTCAAAGAAATTAAAACCAATCTTTAAACATATTCTTTATAATGATCTATCTATTACAATTTATTGGCCAACACATTGACTTATTATATAGATCCATAGAAAGTGCAGCACATTCTCAAAGACAAGTATAAATTTATGGAAAAAAATAAAATTGAATGTTATATGATTAATTCTCATGGAAATTGTTAGACATTCATGTCAATGGCAGTATCCACTAAAGGAAATATAGGATTCTGATATAAATAGATGACATTTAGTGCTGGAGAATTATATGTAGTAGTTCCCAATAGGAGGAGCGGTTGAATCATGAAACTACTTCCTTTTAACACTGAACCCGCATAATATTGATGTTTAACACTATCAGATTATTCTCTATGTTTTCTATTCAATCAAACCAAATTCTTAAGCCACATATA
Organism: Pinus tabuliformis; assembly: GCA_031772625.1. Taxonomy (NCBI): domain Eukaryota; kingdom Viridiplantae; phylum Streptophyta; class Pinopsida; order Pinales; family Pinaceae; genus Pinus; species Pinus tabuliformis. Next base: position 43,749,933 of record CM062807.1, on the reverse strand, counting down.
TTTTCGAAATGCACCACAGAAACAAGCAATAAGCATCCCAGAATAAGTAGCATTATAAGTATAATAGAACATCACTAGTTTTGATAAAATGTACATGGAATAATGTCACTCTCGGTGCAACAATTTTCGCTTCTCTCCTTTTTCTTTCAACAACTGACAGTGTGATACTTTACTTCTGCATAAATTGATCCAAGTTTGCTCTGCTGCTTCCCTTCCCTTTAACTACGGTAGGCTGACATGTGTTTGCTTCAATTCTTGAATTTTTCTGCTCGACTACTCAACCTGATTGTTAAATTTACAATATTCAACCATCCCTTTTTCAATTCTTTGCTTCTGCGCTTCACCCTGGTTCAGGGTACAATAAACCCCTCCTATAGAGGTTCAATCTCCTTTTGCCGAGAGAGAATTTCTTCAAGCTCGATAGCATTATCTCTGGCTTGAGCCAGAGTTGTAGTACGTCTATTCATTAGATAGGAGCCAAGATCTCCATCGAATGCACTAAGATATTGTAATAACACATGATGTTGTGAAGGCTTAAGGTCATTGGCAATAATCTTGATCAAACTATAAAAACTTTTGATTAAATTCGTGAACATTTTCAAAATTCTTCTTCTTTATCTTGTAAAACTGGCTAAGCAATGATGTTTCACTTTTCCTAGTTGCCCACCTTTAAATGAAACAATCGTGGAATTGCTCCCAACTATTGATGTCTTTATCAGGTAAAACCCTGAACCAAGAGAAAGCAGCCCCTTCCAAGGAAAGAGCAAAAAGTGTCATGAACACATCCTCTTCCTCAATATTAAAGACAGCCATATAATTGCAAAATTTATCTATATGTTCATCCGATGTGATTACTTTATTTCCTGAAAATTTGGTCAGCCAAATATTAAATCCATCAGGCATCTTGTTGGGATATCTAGGAAGAGCAGTCATATCCAAGGGTTGGAAAGAATAGGTAAGCCATGGCTTAGCCATTGGAGCTACTCTGGCTTGTTCAATTTTTCGGACTAGTTCTTCAGTAATGGCCTCTATCTCTTTTCTTGCTGCTGCAATCTGTGATAAAAGCTCAGCCTTTTCCAGTTCCCAAGCTTTACGTGTTGCCTCTGACTCTGCAGATATCGCCTGAATTTTGTGCTGACCTTCGTGCGATTGAGTCTCAGCTTTTGAAATAGAAGCTTCATGTTCCACCTCTTTCTTTGCAAGTTCTTTTCTCAAATCTTTCTCAATTTTCTTCGACTTATCTGACAAAATAGTCTTTTCATCTCTTAAGCTTTTGATTTCATTAAGAAGGATTTGATTGAGATTCTGCAACTTCGATATCTGATCATCTTCTATCTTTGGAGAACTCAATTCTTTCGAGGAAGCGCGTCCGTCTAGAATTTCAAGATCCGTTGTCTGAGTAGTTCTTTGCCACCTCTTCATCTTGTCCACTGGGGTGAACTTCCTGAGACAAACGATTAAAAACGCCTTTCTTGTTTCGTTACCATACCTAAATATTCAAAAACAAATATATAACTGATTAGCACTACCGCTTCTAACAAATCTCACAAAATAGAACTTAATCCCTCTACCGCCTCTAACAAATCGGACAAAACATAACTAAATCCTGCTACTGCTTCTAACAAATCGCTTACAAGTTAAAGAGTTGTCAGTACATCGCACATTCCGAGGAAGTTAGTTAAGAACCGTGGAATTGACGGAGGAGACTCATGCCAGTATGCAAATACTGTAAAAAAAGAATACACTGAACTTTAAAAGCAGAAAAACAGCGTACACTGAAAAAATATTGAAAAACAGCCCTGGAAATCTCAGCTATAAAATTAAAGAAAATGTGCATGTACATGATTCAAAACAATCAATCTTTGAAAACAGCCCTGTCAATCTCAGTTAAAATTTTCAACTTGATATGATTTGAAATCCTTAGCTATACAGCCCTAACTCTCAATTTAACGAAAACAAATATAAAGAAAAAATAACTGCTCTAAAGATATAGCATATCAGAATACCTTTTCTACGCAGATGACAAAATGACGGGCTTTTGCTCTGCCAAATTGCTTGTAAAAGCCTTTCCTGAAATTTGTTTGTCCCGGACACGCTGTTTCTGAATACTGTTTCTCTCTGAAAATTCTACAGTTTCTAACCTGCAAACTGTGAAGGCTAGGCAAATATTAAATAAAACTGCTATAGTGATATACATGGCAGCGTCTGTGTTATAGTGATATACATGAGAATAACCCCTCTGGAGGCAATGAAACTGTTGAAGGGCCCGTTCAAGTTCATAGAAGTCGTAATAATTGTTACATTCCGCTCCCTCATTCTCACGGCGAAAGTTCTTGTTCCTCCTCCGATGTCCAACCCAATTCGAATTGTCTTCTTCTTCAGATTCAATACCTCGTCGACAGAGTAATCCATGGAGCCACCGCCATTTACCCAAAGACAGCCATATAATTGCAAAATTTATCTATATGCTCATCCGCTGTGATTACTTTACTTCCTGAAAATTTGGTCAGCCAAATATTAAATCCATCAGGCATCTTGTTGGGATATCCAGGAAGAGTAGTCATATCCAAGGGTTGGAAAGAATAGGTAAGCCATGGCTTAGCCGTTGGAGCTACTCTGGCTTGTTCATTTTTTCGGACTATTTCTTCAGTAATGGCCTCTATCTCTTTTCTTGCTGCTGCAATCTGTGATAAAAGCGCAGCCTTTTCCAGTTCCCAAGCTTTACGTGTTGCCTCTGACTCTGCAGATATCGCCTGAATTTTTTGCTGACCTTCGTGCGATTGAGTCTCAGCTTTTGAAATAGAAGCTTCATGTTCCACCTCTTTCTTTGCAAGTTCTTTTCTCAAATCTTTCTCAATTTTCTTCGACTTATCTGACAAAATAGTCTTTTCATCTCTTAAGCTTTTGATTTCATTAAGAAGGATTTGATTGAGATTCTGCAACTTCGATATCTGATCATCTTCTATCTTTGGAGAACTCAATTCTTTCGAGGAAGCGCGTCCGTCTAAAATTTCAAGATCCGTTGTCTGAGTAGTTCTTTGCCACCTCTTCATCTTGTCCACTTGGGTGAACTGCCTGAGACAAAGGATTAAAAACACCTTTCTTGTTTCGTTACCATACCTAAATATTCAAAAACAAATATATAACTGATTAGCACTACCGCTTCTAACAAATCTCACAAAATAGAACTTAATCCCTCTACCGCCTCTAACAAATCGGACAAAACATAACTGAATCCCGCTACTGCTTCTAACAAATCGCTTACAAGTTAAAGAGTTGCCAGTACATTGCACATTCCGAGGAAGTTAGTTAAGAACCGTGGAATTGACGGAGGAGACTCATGCCAGTATGCAAATACTGTAAAAAAAGAATACACTGAACTTTAAAAGCAGAAAAACAGCGTACACTGAAAAAATATTGAAAAACAGCCCTGACAATCTCAGCTATAAAATTAAAGAAAATGTGCATGTACATGATTTAAAACAATCAATCTTTGAAAACAGCCCTGTCAATCTCAGTTAAAATTTGCAACTTGATATGATTTGAAATCCTTAGCTATACAGCCCTAACTCTCAATTTAACGAAAAAAAATATAAAGAAAAAATAACTGCTCTAAAGATATAGCATATCAGAATACCTGTTCTACGCAGATGACAAAATGACGGGCTTTTGCTCTGCCAAATTGCTTGTAAAAGCCTTTCCTGAAATTTGTTTGTCCCGGACACGCTGTTTCTAAATATTGTTTCTCTCTGAAAATTCTACAGTTTCTAACCTGAAAACTGTGAAGGCTAGGCAAATATTAAATAAAACTGCTATAGTGATATACATGGCAGCGTCTGTGTTATAGTGATATACATGAGAATAACCCCTATGGAGGCAATGAAACTGTTGAAGGGCCCGTTCAAGTTCATAGAAGTCGTAATAATTGTTACATTCCGCTCCCTGATTCTCACGACGAAAGTTCCTATTCCTCCTCCGATGTCCAACCCAATTCGAATTGTCATCTTCTTCAAATTCAATACCTCGTCGACAGAGTAATCCATGGAGCCACCGCCATTTACCCACCTGGTTTTCTCCCGGCCTTGAAGATCAAGCCCTTCTGGTATTTTCTCTGAATGAGGCACGAGTAATTCTTGCAAGAATATGCAGTCCAGACGACACTGTAAAATCAGGGGGCTTTTCGCATGCTCTGAGCAAGTTGCAACTTCTTCCTGAAGCTCAACCGTGAGCCCACAGATGTCAAGTGAAAGGTGAAACGTTTTTTCAAGGTTTTTAAAATATTTTTTATTTATTAAATCAGACAATTAATCAGACGGTTGATTTTTGTTCAATCGTCTAACAAAAGATCTAACGGCTACGATTAGGACAGAAAGGCATTTGGGGGAGTTCACTTCAGAGGGAAACGCCTTACGGCGTAACTAGCCATTTTTATTTCCATTTCCTATATTAAATTTAATTTCAAAACCCTTCATTTTATCTTACATGTATAAATCCATGATCATAATCCTTTTGAAATATTGCAAACAAACCAAGAAATAATTTTAAGCCTCAAAAGCATCGTCACACAACAAACTTTTTCCCATCCTCTATGACATAGTCTTTTTAATATAGTCTTTCATTAAAAAGACAACAATAAAAATATAAAAATAAATAAAAATTTAAAATCATGCCATTAGCGACATCTCCCATGACACGAAAGTTCCCAACAATTAACATATTCAATTATCGTCTTGCGCCTTCATCACGCGTGCCAATAACTCATGCAGTACCCTATATGACACTCACTTCGTGACAATAAAATCCATGTTACTTGCTAGATTTTTTTCGTCTCTGGAGTCTCATTACTCGTGCTCTACTATTTCTTTTCTGAGTAAAGACTAATTCTATTAAGTGATGGAAAATATAGTACAATCAGGCCTGGAAACAGGCTTAGCAGAGAAGCAATGGAGCCGAAGGTGATAGGGAATCAACCTTGCTCCAAATAGACAGACAAGGGACAGGTCATAGAAGCAAAGGAATACAAAGGAAAGTACTGATCATAAGGCTACCCCGAAGGGTTGCTTCCTGCAAATCGACATTTTTTGCCTTTTTTCTTGCTCACTTTTATCCACCCAGTGGTGTTTGGCTGTGTCATGACAAGTTGTAGATTATTTTGTCCTGGTGGCTGCTCATCCTTGTCAGAGTCTGAGGACGAAGAGAGATGGGTACATTTCTGGGAAATCTGCTGGTTAGAGGGAGCCTCCTGGTGAGCCGAGGGGGCGTCCTTCGGAATTTCCTCATTCTGTAGATCAGCTTCAATTTCCTCATCAACCTGCACATCTGCCTCAGATTCCTCCACAGAATGAGGAAATTTCGAAGGCAAAGAATTTATTAGGTTTTAAGTTCAAACTTTTATTCAAATTTTTAAGGGGTTTAATGAATTTATTAGTTTTAAGTTCAAACTTTTATGAATAAATTTGAATTTATAAAAATTTTAAGCGGTTTAATGAATTTATTAGTTTTAAGTTCAAACTTTTATGAATATATTTGAATTTATAAAAGTTCAAATTTTATGAAAGGGGTTGAGAGTGAGAGTTATAAATTTGAATTTATAAAATTTTTAAGGGGTTTAATGAATTTATTAGTTTTAAGTTCAAACTTTTATGAATATATTTGAATTTATAAAAGTTCAAATTTTATGAAAGGGGTTGAGAGTGAGAGTTAATGGCTAGGGTTAGATGGTTAAACTAATTCTTCCACAATCTTGACTACAAGATCTCAATCATAATAACAACCAACATTTCAACCCTAATAATAACAACAACATTACATAATTGAACTATGATTCTTCCATCCACAATTTTGATGACAACAATGCTGAATTGAATAAAAGTATACCCTAATAACAACAACATTACATAATTGAACTATGATTCTTCCATCCACAATTAAGCCTATTTAAATTTTCTACAATTTTGATAACAACAATGCTGAATTGAATAAATATACTTTAGGTTCAATATCAAGACTGACATCAGTTTTTTGATGACAACAATGCTGAATTGAATAAAATATTTTTCGGTTGAATATCAAGACTGAAACCAACTGAAACAGAACCCAACTTAATATAAGCTTCGAAAAAATACAATCACGATATTGATATGGCCTATTAAAATTTTCTACACTTTTCATGACAACAATGCTGAATTGAATAAACATTTTTCGGTTCAATATAAGACTGACACCAACTGAAACAGAACCCAACTTAATATAACCTTTATAAAAATAAAAACACAATATTGATATAGCCTATTAAAATTTTCTACACTTTTGATGACAACAATGCTGAATTGAATAAATATTTTCGGTTCAATATCAAGACGGACACCAACTGAAACAGAACCCAACTTCATATAACCTTTGAAAAAATACAAACAGATTATTGATTTAAACTTCAAAAATTTTAAAAATGCTAACGACATTGATATCAACTTAAAAACAATACCAGGGAAACAGCATTTGTTTTTGGGCCATATTACGGACTGTTCAGGGTGCTTGAAGAACCAAAAAAATACAGCAAGGAAAAAGCATTTGTTCTTGGGCCCATATTATGAACTAGTTCAGGGCGTTTGAAATGCTGAAAATTAATCACTTCACGGACTGAAACCAAAAAAAAACCCAATAAATAAACCAATGGGTAGTAAAAATTACAAGGAAAAAAACAATAGAACTTACACTATACAGATGGCACGGGCCTTATTGTTTTGGAAGTATTTGATTGATGCAAATATTCCTATGAAATCGATGGTCATGTGCCCTACTCCTGTGATCAGCATCACCGAGTGTGTTCTCCACAGTTTTGGATAAACCCTACCTCCAGTAAATTACATTTTCAAATATGTAAATAAATAAGAGGAGATAAAAAGGAATTTTACGAATTGAGAGATATACACACCATCAGCCGTTGCAGGTAGGTACAAGACTGCGGCCACCATTTAGGGTTTGAAAGCAACGCTATGAATACTCTGAAACAAAACCCCCTTGCGGCCACCATTTAGGGTTTGAAAGTAGACAGAAATTTACCCTTCCCGAACCAAGGCTATGAATACTCTGAAACAAAGCCCCCTTTGTGGAAGGGATTCCACCGACTCCCAGGATTGAACAACACCTATCATTAGTTTAGCCGGCTATTGGATTGGATAATGGAATGAATGAAATATACCCTTCAAGCGACTGAAAATGCTATGCCAGATAACCGCATAGCATTTTAGACGATCCGCCTTCAAAGGGCTTTCAGCAATTTTGCATCTGCGTATAAGTGACTTGCTTTGAATCGAACGCAAACCACCTAATTAAAGATGCTTACAACTACATACATTAAGAGAAAACACAGCGAAGGAAAATAGCGACAACTGCATCAAGCATCACAAACCAGCATTCTGTCTGAAGAATACAGCGAAGGAAAATAGCGACAACTGCACCCAGCATCACAAACCAGCATTCTGTCTGAAGAATCCCATAACTCGTCGACAGAGTAATCCATGGAGCCACCGCCATTTACCCCCCTCGTTTTCTCCCGGCCTTGAAGATCAAGCCCTTCTGGTATTTTCTCTGAATGAGGCACGAGTAATTCTTGCAAGAATATGCAGTACAGACGACACTGTAAAATCAGGGGGCTTTTCGCATCCTCTGAGCAAGTTGCAACCGTGAGCCCACAGATGTCAAGTGAAAGGTGAAACGTTTTTTCAAGGTTTTTAAAATATTTTTTATTTATTAAATCAGATAGTTACTCAGACGGTTGATTTTTGTTGAATCGTCTAACAAAAGATCTAACGGCTACTATTAGGACAGAAAGGCATTTGAGGGAGTTCACTTCAGAGGGAAACGCCTTACGGCGTAATTAAAAATATATATTTGACAAGTGAGAGAGCATCAAATTTATACCATGCATTCACGTTGTTGTTACGGCTAAATATGGCGGACATTATTACAGTTTATTACAACGCTTCGCAAGGGAGGAGAAGGGTTCCTACAGAATAGTTCCTTCACAGGCCACACCTCACTCTAAGATACCGAAAGTCAGACACTAACATCTTGGGCATTCAAGATTCTGCAGAATCTTGATATCATCCTTCCCTTGCCCGAGGGAAACTTCAAAGTATTTTTGCCAGACTTCCAAATCTAGGTAATAGTGTATTAACTAAGGATTCTTTATATTCAATTCAGTAGCCAACTCCCTTTTTCATTGAGGAGTCAAACCTATCTATAGTAGGTTATCCATATAAGGAAGCAGATTCATAAGTTCATTCATCACAACCTTGATATGGAGGTTGGAATCAATGTCTTAAAACTCCGACTCCGTCTTGGCCGAGGTCGACTCCGACTCAGTATCGACTCGGACGGCTCTATTTCAATGACTCCGTCGTTGTAAAAAATACATTAAATATTTATTATTTTTATAAAAAAAAACATAATTTTAAAGATTTTCATTCATGTTTCCAAGCACACAGCAATAGAATATAGATGGAAGACAACATAAGATCAAAGTAGGCTCACGAATATATCGATATAGATGGAAGACAACATATGATCAAAGTAGGCTCATGAATATATCCATTATATCAAAATGGCACCCAGTGCACTGTCCAATACATACATGATAATGAATCATGATTCATGATATAGAGATCAAAACAAAAACACATAACCAAGGAGGCTAGAAATGGCCTCTACAACAAAAGTAAATTGTGATCAGTACCACCGGCTAGTAGCTACTGCCAAAGGAGCCAAGATCATGTCGATCAATCTCTGGATCATCATCAAAGTCAAACAGGGGGCCTCATGGCTCCTCCTCATCATCATCTCCAATTCCGACTGTAGAAGTGGTAGCACTAGCATGTTGTGTAGCAGATGCAAGCTGAGATAGACGAGATATGTGCTTCTGTTGTGGTTGAGCAGAGGAAGCACCTGCAACTGGAGGACTGGCTGGCTGTGAGGCTGAGGCTGGTACAAGTGGATCAGGATCTGCATTCAACTGAACATCATGTTCGAGTGATGCTATCGTCTGTAATTCAAAATCTATATCCTCATCAGAAGCAAACTCTGTTGGATGACTCTCCACTACCCAATCTAATGTTGGATCAATGTCTTCCAACACAATGGGATCTGAATCAGGTCTTTTGTTCAGCAATTGGTTCCATCTAAGCAAGAGGTTGTATTGGACATAGACTAGATCATTTAACTGTTTTTTATCCAAATGGTTTCCCTTCTTTGTGTGAATCCTCTCAAAGACGGACCAATTGCGCTCACACCCAGTAGCATTGCAAGTTTGACTTAAAATACTAATTGCAAACTTTTGTAATTCAGGACAATGGCTACTAAAAGCCTCCCACCATTGTGCTGCAAAAAACATAGGAGTGTATTGAGTTAGCTCAACAAAATTACAAATTATATCCAACTTTCAAATTATAAACGATCTAACAAAAAAACTATTAAGAATTTAAAAACTGAAATTTTTGTTTACTTGGCTCATCTGCTTCTCTTGCAATCTTTGTTAGGTTCTTCCCAAAGGTACCCGAGGCATTGGTGAAGGTCGTGACCTATCAGTGTATCTCCAACTGATCAGACTCCAATGGGATCATGCAATCAATGCAGTCAATCAATCCATGTCTAACCTCCCCCCTCAAAGCTCTTGTCACCTTAGCTTTATAATGATACCGTGGGTTCAAAAAATACCCAGTTGCATGTATAGGGCGATGGAGTTGATTGTTCTGTATTTCATCAATGATTGCCCAAATGGGCCCATACTTAGCCACTTTATCCTTGTATGCCCTCTTTATTTGCTCCTTTGCTTGATCTGTACCCTCATAAATGAAGCCCATAGCCAATCTTTCCCCATCCACCAACCACAACACTTTAACTAGTGGCTCAACAAGCTTCACAATCTCTACTGCCTTTCTCCAAAATATTTCTTCATTAGCTTTCTTTTTCAAATCTTTGCCTTCCAGTTTGTGAAACCACTGGCATAGATTCCATTCTTCACTGGAAAACATCTTTTGCAAGTTTCTATGTTGTGAAAGCATAGATTGCAATGTCAAAAAATGAGTAGCAAATCTAGTGATGGCAGGCCTAATAATATCCCTGCCCCCAGTGTGTTTCCTCATGAGGCTCAAAATCCATGAATGATTGTAGATAAAAAAATTTATGCTTTTGGCATGATCTACAGTTTTTTTGACCCAATCTAATTTTCCAATATCCTCAAGCATGAGGTCTATGCAATGCGCAGCACATGGGGTCCAAAATATGGTCTTGTGTTCTTCCTCTAACAGTTTACCAGCAAGAACATACTTAGAGGCATTATCTGTGATGACTTGAACAACATTAGCCACCCCCACCTCCTCAACAACCTCATCCAATAGTTGAAACAACAATTGCCCATCTTTTACCTTATCAGATGCATTAACTAATTTTAAAAACATGGTTCCCCGTGGGTAGAAGATAAGAAAGTCTATGATGGTATGGTTTCTTTGATCAGTCCATCCATCTGAAGTACATCCTGTTCTTGCCCATGAGTCCTTGAAATCTTTCAAATAGTCATTAATGGATAAAATTTCTTTCTGCAAACGATACTCCCTTAGCTCATGCATAGTAGGGCCTTTGAAGCCTTTTCCAGCAACATGTATGGCATTAAACATAGGCTCATAATGTGGTGAACGAGAACCATTGAAGGGGATATTAGCATCATACCACCATCTAGCTATGTAATCACAAGCGGTCTCCCTCAATTCTTTCTTCCAATGGTCATCTAAAGTGAGTTGCATTTGATTTCTACTAGCTTGAGGACCATGTGCATCTAATGGAGAGGAGGGAGTGAAATAACTTTTGGTATTCATATCACCCTTTCTCAATCTACCTTGTCCCTTTTCTTGAATAGACTCAAAAGATATTGGAAGGGGTTGGATGCATCAGTACAAGGGATAGAGGAAGAACCCTCAAAATCAAAATGGGGGTTGGTAGCCATCATTTTTTTGTATATTACTCTTCCTCCCAATTTCAGCCTCTAACTCTTTTTGCCTAGCCTTACCTTCTTTAAACTTCTCAAAGCTGGCTAACAATTCCTTCCTAATCTCCCCAATTTCTGATGAGGTACATGGAATAATTTGGCCTCTAATCCTTGCCAAGTGTTGTTTCAGCCTATCCCCAAGACCTTCCTTAATTTTCCTATGGCAAAATTTGTAATGCATTTGACTTTCAACCATTTCAACATATGCCCAAGCAGCATCTTTCACTCTAGGTGCCATTTTTTGACTTGGAAATGAAAGCAAACAATCTGGCAAAAAAAAACAAAAACAAAAACAAAAACAAAAACAAAACAAAACAAAAACAACAAAAAAAACAAAAAACAGAAAACATTGATTCAATGTTCATTTCTTTCACAAAAAACACTCTTTAGGATTTCTAGATTTGCACATAAAATTTAATAAGAAAAACAGATTTGTACAAGTGAAAAAAAATACCTCCAGGCACAAACTGCCTCCTCAAGCTTGCTCCAAGAAACCAACTCCTCAATGCTACTCCAAATGGTTGCCCAAGAAGCTCCTCACTCCAGCTACAATGCTTGCCCAAGACTCCTCACTGCTACTCCAAAAACAAACTCAACAACTCCTCACAAACTCTCACTCAAATGCATGAGATGGCTATGAGAGAATGAGAGGGGTTGAGTGGGTTAAATAGGGTTTAGGAGAGGGAAATGGACCCAAAAGACCAACAAAACAAAAACTAAATTGCTTTGGAGTCCCCCACACTCAACAAATAATAAAAAAAAAAATTGAAAATCACATTTTTTTAAGTGACTGGGCCACTGTACGTAACCCGACCGGGTTGATATGGACTCGGCCGAGCCGGCCAGGTTAATACCAAGTCGGCCGAGTTGTGTAACAACTCGGCTGGCTCGGTATTAACTCGCCCGGCCGAACCGATTACTTGGCCAAGTCGCAATTTTCAGGCCTGGCTCGGACCAACTCGGCCAAGTCGGTTCCGAGCCGGCCGTTTTTTAAAACATTGGTTGGAATCCATTTTACCAAGCCTGGATTAATATGTATCAAATGATCCGGTTAGTGTCTCTCACCAACTCCCTTGTTGAGTCTTTTCATGCAGATATCCTTGGATATATACTCCATAACATCAAATCTTAGCAAGGCTCATAGAAATGAATCATCATCATGACTTATAAGACTTAGTGGTTTTTCCTACTCTCTCGGGGACTAATGTTCATTCCTCACAAGTTTTCTTGTTGTCTTGTTCTATCTCCAATTTCTAAGATCGTGGAAAATCTTAAGATGTTCCTACAATTAAGATTATGAGGCCAAGGAAGAACAAATGTAATTATCAGAACAAGATATTAAATATAAAAGCAATGAAAGTACACCACATGTTAGCTCATTCGTGTATTAACATTATGTAGCTAGGATTCCCAACAAGAGAAATCCATCCTAGGACTTAATCCATAAGCCCTTACCCTAATCCTTAGGTTCTATCAGCCAGGGTTTCATATCTGAACCATAAATTCATACAAACCCTAGAAGTGCCATAGCATCTTCAAGAGTCCTAGGGTTTTTCCACAAACCCTATATTTTTCATGTTTTGAATCATTCAAGGTTATAATCCTTAAAAATTACAAACCCTAGATATTCAACCTAGGTATTCAGTCTTGATTAGCCAAAACCCTAGGAACTTTGCCAAGACATGCAGTCTTTTAAATCCTAGACCCTCACAAGCAAAGTACTCATTATATAGTAAAATCAACAATACAACTTTATTATGTGAAGTACTTAAATAAATAATTCAAATGTTAGAACAAGTAATCAGAAATACATAAGTTGGTCTATCACCAAGATCTTTTCCAGAGTTCAAAAGAATCATGTCTAAGATTTATCAATAATCTTTCCTAGGGCACGATCATTGCAGATATTTTCATGATATATTTTAGAATACATTAACAATATGATTATGCCAAGGACCACAAAGATTAATGTCTTGGTGAATAGTATCTTGAAGAGATAAAGTATGAATACCGATGATTTTAGTAGCAATAAAAACTACTCTATCAATTTTATCCTAAGAGATAAAAACAAGTCAAATCAAACAAGCTAAATCGGGTATCTTCAACCTCATGACCAAAGACATGCATTCAATAATAGAAATTTAGATATTCTTCATTCTTGACTTTCTTGGAGGGATCCACTACTTTAGTTTTTGAAGCCTAATGCTTTCCCTTCCTTTTCTTTCTATTTGATCTATTAGGACAATTATTTTTGTAGTGACCATATTGATGACAACAATAGCCTTGAACCCTTGGAAATATCTTTTTTCCCTTGAGGAGTTGGCCCCTTGTTTGGGTTCTTCCATTAAAAACCAAATTTCTTCTTCCCAATGAAATTCTTTGATCGTGCAACAAAATCTTGTGAATCAACTTTCTGAAAGTCTACCTTGGTCTTGAGTCTAGCTTCTTCTTCCAAGCAAGCAGCCCACAGATTGTCAAATGTAGGCCTCTCCTTTCTAGAAAAAAATCCACCAACAAAAGAATCCCATTGCTTGGGTAGACCATTGATCGCAGTAGCCACTATTTCAGACTCATAAATCAATTCTCCCATGCCTTGAAGTGCATCCCTTAGATGAGATATCTTCATAAAAAAGGAATCCATTGATTCTCACCGTGTTGGTCATAGATCACGAAGTTGATTCCTAAGGAAGATCATTTGACCATTAGTATTAGATGAATATATGCTTACTAACTTGGCATACACTTCCTTGCAAATTTTATATTCAGACACATAAGGAATCAAGTGATCCTTGAGAGGCTCAAAGATAACTCTTTTAGATTTGATTTCTAACTTTCATTGTTTGGCCTTTTTAGCATCGTCTTCAAATTGAGCACTTTTTCTCAAACATATTGCAGAATGTTGTGCTCTTCTAAGACCTGATCAATCCTCTTTTTCTAAGCCTTGAATTTTTTTGCTCCAATGAGCTTGTTTCCTTCTTCGTAAGAAGGATCCATTCCTTCACTAGCCTTAGTCATTGGTAAGAGATGATGATGAACGAAAGATTCTTCCTTCAAGAGCTTCTTTCAAGAGTTTCTTGTGAGGATTGATCAGCAACTTTCTTCCCTTACTCTTGCTCTGATACTATGTTAGAAAAATTCATGTACAGTGCATTACAAGCAATAATTTTCTTATTTTATGAATTTCATGTTGGGTGTGGAGCCTAATTATCTTCCTATTTGTTCAGAGGTTTTTGTTTCAATCGCATTGGATCCATGTTCCTATCGGGGCAATAACGTCGCTCATTTAATCGTTGTCACCCCTCCCTAGTGGGGATTCGGGGGCAGTGCCCCCGAAGCTAAAAATAGATGAAATTTTTCCTTGTAAAATATTGTATTTTCGTATTCAATCTGGGTAATTCATTAGGCGAATGATTTTATAGTAGAAGTTACGTTAATTAAAGTTTTTTTGCCTAAAAGGCACCCCCTTGGTTTATATGAGGGAATTGTATTACAACTGTGGATTATTATTCTGAGAGAGAGAGAGAGAGAGGAGAATATGTGAGAGCGAAGAGGAAATTACAACAGATCTATTATACGTTGTATCTCTTCATTTTGTTAGATAATACAAAAGGAAGGTCTAAGTAGTACTCAAAGGATCTCCAAGATTACCTGAGACAAAGCAGCACTGGAATGTCGAACACTGCCTGTACTAGAAACCCATGCATCAAGTTATTAGCAGCTCGAATCGGGTGAGATGGAATAACCCAAAAGAAAACCATGCCATGACGAGTATTACATCCTCGAACCTGATAGACACCAACTTCATCCTTTTTGGGACAAGTAAGCCAGCAATAACTTATACTCCCTACACAATCGACCGAATGAGTAGAGAAGTAGTTGTGGGCATTTTTCAAAATGGAGTCGAAAACTGGAAGCATGTATCCATATCAAGAAAGAGAGGAAAGGTTGCAGGGTACCTGCTGGACAAAATTTGACTCAATTCTCCATCGAAACAAGTATGGAAAACTGAAACCCTCTTTGCTGGAACAAACCCTTAACCTGCTTGCAGAGCCAAGCATCAGAGAAATCACACAACTCAAATGAATCCACATGTGGCAAGACACCGAGAAAGCAGTTACGACGCTAAACCCTAGGCATCGAGGTCCGTTGGATTGCCAAACCCAGATCCAAAGGAGCAAACTATGCCTGGTGTCCCAAACTACCAGACCCTTCTAGTGTCAGATCCGTAACATTAAATGTAAGATCAGTGGGTGTCACGTGGGATACCATCGGTTTTATTCACCAAAAAAAATGATATTAAAGCTTAGGTAGAGAATCATGCCAAGTAGGGTTATAGCTTCGATGTATATACGAATCATATATTAAAGATTGATCCATTAAATTCATGGTAGGGTTGATATATGTTATATGGTGAGATTTAATGTTTATAACTTTTTTTTTTAGGATTAATATGTATTGTTGTAATATGTGCTACAAATGGTATCAAAGCTCAAGTTCGCACACTAAGACTTCTGGAACACACACACATATAATAAGCGACTAAGTAAATGTGAATGTGAACCATGGGGGATTCACTGGGGGACCAATACCATACCATGTGCATTCATATTGGGGGATATATATTGAGGAAAAAATGACATAATATATTGGGGGTAAAGAGTTATTATATTAACAGGTATAAAAAATGGAGCTCAAAGTTAATGAAACAATATAAAGGGGTATAAAAAATGTTAATGAAAAAATGGATACCTACAATATCTAGTGACATTAGGGGTTTTTAAATTGGCAAGGTGTATTGGGTTTGTATTGGTAGGGGGTTAAATAATTTGATTTTTAGAGGTATTTTCCAATATGTAGTCAAATTAAGGGTATTGTTTAATATTTCATGAATGCGCGTGATATGTCGGATGTTCGTTGAATGAAGCCCCTGTGATGTGAACATAGAGATCATCACCAAAGAGCAGAATGCAGAGGAGTCCCAAACCACCGAACTAGCCAGAGGAAACTTATGTAGGGGCCAACCTGGTATGGATACAACTGGGAGAAGAATCATGACAAGTCAATGTTTCCTTACTCAAAATTGTTCAACAGTTACGAGCTGAGATGATAAACTTGAGGACAGATAATGAACGACTGCAGTAAGAACAAGAGAGAATACTTAAAAGTTTGCCCGACCAACAGAATCAATGGGGACCAGATCTTAGTGCTAATGATGGGGAGAAAACCACGATATTCCATCATGGAAAAGATAATGCAGAGTCGGTAGAAAGACATGGGGAAGATGAAGAGGGACGTTCTGGTAATGTTTCCGACCAATGGAAAACAAAAAGACAGAAATTGGAATTACAAGGGGAATTCAAAAAGATAAAAACATCACTCTTTGAAGGAGAATCTGAAGAAGCAACATAAGCATGGTTAATTGACATGAGTAAATACTTTC
Source organism: Pinus tabuliformis (assembly GCA_031772625.1). Classification (NCBI taxonomy): domain Eukaryota; kingdom Viridiplantae; phylum Streptophyta; class Pinopsida; order Pinales; family Pinaceae; genus Pinus; species Pinus tabuliformis. Next base: position 43,733,452 of record CM062807.1, on the reverse strand, counting down.
AGATTTATGACTACACTGATAAACTTAAGGCACGGCTGACAATTTATCAATTAAGGGGTAAGGCTACCCTTTGGTGGGAGGAAGTCAAAAATGTGAGAAAATTCGACAAAAAACAAGTTACATGGAAATCATTTCAAGGATAAATATTTAACTAAGCATTATTATGATGAAAAAACAAAGGAGTTCCATGATTTAAGGTTGGGAACCTTGACCATGGATGAATATGTGAAACGATTTACCTCCCTATTACAGTTTGTATCATATATGCAGGAAGAAAAGGCCAAGATTCAACATTTTATTAGTACCCTACCCAACCTTATGAAGGAAATGTTGGAATTTGATTACCCAAGAACTATGGATGATGCAGTGCGAAAAGCCCGTATCTGTTATCAACAAATGAAACAAAAGAGTGAAGGATCAAAAGGAGGATTGGGCCAGAGGGGGAGAAATTTACCCCCAAGCAGACAAACAAAAACTACTAATGGAAGGAATGTACAACAAAGACCCTTCAGTAAATTTCCAGTAAGAAATCAGTCAAAGGTCCCAACATCCACTGAAAATAGATAATCGGAGGGGATTAATAAACCTGTTAATGATCAGCAACAGAAACAATCCCTGCAATGTTGGGGATGTGGAGAACCCCATTATTACAAAAATTGCCTGCATAGGGCCAGAACAGAAAAACTTTCAAACATGCAAGAAGCTTCCACGGTTGGGGAGGTGGCAAGGAGTATGCCCAGAATTAATGATGCACTTAACGACCATTAATTAGAGTACCAGACCTCCATGATTGAGTGTGAAGGTATGATCGCTAATCAACATGTATCTGTTTTGTTTGATCTGGGTTTTAGCCTAAGCTATGTTAGTCCTAAGGTTGTAGAGAAATGTCAGTTGCAAAGATGTAAGTTTCAACAACCTTGGTTATTTTAATTAGCCACAGGGGCAAAGAGAAGGGTAATTGAAAAAATAGAATGTTGTCCTGTAACTATTTCAAGACATCCGATTTATGTTGATCTTAATATACTCCCTTTGGGTTCGTACGATGTGCTGATAGGGATGGATTGGTTGGAAGGATGTTGGTCCTTGGTTGTAAGGAGAAATCTGTTAGTTATCTTACTGAGTCAGGTAGAGAAAGGAAATACAAGGAATCAAGAAAAATATTAAGGTGTATCCTATTACTGCTATCCAGCTGGGAAAATGCACTAGGAAGGGTTTTCAGATTTACACTGTCCAAGTAGGATACACAAATTTCAAGAGTAAAATGACTTCCTTGGAAAATATTCCTCTCATTCAAGATTTTGTTGATGTGTTTCCTGAATCCATTCCTGGATTACCACCTAAATGTGATATTGATTCCAAAATTGAATTAGTCCACGGTGCAGCTCCTATTTCCATAACTCTTTATTGCATGAGCTTACCTGAGTTAACAGAACTCAAAATGCAGCTTCAGGAACTGTTGGATAATGGTTGCATTCGCCCCAGTGTGTCCCCTGGGGAGCCCTGGTATTGTTCATACGAAAGAAGGATAGAACCTAGAGGCTATGCATTGATTATCCCGAGTTGAATAAACTTGCTATCAAAAATAAATACCCTTTACCATGTATTGACGATTTATTTGATCAAGTGTAGGGAGCTAGTGTGTTTTCAAAAATTGATCTAAGGTCCGGCTGCCACCAGATAAGAATAAAGGAAGAAGATATTTGTAAAACTGCATTTCGAACCCGTTATGATCGTTACAAGTTCGTGGTATTACCATTCAGCCTTACAAATGCCCCAACGACTTTTATGAGTCTGATGCACGGTATTTTCCAGCCATATTTAGATAAGTTTGTGCTGATTTTTATTGACAACATATTAATTTACTCTAAGAATCAAGGGAAGAATGAAAAGAATTTAAGGATAGTGTTGCAGAATTTGTGGGACAATCAATTATACGCTAAGTATAGAAAGTGTGACTTTTTCGAAAACCAGATACAGTATCTAGGTCATGTCATATCAGCAAACGAAATAATAGTGGATCTAGAAAAGATTAAAACTATTATGGAATGGGCCACCCCGAAGAATGTTGCTGATATTAGATCATTCTTGGGCTTAGCCGGTTATTACCATCAGTTCATTGAAGGATTTTCGAAAATCACTTTTCCTATGACCTCGTTACAGAAAAAGGGACACACTTTCTGATGGACAGTTGAATGTCAGCAAAGCTTTGAATGATTAAAACAAACTCTTACTACTGCACCCGTACTAAAAGTAGCAAACCTAGAAATTTTTTTCGTAGTTTGCACAGATGTAAGTAAGGAAGGTGTTGGCAGAGTATTAACGCAGGAAGGGAAAGTTATAGCCTATGAATCCCTCAAATTGAAAGAATATGAGCAACAATATTCTGCCTACGATATTGAATTAACAACAGTTGTGCATGCACTTAAAATGTGGTGACACTACTTATTGGGAAATAAATTTATGTTATTAACAGATCATAGCAGCCTTACAAATTTCTTTAACCAATCCAGCTTAAATGCTCGATAGGCCAAATGGATAGCATTTTTGAGTGAATTTGACTTTGAAATGAAGCACCTTAAGGGAATGGAAAATCGAGTAGCCGATGCATTAAGCAGAAAATTACATTGTATCTATGAATTTCAATTCAGCCAGGTAGAATCAAACCTTCATGATATAATTAAGGAAGCGTCCCTTAAGGACCTAGAGTATGCATTCCTTTGGCAGTAAGAATTTGAAGCTCAAAAGAAGGGGGAACAATATGAATATCATATAAATCTAGATAAAATTCTAACCTTCAGAAACTGAATATATGTTCCTAATCAAAATTCTGTCAAACAATTGATATTGGATGAATTTCATATAAAACCTTATGTTTCCCACCTAAGGTACCAGAAGCTACTTTCTGCCATTAGGAAAGGTTATTTCTGTTCGGATTTAACGAAATATTTCACCGAGTACCTGTCCAAATTTTTGGAGTGCCATCTAGTGAAGGCGGAGCATCAGCACCCCGCTGGACTATTCCAACCATTGCACATTCCTGAGTGGAAATGGGAGACAATTACTCTAGACTTCATCACTGGTTTACGTCGCACTAAGAAGCAACACGACTCAATTATGGTGGTGGTGGATAAGCGAATAAAAATCGCTCATTTCATACTGGTAAAATCCACTTACAAAACTATTGAAATTGCAGACATATTTATGAGGGAAATTTTTTGACTGCACGAAATACCCAAGGTGGTAATTTCTGACAGGGATGTAAAATTTACATCCAAATTTTGGAAAAGACTCTTCGCTGGATTGGGTACCTAGATTCAATTTAGTATCGCTTACCATCCACAGACGGATGACCAAACGGAGCGAGTGAATCAAATTCTGGAGGATATGTTAAGAATGTTTGTGATGCAACAACCGCATAAACAGGAAGAATCCTCCACTTAGTGGAGTTTTCTTATAATAATGGATACCATGAGTCATTGGGCATAAGCCCCTTTGAGGTGTTGTATGGAAGAAAGTGTAGGGTACTCATAGATTGGAATAGTCCTATCAACAGACTAACATTGGGTCCTGACATGTTAGCCGAAATGGAAGAGATGGTTAAGAAGTTTTGTCAGAATCTAAAAGTTGCCCAAGATAGACAAAAGGTTTATGCAGATAAAAGAAGAACATATAAGGAATTCCAATTGGGGGATCATGTGTACTTGAGAGTAAAGCCTCGAAAAAGGACTTTACAATGGAGGGGTTGTGCTAAGTTAGCACCCCAGTACTGTGGACCTTTTCAAGTCTTGGAACGGATTGGACCTGTAGCGTACAAACTTGCATTACCAGGCCATATCCGGGTCCACAATGTTTTCCATGTCTCCTTGTTAAAACAAATGTGTACAACCCTCAGCATACAACTAACTTATAAAATATACAGGTAATAAGTTAATAAAATAAATAGCGTATAATTTATTATTTTGAAAGGTCTCTGACAGCAGATTGTAAAATGTGCAGGTCAAATCGGAAGGAGAGTTTCTGGCAGAAACTCTTCATATTCTTGATCGGAGAGAAACCACCTTGCGTAAACGAGCCATCACCCAGGTTAAAGTGCAGAGGAATCACTTTGGCCTAGAAGAGGCCACTTAGGAAGAAGAGGAATTTATGCGGAAAGCTTATCCGACACTATTTTCATAAATAGAAAAGAACACCAAGGACGGTGTTCCTAACAAGGGGGGAAATATGTAACACCTCACACTGCATGAACATTTACTTTGGTTACCATGTTTTACTTATTACTTTAGCTTTTCACTTTGTTTGACATGGAATGTTAAAGAACTATAGCTGGGAGGCCAGAACATATTTTCCTATTTTATTAATTAATAATTAAGAGTTAAAGTATTTTGACAAGAACTAAAAGAAATAGTTGTTAACCTCCTGAGATAGTTAAAAGAAGTTACTCATCTATTTCCTCAAAAGAGGAAAGGAAGGAAGGCCTAGGGGGTTGGAGGGAAAAAAGAAAAAAATAAAAGATCAGATGGGTGAAGGGAGCAGGGAAATGCTACCCAAAATTCCTTGAGCTGGGTGGAATAAACAAGTGGAAAAATGTTGAGTACAGTCTGAGAGGTATGTGACTTGAGTCTGGACTGGAAGTCATGATGCCCAATATACCTGATTGCAACAGACTCAATTTACTGTCAAGAGAAGGAAGAGCTCGGGGGGGAGTCTGGACATAATTGCCAGACTCATGGCTGGGTGGTGAGACCTTCCTGAAAATGGAAAGAACTTACATATCTACCAGGCAGTGAACAAATAAGTAAACAAACTCTTTATCTAGTAATCATTAAAGAAAATGATTCCATAGTGATTGATGGATAAAACTAGGGGCTGCTTGTTAATCGAAAACTGTTTGTTTTATATATTTTAAGCTAGTAGGAGTAGTTGGATATCTAACCAAAGATTTATCATTGGTCTGAATGTAGAATAAATTTATATATGTAAATAAAGAATTAAGCTATGTAAAATTAGGAAAATATTTCTACTACACAGAGAAATAGAAATAAATTTTAGATAAATATTTAAACCAAGAATTGTTAACGATACGTTTAAAATATTCAGTATGTTTAACCAGGAATAGCTTAAGCACTTTTAACCAAGAATAGCTTAAGTGCTTAGATAGAGCAATGTTATTATTATACACATACACAAATCTACTATATCTAGTACATCGTATAAAACATGTAATCATCTTAAACAACATGTTAGCATAATTCTTTCTTGAAAATCACAAAATGGAGAAGCAAAACCTCATATATGGGAAATTTCAAAGTATCTAAATGATTGACTGTAGAAAGAAAGCTTATTATCAACCGCAAGGGGTCGAAATAATACTCGGTTGACTCCAGAAAGAATCGTGAGTTCACACAACCCATAAATATATTCGTCATTTAATCAACAGAATTAGTAAAATCACAATCAAGCTCAATAGAGTCCATTGAAAAACAAAATGAAAAGCTTCAATATTGGAAGCCTAACAAAACTAGAAGAGATCCAGGCTATGAATGTTAAATGTATACAAATCAAAACTTCAGACCTTTTGGGAAAGAAAATTTAAAATAAAACCCTCGGCGAAACAAAAACTACATAGGTTTATGTCGTGGCACATTTTGTAACCACTCAGCTGTCGGTTAAACAAAATCCGTTGTTCAATCAAAATAACAAATTCAGACTATGGTCGGCTTATAGCCTCGGCCTAAATTGATACTTTTACCAAGAGAAGTCGGGATATCATTCAGTAGAGTGATTACAAACATAACCACTTTTTTCAGGAAAACATTCAAGAAAGACAGACCATCATAGAGTTTGGTAATGAGACAACCTGGAAATCAGAAGGCGGCAACCATGAGTAAGGGGGACTCATCCGAACCCAGAACAACCATAAGTGAAGGACTTCTGCAAAGTCTGATACCTGTAGATGCACGAAGAATGAGTTAACAAAAAAAAAAAAAAACCTTAATGTTGAACCTAAGTAGTATTAAGAGGATCATTGATATTACCTGAGACAAAGCAGCACTAGAATGTCAAACACCGCTTGTACCAAAAACCCATGCATCAAGTTATTAGCAACTCAAATCAGGTGAGATGGAATAACCCAAAAGCAAACCCTATCATGACGAGTATTACCTCCTCGAACCCGATAGCCACCAACTTCATCCTCTTTTTGACAAGTAAGCCAATAGTAACTCGTACTCCCTGCACAATGGACCGGATGAGAAAAGAAGCAGTCGAAAATTGGAAGCATTTATCCATATCAAGAAAGAGAGGAAAGGTTGCAGGGTACCTGCTAGACAAAGTTTGACTCCATTCTCCATCGAAACAAGTATGGAAAACTGAAACCCTCTTTGTTGCAACAAACCCTTAGCCCGCTTACAGAGCCGAGCATCAGAGAAATCACACAACTCAAATGAATCCACATGCGGCATGACACTGAGAAAGCAGTTATGACGTTAAACCCTGGGTGCCGAGGTCTGTTGGATTGCCAAACCTAGATCCAAAGGAGTAGACTATGCCAGGTGTCCCAAGCTACTAGACCCTTCTGGTGTCGGGTTCGTAACATTAAATATAAGAGAAGCAGGTGTCATGTGGGGTACCATCGGTTTTATTCACCATAAAAATGATATTAAAGCTTAGGTAGAGAAGCATGCCAAGTTGGATTATAGCTTCGATGTATATACAAATCATATATTAAAGATGGATCCATTAACTTCATGATAGGGTTGATATATGTTATATGGTAAGGTTTAATGTTTTAAAAAATTGTTCTAGAATTAATATATAATGTTGTAATATGTGTTACATTAAGAATGAAAATCATCTTTTGGAATAAATAAATAACCCAAAATACATCAAACTAGGCCAAATTTCATAACAAAAATATTTCATATTTAATTCAATGAAGCCATTTTGTTAAAAAAATTTAAAACATACTTCATTTAATACAAAAATATTTCATATCTAAATTACATAATGAAACACTTTTTGTAAAAAAAAAATATATTCTATACTTCATACCTTTATTGTTCATTATTCTTAAAGTTAAATTTCAATATTATTCATTCTCCTTAAATTTAAATTTCAGGACTCTTTAAATTATATTAAGGACTCTTTAAATTTTAATATTAAGGATTGACAAAATGTTTGAAATAATTTAGTAATATAATACAATGAAGTGATAATATATTTTATTTTAGGATTTTTTCCTTATATAAAAACACACATGAAAAAATGTTATTTAAAATATATATAATTTAGACCTTAAGTAAAATATACGATTTATATCATAAGCAAAATTATGTAAATTTTTTCTGGGGTATATGGAAATGTCTTTGAGATTTTATGTTAATGGGAAAATTGTTATTTAAAAAAATATATATATATAATTTTATTTCGTTTTTATTTTATAATTTCATTTTTATTTTCTATTAATGAAAATATATTATTTTAAAAATATATTAAATTTGTTGATTTCTTTTAAAATATATTAAATATATTAAATTTGTTAATTTCTTTTAAGTTGTAAAAAAATATTTTAATTCTTCTATATAATAAAAAATGTTATTAAAAATTAATATTTTTAAATAAAAAAAATTATATATTAATTTAATTTAATTTTACTTCATTTTTTAATTAAATTAGAAAGTAAAAAAAAAATTACTTTAAGATAAATTTTAATTCTCTGTAATAAATACTATTAAAAACATTTAAATATTAAATCTTACTATTTATTTATTAAAACTCAATTCATTTTTATATTTACAGAAACATTCTATAAAAATTTAATAAAAATTAAATTACTACCATCTAACTATTAATTATTAATAATTAAATTAAAATTTTAAAAATGATATTCTAACCTAAACTATTATTAACCTGATGAAACTTAAAATTTTAATTATCAACATGTATATTTTACAATGATAAATTTTCAATGTTGCAATGTAACTGCTATTGTAAACAGTAAACAATATTGAGGTTTGTTGGTATATCAAGAGCTTTCCTACCAGGACAAGTTTCAACCCACAAACACATTTTGATCCTTGTTGACCTATCTTAGTTTGCAAGCTCTATATGGTTTCAAACCAGAAACGCATTTTGATCCTCGTCGACCTATCTCTCTGAGATTGCAAACTCTGTGAGGTTTCAAACTAGAAACACATTTTGATTCTCGTCTCAAACTCTGGGTGGTATGCAGAGGCCTGAGCCATGTGCAGGGATACTTCCCTCTCTGACATCGTAAAACCTGAGAAACACTTGAGCTCTTTGTAGACTGTTAGTCGTTGCAGTGATACTTCCCTCTCTGACATCGTAAAACCCAAGAAACACTTGAGCTCTTTGCAGACTGTCAGTCGTTGACACTATTTGATAATGTCAATAAATATGGGAGTTTTCTTCAGTCCAATTTTTTGGAAGTTTTTATGGTGGATTTTTTGGTAAAATTTCTCTAAAATCTGGCAGGAATTTATTGAAATCACAAGCTTGATGGGTAATTCTATGCAATCGAAGTTCCAGGATACTAAATCCATATATATAGTCAAAAAACTAGTTTAAATAACACAAATCAATATTTCACCTCAAATTTGTCCGACACCAAAAATTCCAAAAAATCTCACTAAAAACAACTCCATAAATTTGTGATTTGTTAATAGACATTAAATTATGCACAGGTAGTATATGTTCACTATTGGCTTGCTAGCATTAAATGAGTGGTGCAGTGGTATATGTTTATTGTTGGCTTGCTAAAATCTAACCGTGGACATATATAGCCAAGTTCATTTAATGTTTATTGACATATTTTCAACATTTAATAATAATTGGTTTGATAGCATTAAATGAACGGTGGGGTGGTATATGTTTATTGTTGGCTTGCTAAAATCTAACCGTGGACATATATAGCCAGGCTCATTTAATGTTTATTGACATATTTTCAACATTTAATAATAAGAGAAAATTAAAGTGAAACAATTAGTAATAATAAAATATTATCCTAGTATCATTCAGTGGAATGTGCTAAAAAATTTCAAGGTTTCAAAATTGATATCCATATATCCAAATTTGCAGTGCAACGATAGTACAGAAATATTTCTATGTTCCATATTTTTTTTTATGCAAAACCGTTTAGCCATTCATACACTACCCAGAACTATCAAAGTTTATGTACACTCAATGGTTATTGATCATCCTGGAAGATTACATACACTTCACTCTATTAGATGCCCACAATTTTCCATTTGGCAATGATAGAAGAGTACAATAAAGTGATTTGGCAATAGTGAAAAATTATTGCAGTATCTTCCATGGTAAGATCCTCCCTTGCATCGACAAACTGATTTTTCTCTTCCCTGCACACGGTTCATCTTCCAAAAGTCTCACTGAAACACAAGTATAAGTAGTATTTACTTCATCATGAGGCTCCTCTATGTGATTATCCTCATCCACCAATGTCTGCAAATGCACGTTCCTAGTCTAGCTTGATCAATTTCAAGCTCTTCCTCCATCATTGTCATATCTGCAACATCCTCATCCTCGTATTGGCCCTTGAGTTCTTCAAGTTCTTTCTTTATCTTCACAAAACCTTCCCGAATCTGTATATTCTCGGCCTCCATCGAAGCACATTCACAAATCCATCTACTTATTTCTTCCAATACCTTGTATCGGAAAGCTTCACCTGTATTCTGGCTAGATTCACCTGCCATAGGTCCTTCCACCATCTCTGCCATCCACTTTCCTTGCAAACCTGAATCACCCTTCAGATTTCTTCACCAGCTCTGATACCACTTGTCACGCCCCTACACTGGCGGTACTCTTTCAACCGCACTATAGCGAGGTGCAGCACCACCGACCACTTTCTTTTCATCAATACTTGTGATCGTGGAGTACACCTAACTTTCGATACTTAGTTTATTTTCTTCTTTACCAAGTATTATGTTTTCCTTTATACATAGTGAAACCATTAACATTCACCATAAACAACATTAACATATAAATGCACAACAATATAAAGGGAGGGACAACTCCCTATAATGAGTCTACCTGAATAATCAATATATATATAAGTTAAATCTTGAGGAAACCCCAAATTTACACTTAGCCAAATTTTACATTCACAACTCGTTTAGCATAGCTCGTCGACACACCCACACGGTCGCGACATGACTTGCCCAACTTGTCGTTTACTCCTGAACGCGTTCGTTCAGGTGCGGTGTCGTTTGCCCAACTGGGCGCCGCTACCCGTGTTACCGTGCCACCCAACTCAGGCACCTCTACACGCCGGTCGCACCTTCATTCTCAACCCAACACTTGTGTTTTACCTTGCTGTGTCGTTTTCCCAACTCGAGCGCCGCTATCCATGTTACTGTGCCAACCTACCCGGGCACCTTTACACGTCGGCTGCACCTCCGTTCACAAACGCAACACGTATCGTTCACCCTCGCCGGGCATGCCCATTGCGGGTCACCTTGCACGAGTTCTCCAACCGACTCATTCACCGTTCGTTCAGCGGACGCCCACACCGTGTTACCCTACCTAAAGTATCGTTCAGCCAACCGTGCCTTCATTCAGCAAGAGCACACGTACCCGTGTCGCCTCCTGCCTGAACTCTCATTCACGGTCTCGACCTCCCTTTGTTTGGTGGGCCGCACATCGTGTTGTCTGCACGAAATCCTGTTCACACCCTTCAGTTCGCCCATCGTGCGGGCTCATCACATGGCGACCTGCTCCTCACCGCAGAATCACTGCAACTCGCACTTCACACTTCTTGACCGAATGCTTGTTCGATGCCTTCAACCAACTCCACCGTCAGTTATATATATCCTTTGCTTTGTTTGTGTGGGGGTGCCTAGCCGACCCACCAAACTCCTCTACAATGCATTGGTTCAACCTTCTTAACTCGTCGGCCTGCCCACCGTGTGCCTTAGCTTGCCCATGTTAGGTCAGCTTGCCCACCTGTTGGCTCATCCGCTCGTCGGTTCACCCACCCGTCGGCTCACTTGCGACCACCCACGGGGTATAACTTCCAAATGCCTTCGCATTTGTGAGTTCATCCTTTAACGCATTCCCACTGTGCCACAACTCGTCCAACTCGCCCGCACGCCCGAACATCCCACAGCTCGTGGGCCTTACACTAACAACCCAAAGAAACGATCGTTGACTCGCCTCCAAACCCCTAGCCAATTCTTGAAGTTGTTGCCTCGTTAAAGAAGAGGTTGAATTGAAAGAAACATAAACAACTGAAGTCGGATGTTGGGTGTCCAACCATTTCAAGCAACTTTCAACATCCGAACTAGTACTACCCTTTGCACCAGTCCACACGGATTGAGGAAGAAGAGGACCGATGGCCCACAACAGCTTCTCACAGTAATCTTCCCACATTAATTGGGATTCCATAGATCGAAAACTGTTGATAAGATACCTTACCGCAAGGCGTACATAGTCTGGCTGCCGAGATTTGAAATCAAGCAATCTCTGTGGGATGCACCTTTTCTGGGACACAACGCAATCTGGAAGTCCGCGCCCCGCTTCCTTCATAGCATAGAAATAGGCGCTGAAGCAATTGTGAATGTAGGTTGGGGCGCCATACTTGGCCGCCACGGTCTGAGCCCACCCGAGCAACGGGTCATGCACAATCACAACTCTTTTCCACCTAGACTGCGTATCAGATCTTCGAAAGGCTCCCTGAGATGTTCCATGGCTTCGAAGAGAGGAATAAAATGCACTGGGAAAGGGTGCTCCTTGTTTTCAAGATCTAGCTGGTCTTCTGAGAAGGAGGGCATGGGTAATTCGTGGAAACGAATGGGGAAGTTTTGAGGATCCCATCCCCGAATGCGAGATCGTGCTTGATTGATATGGGCAGAAGTGGTGACAAACAATACATTTAGACCTCGTGCGGCGAGGGCCCTTGAAAGGTGAAGCAAATGATTAAGGTGGCCTTGTGCTAGCAATGGCAGAATCACCACCTGAATTTCATTTCTTCTTGCCGACAAAGTCTCGGTGGAACCCATTAATGGCAGACCAACGGTTTATAGTAAATATAAGCTCTAAGAAGTCATGTATGGTCATTCTCGCAGAAACTTGAAAGCATGTTATGGAGCTGCGATGCTCCATTCACCCCAACTAGAGAAAGATCCACGCAAATCCATGCTCAAATGGATGAAATTGATGAGGGGGGCGATATACTTATCTCGTGAAAGGTTGTTTATAAGATATCATCCATTAACACGTGGTTTTGAAATACCTAAATTTTACAAAGCTTATTATAATTTAGTGGTCTACTTATCCCGTGAAAGGTTGTTTATAAGATATCATCCATTAAGATGTGGTTTTAAAATACTTAAATTTTACAAGTTTATTATAATTTAGTGGTCAAAAGAGTATTGGGCAGTTATTATAGATTGTTATTTGAGGAAAATTATATCACTTAAAATTATTTGTTGGTAGTTTTTAGGGGTAGTGTTTCATTCTTGCTAAATGCTTTTGTTTTTAGATCTTGAATTAATAAGAAAAATTATTTGTTGTTAGTTTTTAAGAGTAGTGTTCCATTTTTTCTAAATCTTTTTGTTTTTAGATCTTGAACCAATTAAAAAAACTTTTACTTAAACAAAAACAATTTTAAAACATACTCCAGATGTTTTTGTTTTTAGATCGTAAACTTCCAAGCGATCCAAAACAAACTAGAACAGGTCACGACAGGCTTTGGAGCAACACTTCCCGCCAGCAACCCCTGCATGCCTCGACCAACAATTCTGACCCCGCACACCTACTCCTACCCCATGCGCCACACAACCTTCCTTGCCATCCACAGCTACATGACCACCCCGCACTACTCTCAAACCACCTCTGCTACCACGGGCTCTTGACACTACACGAATCACACCTCTAGCAGTTCGACCACCCTATGATGGACGTGGAACCCTGCCCACCAACGCCACCTTCGACTCATTATTGCACCCTCCTTGGTTGGTCAAAGCTCCCCTCTACTTGGGCTGGGAACGAGAATTATGCAGCACACGTCGCATGGTGAGGGCCCAGGGATACACCTCTAAGACAGGATCAATAACGAACAGCAACACCTCTCGACGCCCCATGAACTGCAGCAAAGAAAAAGGCAGCCCTAAATTATCTAGTAGAAACCTACTTCTTGGAACTAACGACCACCTCTCTCGAGCCCAGGGAGTTGCAAGTAAACCCACAGAAAAGAAATGCGCCAACCAAACTAAGAACTTGCCTTCGCCTCTACCAAAGGAAGCACCTAAGAACAGAGTCACAGACAAAAAGACTTGAGACCAGGACACAAACACACGAGATACGAACCCAAGCCAATTACCAGCCATAACAGTCGCCTTCAAACCACTTTTCCACCATCAAACCCAATTGCATCTCTCCTAACAGCGGGTCTCAGGAATCCAAGGAAAACCCACAAAGAGAGGAGGACTGAGAAGATATCCGACAGACAAGAGACTCAGACACCCTCTTGAACACAGATAACATCCAGGAAGAAATGTAACCCGCAATGTAGGAGTGGGCTCCAAAGCCGACGAAATTACCATGCAGAATTCACTCAAGCCATTGATAAAAGCAAGAAACTAGGAGAAGAGAGAAAAACTTAACACTTTTGTAAACCAAACTCGGTGGAGGAGACAACGGCGGCGAAATCTCCACTACTCCCAGAGAAAACGAGGGTTGGATAAAACTGACAGATTAACCAAGCTCGGACCAAAAACTGCCAGCCACCATACTACCACAACAAAATAGCATTCCTGAAACGCGACAAGTGCCATAAACCCACTTCCCTCTCCCACACACAATCCCGAAGAGAATGAATGAAACTTCACACGCAACACCATTAAAATCACCGTATACCATACATAATGGAAGGACAAGATAATTGTCCTCCTTACTATCCGCCAAATATACGCATTCATAACACACGCGCAGACTTCGATGTTCATCATCCCATCGCGGATCATTCTTCTCAAATTTAAATTTCAATACTATTTAAATTTTAATATTAAAAATTAACAAAATGTTTAAAATAATTTATCAATATAATACAAATAAAATGATAATATAATATATTTTATTTTAGGATTTTTTTCCCTTACATATACATGAAAATTGTTATTTAAAAATATATAATTTAGATCTTAACTAAAATATACAATTTATATCATAAGCGAAATTATATAATTTTTTTATTAGGTATATGGAAATGTCTTTTAGATTATATATCAAAGGGAAAAATGTTACTTTAAAAAAATATATATAATATTATTTTCATTTTATTTTATATTAATGAAAATATATTGTTTTAAAGATATATAAAATTTAAATTTTTCAATTTGTTTTACAAAGTAAAATAATGTATTTTAATTTTTTTATAAAATATGAAAATGTTAATAAAAAATAATAATAAAAAAATTTATTTTATATATATAGTTAATTTTGTAATATTTTTTCAATTAAATTAAAAAACAAACAAATAACAAATAACAAATATTTCAAAATTAAATCCTACCATCTATTTATTAAATCTCAATCTTTTTTATCGTCACAAAAACATTCTATAAAAATTTAATAAATGTTAAATTACTACTATAAAAATTTAATAAATGTTAAATTACTACTATATAACTATTAATTAGTAATAATTAAATTAAAATTCTAAAACTTATATTATAAAATAAACTTTTTATTAACCTAATGAAACCTAAAATTTTAATTATCAGTGTGTATATTTTACAATGATAAAATTTCAATGTTCCAATGTAGTTGTTATTGTAAATGGTAAACAATATCGTGGTTGTTGGTATCTCAAGAAGTCTCCTACTCGAAAAGTTTCAATCCACAAACACATTTTGATCCTTGTTGACCTATCTTACTTTGCAAGCTCTATGTGGTTTCAAACCAAAAATGCATTTTGATCCTCGTCAACCTATCTCTCTTAGAGTGAAAAATCTATGTGGTTTCAAACGAGAAACACATTTTGATTCTCGTCTCAAACTCTGTGTGATATGTGGAGGCCTCAACCATGTGTAGTGATATTTCCCTCTTTGACATCGTAAAACTCGTGAAACTATCTATCAAATCAAATTCCCTTTTCGACCAAATTATTGGTACAGTCAAATGTTTGCGAGTTGCAATGTAAATTGCACTGTTAGTTGCTGGCACTTAGAGCCATTTGATAATAGTGGAAAAATTCATTGAAGCAATTTGGTAATAGTAAAAGATTATCCCAGCAACATTAAATGGGATATGTGAACAAATTCCAGAGTTTCTAAAATGACATATCCATATATAAAAATTTGCATTACGCTGCTAGTATAGAAAGACTTTAATCCATTTTTCTATGTTCCAACAATTTTTGTGCAAAACCATTTAGCGATTCATACACAACCTAGAACTATGAAAAATTCTACACTCATGGCTATTGATCACCCATGGAAGATTACACTTCACTCTGTTAGGTCCCCATACTTTGCCATTTGGAAATGGCAATGGTACAACATTACAGTAAAATGATTTGGCAATAGTGGAAGATTGTTGCAGTACATTTCAATGTAATGTCTTCATTAATTGTGAATGTTTTAGGGCTTTTAGAATGATATAGTTATATACACTTTTTTTCACCAGTGTTATAAAGAGATTTTAAATCCAATTTTCCCATGTTTAAAAATTTGTGTACATAGATATAAAATATTATTCAAAAATTCCATAAATCCTCTGCTCCGTCAGAGAAGATTATAGTTAGCCATTTGACATAGAGAAAAATTACCCATTATCAAATTATACATCGACCATTTAGCAAAATTTCCAATGTTGGTTCATCTATTAATCCAGTGTTCAAGGGTCAGTAGAACCTTGCCTGCTTCAATCCTGCTAGCTACCCTATTACAATACTTCAGTATCTATCTATGTACACAGTAAGGACTATTTCGAATTTGGATTTTGGTACGAGATCTTGAAACTAACCTGCTTAATAATAATACATATTATTTAACGGAACAATACTTTTATATTTTACAAACCAACCTTTCACAATTATCTTGTTGCTACACATCTTTCATTTAAACAAGTTATGCCATGCAATTAAAACCAACAAGTTATGCCATGCCATTATAACCAATGGATAGTATAACTCATAACAAAGGTTTACAAAAAATCATACCATTGCAATTATATAAATTTATTTTTATGTTTTGAAAGATATCAAATCAAGAATTCTTATATATTTGAGTTTAGATTAGATAGTAGTCCATGTTTCACTTAACAAGATATCATAAGAAATTTCACTTTTAATCTTAAATTTGTTTATAATCAAACGCTTCTGAATTTTCTCAATTTGTCTCCACTTTGCCCACAGTTCACAACCATAGAGAATCACCGGAATCACTAGAAGCCCAAAAAGAGTTTGAGTAGTCTTCCAGTCCCATAACTCTGCCTCTCTACACCTATTTTGAAAATCCTAAAATGCTTTCCAACCCCCCAAAGTTCTTTTCTTTCTACAACCATTCCAGCTTAGATTTTTGTTGAAGTCAATTCTGAGGTATTTGTAATCCGCAACTTCTTCCAAAATGTTGCCTTCAAAGTAGAACCTATGTTGGTTATGTTTTCTTTTCTTAGAGAAGACCACTACTTTCGTTTTGTTGATGTTGACTTGCATCCCCACACTTCTACAAAAATGCTCAAAGGATAGTAAGTTCTCTTGCAAACCAAGAGTCGATTTAGCAATCAGAATAAGGTCATCTGCATACAAAAGAAGCCTTATAACAAACTTCCACAAATAGATACCATCACCCCCTTGCGAATTTAACCACTCCTCAAGCTTGTCGATATATAAACAAAAAAGGGTAGGAGACAATGGGCAACCTTACTTGACCTCAATATCTCTTCTAAAACTTTCAGAAATGCCTACTGAAGTTCTAATTTTGACTTTCACCTCTTCATACAGCCTATGTACAACTACTCTCAAATGTTTAGGAACCCCAAGTTCCCCCATTTCGTGCCAGAGTTTGTCCCTAGAAACTGAGTCAAACGCTTTTCTGAAATCAACAAAGAAACAAACGAATTCTTCCTTTTCCTCCCAAAATTTTTCAATGATGTGGCTTAAAGTTATGCAATGATCAACTAAGGAATATTTAGGTCTAAAACCTGCTTGCCCTTTTGCACGCTTATCTCTTTCTTCTGCCCACTTGCTAATTTTGTTTTCTAGCATGCTTCCAAATAACTTTGCAAACAAAGGGTATATCCTGATGGTCCTATAATTGGAGGGATTATTGACGTCCCTGCTCTTGAAAAGAGGTATTGCCAGACTAGTTGTCCAATCTGTGGGGAGCCCTTGTTGTGTGATGTTGTTGAAGATTTTTGTAATGTGTGAGGTGCAGCTCACAGAAGACCATGAAGGCAGTTCCACTAAAGAAGTGAAGTGGGTAGAATTGCTAAGGACAAGGAGAAGCATATGACCAGGAGGTCATAAATTTTTGTGCCTCGGGAGTTTAATGCAGGAGCATCCAACACCCTTAGTCAAAGGGAGGAATCCAAAGCAGAGCGAAGAGGAAGACGTGGACCAGGGGAGCAAAACAGGGAAAAAATTATTTTAAAATAGATTTAAAGATGGAAAAAGATGGATAAAAGTCTCAAGGAGACTTATCAATGTAATCTTCCATGTTTTATATGCATGTATGTGAATTAGTTAAGAGATTTGAGGAAGGGATATGATCGGATCCTTCCCAATGATTCGATCCAATGTTCCTTTAGAAATATATATATTTAATGTATTTGCCATGCATGCATTATGGAGCTTTAGGGCTTTTGTTGGAGAAAATCATGGAGAGATCTGATCAGATCCTTTCAGTGATCCGATCCAATAATCCAATGTTTCCATATATATATGAACCTACGCGTTCAATAGGATATACAGAGAAATAGATAGAGATTGTGTAATCAGTGCATAGATTCGATGTAGACGAGGGAGAAAGTGTTCTAAGGCTGAAATGCCTTAGCATGTAACAGAAGCCTGTATATGTATAATAAATATATGTGTTATGTGGTCTCCGCAAGTCTGCGTATTAATTCCATTTTTAGTTCTATTATATATATGTGTTAATGGTTTAATCCTATTCGTAAGTGTGTTGATCGACCATCGACCACGATAGGATCAATGGTGATCCTATAAAATATTATTATGTGTGAAATCGTTGTGTGAACGCAGGTGGGCAAAGGAACTGGCTTTAAAGCACAGATTCCATCAAACGGCGACCAAAGATACTAATGGAACTTATGCATGCTTTGGCAGACAGTGGCAAAGAACTATGTTTAAGCACAGAAATCCATCAACCGATGGACGAATGCGAGGAAGATTAAGTTAAGGAAGGAACGACTGAGAATGCACAGGAGCCATTGGATCGATATGATCAACGGTCCAGATGAAGTTGTAGATGAGCAGAGACCTCCTATCACATCGGCGGAAACCTTTGGATATTATCGGAACCGGGCCTGATAACAATGCGATTGTGATCCTGTGATTAATCGTCAACCATCGGATCAAGAGCCAAGATCGACAGTTGAGATCAAATCGTTGATCGCATATCGAAGAATCCAAATGATAGTGGGCAGTGGAGCACTGAATGCCGATAATGATAAATCCAATCGACAATCAGAGATCAGGTCTATCGAAAGTCAGCGATCAGAGCAGTGTTGTGGATCAACCAAAGGTGCAGACCTGATGGAGATATAGGTGCGGCTTAATGTTTTTGAAGTCCGATTATGTATTCTGGAGAGGGTTTTCCCGTGTTTCCTTTGTATTGCGTTAAATGGTGGAGTCCCCGGTTTTAAAGGAAAATCCCAATAGTTAAATGGCTCAGGATTTTAAGGGCTAAAGAAAATCTAAATGCTCCTGCTAGTGTAAAGACTCTGATATATTATATGGTCCGATGTTAAAGGCTTAAAGCCTTATGAATTCTTCCGATATGGTTTGTGGGCCATAACCCACAGGCCTCAGGATAATTGTTAAGGAAAAGGGATTTTGGTTAACCCCCAATTTCTCATTTCCATCACATTTGTAGCACGGAACCATTCACCCAATTCTGTTTGAAAAACTATGGTACGCTTCCCTGTTGGAGTACACTTTGCCTTGTTCCCCGTGGTGATCTGAAAATTCATCTTCTCTTCTCGATATTCTGAGAAACATTCCCTGATTCCTGTCATATTCCAAGAGGCTCCACTGTCTATATACCACACTTTTGATGATGCAGAACTAGTCATACAAGCCACTTCTTCTTTCGGCTTGGAAGCCAACATAGAGAAATTGAAATCTCTTTCTCTTATGCAATTCTTTGAAAATTTGTGCGAGTCCCCTGACGTGGATGCCTCTGCATCATGATTTCGACCCATAACTAAGTTTTCCTTCCTGTCTCTGATTACTCCCTCTGATACCATGTGAAAATCTATACTGCAACATTTGATTTACTTTGCCTGCTTATTTTTAATAACTTATTTAATAAATTCCTCCAATAAACATTAAAATAAATTCTACTGCAGATATCACACCATAATACAGAAACAAACACATGCACAAGAATCAATATTGTTGACACCTAATCTTCATGATTGGGAATTTTATGTAAATAAATAAATTGGGAAGGTGAACAGTCATCGGGAGATGAACTGAACAATCACTCCCTATTGTATATAACAATGGGTTACCTATGGAATATACACGAATCAGTTTTTTCTGCCTTTGGAGAGTTACTGCCTGGCCTGACATGGTATCAGAGCCAGTTCTAAAAATAGTCGTAACTCCCTTCATCTCTGCCACTGCCTCTGTCCTGAAATAGTCTGCCACTGCCTCAGTGCTGAGCGCTGCTCTGCCTCTGTCGATGGCCTGACATGCCCAGAGATGCGTTGGTGCCTCCACGCAGGACTGTCCAAGCATCATTTCGCTCTCACCCAACGCCCATGCCCTTGGCCAAGGAATAACCCTGTATTGCGAAATTGTGCGACCCGTTGACAGTGTTGGTAACTGATCTCGAGCTCGAAGGCGAGCCATCGCCGTTCTCAGGGATTCCATGCGCAGCGGAAACGTGGTATTATCGTTTTGATTATCCTTGCGTTTGCATTATCCGTATCATTTTGTTTTGATGTTTGAACTTGGGCATCGAGCATCAAATACCTGATGCAACCATAACATCGCTGCTACATTATGTAGAATTACTTGAACAGTAGCCACTCTTTCCTATGCTATGGGTATAAAACGGATGACCGTAACCCACTGCGAAAAGAGGGAGGTTCTGGTTTCTGTTGGCGGTGCTGAGTTATAGCCCTGTTTTTATTAACATTTTCTGCCCGGTGATGCTGGACCTGCAAGTTTTTATCGGAGCGCCGAGGACCTGCAAGTTAAAACTGTTCTAATCAGGCATGCTATTGTTCCGTGCGTTTGGCTATACGATGTTTGTGCAGTGAGCAGTGGGGTTTTGTCCATATGTGTTGAATAATATACACTTTGAAGGTCATTAAATTTGAGTGTCGTTCCTTTGTTGAACTCGGGTATATGCGTTGGACCTTTTTTCATTCGTGTAGTTGAAGTTCATGTCGAAGTTCATCCATTACATCTGTTGTTCAGTATATATGCGTGTTGGTTGATTATATGCTGCAGTCAACGTTATTTGTATGCCTTATTGGTGTAAGGGTTATGCTGCATTTGCTTGAGAATAGTTCCATTCATATGCTTGTTACCTTGCATTGAACACCGTGTTGATGTTGTTGACTGTGTTGTATTGTATGCTGGAGAGTGTGAGGTATGTGCTGTTTATATCTGCACTGAGTAATATGCCAGATTATTCATAATCTCACGAGGTATCATAATGGTGCGTTACGCTGCCTACTGAATGCCATGGTCATAAATACTTTTTCAACATTATTCTTTGCACTTGTCTCGAGAAAAGGAATCCCACTAAAAGAAAATGAAAGGGGAGGATATTTTATAAATTTTGGAGACATTTGAAGAAAACTGAGTGCATAAAGAATTTGAAATCAGCAAAGTTGCCCTTTTGAGTACAACTTCATTGTATATCAACAGAAAAAAAAAATTTATCAGCAGAAGTTTTTTATCAGCAGAAGTTTTTTATCATCAGCAGAAGTTTTTTTATCAGCAAAAGTTTTTTTTTATCAGCAGAAGTATTTTTTACAGAATGCATTCAATCATCTCTATGGTAGGAATAGTTCTCACTGGCAAGGAGAACTATCCTGAATGGTCCCGGATGATAAAACACACCCTCATCTTCAATGAGTTGTGGAAAGGAGTGTGTGTCGGAGAAGGAGACAATGACCCTGTGCAGCCTACATCAGACAAAGAGCCCGTCATTTGGGAAAACAAGAACGGCAAAGCCTATGCATTAATCGTAGCATATGTAAATGAAGAAGTAAGTCGCCATATTTCATCATATTCAACTTCCTTTGAAGCTTTACAAAAGCTGAAAGAATTCTATGACTCACATTCTGCACTTGAAGTTGTTCAGCTCATGATTAAACTCTTCACTCTTGAACTGAAAAATAATGATCCTCTTGCTCTTGCATCTGAAGTAAAGTCTATAATGCATGATATTAAATCCACTAAGGTTGAGCTGGATATCCCTCTTATTGCTTTTCTCAAGGCACTCTATCCTACTTACTCCAATTATCTTGAGTCTTTACAACCAAATGGAAATCTTAAAGATATAACCTTTGACTCTCTTGTGAAAAAGTTTGTTGAAAGAGAGAAATCCTTTGGAAAGAACACAGTCCTTGAATCTTCTGAAGAGACTGTGTGCCTTGCTCATAAAGAAAGGCATCCTCCTCAAGATTCTACAAGAGGAAGAGGTGGACGAAGAGGAAGAGGAAGATACTTCAGAGGCAGGGGGGCAGACATTCTCAAGGAGAAAAGGCAGATCTGCATTGCATTCGCTACAAACGAAATGGATCACATGATGGTTCTACATGCAAGCTACCATGGGACAAAATTGAGCAGAAAAGAAACCAGCAGAAAGGTAAAACTGATGATACAGACAAAGGTAAAGCACCTGAATCCGCTCACTATATTGAGGCACAGAGTAACATTGGAGTAAATGAAGATTTGTTTAATTCTTCACTTGCTTCTTCGAAAAATGATTGGTTGCTTGATTCAGGAGCAACCTGTCATATGACTCATAGAAAAGATTTTTTTGAAGATTTCACTGACAATGTTGATGGAGCAGTATACTTTGCAGATCAGTCAAAAATCAAGCCATCAGGGCTTGGCACAATCAGGCTTAAACTGCCTGGTCTTCCAGACTTTCTTCTGGATCATGTTCTATATCTCCCACAGCTCATGAGAAACTTGTTGTCCTTGGTGCACATCCGCCAGCAAGGTCACTCCATTCATATGTTTGATGGTAAGCTTGAGGTAAGAAAAGCATCTGACCACTCACTTGTCATGAGGGGAATAGAAGAAGAAAGACTTCTCAAACTACAAGGAACCTATGCTCATGCACAACATTTCTCATATATTTCTCATCATGAAGAAGGTACACTTCCATCAAGTTTATTATGGCATGCTAGATTTGGACATTTAAACTATGAGAGTCTCCGCTTATTGAAGAAAAATGGTGTTGCTGGTTTGCCTACAATTCCTAGGAAACATAAGCAATGTGATGCTTGCATTCTAGGAAAGCATAGCAAACAGTCTTTTCATGATTCACATTCAAGAGCACATAGGAAGCTTGAACTCATTCATTCAGATTTATGTGGTCCAATGCCTGTTCCTTCTGCAAATGGAAATAAATATATCATGACATTTATTGATGATTACACCAGAATGTGTTGGGTTTATTTATTGAAGAAAAAATCTGATGCTTTTCAAACATTCAAGAATTTTCATAAACGGATTGAAAATGATGCACAATCTAATATTGGGTCTATACGCATTGATAATGGAAAAGAATATAAATCAAAGAATTTGAACACTATCTTCGCCAACATGGGATCAAACATCAAACAACTGTGCCTTATAATCCCCAACATAATGGTGTAGCTGAAAGAATGAATAGAACAATCTTGAATATGGTACGGTCCACGCTTTTCTTCAAAAATGTAAAGATAATGTTTTGGGCTGATGATGTTCTATGTGCTGCATATATAAAGAATAGATGTCCATCTAATGCTATAAGAAACAAGGCTCCTTATGAATTGTGGTATGGACATGTTCCTTCGGTAAAACATCTCAGGATCTTTGGTTCCACCTGTTATGCTTTGATACCAAAGGTACATAGAAACAAACTTGGTGCTAGAAGCCGTAAGTGTATCTTCTTTGGGTATTCAAACACCTCTAAAGCATACCGCCTCTATGATGAAGTAAATAAAAAGTTTTTTGTATCTAGAGATGTCATTTTTCTTGAATCATCCAAATCTAACAATGTTATTGAGCGACAACTTGATCGCTTGAATAGATTCGCAAAAACGAAATCATTTCAAGAATTTGATAATCAGATTCCACATATTGAAGGGGGGATTCCTATACTAGATCAACATGTGGAATCTTCTTCTGAAGAATAATCTCCCCTGCATGAAACTCCAACAACAGACGATGCTTTAAGTGATGTAATTAATAGAATTGGGAGACTCAATCTTGATTCAGTCCCAACTCAATCAACAGAGAAGCCTGGACCATCTCAGAAAGGTCCCCCAAAATGGCTGACAAAGACACTTGAAAGTGTTCATCCTGATGAAATTGGAAAAATAGGAACTAGAAATTCAAACCGACAAAATGGAGGTGATGTAGATGACTCTAATTCACCTGTTGATATGGATGTTACTTATGATTGTGAATTGAACTTGTCTACATATTTTGAACCAACTTCCTTCAAAGAAGCTGCTTCTCATGATGAATGGAAAGAAGCGATGCAAAAGGAGTATGATGCTCTCATAAAGAATGGCACTTGGAAGCTGGTTGATCCTCCATTTGGAACCAAACCAACTGGCTGCAAGTGGGTCTACAAGAACAAGTACAAAGCTGATGGCTCACTTGACAAGCACAAAGCTAGGCTTGTGGCAAAAGGTTTTGCACAGAAGGAAGGGGTCGATTATGAGGAAACTTTTGCCCCCACAGCAAAATGGGCCACCATCCGGACACTCTTTGCACTAGCAACTCAGAACAGTTGGAAAGTCCATCAAATGGATGTAAAAACTGCATTCTTGAATGGAGATCTAAAAGAGAATGCTTTTATGTCCCAACCTGAAGGATTTTCTGTGAAAGGACATGAGCATAAAGTATGCAAACTTGTGAAGTCCTTGTATGGCCTCAAACAAGCACCGCGAGCCTGGTATGAAAAATTAACTGAGCATCTTCTGAAACTCAACTTCAATCATTTTGATCTTGATGATGCAACTTTGTTTGTCAAGAAAGTTGGAAAAACAGTTGTGTATCTTGTGGTATATGTAGATGATCTTTTAATGATAGGGAACAATGAAAGCTACATTGCATCCATAAAGGAGGAATTGGGGAAAAGTTTTGAAATGACTGATTTGGGCTATGTTCATTACTATCTTGGCATTGAAGTAACCCAACATCCAAAATCCATATTTCTCTCTCAAAAGAAATACATTGGAGATTTTTTAAACAGATTTGGCATGACAGAATGCAATCCTCTTTCTACTCCAATGGAACAAAACTTAAAGCTCACATCTATTGAAGGAAAGGAATTTGAGGATGCAACAAAGCATAGACAGCTTGTAGGAAGTCTCATCTACCTCACTACTACCCGACCAAACATTTCATTTATTGTTGGAATCCTCTCCAGGTTCATGCAAAAGCCTTGTGAGGGACATTTGTCTGCTGCAAAAAGAGTTCTAAGGTACTTGAAGGGAACTCAAGACCTTGGAATCAAGTATACACAAGTGGACGACTTTAGCTTGATTGGATACTCTGATTCAGACTTCAATGGAGACAAAGAAACTGGGGTATCTACTTCAGGATATGCTATGAGTCTTGGATCAGGAGCCATCTCCTGGAGATCACGCAAACAATCAGTTCTAGCAGATTCCACAATAGAAGCAAAATACGTGGCAGCAGCTGAAGCAACGAAAGAAATTGTGTGGCTCAGGAAAATTCTTGAAGATTTGCAGGTAAAACAAGTACAATCAACTCCACTCATGATTGATAACACCTCTGCAATAAAGTTGGCCAAGAACCCAAAGTTCCATGATCGAACAAAGCATATCAATACTAAATATCATCTGATTCGACATCATGTTGAGGCCAAAACAATCCATCTCTGTCATTGTTCCACAAATGAGCAAATTGCAGACATCTTCACCAAAGCACTTGGAAGGGAAAAGCTTGAACGATTCAGAATGATGCTTCGACTCACCAACATCCCTTCAGATTAAGGGGGGGAATGTTGACACCTAATCTTCATGATTGGGAATTTTATGTAAATAAATAAATTGGGAAGGTGAACAGTCATCGGGAGATGAACTGAACAATCACTCCCTATTGTATATAATAATGGGTTACCTATGGAATATACACGAATTAGTTTTTTCTGCCCTTGGGGAGTTACTACCTGGCCTGACAAATACATCAACACAGATATTTTGGACAACAGTCCCCAGAAAAACCCAATGCGGGAAAACCGATGCAGCAAGGGAGGATTTTACTATTCATCAATTCTTCAGTACAACAGGGTGCCAAAATCTTACCCAACAGAGAGAAAAATTCTTCGACACTTCTTCTAGTCCCAGCATCAGCCTGATTGACCTCTATGTAGCTCCCAGACACTATGTGTCAACCCTTGATTGATTGTGTCAGCCCTAGGCCTCTCTACGTCTCCCACATAGACCCTCTAGCGACTGCGCAGTCTCCTACTACCTATGCGTCTATCTCTCCTGCCTTTGCATTCGTCTTCTATTGTTGATCTCGACTCTCTGTTCTATACTTGCTACCTCCTACTGCTCTCTAGACCACTAGTTCAAATTTCTAAGCTAACCCTGCTCCAGAAATCGAACTGATTGGTCTCCCTCACTTTGTATTCCAACTGATCCTCAAGCCTCCTCTTATACTTTTCTTGTTGGTCTTTCAACGGCCGAGATTAAATCTTTAATCAACGACTAAGATTAGATTTGTCTTGATCCATAACTTTTGGAACCTTCTAACCAAGTTTTATATTAATACTCATTAATATTTTATTTTTCCTAATTTTAGACTTAGGAACTCCATTAAAATTATTAGTTATTTTAATATTTCCCAAACTTGTTAGAATTTTCCCAAGTCATTTCTAGGTCTTGGAGATCTCATGTGCTTTATCCTCTCTACCAATTTTCATGACTAGAGCACATCCGATGCTACCCCAAATCTATATATATATATGGCAAAATGTCACGTTTACTTTTCCTCTACAATTTGTAAAGGAGTAGAATTTATCATTGCAAGATGTAACCACGATGTAATTTTTTTATTATAGATTTAACGATCAAGATTTTGAAAAATAAAAATCTTTTGAAAATTAAAAAAATAAAAATATCACAAAATAATGGTGTTAAACAAGAAAGCAAGTATATAAAATTTTAAATTTGAACTAAGTTTTTAGTGCGGAGCATTTGAAATAAATACACTAATGGTCTCCTTTGAATGATGAAGAATGAGAGAATATGCAATAAGTTAGGGGTTTTAAATTTAAATTAAGGGTTACATGTCTGAAAGATCCCAGAAACCAGAACATCCTCCCTACGCATCCTATACTTTTGTTGGTTACGAAATTTCAGTGCAAAATTTTTGTCTCTATCTTAGCCCTCATATCCCAACTTTTGCATCTATCATCAACATATAGAGGAAACACCCATGACTGAGACCAAGTCAAGGTTCCATGACCATCATACACCCATCCTCACCATCTTTGAAGTACTATCACTAGCTTGGGCAGGATTTTGAATATTGTATGTCATTGCTCAGAAATAGGGGAAACTCCCAAAGTTCCGCTTAGGGTATTGCTGACTTATACTGAAAACACTCCAAAGAAATCAAATTTAATTATTTTCTTACTCAGAAGAAATCAAGTTTAATATTTTTTTCTCACCTCCGAGCACAAGCGTTGCAGTAACCGTACTTGTTGTGCATGATTCCTGACAAAAAAAAAATAGTTACATTTCCTAACAACAAAAAAATTTAGTTACAATGATTAAAAAAGGGTAATAAGTATCTACAATCATAAATATTTACAGGGAGGAAGCTCCCAATGTTTTGGGATGGAACCTAGTTACAAGGAAACGAAATAGGGTTATAGAAAGGATATTGGCACACCCAATATCACCCAATATCAAACCATGAATTTCAGTGAGATCATAACCATGAATTTTAGTGAGATCATAATCATGAATTTTATTCAAACTTAGTTTGAAAAGAAAGAGCAACCCAAAAGAAATTTTGTTGCTCTTTAACCACTTTGTCATTTCTTGCACAATATGCAGTGAGAGGAATTCTTAACGTTGTATTTGATACAAGCTCATCCTCTGCAACACCATTTTGGAAGACAATAGAAAACCTGTTTACATCAATAATAACTTTATGGGATCACATAAATAACTATTTTACTGTATCTTAGCTCTGTGGCAAAAATAACTATTTTAGTGTGTCTTATTCCATAACTCTTTTACTAACTTATTCCAAAAATAAATAAATAAATATATATATATATATATATATATATATATATATATATATATATATATATATATATAGATATATATATATATATATATATATTAGAATGAGGTGCAATAACTTATTCCATAACTTTTTTATACGGATGAAAAAACACTTTGTTATACTGCCATCAATATCTTTGCATATCAATGTTGGTTGGATACATATGAAATTTAGTGTCTTTCCAAAAATTATTAGGAAATTATTAAGAAATCATATAATTTATAAATTATACAATTAATAAGTATACTACATATAATTAAGCCCCATTGGTTAGCTCAACTGGTCAAATCAGTGCCTCGCCGATTGGGAGGTCACAGCGTCCATTCTCCCCGAAGCCCTTGCGATTAGGCCTAGTTATTGGCTGCGGGGCTTGATTCCCTTTGGGTCGATTAGCCCAGATATTTCCGTGGACGTAGAGGCCACCCAATGACTAGGGTCCAAAAAAAACATATAATTTTAGTTTAAACATTTTTACATGGTATATATATATATATATATATATATATATATGAAAATAAAAAATGAATCTACTTTAAAAAAAAATTACTTTGAACTAAAATAATAAAGTAAACTAAACTTAGTGAAGTTATCTCGTTTTGAGCTTCATGTTTATGAGAACCTGTTGTATTGACTCATGGTATTCATGGGTCATATATGTTAAACAATATACTTGGAATTTTATGGTTAGTTTTGTTATAGTGCAAATTAACATATATAAGATATTAGATTCTAAAATAAAATTGATAAATTATTTACGAAAATTTTAACATTCACACAATATTACTTATTAATAAATAGATGTAATAATTTTAAGGTAAATTTGACAACTTATATATCAAGTTTCAGAAAAGGATAATAACATTTTACATTATAAACTCTTTATAAAAAAAAAATAATTTTATAATAGATAATATTAACTTTTTGACAAGATAATTTGCATATTTGTTAGTTATATGTTATTAGCTTATCTTATTAATAATTCATGTTTTTATTTTTATTTTTTTTAATTTTGAATTATATATATATAAACTTGTATGGATTTACATATTCTCCATTTAATATATATATAAGAGAAAATTAAATATTAAATTTAAAGTATATTCGTTTAAGTTTGAATTACACATAATATTTTAACCTTAGTTGAATTTACATTTAGAATGTGTATATTAAGAGAAAAATCATGATTCAAATATTTTAACACAAAAATATAAGCGTTAAAATAATAATAATAATAATAATAATAAATTAATTAATAACAATAATAATAAATAAATGTGATAAGATCCACACAAATCGACGCTCAAATGGATGAAACTGATGAAGGGGGCGGTATACTTATCCTGTGAAATTACCCAAAGAGCCAAAAATAACGGGAACCCATTATCCATGTAAAAAAAATTAACATTGCCTTAAGATTAGCAATCCAATAATCTTAACAGAAACAAAGCAGCAATCTCTATTGAGGAGGAAGGAGTGATTGCCAATTTAATGGCGGGGTTGTTGTTGGTAGTCGTAGTCTAATTATATTTAGAGAAAATGTGGTAATATTTTTGTAAATTTAAGTTATAGTTATTTAAAATTTTAGGTGTTTTACAAATTTTCGATACTGTTAAATTTATTTCCGTCATTAAAAACAGTATTCAAACATTGTGTTTACAAAATTTTTTGAAATTTTTTTACCCAAATTCTAACTACTCTTAATCATGTGAGCAATTCCTATACCTCAATAAAAACAAAGATTGTTGATATGGATCGTAATATTTAACGTTTTCCTATGTCATGTATTCCATTAAATAATGGAACTATTAGTCAAGTGGATCCTCAACTCCTTGTTTGTTTATATCGTAATATTTAACATTTTCATTTGCTATGTGTTCCATTAAATAATGGAAATATTAGTCAAGTGGATCCTCAAATGATCTACACGTGCATGGAAAATGTGAACTTTTGACTGACAGATTGATCGACGAGTAGTGTTTATTACAATTCACTGACAGCTAGTAAATGAAAAAGTTAAGCTTCTGCCAACTATAGTTTGGCATTGAATGATGATATGATATATTTTAATGCGTTTGAGATTCAGGGGTTTAAGGGACGTAAATTCCACATCAAATAAGATATCATAATTTCAAATTTTTCTCTAAAATAGGTTTTGTCATAAATTTGATGAAAAATTTTATAGTTATTATTTTGAGAGCTAATTCTGAGCATATTTGCATAACTTTCTCTGTTGTTTTGAAAGCCTCATATTCTAAAATGAAATGTTTTTTATTTTCACTTTTCCGGAAGAACAAAAAATTCATACCATTTTCTCCCACACTTTTTTTGGCCTTTTCTAGCGCCCTGTTTCACAACGAAGTTGATGAGAATTAGTCCTTAACTGAGCAATAAGAATTTTGGCTCTCCAAGAGATATTGGCCTATATATATGCTTTTGGTTGATGATTATGAGTCAGATTAAACACTTCAATATAGTAATTTTTCTTTCTTCCTAGCTCCTTATCCCAAGTACGTTTGTGGAACTTTTCCATAACAAAAGTTTTTATCTCTTTGTTGTTTATGGGACACACATTCAAGCAAATACCCCATTTACTAAACCCTTTGTTATTTTGTTGCATCCAAGTTTTTTTGCTCTTGCACAATCTATCATTAAGGACAACCTTAGGCCATCTACCCTCTTCCATTTGCTCAATTTTTTTTAAATACCTTATGACTCGCACCATAGCAATTGCTTCAATAGGAGTAGTCCATGTTTCACTTAACAAGATATCATAAGAAATTGCACTTTTAATCTTAAATTTGTTTATAATCAAACACTTCTGAATTTTCTCAATTTGTCTCCACTGCATGTCGTAAGTACTGCTAACCCACAGTTCACAACCATAGAGAATCACCGAAATCACTAGAAGCCCAAAAAGAGTTTGAGTAGTCTTCCAGTCCCATAACTCTGCCTCTCTACACCTATTTTGAAAAGCATAAAATGCTTTCCAACCCCCCAAAGTTCTTTTCTTTCTACAACCATTCTAGCTTAGATTTTTGTTGAAGTCAATTCCAAGGTATTTGTAATCCGCAACTTCTTCCAGAATGTTGCCTTCAAAGTAGAACCTATGCTGGTTATGTTTTCTTTTCTTAGAGAAGACCACTACTTTCGTTTTGTTGATATTGACTTGCATCCCCACACTTCTACAAAAATGCTCAAAGAATAAGAAGTGTTCTTGCAAACCAAGAGTCGATTTAGCAATTAGAATAAGGTCATCTGCATACAAAAGAAGCATTATAACAAACTTGCACAAATAGATACCATCACCCCCTTGCGAATTTAACCACTCCTCAAACTTATCGATATATAAAGCAAAAAGAGTAGGAGACAATGGGCAAACTTGCTTGACCCCGATATCGCTTCTAAAACTTTCAGAAATGCCTACTGAAGTTCTAATTTTGACTTTCACCTCTTCATACAGCCGATGCACAGCTGCTCTCAAATGTTTAGGAACCCCAAGTTCCTCCATTTTGTGCCAAAGTTTATCCCTAAGAACCGAGTCAAACGTTTTTCTGAAATCAACAAAGCAACAAAAGACTTCTTCCTTTTTCTCTCAAACTTTTTCAACGATGTGCCTTAAAGTTATGCAATGATCAACTATGGAATGTTTAGGTCTAAAACCTGCTTGCCCTTTAGCACGCTTATTTCTTTCTTCTGCCCACTTGCTAATTTTGTTTTCTAGCATGCTTCCAAATAGCTTTGCAAACAAAGGGTTTATCAAGATGGTCCTATAATTGGAGGGATTATAAACATCCCCACTCTTGAAAAGAGGTATTGCCAGACTAGTTGTCCAATCTGTTGGGAGCCCTTGTTGTATGATGTTGTTGAAGATTTTTGTAATGTGAGGTGCAAGAATCTTTGAGCCCCACTTTAGATATTCTGCTTGGAGTTCAACTAATTCTTTTGCTTTTCCAACACCCAACTTCTTGATACCCATCTCTACCTCTTGTACCGTGAAGAGTTCAGTATCAATGTTGACCAAGGGGGAGAATCAACCTTGGGAACCTGCTCATAGAGTTGTCTTGCATAGTCAAACCATTAGAAGCTGTGATATTATTTCCAATTTGTATCTTTTTCGGTTGGAGCTCCTTCCAAAATAATTTGGGATTATTTTTCCCAAGGAAGATTAGTTCTTCCCCCCTTGAAACCATGAAATCAACCATTTTCTTGCTTAGTAATTGCTTGTAAGATTTGAGCTTTATGTTATCCTTGTTTGACTCTTTCCACATTCTCCTTTCCTTTTTGCATTCCTCGTCAAACCAAGCATTAACCAGAAAGCAATTTCTTTCATACTTCTTAATTTTTGTTCTTTTTCACTTTGCAAGTGCGCATTGAATTAAATGTGTTAATTCATGATTATGAAGGTTGTGAATTGTAATTTTCTCCTTCTCAAAGAGCCTCTCTAGTGTCATTTTGAAGGTATTACAATTTTCTGGGGTCAAAAGAATTCTGCCCCGTGGGAGATTTTGTTAAACATGCTGAATTTTTTTCTCTAATTATTTCTTTCCAATCCAAGAGAAACATAAATAAATTGGTTTGTGATCTGATTTCAAATCCCACAGTTGATCTCCAACCAAAACTTCTCCCATTTTCTCACACAAACCATGCGAGCAAATTACATAATTTACCACACTTGCTCCATTGTAAGTATTGCAAGTGAAATTACTGGACTTTTCCCATCTATTCAAGCCATTACAAATGACTAAATCAAAGGCCCCACATAGGGTAAGAAATTGTTCACCAAAGTGATTGCAGCCCTTGTCCTCTGAAATTTTTTCCCACTGATGATTACTTTCTTCTGTAAGCCAAATAGAGTCACAATCATCTTTACAACAAAGAATGCTAGCTTGTTCACTTGCAGCCCAAGCATTGAAATCACCCACTATAACGACTTCACCTAGCTGCAAATATGTTGCAATATCCGCTTTTGAAGCTGCAAATGGATCTTTGTGGTCAAGCCCTCTACCTTTGTAGATTTTTGAAACCTGCGGTGCAAAATACCATGTTGCAATTCTGATGTGGTTTCCATTTTTTGATATTTTAAACCAAATGAATTGCTTATTTGAGTCTTCTTTTTCTAACTGAATGAGACGATCTTCTTCCTCCCTTACTAAAACCATGATATCCCCGTGCCCTTTGCCATTCCCTGCTGCCTTGTTCCACACTGCCATCTTCCAGTATCCTTCAAACAAAGGTGTCTTCCACCCTTCATGCTCATCTGTTTCTATGAGGAAAATTATGTCTCTATTTTCCGCAATAGGCCCTAACCCAGGTCCTCATTTCCATGGGTAACCTCTGTAGTTCCAACAAACTAATCTTAAGGAAACCTGGTTATGACTTGATTGCTATTTATTTTGACATGCAAGACTCACATTTGAGCCTTTGTCCATGTTTTCCCATACCGACCTTGTTTTCTAATTTCCTGTTGAAAAGTTTGTTTCCTCTTCTTTATTACCATCTTGCTACTCTGTTTTGGAAGGAGGTCCAAATTGCGCTATCACAGCATTTCCTTTATAAATCAATGCTCTTTTTCCTTCATCTCTTGCTACCCTAACCTTTAAAATTTCCTCCTTTCTTTCCTCCAGTTGTTTTACAGTTAAATCTTCTTCTAGGGAAAAATGAGAACCCCTCAATAGAAGTTTCTTGCTTAGAATGATATATTTATCACGCAAGCTAAGCATAATGACTTTTATGGGCCTGACTCTCTCCCCGTTAAACTTACCCACCCTCCACGCTTGGCATATTTTTCCTTGTCATAACAACTTGTCTTTCAAGAAGTCTCTTGCAAGGTCAAGAGTACATTCATTTTTCCCATAGTATTTCACCCCTTTAATAATTATGTTTGATGCCTTATTTTTTCTTTCCTTACCTTCACTATCTTGCATGTTGTCAACCTGAATATTTGTTTCTCCTTTCTTATTAGCAGAATTGCTAATAAAATGAGCCCAAGTTTTGGAAACATTGGTGGAATTTCCTTTTGTTTCTTCTCTTGCGTTCTCTTCATGGTTGTTTATTTGGGCAATCATTTTCCCTTTATCCTTGGATGATTTTACATTCACCACTTTTGTACTAGCCACTAAGATTTCTTTATGTTTTGCACATCCGCCTTCATGCGTTGCCATTCTGTCTTCCTTATCAGGAGAGCTTCCTATAGCAATGCCACTTGTTTTAAAAAAAAAAAAATGTTTTCTACTAATGCCTTGTTTTTTGTTGTTATTATATAAATTTTATGATCTCTTTCTTGCCCTTTAGCTTCAAAAACCTCCAACCTTTGTTTTGCATTTAACAATTCTTTCAGATAAAGATTAGATGACCAGGTGAGAGGTGTGGATGTGAGACTATATAAGGCTGAATCACCAATGACTTTTCCTTTGGACTTCTTGTTGCCACGTGCTTGTGGGGGGGACTTGTTTGAGTGCTTTTTGTGAAGGGCTTAATTACTTTTCTTTTTAGACCGTTTCTTCCTTCTTTGCTCCCATTTTAGACGGGATATTTTTCGTTTTAAAATGCCCCGATATTGTTTGGCATTGACCAAAACCCACTTCCCAGCTTTGGCGGATAGGGGAATTTTCACTTGTCCTAAATCATTTGTCTCCACATGTTCTGAAATTTCTAGTTCCTTTGTCATGTTTGAATGCATTTGTTGCTGCTTTCTCATTGCTCGATACTTCTACTGCATAAAAACTCCCTACTCTCACACTGCTCACTGTTCACTGCTCTCACTGCTGCCCACACTGCTCACACTGCTCTACTCATACTGCTGACCACACTGCTCATATTGCTGACCACACTGCTCACCACACTACTCTACTCATAAATGCTTGCTATCAGTGAACTGTTGGATGTCCAAACACAACAAACCGTCCACGTCCAGGGCTTCACCGAGTTACAGCTGTCGTAAATAAACATCTAAACAGGCGATTACTCTAAACATGCGATTTTTTGGAAAACTCTTCCTCCTACTTTTTTCGACCTATGTTTCCGCTCCGTGCCGATTATGTTACACACCATACACAATGCATCATCATCTCGCCTTCACCTTTCACCATGCCATTCTTTTTTTTTTTTGCATGTGGTTCACGAGCACCCTGGTCAGTGAGTGATCGCTACGTCCACGGAAAAATCTGGGCGATAGCTAGGCTAAATCGCCCCTCGGCCTACTGCAATACCTGACCCCAAGGGCTTCGAGTGGATTCAACCCTGTGACCTCCCGATGGCGAGGCACGGTTTTTGACCAACTGAGCTAACCCTTGGGGCATTCACCATGCCATTCATTTCTCAAACGAATCCCATTTCCTCGATGATTGCACCATTCTACATGGATTTTTATATATGTTAAAGTTTTTATATATGATAAAAAACCGTAAATTTGTTTTTACAGTAGATGTATTATGTACCATTAAAAAAACAAAAAACTGAAAAAAAACTAACTTTTATGAATCAAAAAAATAAAAACTTATTATTCTGAAAGTTATAAACTCTTACTATAGATAAAGCTAATAAATTTGTAATTAAAATACATTTCCATTGATATAAAAACAAACTACATTCAAACTTAATATGTGGCTAAATCATGTAAAAGCAGTGTTCAAAAAACAAATTGAAAGTTAATATGTTGCTAAATCATAACACTGAATCATGTAAAACCAATCTTCAAAAACAAATTGAGAGGTTACTAACATGCAAGTATTATTGTGTTTTGATAAACTTAAAATCATAAAAGCAAATCAGTGACGATACTTAAGATGTAAGCATAGTTTTGTCGGATCTGGGCCTAATTTGTGAGTATCGCTTTTGTATAATATGAAATAAATAATCTAAATATATAGATTAATTTAATAATTATTGAAATAATATATTAAATTTTAAAAATGGTAAATAATTAAAACTATATATTTCTATAAATTTAATTTTTTAATATAATTTAAATATTAATTTTATCATAAATTTATTTAAAAAATAATTGTATAAATTTAATTTTAATTAATATTTAAGGGCTTTATATATATAATTGAAAAAATAGTATTTTTTAGTTACATAAAATATAGAATTCATTCATTTTAATATATAGAATATTTTTTTTTGGAAGAAATCACATTGAATTATTAATTATTCCAATTAAATTTTCACGTTATTATTTTTATCTTTTATTATTAGAATTTATTTATTTATTTATTTTTTATTATTAAATTTTATTTAATTTATTATTTTAAATACTTAGGGCCATTTCAATATTATTCTTTTATAATAAATCCCAAACAATATAAATGAATCCTATATCATATAGAAATAGTCATAAAGACGATGTATGATGTAAAAAATAGTTAAACCTCTCTAAATTAAATAAAAACAAATATGGAATATGTATGTATATAAAACTTTAAAAATTATATAATTTTTTTTTTGTAAATTTGGTAAGACTATATGAATTAGTGATTTCACATAGAGGATTGTCTTAATAAGGAAATTGAACGAGTGATTTCACATCAAAGAGTGTCTTATCACATCAAGGAGCATCTTATAAAAAGTGCCTAAACAAAGCACGTGATCACCTTTTATCCAAGACCCCCTGAACTATATATATATATATATATATAATTTTAAATTTAAAAAATTATATATATATATATATATATCTTATTTTCTAAATACTTTCCACATATATAGCTTCCACATATAGATATATATAAAGAAGTAGGTCAGTTTTCCAAATTTAATATAATAAAATACCATATTCACATTAATTAAAAAAAATCAATATCAATTTTTTTTATATAATATCAAATAAAGCATAAATAAAGTAAAATATTTATATTATTTAAACTATTTAAATATCAATTTTATTGACAGATATATAATAAATTAATTGAAAATACTAATAAAATTAGAATTGATATTTTAATTAAGTCTCTTTTAATATGAAGAAATGTATAATTCCAATTTGAAATATGAGAGAGATATATGTAAATTTTTAGCTATACATTACAATTTTGAATTTGTTTCATCCTGGTGCATCATTATCCAAAATTAATATAAATTCTAATTAAAACATTTTAATTTTATATAACTATAAAAGATGTATCATTGGATACTATTCTTTCAATTATTTATATATATATATTGAATATCATTTATTTATATATATATATATATATATATATATATATTTATTTATTTATTTATCTATATATATATATATGATGATGATGACGACGATGACGATGGTGGTTAATGTCCATTGAGGCCAAACTTTGGTCTATCGGACCTAGAAAAAAAATGAATTATTTAGTTTGATATAAGATTTTAGTCCTATGCTCAAAAAGCTTGGAGAGAAGCCTCCCGAGCTCACTATAATTTTGATATCGTAAAATTCTAGGAAGGTCAGTATTGCAACAAAGATTATGAAACTGAGATCTAATGTGGTTGTACGTGGGGGCACTCTAAGAGGAAGTGATTTTCATCATCGATGTTCATATTCTCACAGAGATGGCAGATCCTTTCCATCCATGGTGTTTTAAGAACTGCTCAACAACCTGTTTCATTATGGAACTCATGAGAATTCGTTCTAATCTTGTATGTATATATATATATATATATATCAAAGCCATTAAAATATTAATTAAAATTAAATTTATGTAGTTAATTTTGTTAATAATTTTATAACAAAATTTATATATAAATTTTATTGGTAAAAATGAATTTATAGAAATAATTTTTTTTTTTAATTATTTACCATTTATAAATTTTAATAGAAAAATCAATGCCTTATTTTAATACTTATTATGTTAATCTATGTCTTTACATTATTGATTTACTATTATATAAAAACAATACTTACAAATTAGGCCTAAATGATTTAGAATTTATCAAAAAAAATTATATTTACATCTTAAGTCTTGTCTGAATTTGTTTTCTTAGAATTTATCCAACAAAACTATACTTACATCTTAAGTCTGGGCCAGTTCTAATTTTCTTTTATGATTTTGTCTTACCCTTGGTCAAATTAAGAAAATGTGAAATTTCCACATCAACAAACAACTTGGAGGCAATTAACTGAGGTGACATGGCTCTTGTCACTCAATTAGCTCAGTAAATTCGAGTTAGAGGGCTTGGAGTTCAGTTATGCATGTGTGATTGTTAATTTATTGTAATGCCCTACTTGATCCTATCATGTTAATTTTTATTAGTGTTTAATTAACCTTAAAATATTGACTCAAAATTATTAAGAAATATTGGTGAAACTGTAATTTTATTTTACTAATATGACTTTTATTATTGTTATTATCCAATTCCCAAGTTGTTTCCTCAAATTTAATTTTGGATAGGATATGGTCTCCTCCAATTTATTTCCAAATTAAATATTCATATCCCTATGTGTCTTCTCACTCTACTTTTGATAAGATATGGTCTTCTCCAATTTATTTCCAAATTAAATATGCATATCCCAAGGTGTATCTCAAATCTACTTTTAAGAAGATATGGCCTTTTCCAATTTATTTCCAAATTAACTATCCATATACCAATGAGTCTTCTCAAATATACTTTTGAGAAGATATGGTCTTCTCCAATTTAATTCTAAATAAAATATCCATATTTTATTCCCAAAGTGTCTTCGCAAATCTACTTTGAATAAGATATGGTACTTGAAAAATAAATGATACTAAAATGAAAGGATGAGGGGGTAGTCATGACATTAATGATAGGTGGTTGAGGTGGCTGGAAGGAAGCTACATAAAAGGAGAAAAAGGATGAGAGGAGAGGGGGAGATATCATTGGACTTGGTTTTGGTTTTAGAGGATTTTGTTTTGGGGGAGGAATGTGGAGAAAGAGAAGGAAGAGAATGGATGGACAAATGAGAGAGTTAAAACTTGGATATGGAGAGTGTTTGTTTAACTTGGACACACTACATCTGGTTGGACTTAGGCTTAGAGGGCTAGGGAACCTGTGGAGGCTCCCTAGGCTACGGAATTATTCCTAGTTGGCTGGGAGGTAAATTCAGTTGAGTAGCTGAGAGGAGCATCCCAACAGAGTCAGGAGCATCTCAACTAAGCTATTGGAACATATATTCTTCCATTTATTGATTACTTATGTAAATGTTGCACTGAAATTCTTATTTGTTTAATATTTTGTAAATAAATTTTAATTGTATATTGTCATCAAATAATTGTTGAGTTATAAATAAGTTATTTCCCTTTTTATTGTGTTTAAATTAAATAAATTTAATTTTAGTTAGAGGACTCTACGATGGATCTTCACATATGGTATCAGAGCCTAGGTTCAAAATCTAGACCTTGAAACCTACCTACTAGAAAAAACAAAAACAACAAACAACATTGCAAACAAATTTAATTATATTAGAAACAAAAATAAATTGAATTATTAATCTATTAAATGACATTGATCATAAATTTAAATGATAGAAAAATAATATGTTTATGTCTTTTTTATTATTTTCCATATTTTCAACAAAATCTATATATATATATATATTGTGAAAATTCTATCACTGCAACATCTGATTTACTTTGCCTACTTATTTTTAATAAGTTATTTATGAAA
Organism: Pinus tabuliformis; assembly: GCA_031772625.1. NCBI lineage: Eukaryota > Viridiplantae > Streptophyta > Pinopsida > Pinales > Pinaceae > Pinus > Pinus tabuliformis. Next base: position 43,694,112 of record CM062807.1, on the reverse strand, counting down.
TTCCTTCAATAAACATTAAAATAAATTATGTTGTAGATATCACACCATAAGACAGAAACGAACACATGCACAAGAATCAATACATCAACACAATATTTTGGACAACAGTCCCCGGAAAAATCAATGTGGGAAAATTGGTGCAGCAAGGGAGGATTTTATTATTCAACAATTCTTCAGTACAACAAGGTGCCAAACTGGCTTACCCAATAGAGAGAAAAATTCTTTAGCAATTCTCCCAGTCCCAACATCAGCCTAGCTGACCTCTGCGTAGCTCCCAAACACTCTGCATCAATCCTTGATTGACTGTGTCAGCCCTGGGACTCTCTACGTCACCCACGCAGGCCCTCTAGTGACTGCGCAGTCTCCTGCTACCTCTACGTTTGCCTCTCCTTCCTTTGTGTTGGTCTTCTGTTACTGATCTCGACTCTTTGTTCTATACTTAATGCCTCCTATTGCTCTCCATACCACTAGTTTGAATTTCTCAGCTAACCCCGCTCCAGAAATCGAACTGACTGGTATCCCTCAGTTTGTCTTCCAACTGACCCTCAAGCCTCCTCTTAAACTTTTCCTGTTGGTCCTTAAACGACCGAGATTAAATCTCTAATCAATGGCTAATATTAGATTTGGCTTGATCCATGACTTTTGGAACCTTCTAACACAGTTTTATATTAATACTCATTAATATTTTATTTTTCCTAAGTTTAGACATAGGAACTCCATTAAAAATATTAATTATTTTAATATCTCCCAAACTGGTTAGAATCTTCCCAAACCATTTCTGGGTCCTGGAGACCTCATGTGATTTAGCATATCTACCAATTTTCATGTCTAGATCACATCCGATGCTAACCAAAATCAACACTCCCTCTTAGCAAGGACTATGCTCTAGTAATACTCCACACTGAGAATTTCTCTAATCATACGACATCGGTATCTATGCTGATGCTAAGCCTCTCTATCCAACATCCTCTATATTGTTGCATCTTGTACTACTGCCCATGGCTCTATCACTGCGATTGCTACATCTGTACTGCAACTCCCTCTGCATCTGTGTTGTTGCTGGTCCATATTCCCAACACTACATCTGCACTACAACTCCCTCTGCATCTGTGCTACTGCTAGTCCTTCTTCACAACACTGCATCTACACTACAACATCATACCCATTTCCGCTCTTGAAATGGATTCTTTATCATCCCCATCTTCTCCCTGAAATAATCAAACTTGGTTCTCCCAAGGGCCTTGGTAAGGATGTTTGCAACCTGTTCTCCTATACGAGTATAGCTTAACTGTACACCTCCTCGTTGGACACAGTCTCTGACAAAATGACACCGGATATCAATATGCTTTGACTGATCATGAAACACTGGATTCTCAGAGAGCTTGATGCAACTCTGATTATCGCGCATGATGCTAGTCGCCTCCATTTTCCTTCTGAATAGGTTCACAAGCAGTTTTCTAAGCCATATGGCCTCACACGAAACTGTGTTTTCTGCCATATATTCTGCCTTAGATGAGCTTAGAGCCACAGATTTCTGTTTCCTACTGCACCAGGAAGTTATTCCTGATCCAATGTTGAAATAGTACCTAGAGGTACATTTCCGATCCACTGAGCTTCCTACCCAATCTGCATCAGTAAATCCATTCAATCTGATATCCTTACTCCTTGTGTACAAGAGTCCATAATCGATTGTTCCTTGTAAATACCTGAGAAAATGTTTAGTTGCTACCCAGTGCTTCCTCATGGGTTCCACCATGAATTGACTGAGGGTGTTGATAGCGTAGCAAATGTCTGACCTGATATTGACTAGATAAATCAGGGACCCTATGAACTGCCTGTATAAGGTGGGATCAACATCCTTGTCTTCATATGCATCAATCTTCTTCCAGTTTGTGATCATTGGAGTAGCCATGGGTCTACAGTCCTCCATCCTGAATCTTTTCAGGATTTTTGTAGTATACCTCCCTTGCCCAAGGAAGATCTTTCCCTCTTGTTGCCAACCTTCCAGCCCCAGGAAATAATGCATTTGTCCCAAATCCTTCATATCGAATTATGTGGCTAGATTCTTCTAGCAGTCCCCAATGAGCCTGGATGATCCTGTCAGAAAGAGATCATCCACATACACTACTAAGATCAACAGCTCCTTCTCTACAACCAGATAGTAGAGATTTCGATACGCATCACTCTTGACAAATCCCATCTTCTGGAAGTAGCCATCATTTCTACCATACCATGCTCTAGGTGCATGTTTCAACCCACACAAGGCTTTATTCAACTTGCATACATGAGACTTCTTCTCATGTGTCTCAAAGCCCTCTAGTTGTTCAATGTATGCCTCTTCTTATATTACCCCGTTCAGAAAAGTTGTTTTGACATCCATCTAATGAATCTCCCACCCCATCTGAGCTGCAAGAGATATCACGGTTCTAATAGATGTATACCTGGACACTGGGGCGAAGGTCTCCTTGTAGTCAATTCCTTCCTTCTGTGCATACCCCTTAGCCACAAACATGGCCTTATATTTCTCAACACTATCGTTTGCAGCATATTTGATCTTGTAGATCCATCTCGAACCTACCACTAGTCTGTCTTGAGGCTTTGGCACTACCTCCCAGACATCATTTACCATAATGGATTTGTACTCCTCTACCATCACATCTAGCCAAACCTGATGTTGAGCTGTGTCCTAGAAACTAGCAAGCTCCCCATCCTGAGCTACTAATGCCTGATATCTTTCTGGTTGTTTTTGCTCCCTCTTACTGTTTCTTTGTGCATCGCTGAATTCCTCTGCATCTTGCAGAATCTAACAAAGTTCCCTACTAGTTCTTCCTCTGCCAGCAAGTGCTTCTTTTAGCTCCTCCTCCTCATCCTGTGAATCTTCCTGACTCGAGGAAGAATTCTTTACTTCCGTTGGTTGAAGAGGTTTAACCAACGACTCCTCTTTTGACTGCTCCTCGGAAGGCATCTCACAAGATTTTTTGAAAGCCCTGTCCTCCATGAACTTTACATCTCGTCTAACTACTACCTTCCTGCTCCCTGGAAGATAGATTCTATATGCCTTAGCATTCTCTCTATATCCCACCAGATATCCCTTTTCCGAAGTTTGATCCAGTTTTTTCCTCTTTTCCTTGGGTATGCAACAATATGCTAAACTCCCAAATATCCTGAAATGACTGACTTCAGGCGTCTTCCCTGTAGACACTTTCTCTGGAGTAATCTTACCCAATGTCTGATGAGCAATCTTGTTCTGAACATAGGTTGTTGCATTGCATGCTTCTGCCCACAGGAATTTTGGCATATCCTGATCATACATCATGGACCTAGCTGCTTCTACAATAGTCTTATTCTTCCTTTCTACTACTCCATTCTGCTCCGAATTATAGGGAACTATCCACTCTCTTCTGATGCCCTCCTTAGCGCAAAAATTAGTGAAGTCATTATCGACATACTCTCCACCATTATCTGAGCACAAAACTTTTATTTTCTGCCTAGTCAAATTCTCCACCAGAGCCTTGAACTCCTTGAATTGACAGAAAACCTCGTCCTTGGTTTTCATAAAATAAATCCAAGTTTTCCTTGAGTGGTCATCAATGAAGGCAAGGAAATACTCAACACCACTAAGAGCTTTGACGGACATAGGTCTACAGATATCTGAGTGTATCAATCCTAGTACACTCTTGGCTCTGTGTTTACTCTTAGGAAATGCTTCCTTGGCATACTTTCCTAGAGCACATCCTCTACATACATCATCTCATTTTGTACTAAGATACGAAACTCCTGTTACAGTGATCCTGAGAATTCTCAGAGCTCCATGGTGCAAATGTCCCATTCTTCTGTGCCATAGTTTGTTCAATTCCTTGTCTCCATGACTGCCTATTAGTGCCATTGGTGATTCTAGTTGTAATCTATACAACCTGTTACTTTTGATTCCGATCTACACTTTCTTTTTCCAGCTCGGGTGTTTGACGTATATCTTCTCCTTAATGAAGTAGGCGTCATAGCCCTTTCCTTGAAGTTGCAACACAGAAAGTAAGTTCATCCCCAATCTTGGTACATGTAGCACATTTTGATGCAGGAGCGTCCAATACCCTTAGTCATAGGGAGGAATCCAAAGCGGAGTGAAGAAGAAGACGTGGACCAGGGGAGAAAAATAGGGAAAAATCTGTTTTAAAACAAATTTAAAGATGGAAAAACATGGATAAAAAGTCTCGAGGAGACTTATCAATGTAATATGCCATGTGTTATATGCATGTATGAGAATTAGTTGAGAGATTTGAGGAAGGGATATGATAGGATCCTTCCCAGTGATCCGATCCAGTGTTCCTTTAGAAATATATATATATATATTTAATGTATTTTCCATGCATGCATTATGGAGCTTTAGGGCTTTTATTGGAGAAAATCATGGAGAGATCTGATCGGATCCTTTCAGTGATCCGATCCAATAATCCAATGTTTCTATATATATATATGAACCTGCGTGTTCAATATGATATACAGAGAAATAGGTAGAGATTGTGTAATCAATGCATAGATTCAATGTAGACGAGGGAGAATGTGTTCTAAGAATGAAATGCCTTACCATGTAATAGAAGTCTGTATATGTATAATAAATATGTGTGTTCTGTAGTCTCCGCAAGTCTGTGTATTAATTCCCTTTTTAGTTCTGTTATATATGTGTGCCGATGGTTTAATCCTATTCGTAAGTGTGTTGATTGACCATCGACCACGATAGGATCGGTGGCGATCCTATAGAATATTATTATGTGTGAAATTGTGGTGTGAACATAGGTGGGCAGAGGAATTGGCTTTAAAGTGCAGATTCCATCAAACGGTGACTAAAAATACTAATGGAACTTACACGTGCTTTGGCAGACAGTGGCAGAGAACTGTGTTTAAACACAAAAATCCATCAACCAGCGGACGAATGTGAGGAAGATTATGATCCAGGTGGATATTGGTGGCCACCTGCCAGGTCCACCTAGACCCCCACCATTGTCTTTCTCAGCATTTTCAGTTTCCTTAATTGTAGCACAGTTTACTATTTTTAGCAGTTTTTCGGGTCCTGAACTTCCGGAGCCGTTTTGAGGCCCTAAACGACGTTTTTTTGGAATTCTGGGGCAACCAAGACCTATGTTGCCTCCCAAAGTGGTAGTACTCGGATAGATCTTTCTAACGAGCTATCGTACGCGTCAAACGGAGATCGTATGCCAAAGTTACGACCCCGGGAAATTGATGTACCAATTTACCCAAACGGGGCCCACAATTTGGCGTTTCATCTTCTAGGGTTAGGTTTCGGTATGTGAAGGGTTTTCCATTGTTTCTCAACAATAAATAGGCCTTCGAGCCTCATTGTAATGGAGTTCAGAACAGTTTAGAGGCATGTAGCCATCACATCTCTTCTCAGAGATAAGCTACCATCGCCCTAGCTAGTTTATTGCCATTTCTGTTTGTAAGCATATGTCAGTATTTTCCATTAATGAAATGAAGTATTATTTCCGCTGCATCTTTGCGTATATGGTTATCTCTGTAATTTGTTGCGTTCCTGCTTAAATCTGGATCAGTGGTATCAGAGCGGTCTGCTTTTTCTCTGTTTTTCTTTGCATGTCCCCAACAAGGTCGGGATATAAGGAGTTAGGGCTTGAACTGGTTGAACCTTTGCAAGACCAGCCTCGCAAATCCCGACGGCCTCCCATGGCGGACGAGAAGAAAGACGAGGGGGCAGGAGATCCCATCAAAATCTTGCTCGAAGAAGCGCTCGAGCGACAACGGAACGCGATGATGGACAGCTTTGTGCAGATCCTTCAGCGGCTACCCAGAAGCGGTGCATCGGCTTCCAGCAGCTCCTCTGGAAACGCCACACCCTTTAAGGAACAAGTTAATTTTGAAATCCCCATATTCGAGGGTTAGATAGACGCCGATGCCGTAGATAAATGGTTAAATCTGCTAGAGGGTTATTTTTCTGTTCATGAATTTTCGAGTCGGGAAAATATTGTTTTTGCTCTTCTCAAAGCAGCCCCCCACGTCAAGGACTGGTGGGAAACCTACTGCGAGCAGAAGGATGAAAGTACTGGCTCACTATTTTCAGCCGCACCCACCTGGGATTCGTTCCGAGATGCCATCAAGGAGCAGTACTACCCTGTCGGAAGCTATGAGGATGAATACATAAAGTGGACCACGCTGCGGCAGGGAAGGGACCAAGATGTGCCGGAGTTCACCAATCTTTTCCATACCCTTCGCACAAAGTTGGGTATCAAGGATTCGGAGCAACATTTGATACTCAAATACCGTGGCTGCCTGCACAAGTACATCCAGGAAGAAATACAGTTCCTAAACATCCCCTCGCTCGGCGCAGCATACCGGTATGCCGTCAAAGTCGAGCAGAAGTTTAAACAAAAGAAGCGAGACTTTGGATCTGCGAATCCAAAGCAGGGGAAAGGTGCCCCTAAACCACAGAACAAAGGACAAAGCCAAGGCGGGACAGCCCAAGACAACCAGCTGAAGCCGCAAGCAAAGAGCAACGCCGCGAAGCCGAGAAAGGACACTGGAAAATGGTGCGAGTTCCATAAGAGCTCCACTCACAACACAAGTGAGTGTCGGGCCAAACAGTCACTGGTGGCTGAGCTAAAGGTTTCAGAATCAGATGCATGTTCTGACTCTGAGTCAGAACCCGATAAGGGGTATGAAAAAGGGAAGCAGATCATTGATGCGGATCCCAGCGCCACTGTTGCTACCGCAAAGATCCAGAAAAATGAACCCGAAGATCCAGAGGAGGAGGAGCGTCTCTTCCACTCCTAGATGTGGGTCAAGGGCTCCCCGATACAGTTCATTGTTGATAGCGGGAGTCAAAAGAACCTCATTTCAGCAGAGGTCGTGAAGCGGTTGGGCTTACCGACCACAGCACATCCACAACCATACACCATTGGGTGGCTTTACCAAGGGCGAGATCTTCGCGTGAGCCAGCAGTGTCGCCTTCCATAAAACATCAAGCCCTTCACGGATGAGGTATTGTGTGACATTGCTCCCCTTGAAGTTTGTGATGTATTACTAGGACAACCATACTTGTGGAAGCGACATGCTGTGTATGAATCAAGGCCCCGTGCTGTTATTATTACATTGGGAAATAAGTTGTTCAGGATACCAGAGGTACCACCACCTGCCGCCATCTCTTTGATTACTGCAAAACAATGCAGTAAGATCATTTCCAAAACCAGGAAATTTGTTTTCCTGATGATACGCCCTCAAGGGAAGAAGAAGACAGTGGCCGCGGCCTCCAAACGAGGTCCCTCTGCACGACAGCTACAAATGGACAAGATTGTGGAGGAGTACAAAGACATCTTCACCTCCCCGACAGGGGTTCCTCTGCACTGTCAAGTCAAGCACTCCATTGATCTGACCCCAGGTGCGCCGCTACCCAATGGACCAATTTATCGGCGCTCCGTTCTGGAGAACAACGAAATCAAGAGGTAGATTCAGGAGCTCCTACAGAAAGGTCACATCCGTCCGAGTTCTTCGCCTTGTGGGAGCCCGATAGTGTTGGTACAGAAGAAGGATGGGACGTGGAGACTCTGTATTGACTATCGGGCGCTGAACAAGATCACTGTCCGTAATAGGTACCCGATCCCGTGGATTGATGACCTCCTAGACCAACTAAAGGGGGCGAAATATTTCAGCAAGATCGATCTGAAGTCAGGATATCACCAGGTACCAATTGAACCCTCAGATGTGTGGAAGACTGCCTTCAAATCCAAGGAGGGCCTCTTCGAATGGTTGGTCATGCCTTTCGGATTGACGAATGCTCCTGCAACCTTTATGAGGCTAATGGATGACATCTTGCGGCCATTCACCAACTCCTTTGTAGTAGTATACTTGGATGACATTCTGATCTTCAGCCAGAGTTGGGAAGAGCACCTCCACCACATCCGACAGGTTCTCCAAACACTGCGGCAACACAAACTATGTGCCAATTTGGAGAAGTGCACTTTTGGCATGACCGAGGTCCAGTATCTGGGATACATCATTGATGAACAGGGGGTGCATGTCGATCCAGCCAAGGTCCAAGTCATTCGGGATTGGCCCTCTCCAACCACTCTAACAGAGCTCCGCAGCTTTCTAGGTCTTGCCAACTTCTACCGCAGGTTTGTGTTGGGATTTTCTCATATTTCTTGGCCCTTGAGTCAAGTCACCAAGGGTGGGGCGAAAGCAAAATTCTTTTGGTCTGAATCTCAACAGAAGGCATTCAGGGAGTTGAAGGATCGCCTCTGCACGGCACCAGTGCTCGCGTTACCAGATTTACAACAACCATTTGAGGTCGAGACAGATGCCTCTGACTATGCTATTGGGGCAGTCCTTACTCAACATGGACATCCAGTGGCATATCACAGTGAAACACTTTCAGACACAGTCCGGAAGTACCCCACTTATGATAAAGAGATGTATTCCATTGTACAGGCCTGCCGACAATGGAAGCATTACATTTTGGGGAAGGAAACGGTCATCCACATAGACCACCGACCTCTGCAATTCATACAGACCCAAGGGAAATTGCAGAATGATCGCCATCAGAAGTGGTCTACATACCTGCAACAGTTTCACTTGAATATCAAGTATAAAAAGGGCAGCACCAATAATGTTGCAGATTGCCTCAGTCGACCACCGATCATGGCGCTAACCACCGTGCTCAACTCTTGCGGGCACGAGACTTCTGATTGGCCACTTCTCTACAAAAGCGACCCAGAATTCGGCCACACATACCAGACACTCTTGGAGGGTCGACAGGTTGCAGATTTTCACCTCCAGGATGCCCTATTATGCCACCTCGGTCACCTTTGTGTTCCTTCAAGCGAGCGTGCCAAGATGATTTGGGAAGCACACTACAGTCGGGCTGCTGGGCATTTCGGGGTCGAGAAAACAGTGGCAGTACTGCAAAACTATTTCTATTGGCCGAATCTTCGACAGGATGTTGGGAAGTACATCCGATCATGTACTGCCTGTGCCATTGCCAAACCGACCATTAAGAAGCAAGGCCTCTATACCCCGTTGCCTACCCCTAGTCGACCTTGGGAATCCATCTCCATGGATTACATGTCAGGCCTTCCTTCCACTAAGCATGGAAATGACTGTGTTTTTGTGGTCGTCGACAGGTTCTCAAAGATGGCCATTATGATGGCCTGCAAGAAGAATATCACAGCAGAAGCCACTGCTAAACTCTTCTTTGAACGAGTGTGGGTGCACTTTGGGATCCCACAGTCTATCATCTCAGATCGGGACAGTCGGTTTCTCAGCACATTTTGGTCCAGTCTCTGGTCAATGCTGGACACCAAACTCACGAAGTCCACAGCCTTCCATCCTCAAACTGATGGCCATACAGAGGTTGTCAACAGGATGATTGTGCACATTCTGCACATGTATAACTCAAAGCATCCACGCACATGGGACGAGAGCCTCCCCTATGTTCAGCACAACTACAACCGAGCTCTTCACAGCTCCACTGGCCATAGCCCTTTTCAGGTGGGTTTAGGATTCCAGCCACTATGCCCCATTGATGTGGCCATGCCACTTGCAGCTACTCACATGAATTCAGCTCATGTCCAGTCCGAAACAGATAAGGCCACCAGCTTCATTGAGCGCATCCAACATATTCGCCAGCAGGTCCATGACATTCTTGAGAAATCAAATGCCAAGTACAAGCAGCGACATGATCAACACCGGGTGCCACACAAGTTTCAGGTGGGCGACAAAGTCTGGTTGCATTTGCAAAAGGAACGCCTTACTGGAGCCTATCGGAAATTGAGACCACTTCGATATGGTCCTTACACCATTACTAAGGCTATGGGAGACAATGCATTTGAGCTCAGCATTCCCCCATTCCTTGGCCTGCACCCAGTGTTCAATGTGGACCGCCTTCGGCCATACTTTCCACCATTGCTAGACACATCCGACATTGCAGAACAGCTCAAACCCACAGAATTAAATCCAGATTGCATGGAACAAGCTGCAACTAATCGGATCATGGACACACAGATCAAGAACACTCGCCAACAGCATATCCAACTGTATCGAGTTGTCAAAGCAGGCCAACTCCTTCAGCAGGGCAAGTGGCTCACCAGGGAACAAGTTCAGCAGAGGTTTCCTCATCTCATGGAGGAGCTCAACGCAATGGGGACCATTGCTTCCTAAGGGGGGAGGAATGATCCAGGTGGATATTGGTGGCCACCTGCCAGGTCCACCTGGACCCCCACCATTGTCTTTCTCAGCATTTTCAGTTTCCTTAATTGTAGCACAGTTTACTATTTTTAGCAGTTTTTCGGGTCCTGAACTTCCGGAGCCGTTTTGAGGCCCTAAACGACGTTTTTTTGGAATTCTGGGGCAACCGAGCCTTATGTTGCCTCCCAAAGTGGTAGTACTCGGATAGATCTTTCTAACGAGCTATCGTACGCGTCAAACGGAGATCGTATGCCAAAGTTACGACCCCGGGAAATTGATGTACCAATTTACCCAAACGGGGCCCACAATTTGGCGTTTCATCTTCTAGGGTTAGGTTTCGGTATGTGAAGGGTTTTCCATTGTTTCTCAACAATAAATAGGCCTTCGAGCCTCATTGTAATGGAGTTCAGAACAGTTCAGAGGCATGTAGCCATCACATCTCTTCTCAGAGATAAGCTACCATCGCCCTAGCTAGTTTATTGCCATTTCTGTTTGTAAGCATATGTCAGTATTTTCCATTAATGAAATGAAGTATTATTTCCGCTGCATCTTTGTGTATATGGTTATCTCTGTAATTTGTTGCGTTCCTGCTTAAATCTGGATCAGAATAAGTTAAGGAAGAAACGAATGAGAATACATAAGAGCCATTGGATCGATATGATCAATGGTCTAGATGAAGTCACAGAAGAGCAGAGACCTCCCATCGCATCGAAGGAAACCTTTGGATATTATCGGAACCGGCCCTGATAACAATGCGATTGCCATCCTGCTATTAATCATCAATCGTCGAATCAAGAGCCAGGATCGACAATTGACATCAAATCATTGATCACATATTGGAGAATCCAAATGATAGTGGGCAGTGGAGAAAGCCAATCGTCAATTAGAGATTGGGTCTACCAGAAGTCGGCGATTGGAGCAGCGTTGTGGATCAACCAAAGGTGCAGACCCGATGGAGATATAGGTGCGGTTTAATGTTTTTGAAGTCTAGTTATGTATTCCGAAGCAGGTTTTCCCGTGTTTCCTTTGTATTGTGTTAAATGGTGGAGTCCCCGGTTTTAGAGGAAAATCTCAATAGTTAAATGGTCGGGGGTTTTAAGGGCTAAATCATATCTAAATGCTCCCGCTAGTGTAAATACTCTGATATATTATATGGTCCGATGTTAAAGGCTTAAAGCCTTATGAATGCTTCCGATAAGGTTTGTGGGCCATAACCCACAGGCCTCAGGATAATTGTTAAGGAAAAGGGATTTTTTTTAACCCCCAATTTCTCATTTCCATCATTTGGTATTAGAGCAGGGAAAGTTTTCTTGCGAGAAGAAGGATTCCAGGGAGAAAGAAGAAGGAGCAGGAGGTATAGTTGATAGAGCTGGAGATTTATGGTCTTATTGTCACATAGAGAACGACAACCGAAGGTGAGATGAATTGTAGCAAACCTAGAGCAAGGAGTGCTCAAGAGAAGCTGAGAACAACTTCCAACTGCGGTTGGGTAGAAGTTGTTGAGGCAGCTCCACAGTTGCAATTGTGGGTAGAGTTGCCTTAGAGATAACAATTCCAGCAAAAGAAGTGTTGGGTAGAATTGTTAGTCAGCAAGAGGTTCGAGGAGAGAACCATAGAGCTTGCCAAAAGACCAAGTCTAGAGGAGATCTTGGTGAGGTAAGTGGCAGCAGGGAGGACTTGTTGTTGCAGAGGTTTGGTTGCAGCTCACAGAAGACCATGAAGGCAGTTCCACTGAAGAAGTGAAGTGGGTAGAATTGCTAAGGACAAGGAGAAGCATATGACCAGAAGGCCATAAATTTTTGTGCCTTGGCAGTCTGATGCAGGAGCATCCAGCACCCTTAGTCAAAGGGAGGAATCCAAAGCAGAGTGAAGAGGAAGACGTGGACCAGGGGAGAAAAACACAGAAAAAATTGTTTTAAAATAGATTTAAATATGGAAAAAGATAGATAAAATTCTCGAGGAGACTTATCAATGTAATCTGCCATGTGTTATATGCATGTATGCGAATTAGTTGAGAGATTTGAGGAAGGGATATGATCGGATCCTTCCCAGTGATTCGATCCAGTGTTCCTTTAGAAATATATATATTTAATGTATTTGCCATGAATTTCATTATAGAGCTTTAGGGCTTTTGTTGGAGAAAATTATGGAGAGATATGATCAGATCCTTTCAGTGATCTGATCCAATAATCCAATGTTTCCATATATATATATATATATATATATATATATATATGAACCTGCACATTTAATATGATATACATAGAAATAGATAGAGATTGTGTAATTAGTGCATAGATTAGATGTAGATGATCGAGAAAGTGTTTTAAGGCTGAAATGCCTTAGCATGTAACAGAAGCCTGTATATGTATAATAAATATATGTGTTCTGTGGTCTCAACAAGTCTGTGTATTAATTCCCTTTTCAGTTCTGTTATATATATGCGCTGATGGTTTAATCCTATTTGTTAGTGTGTTGATCGACCATCGACCACGATAGGATCGATGGCGATCCTATAGAATATTATTATGTGTGAAATCATGGTGTGAATGCAGGTGAGAAGAGGAACTGGCTTTAAAGCATAGATTCCATCAGATGGCGACCAAAGACACTAATGGAACTGATGCATGCTTTGGTAGACAGTGGCAAAGAACTGTGTTTAAACACAGAAATCCATCAACTGTCGGACGAATTCGAGGAAGATTATGTTAAGGAAGGAACGATTGAGAATACCTAGGAGCCATTAGATCGATATGATCAATAGTTCAGATGAAGTCGCAGATGAGCAGAGACCTCCCATTGCATCGGAGGAAACCTTTGGATATTATTGGAACTAGGCCTGATAAATATGCGATTGTGATCCTGTGATTAATCGTCAACCGTCAGATCAAGATCCAGGATCGACGATTGAGATCAAATCGTTGATCGCATATCGGAGAATCCAAATGACAGTGGGCAGTGGAGCGCTGAATGCCAATAGTGATAAAGCCAATCAGCAATCAGAGATCGGGTCTATCGGAAGTCAACGATCAAAGCAGTGTTGTGGATCAACCAAAGGTGCAGACCCGACGGAGATATAGGTGCGGCTTAATGTTTTTGAAGTCCGGTTATGTATTCTGGAGCAGGTTTTCCCGTGTTTCCTTTATATTGCGTTAAATGGTGGAGTCCCCGGTTTTAAAGGAAAATCTCGATAGTTAAATGGCCCGGGGTTTTAAGGGCTAAAGCATATCTAAATACTCCCACTAGTGTAAAGACTCTGATATATTATATGGTCCGATGTTAAAGGCTTAAATCCTTATGAATGCTTCTGATAAGGTTTGTGGGCCATAACCCATAGGCCTCAAGATAATTGTTAAGGAAAAGGGATTTTCTTTAACCCCCAATTTCTCATTTCCATCACATTTGTAGCATGGAACCGTTCTCCCGATTCTGTTTGAAAAACTATGGTACCCTTCCCTACTGGAGTACACTTTGCCTTGTTCCCCATGGTGATCTGAAAATTCATCTTCTCTTCTCGATATTCTGAGAAACATTCCCTGATTCCTGTCATATGCCAAGAGGCTCCACTGTTTATATACCATACTTTTGATGATGCAGAACTAGTCATACAAGCCACTTCTTCTTTCAGCCTGGAAGCCAACATAGAGAAATCGAAATCTCTTTCTCTTGTGCAATTCTCTAAAAATCTGTGCGAGTCCCCTAACATGGATGCCCCTGCATCATGATCTCGACCCATAATTGATTTTTCCTTCCTGTCTCTAATTACTCCCTCTGATACCATGTGAAAATCTATCATTGCAACATCTAATTTACTTTGCCTACTTATTTTCAATAAGTTATTTAAGAAATTCCTCCAATAAACATTAAAATAAATTCTACTACAAATATCACACCATAATACAGAAATAAACACATGCACAAGAATCAATACATCAACACAGATATTTTGGACAACAGTCCCCGTAAAAACCCAATGTGGTAAAACCGATGCAGCAAGGGAGGATTTTACTATTCATCAATTCTTCAATACAATAGGGTGTCAAACTGGCTTACCCAACAGAGAGAAAAATTCTCCAACACTTCTCCTAGTCTCAACATCAGCCTGACTGACCTTTGCGTAGCTCCCAGACACTATGTGTCAGCCCTGGGCCTGTCTACGTCCCCCACAGAGGCCCTCCAGTGACTGCGCAGTCTCATGTTGCCTCTGCATTTACCTCACCAGCCTTTGCGTTAGTCTTCTATTGTTGATCTCGACTCTCTGTTTTGTACTTGCTACCTCCTGCTACTCTCCACACCACTAGTTCGAATTTCTCAGCTAACCCTGCTCCAGAAATCGAACTAATTGGTCTCCCTGAGTTTGTATTCCAACTAACCCTCAAGCCTCCTCTTATACTTTTCTAGTTGGTCCTTCAACGGCCGAGATTAAATCTTTAATCAACAAATAAGATTAGATTTGTCTTGATCCATGACTTTTGGAACCTTCTAACCAAGTTTTATATTAATACTCATTAATATTTTATTTTTCCTAAGTTTAGACTTAGGAACTCCATTAAAATTATTAATTATTTTAATATTTCCCAAACTCGTTATAATTTTCCCAAATCATTTCTAGGTCTTGGATATCTCATGTGCTTTAGCCTCTCTACCAATTTTCATATGAAAAAATAGTATATGTTTTAAATTATTATGAAAAAAAAAAATTCTTGAAGTTTAAATAAATTAATCTTTAAAATTTTAGAGTCAAATTTTATGGAAAGGCTTAAGAATGAAAATCGTTTTTAGAAGAAATAAATAACCTAGAATATATTCAAACTGAAACAATTTCCTAATAAAAATATTCCAATTCACAAAAAGAATTATTTATTTGAAAAAAAATATATATATAAATTATTTTTTTAACTCACATAATGAATTACTTATTTGAAAAACATATCTATATTTATTTTTTTTATAAAATAAATAGTCACTGATCATTCTCCTAAAATTTTAATTTCAATATTATTTTGAATTTTAATATTAAAATTAAATTTAAATTTCAATATTATTTTAAATTTTAATATTAACCAATAAAAAAGTTTGAAATTTTATTTTGAGTGTTTTTTCCTTACATATATAAAAACATTCTTTTTATTTTTATATAAAATGAAATTTTATTATTTAAAGGTATATAATTTAGATGATAAGCAAAAGGATTTCTTATTTTATATAAAAATGGAAAAATATCATTTAAAATATTGTAGATCTTTTGTTAGGTATATGGAAATGTGTCTTTTTAACTATATATATATAATTTTTTATTTTATATTAAGATTAAAATATATTTAAATTGTTTTTTATAAAGTTAAAAGAAAATATATTACTAAGAAATAATAAGAAATAATAATAATATGTTTTTATCGAAAAATATATATTGTTTTGAGAAATAATTTGACTTAAATATATATATTTAAAAAAACATGTAACAATATAAATATATATATATATATATATATATATATTTAATTTTGTATTTTTTTTTTAATTAAATTGAAAAGTAAAAAAGAATATTTTTTGAAGATAAATCCATATCATTGATTTATTAAATTTCAACTTATTTTTATCTTTATTAAAAATATTCCATAAGTACTTCTTAAAAATTAAATTCCTATTATCTATTTATTAGTTATTGATAATTATAATTAATAAAGATTTTAAAGTTCTATTGTGAAATAAACAAATTTGTTAACATAATGAATGAATGAAATTTTAACGTCCATGAGACTAAGTCTATGGGACCAGTAGCTTCCCTACTTTTTGCCTTCTGCAATTTAATCCTCTTATTATTAAAATTAATGATGAGTTGACCATACCTTCTAAAGTCTATGGGAGGAATAGCTTCCCTACTTTTTGCCTTTTGCAATTCAATCCTCTTATTATTCAAATTAATGATGAGTTGACCATACCTTCTAACATCCCTCAACTGAAAAGACAATGCCAAGGAACCCATGTTAACGTCACTGTATGTCCCATCACTAAAAAGGCAATGTCAAGGAACTTATGTTAACATACTCATGTAATTGTTTCTGATATATTGTTGTAACTGTCTCTGATGACTCTGAAAGCATCACATTTCAAAATGAAATGTTTTTCCAATTCCACTGCCCCATAAGTGCAAAAAGTACACATCCACACTTCCCAAACTTCTTTAGGTCTTTTCCACTGGTCTATTTCGTGTCATAATTAATGCAAGTTAGTTCTTAATTGAGCAATAAGAATATTTCCTCTCCATGGAATGCTAGCTCCAATGTACTTTTTTTGGTTGGAGATCACACGTGGGGTTGAATTCTTGAACATAGTACTTATTCTTTCTACCCAACTATTTTCCCCATATATGCTAACGAAACTTCTCCATAACATAACTCTTCAAATCCTTGTTATTTGTGGGACATGCATTGATGTAAATATTTCATTTTTTCATCCATTTGTTGTTTTGTCTCATCCATGATTTCTTTTTTTTTCACCCATTCCTTCATTGAAGATAACTTGTCATCTACCTTCTCCCATTTGCTCAATTCTTTGAAGATACTCTATAAGACGCACCATAGCAATTTCTTCGATGGAAGTTGCTCATGTTTCACTCAACATTATCTCATAACAAACCAAACTTTTTATTTTAAACTTGCTCATGATCAAGCGTTTTTGGATTTTCATAAATTGCTTCCATTTTGACAAAGGAATGTTGCTAGCCCACAATTCAATATAATATTAGTGGACAAACTAGGAGCCCAAAAGGCACATTAATTGTTTTCGAATCCCATAACTCTACATCTATTTTCAAGAGCATATAATGCTTCCACCCTCCTAAAATTCTCTTCTTTCTGCAATGCTCCCAATTAAGCTTGTTGTTGAAATCAATCCCAAGGTGCTTGTATTCATTTACTTCAAGAATGTTGTCTTCAAAGAAGAACATATCTCCTTATTTTTATTTGAGAAAATCATTAATTTGGTCTTGTTGGTATTGACTTGCATCCCCACTACTTTACAAAACTGATCAAGGGCCTATAGGTGCATTTGCAATCCATGGGCGAATTTAGCAATCAATACAAGGTCATCAGCATATAAAAGAAGCTTTATCACAAACTCCCCCAACCAAACACCATCCCCACCTTGCAGATTTAGCCACTCTTCCAATTTATCAATATATAAACCAAAAAGAGTAGGGGATAAAGGGCAGCCTTGCTTGCTTGACTCCGATGTCACTTCTAAAGCTTTCTTAAATGTCTCTTGAAGTTCTAATTTTGGCTTTCACCTCTTCAAAAAGCCTATGGAATTCTATAATGCAAAGGAATTTCAAGTCCTTCCATTCTACTCCACAACTTATCTCTAGGGATTGTGTCAAATGCCTTTCTGAAGTCAACCAAGCATCAAAATAATTCTTCTTTGCCCTCCCAAACCTTTTCAATAATGTGCATCAACTTGATACCATGATCTGTAAAATGCTTTGACCTAAAACCTGCTTGCCCTTTTGCCTTATTTTCTTAATATGTAAAAATATATTAAAATTTAAAATAAAACTTAAAATTTTAATTCTTAATTCTTAATATGTAAAAATATATTTCCCGTGTTGTTTCAACCCGGAAATACACTTTGATCTTCGTCGAGCTATCTTAGAGTGCAAAGTGTGTGGTTTGTGGAGGCCTCATCCATGTGCAGTGATACTGCCCTCTCCGACATCGTAAAACCCTAGAAACCATTTATCCAATCGAATTCACTTTTTCACAAAAATATTGGTACAGTCAAATGCATGTGAGTTGCAAGGTAAATTGCATTGTTCGTTGCTGACACTTGAGCCCTTTGCAGACTGTCAGTTGCTGACACCATTTGACAATAGGGGAAATTTACAGTGAAGCAATTCGGTAATAAAGAAAGACTATCCCAGTATCATTCAGTGGAATGTGTGAACAAATTTCAAGTTTTCAAAAATGATATCTACATATACAAATTTGCAGTGCACCTGTGGTATAGAAAGACTCATCCAATTTTCTTGGTTCGAAATTTCTTTTATGCAAAACCATTTAGCTATTCATGCATTACTCAGAAAAAGAAAACAAAAAAAATGAGAAACCTTACCCATACAAACAAACAATAATAGGAAAGCAAATCTCATCACCAAATTGATCTTTGGAATTTTGATATTTGAAATTGATTTACAAATCGGTGTTCAACACTCGATAATTGAGGTACAAATAGCCACACCCGTGTTCTACACTCAATGGTTATTGATCATCTTGAAAGATTAAACCTCATTCTGTTAGGTGCCCACAGTTTTCCATTTGGCAATGGTAGCAGATCACAGTAAAGTGATTTGGCAGTAGTGAAAAATGAAAAACTGTTGCACTATCTTTCAACGTATTGTCGTTGTTCATCGTGAATATTTTAGGGCTTTATATATACTATTTTTTCACCAGTGTTATAAAGAGATTTTGAATCCAATTTTTCCATGTTTCAAAGTTTCTGTTCATAGATTCAAAACTGCCATAAATCCTCTGCACTTAATCGTCAGAGAAGATTACACTACGCCATCGTCAGAGAAGATTACACTACGCCATTTGGAATAAGGGAAAAATTACCCATTATCAGATTATACTACAGCCATTTAGCAATATGATATTATACTGCAGCGGCTTGGCAATAGCGAAAGATAACCCAGTGTCTTTCCATGGAATGTCGTTATTATTATAATAGAGCAAATGTTCAGAAATTTTACAACCATAAATATCTAATCAGTTTTCACCGGTGATACAGAAGAAGGCTTTGAACCCCTTTCCCTGAAGAAGGATTTTGCATATGTGAGAAGCAAAATCCTGAGCATAGCCGCCAACGCTCTCAATCATTACTTCGTTCATTCAGTTTTGAAGTAAAATGATTGATAAACGACTCCAACTCCTTCCACGACGATCCTCCCTCTGCCACGGCCCTCTGGGCGGCCAATCGAAGTTCCTTGGCCCTCCTCCTCATTTCCACTCCCTCTCCATCTTCCCCCATCACTCGCTCAATCGCCTTCTCCACCTCCTCCGCCATCACCAACTCAGTCTCATCTGCCTTCGTCCACTTCTTCACTTCCACGCCCACCTTTAGCTCCCTGGCCACCAGAATCGAATTCGCAAATTGGTCGGAATGCAGAGGCCAAGCCACCATGGGAACCCCAGCGCTGATGCTTTCCAACGTCGAATTCCATCCACAGTGCGTTACAAACCCTCCGGTGGCCTTATGCGCTAAGATGTCAAGTTGGGGCGCCCAGTTTCTCACCAAAAACCCGCGCCCCGCAATTCGGCGCTCATACCCTTCCGGAAGCAGTTCGCTAATCCAATCCATCTGCGCTTCCTCCGACGCCGTGAAACGGGCGCTGTCCGCGACCCTAACAACCCAAAGAAACGACCGCTGAGTCGCCTCCAACCCTCGAGCCAATTCTTGAAGTTGTTGCCGAGTTAAAGAAGACGCTGAACCGAAAGAAACATAAACAACCGAAGCCGGATGTTGGGCGTCCAACCATTTCAAGCAACTTTCAACATCCGAACTAGTACTATCCTTCGTACCACTCCACACAGATTGAGGAAGGAGAGGACCGATGGCCCACAGCGGCTTCTCACAGTAATCTTCCCGCATGAATTGGGATTCCAGAGATCGGAAACTGTTGATAAGATACCCTGCCGCGAGGTGTAGATAGTCTGGCTGCCGAGATTTGAAATCAAGCCATCTCTGTGGAAGGCACCTTTTCTGGGACACAACGCAATCCGGAAGTCCGCGCCCCTCTTCCTTCATAGCGTGGTAATAGGCGCTGAAGCAATTGTGAACGTAGGCTGGGGCGCCATACTTGGCCGCCACGGTCTGAGCCCACCCGAGCAATGGGTCGTGCACAATCACAACTCTATTCGGACCCAGACTGCTTATCAGATCTTCGAAAGGGTCCCTGAGATTTTCCATGGCTTCTAAGAGAGGAATAAAATGCACTGGGAAAGTGTGCTCCTTGTTTTCAAGATCTGGCAGCTCTTCTGAGAAGGAGGGCATGGGTAATTCGTGGAAACGAATGAGGAAGTTCTGAGGATCCCATCCCCTAACGCGATGTAGAGCTTGATTGATATGTGTAGAAGTAGTGACAAACAGTACATTTAGACCTCGTGCAGCGAGGGCCCTTGAAAGGTGAAGCAACTGATTAAGGTGGCCCTGTGCTGGCGATGGCAGTATCACCACCTGAATTTCATTTCTTCTTGCCAACAATGTCTCGGTGGAACCCATTAATGGCAGACCAACGATTTGCAGTAAATATAAGCTCTAAAAAGTCGTGCATGGTCGTTCTCGCAGAAGCTTGAAAACACGTTATCGAGCTGCGATGCTCGTGTCACCCCAACTAGAGAAAGATCCACGCTCAAATGGATGAAGGGGGCAGTATACTTATCCCGTGAAATTACCCAAAGAGCCAAAAACAACGGGAATCCATTATCCATATTAAAAAAAAAAAAAAAAATTAACATTGCCTTAAAATTAGCAATCCAATAATCTTGGTAAAAGCAAATTTCATGATCGGAAAACAAAGCAGCAAGCACGTACCTTCTCTATTGACGAGGAAGCAGTGATTGCCAATTTCATGGCCGGGATTGTTGTTTGCAGCCGTAATAGTCTAGAGGGAGGAATTGGTCGGAAAGTTATGGAAATTTTCGTCAGATTTAGAGAAAATTTGGCAATGATTTTGTAAATCCAAGGTATAGTTGTTAAATTTCAAAATTTTAAGTGTTTTAAAATTTTTTGATGGTGTTGAATTCATTTTCACCCTCAAAAACACTATTCAAACACTGTCTTTACAAAATTTTGAAATTTTTACTGAAATTCTAACCACTTTTAATCAATCGTGTAAAATTTTTTATAGAATATCCAACCACTTTTAATCATCAATTGTGTGAGCAATTCCTGAGCAATTCCTCCGCTTCAGTAGAGGCCAGGATTGTTGATATGTATCGTAATATTTAACATTTTCGTTTGTCATGTATTCCGTTAGGCAAGGATTGTTGGTATGTATCGTATTATTTAACATTTTCACATTTTCATTTGTAATGTATTCCATTAAATAAGGGAAATATTAGTCAACTGGATCCTCAACCCCTTGTTTGTATATATCGTAATATTTAACGTTTTCATTTGTCATGTATTTCATTAAAATATGGAAATATTAGTCAAGTGGATCCTCAAACGATCTACACTTCAACGGGAGATATGAACTTTTGACTGACAGATTGATCCACGAGTAGCTTTTTTTCTTTTTTAATAACTTTTGATGCAATGAATCTCAACGAAAAAATTTATGATTTTGCGAAGTTTTGTTTCTCCAAATAATTTGTTGAAATTATTTATTTTTAAACTAATTTCAAACGGATTATAAATGTCTTATAAGCCAACTATTCTATAATAAAATGTCATTCCGTTTCAAGCACCGCACCTGTTTAGCACATTGTTCCTACAATAAAAAAGAAAATCAATGGGAAAGAAAATTTGCAGTTACTTTGTACGGACTCTCATTTTCCATGAAGTGATTATTCAATACTAAAAAGGTGTGAAGCAAATTGAAGTATCATTTAAATTTTAGTGGCGTATCTCCTTTAGGGAGAAGGAGCACTGTAATAATGTCTGCCATACACGATGCATCATCATCTCGCCTTCACCTTTCAGCATGCCATTCATTTCTCAAACGACTCCCATTTCCTCGATGACTCCACCATTCGACATGGATTTTTATATATGTTAAAGAACCGTAGATGTATTATGTACCATAAAAGAAGAGGACATTTTTATGAATTAAAAAAAATAGGAAAAAAAAACTTATTATTTTAAAAGTTATAAACTCTTACTATACATAAAGCTAATAAATTTGTAATTAAAATACATTTCAATTAATATAAAAATAAACTACATTCAAACTTAATATGTTTACTAAATCATAATACTGAATCATGTAAAACCAATATTCGAAAAGCAAATTGAAATTTAATATGTTGCTAAATCATAAGGCTGAATCATGTAAAACCAATCTTCAAAAACAAATTGAGAGGGGACTAACATGTAAGTATTATTGTGTTTTGATAAACTTAAAATCATAAAAGCAAGAGAGCGGACTAACATGTAAGTATTATTGTGTTTTTGATAAACTTAAAATAGTCAGGACTGGACTATACTTAAGATGCAAGTAGAGTTTTGTTGGATCTGGGCCTAATTTGTGAGTATCCTTTTTTATAATAGGAAATGTAAATAAGTAGATTAATTTAATAAGTATTAAAATAATATATTAAAATTTTAAAATGGTAAATAATTAAAAATATATTTTTCTATATTATTTTTATTAATATAATTTTTATGTTAATTTTATTATAAATTTAATTTTAATTAATATTTAAGAGCTTTCTATATATATAAAATTGAAAGAATAGTATATCCTTTTTTAGTTACATAAAATTCATTTATCTATTTATATACGAAAAGATAATTTATTTATTAATTATTAAATTTCTAATTAAATTTTCTTGTTACTATTTCTATTTTTTATTAGTAAAGTTTATTCAGTTTATTATTTTAAATATTTATGGTCATTTCACTATTATATTTTTATAATAAACCCCAATATATCATATAGAAATAGTCGTAAAGATGATCTATGATGTAAAAAATAGTTAAACCTCTCTAATATATATATATATATATATATATATAACTTAAAAAATTATAATTATATATATATATATATATATATATATATATATTTGTAAATTTTGTAATACTATATTTTCATTTGTCCAATATATCACTCCGATTGGGGCGGGGAATTGAACTGGTGACTTCACATAAAAGAGTGTCTTAAGAAGGAAATCGAACTAGTGACTTCACATCAAGAAGAAGCGTCTTAACAAAGCACTCAATCACCTTTTATCAAATACTCTCTCTCTATATAAATTTTTTAAATTTTATATTAAAAAATATATATTTGTATTTTCTAAACACTTTCCACATATATACTTTTCACATCTACATAAAGAAATAAGTAAGCTTTCCAAATTTAATATAATAAAATATCATATTCACATTAATTAAAAAAAACAGTATCAATTTTTTTATATAATATCAAATAAAACATAAATAAAATAAAATAAAATAACATATTTATATTATTTAAATTATTTAAATATAAATTTTATTTACATATAAAAATAAATTAATTGAAAATAACGATAAAATTATAGTTAATATTTTAAGTGTCTTTTAATATGAAAATGTATAATTCCAATTTGAAATCGATACACTTATACATGAAGTGTGTGTTGAGAGATGTATGTATTTTAGCATTAAAGGAATAAAGTCATGTTGAGAGATTTATGTATTTTAACTATGGATAGAAAGGAATAAAGTCCCTTCAAGTGAATACATTATTTACATTTAAAAATTGCTATTCAAAATTGTAATTTCGAATTTGTTTCATCTTGTGGTATCATTATTTAAAATTAGATTTAGATTTAATTTTGTTAATAATTTTATAACACTATATATATATATATTATATGGGTAAAAATGAATTTATAGATTTTTTTTTTTTTTTAATTTTCATCATTTATAAAATTTAATAGAAAAATTAATACTTTATTTCAATACTTATTATGTTAATTTATGTTTTTACATTATTTATTTACTATTAGTATTATAGGAAAACAATACTTACAAATTAGGTTTAAATGATTTAGAATTCATCTAATAAAATTATACTTAAGTCTTGTCCTAATTTGTTTTTTCTTAGAATTTATCCAACAAAGCTATATTTACATCTTAATTCTGGTCGAGTCTTAATTTTCTTTTATGATTTTGGATTAGCTTTAGTCAAATTTAGAAAATATGAAATTTCCATATCAGTAAACAATTTGGAGGCAATTAACTGAGGTGACATGGCTCTTGTCAATCAATTAGCTTAGTAAATTCGAGTTAGAGGGCTTGGAGTTCAGTTATGCACGTGTGATTGTTAATTTATTGTAATGTCCTACTTGATCTTATCATAATTTTTATTAGTGTTTAATTAACCTGAAAATATTAACTCATAATTATTAAGAAATATTGGTGAAACTGTAATTTTATTTGTCTTCTCAAATTTAATTTTTCGATACGATATGGTCTCCTCTAATTTATTTCCAAATTAAATATCCATATCCCTATATGTCTTCTCCAATCTACTTTTGAGTAGGTATGGTCTTCTCCAATTTATTTCCAAATTAAATATGCATATCCCAATGTGTTTTCTCAAATCTACTTTTGAGAAGATATGACTTTCTCCAATTTATTTCCAAATTAACTATCCATATCCCAATGTCTCTTCTCAAATCTACTTTTTAGAAGATATGGTCTTCTCCAATTTAATTCTAAATTAAATATCCATATTTTATTCCCAAAGTGTCTTCTCAAATCTACTTTGAATAAGATATAGTAAGAAAGAAAAGTCAATGATACTAAAATGAAAAGATGAAAGGATAGTCATGACATTAATGATAGGTGGTTGAGGTGCATGAGAGAAATAGACATAAAAGGGGAAGGAGGATGAGAGGAGAGAGAAATATTATTGGTTTTGGTTTTAGTTTTGGAGGATTTTGTTTTGGGAGAGAAATGTGGAGAAAGAGAACGGAGAGAATAGAGAAAAAAATGAGAGAATTCAAACTTGGATTTGGAGAGTGTTGATTTAACCTAGACATACTACCGCTGGTTGGATTTGGAAATCCGGAGAGAATAATGAGATAAATGAGAGAATTCAAACTTGGATTTGGAGAGTGTTGGTTTAACCTGGACATACTACAGCTGGTTGGATCTGGAAATCATTCCTAGTTGGTTGTGAAGTAAATTCAGTCGATTGCCGAGAGGAGCATCCCAACAGAGTGGGGAGCATATCAACCAAGCGGAACATGTAGTCTTCCATTTATTGATTACTTATGTAAATTGTTGCAATGAAATTCTTACTTGTTTAATATGTTGTAAATAAATTTTAATTGTATATTGTCATCAAATAAATGTTGAGTTATAAATAAGTTATTTCCCTTTTTATTGTGTTTAATCTAAATAAATTTATTTTTAGGTAGAGGACTCTAGAATGGATCTTCACATATGTTATCAGAGCCTAAGTTCAAAATCTAGATCTTGAAACCTACCTACTAGCAAAAAAAAAGCAACAAACAACATTGCAAACAAATTTAATTATATTATAAACCAAAATAAATTGAATTATTAAATAACATTGATCATAAATTTAAATGATGGAAAAATAATATTTTTATGTTTTTTTTATTATTTTCCATATTTTCATCTATATATATATATATATATATATATATATTTGGAAAAATGTCAAATTTACTTTTTCCCTACAATTTATAAAGGAGCAAAATTTACCATTACAAGATGTAACCACGATGTAAAAAGATAATTATAGATTTAACCATCAACATTTTGAAAAATAAAAATATTTTGAAAATAAAAAAATAAAAAATATCACAAAACAATGGTGTTAAACAACAGGGCAAGTATATAAAATTTTAAATTTGAACTAAGTTTTTAGTGTGGAGCATTTGAAATAAATACATTGATAGTCTCCTTTGAATGATGAAGAATGAGAGAACATGCAATAAGTTAGAGATTTTAAAGTTAAATGAAGGGTTACATGTCTCAAAGATCACAGAAACTAGAAACTTCCTCCCTGCGCACCATATACTTTGGCTGGTTATGAAATTACAGTGCAAAAATTATGCCTCTATCTTAGCCCTCATATCCCAACTTTTGATATATCATCAACATATAGAAGAAACCTTTTGCATCTATCATCAACATATACAAGAAACACCCATGACTGAGACCAAGTCAAAGATTCCATGACCACAGTATACCCATCCTCACCATCTTTGAAGTACTATCACTAGCTTGGATATTGATGCTACTTAGAGTGAAAACACTCCAAAGAAATCAAGTTTAATATTTTTTTTTCACGCCCTCAAGCACAAACCTTGCAGTAACCCTACTTGTCGTGTATGATTTCCTGACCAAAAAAAATTACTTACATTTCCTAACAAAAAAAAATAGTTACAATGCTTTAAAAAAGGGTCATAAGTATTTACAATCATAAAATTACTTACATTTCCTAACAAAAAAAATAGTTACAATGCTTTAAAAAAAATAAGTATTTACGATCATAAATATTTACAGGGAGGAAGCTCCCAATGTTTTGGGATGGAACCTAATTACAAGGCAACGAAATGGGGTTATAGAAAGGATATTGGCACACCCAATATCAAACCACGAATTTCAGTGAGATCATAACCATGAATTTCAGTGAGATCATAATCATGAATTTTATTCGAACTTAGTTTGAAAAGAAAGAGCAACCGGAGAAGAAATTTTCCTGGTCTGTAACCACTTTGTCATTGCTTGCAAAGTATGTGAATGCGTTGGCCGTGAGAGGAATTCTTAATGTTGTATTTGATGATGAGCAACTTGGTGTATGTGAAATCTTGCAGCGTGTACAAGCTCGTCCTCTGCAACACCATCTTGGAAGAAGACAATAGAAAATCTGTTTATATCAATAATAACTTTATGGGATCACAAAAATAACTATTTTAGTGTATCTTAGCTTTGCAGGCAAAAAAAAATTCTTAGAATCAGGTGTAATAACTTATTCCATAACTCTTTTACTAACTTATTCCCTAACAACAGAAAAAATATCTTAGAATCAGGTGTAATAACGTATTCCATAACTCTTTTAAACCAACGAATAATAGCGTATTCCATAACTCTTTTAAACCAATGAAAAAACAGTTTTCTATACTGCTATCAATTGCATATCAATGTGGGCTGGCTGCATATGGAATTTAGTCTCTCCAAAAATTGTTAAATTTTTTTATTAAGAAATAATATAATTTATAA
The DNA here is from genome assembly GCA_031772625.1 of Pinus tabuliformis. Taxonomy (NCBI): domain Eukaryota; kingdom Viridiplantae; phylum Streptophyta; class Pinopsida; order Pinales; family Pinaceae; genus Pinus; species Pinus tabuliformis. Next base: position 43,666,941 of record CM062807.1, on the reverse strand, counting down.
ATTATACCATTAATAATTATAATACATATAATTTTAGCATATATATATGAAAATTAAAAATGGCTCTACTTAAAAAAATAACTTTGAACTAAAATAATAAAGTAAACTAGACATGGTGAAGTTATGTGGTTTTGAGCTCCATGTTTATGAGAACCTATGGTATTGACCCATAGTATTAATGGGTCATATACGTTAAACAATATGCTTAGAATTTTATGGTTAGTTTTGTTATAATGTAAATTAACATATATAACATATTAGATTCTAAAATAAATTTGATAAATTATTTACGAAAATTTTAACCTTCTCACAATATTACTTGTTAATAATATGTGTAATAATTTTAAAGTAAATTTGCCAACTTATACATAATAGATAATAGGTAATTTTATAATAGATAATATTAACTTTTTGACAAGATAACTTGCATATTTATTAGTTATAAGTTATTAGCTTATCTTATTAATATTTCATGTTTTTTTTCTTTTTACTTTGAATTTTATATATATAAACTTGTATGGATTTACATATTCTCCATTTATTACTTTTATTATTTGTTAATATAGGAGACATATCTTTAATAATAATAATAATTTATTTATATGACCTTGGTTATATATATATATATATATATATATATATATATATATATATATATATATATATATATATATTAAATTCAAAGCATATTTATCTCGGTTTGAATTACGCATAATATTTTAACCTTAGTTGAATTTACTTTTAGAATGTGTATATTAAGGGAAAAATCATGATTCCAAGTTTTTAACATACAAATATAAGTGTTAAAAAAAAATAATAACAATAATAATAAATAAACGTGAGAAGAGATAATACACATACTATTTTGTGATCCTTATTCAACTATGACATAAATTTATGAGAAGATCATTTGTGAAACTAATATTGCAATAAACATAAAATTGTTTCTACTCATATATCATCTGGAGAAATTTAGTTAGAATGATATATTCTTTTATATTATCGTCATTTAGGAATTATAGAGATTTGAAAGAGTTATAGTAATGTAATTTGAAATAACCACTTGGTATTGATCTATGATGTGATGAAAAAAAACAAAATACAACATACATTTATGGTTATTTGCTAAAACCTTGCTTCAAGGACCAATTTTTTATATGTTCCCCAGGAAATCCTAAGATTCATAAAATGGACATAAATGATTTTAAAACATAGTATAAAGGTTGGGAAGGAGAAACTAATTCCCATAAAAAGAAGGCATGACTAAAAGGGTATTATTCACATTAGTATTTAATTTAATTATTTAAACCAAATTATTAATTAACTTTAATATTAATAAATAATTATGGTTACTAAATAATTTGGTGTTAATAAAGCATCAGAGCGTGATTGACACGTACATTACACTAGTAACCTAACTAGTATCAATAGAAAATTTGTAGGTTATGTAGATCTCACACATGAGAAGACTTAGTAGATCCTTGGGGATCTGCCCAACATTAATAAGGCTCATTTATGAGCATAGTAATATATATATATATATATATGTGTGTGTGTGTGTGTGTGTGTGTGTGTGTGTGTGTGTGTGTGTGTGTGTGTGTGTAAGTCCTAAGTTGCAACAATAAGTCTCGTATGGAACAGATAATTGAACAATTCAAAATGGTGAAGACGCGAGGAAATCAAAGTTAAGGAAGATCATCACAAGGACCTCCTACAAATAACCCATTGTCATCACCAGAGCTAGCTCTCATCTTGCGTTCCCTAGAAGCAATTAATGAGACTTTAAGAGGGTGCCAAACAATTGAAGTGTAACTGGAGCACCCTCCATCAGGGTTGGGAAATCTTGAGGGATCAAGAGACTCTGATAGAGGACCTCCAATTGAGGACATTACTAGGGAGCTCCAAAATATTCAGTTCCCAGACTTTGCTTGAGGTCGTGCCAGCGAATGAGCAAAAGCCTAGTTAGAAGGAATGAGAAGGTGCTTCACACTAAGAGATTATACTTCCAATTCAAAAGCTAAAATAGAAATATTCCAACTCAGAGATAATGCTCTGAATTGGTGGGTTAACTTAGAGCGTCAACTACACCTCACTCTAGACAAAGTTACTTGGGAGTTATTTGAGGAGAGATTGAGGAAAAAGTACCTACTAGCATATTATGAAGAACAACAAATAGGAACCTCCCATGCTTTGGTACAAGGAAATCGTACGGTAGAAGAATATGATATTAGATTCATGGAATTGGTCAAGTATGTCTCCTACATGGATATTGATCAACGCTAAGCAGATCGTTTCATTTATGGATTGACCCCTAAGATTAGGGTAATGGTGTGGATGTGGAAACCATCCTCAGTTGGAAAAGTTTTGGAACATGCTCGTTATGTTGAAGAGCACTTATATTTAAAGGGTGGAAACAAAACCATTTTTCCACAACAACCAAGGTTTATGGGGAAGGCCCCTCACACCTTCTCTAGGGGCAGAAGTTTGAGGCCACTGCCATATGGAAACAGGGTTGTATCCAAAGCACCGACAGTGAGGATTTCAATGGTTACCAATGCAGCTTCACCCGCAGCTTCAAGGGCTCATGCAAATCAAGGTCATACGTGAGGAGCGACAAGTAGGGGAAGGGGTACCAAGGGAAGGAACTCTTTCCAAAGAAATCCACAACATTTTGTTCAAAGTCTACCACGCATCAGTTGTTGGAGATGTGGGGACCTCATTACCATCACGACTATCCTGAGTTGCAAATTGGTAACAACCATAGAGAAGGAAAAACACCAATGGGGGGAGCAAGTAGCCACCATTGAATATATGCAGCAGTTGATAACCAACAAGTTGAACACCAATCTGTCATGGTAGAAACCTCAAGTATGATAAACAAAGTAAAAGTTAAAATTTTGTTTGATTCTAGTGCTACAGATAGTTTCATTTCACCAGTTGCATTAGAAATATGTGTGTTGGCGGCCTATGAGCACGATGACTTTAAGAAAGTTGAGATGGCTTCTAGGATAAAACAAGCAGTAGGACCTAGTGTTGACAAATGTCATGTGAACCTCAAGGTGTGTATAACTAAGTTGAAGGCATACGTCATAGCATTGGGGACGTACGATGTGATTATTGGAATGGACTAGTTAGAAGCTCATTGAGATTTGGTAGACACCTTCAAAAAGAAGGTGATTTGTTTAGATGATGAAGGTAGGTCAATTGAGATTTGTGGTATCAATAGAGGAGTGTCCCTACGATTCATATCCATGATGAAGGTAAAACATTATCTTTGAAAAGGTTGCAAACTATATGTGGTCAAGGTTGTAAGTGACCAGAAAGGACCCTCCCTAGATCAACACCCAATTTTGTCATAATTCAAGGATGTTTTTCCTAAGCTTGAATTACCTCCTACAAGGGAGATCAATTTCAAAATCGACTTAAAACCCAGTGCAAAACCAATATCTAAGACACCTTATAGGATGACAACTCCATAACTTTGTGAGTTGTAGATGCAATTAAAAGATCTTTTAGACTTTGGATTTATCAGACCTATTATTTCACCTTGGGGTTCACCACTGATTTTCGTGAAGAAGAAGGATGGTTCCTTAAGGCTATGCATAGATTATAGGGACTTGAATAGAGCCACAATAGAGAATAGGTACCCAATACCTAGAATAGATTACCAATTTGATCAAATGAAGCGAGCAATGATTTTCTTAAAGATCGATCTACAATCTGGATACCATCAATTGAGGATTAAAGAAGGTGACATCTCAAAAACTGCATTTCGAACTCGGTTTGGGCACTATGATTTTGTAGTTGTTCCATTTGGTTTGACCAATGCACCAATAGTATTCGTGAGCCTCATGAATGGTGTGTTCAGGAAGTATTTGGACCAATTTGTGCAAGTCTTTCTAGATGACATTATTGTGTATTCCAAGAATGAAAGGGAGCATGAAAAGAACCTAGGGGTTGTATTGACTTGCTTAAGGGAAAATCAATTGTATGGAAAATTGTCAAAATGTTCCTTCTTTCAAAAGAAAGTTCATTATCTTGGGCACATCATTTTAGGAGAAAGGATTTCAGTTGACTCGAAAAAGGTAAAGGCCATAATGGATTGGCCAGTATTGAAAAATTCTCATGAGATACATATTTTTATGGGGCTAGCAAGTTATTATCGTAGGTTTGTGGAAGGATTTTCGAGGATTGCAAAACCCATCACCACATTACAACGAAAAGGGGTTAGGTATGAATGGGCATATGAATGTGACACTGCATTCAATGAACTAAAGAGGTTACTAACCAATGCACCGATCCTTTGATTACCGGACATGAAAATAGACTTCATTGTCTGCACTAATGCTTCAAAGCAAGGACTGGGAGAAGTATTGATGCAAGAAAGAGGAATAATAGCTTACACATCTAGAAAATTGAAGAAACATGAAGAGGTGTATGCTACCCATGAATTAGAGTTAGCAGCAATTATGTTAGCTTTAAAACTGTGGAGACACTACCTCATGGGGAGAGTATTTGATTTAAGAAAAGATCATCAAATCTTGAAGCACCTATTCACTCAAACAGATTTAAATGCTAGACAAGGGCAGTGGAGTGAATTCATGAGTGAGTATGATTTTGGGATCTCATACATTAAGGGAAAGGAGAATGTGGTGGTCTATGCACTAAGAAGGAGGCCACAAACATTATTCCTAGTACCCTTGAGGGTAAATTTGAGGGAACGTGTGTTGAAGAAACTCTTTGAAGATAGTTCGTATCTAAAGGTTATATCAGCATCCAGAGTGGGAAGCAGATACAACCAAAGTTTGAGGAATATCTCCTTGAACCAGATGGACTATTTAGATTTCAAGGGAGAATGTACATACCTAAGGAAGGGGGTATAAGAGAAAACATCCTTGAAGAGTCACATAGAGCACTCTATTGTGCACATCCTAGACTGAAGAAGATGTATGTGGACATGAAGAAATTCTTCTTTTGGGTAGGTATGAAGCACAACATAGTCTAGTTTGTCGTCAAATGTCTTGAATGTCAACGAGTGAATGTTTATCATCTCCATCTTGCAGGACTCCTACAACCACATGACATCCCTATGTCTAAATGGGAGGTAATTTCTATGGATTTTGTTGTGGGTTTGCCACTCACTTCATAGAGGCACAATGCTATATTGGTTGTAGTTGATAAGTTGACCAAAATTTCCCATTTCATCCTAGTGAAAGACACTTACGATGTTACTGATGTGGCACAAGTTTTTATAAGTGAAGTTATTCGACTACATGAGTTACCACAAAGATCATTTTTGATAGAGACTCTCAATTTACATCTAGGTTTTGGACAAGTTTGCAATCAGCACTAAGGACCCAGTTGAACATGAGCACTACCTATCATCCATAAATAAATGGGCAGACTAAAAGAGTAAATCAGGTTATGGAAGACATGCTTAGAATGTATGCCATGGATAATCAGACTCAGTGGGAAAGGTACTTACCATTAGTAGAGTTTTCCTATAATAACAGTTACCAGAGTTCAATCAGGTTGCCCCCTTATCAAACTCTATATGGGAGGCCATGTAGGACACCATTGAGTTTGGAAAAGTTTGACTACTGAGTAATAGTTAGGCCGGAATTAGTTCAAGAAATGGAGGAACAGGTAAGACAAATTCGACAAAGGTTAAAGGAAGCACAAGGTAGATAGAAGCGTTATGCTGATATGACTGATCGAAGTTATGAAGTAGGATACCAAGTTTTTATTCATATCTGTGCCAACAAAAGCACCATTCAATTTGGGAAAGGGACGAAGTTTTCACCTTGGTTTATAGGACCTTTTAGGATCAAGGAGAAGATTGGACCAGTTTCCAATCATCTTGTATTGCCACCCCATTTGCATAAAACTCATGATGTTTTTCATGTATCTATTTTACGACATTATGTTTCTGATGAATCTCACAAATTGGATTGGAGGGAATTTCAAGTCTCGGATGTGGGAACCATAATGGTTGAACCATTACACATATTGGACAGTAAGGTTCGACAGTTTAGATGTCGCTATGTAACAACCCAAAATAAATATCTAATTAACTTATTAACATTAAATTTAAATCAGAGTGGCCTTTATCTAGCCAAACAATCATGTAATTAATTAACTAAATTCAAACTATGAATAGTGCTTACCTGTGCTTACCTGTGGTAGAAGTAGACATACCGCAACCAGGTTTTGGGGACGACTCTCCACCCAACCGTAGGCTCAATTGTGCAAGGAATTGCTACAACTGGCCACCCCCGAGCCCTCAATCAATGTACTACTGCCAGTGACTCCTATGTCTTAGAACACCATTCTCCCAAGAGAATGAAATATAGAATCTTGGAAAGATGGAATGCCTCCCATCCTCCTCACCATCTAATAAATAGAGCAAACATTGGATGGTAACCACATGCACACACTCCATGTGTCTACATGCAACTTTGATTTTTAGCTTTCTTGTTTTATTTCTTTACTTTTCTTTTGATTTTTAGCTTTCTTGTTTTATTTTCTTCTTTTTGATAGCTTTACTGATTTTTTTATTGTTTTCTTTGTTTTATTTCTATTTATTCTTATTTAGAGCTTTAGTATAGTTATTACTATTTTTATTTTTATTATTTTTATTTATTTCCTTGTATATTTTTAAATATAATTTATTATTTATTATTTATGATTTATTATTTTTATTATTTATTATTAGGTGATTTATTATTTATTAATATATATTATTATTATTTATTTGTATTATTTATTATTTATTATTAAGGGGAGGGATATTACATACTCTCCCCCTTTAAGGAACTTCATCTCGAAGTTATGTTGAATTATGTAATATGTATTATTTTTATTATTTATTATTTTATTTACTTCCTGTTGCCAACACCCTCTGCTGAACTAGTATAACTAGCAGGCATCGAAAGTCCCTAACACCCCGGGAAATCTCAAGGAATCTCTGTCCTTTTTCCTACTTTCGGCACCAGGCTAAGCCTGACCCGGTCTGTATCCTAGTCCAAGGCTGGTCCCAAGGCTCGCGCTTGACTCAGACCTCATCTGCCCAAAGGCAAGCATCCAGTCCAGTACTCAATGACCCCGGGCATCTCGCAAGGCTGGCCCACTCCCTCCACAACTACTAAGGCGCACAGCCCCAGACATCGAAGTCCTTTACATCCCTTCCAGACTTTGGTATCCCAATCCAATAACAGGCACCTAGCCTAGAACATCAGGCACTTGGCCTCCTCAAGATGGTCCCATAGCTCTTCTAGATCTATCCATCAAGAGCTATACACAAGACAAAGGAACCACTGACATATGTAGTGTTGATTGAGTTTTGTCCCAGCCCATATGGTGTTACTTATTCTCCCTCGTGCGTATGGGCTCGCACGAGATCATCAAATAAACCGGCCCTCTCGGCCCATTTGTGGAGTCCTGTGAATCATCACATCTCCACATGCATCCAATGCATTAACCATACCATCATAGTATCATAAGAAATAATCCACATGCCAACTCTTGCATGTCATCATAAGAACATTCATCTTTGTTAATTGCAACATTATGAATAATAAGGAACTGCATGCTCATGCATGTCATAGATTTGTACGAAACTATCGCATGCTTCAGTTATACCATCAACATAGTTATATTAAAGACATATCATGACTTCTCATAAATGAATCACATGTCAATAATCCTCATATTATAGCATCATAATTCCTATGCCACGTTATGCATATCATATCCATCATGAGTATTGAACATTAAATACCTATCATCACTTAGTAAATGAATATGTCAATATATCTTGACATAACATCATAATACCTCTGCATATCGCTACTATCGTATGGATACCTTATCACTATAAGAACCATATGTACATCATTATCTTCCTACCATGATAGCATGAAACATCGTCAATATGTTTTCATCAAGTTGTCAATTAATTTTCAATAATCAGTTCGACTTCTTTCTACTAGGTAGTTGATTATTTACACCAACGGTATAATCATCTAAGTACATCATTAAATTTCACATGAGCCTCATCATCTTGAGTCTTAATCTCTTCCCTAAGGAAATTCTGGTGAAATTCATTGAAGATATTACTAGTGATACCATCATTATTTAAATCCCTTGATTTTACATCCATTTACCCTTTGGCTTACTGATTCCAATACCGTTATATGCAATTGCATATAAATACTAGGTCATCATGATTTAGGAATTGAAAAATATTAAAAACCATACTTGGATTGGAACAAACATTATATTCAAATCTTTAAACAAAAGTTTATTAAATCATTTTTACAAGAATAATCATGTTTATTTATTTGTAATAAAGATTTTTCAAGTTTAAAATATTACAATCGTTCATATTTAGGATGATAAAAACAAATGAGGAACATATTAGGGAAAATATGTAGAGTAAAATTTAAGAATGAAAATTCAAAACTAGAATCTTATGTAAAAGAAGGAATATTAAATATTAAAAATAAATTTCAAGTAATCTCCACATACTAGTAAATTTGTATTTCTTTTTAAGCAAAACTATATAAATTTTGAAAATGTAAAAAAACATCTTCATTTCTGAGGAGAGAATGCATGTACTAATTCAAGATTTCAAACGACCTTGGGTTTCATAGATAAAAGTTAAATTATCAACTAATAAATCAAGGCCATACTATGAAATAACAGATTATTAAATTCAAAAGTTTAAATAATTATATAAAAATTTGATACTAGAGTTATTAAATTTTCTAAAAAAATTTAAAACTTTAATTTCATTTAATTAATTTCTATCCATACCAAATTTATTTAACAATAATAAAAAATAATATTAACAAAATAATTTTTATTATAAACTATAGAAAAAAACCTAAAAACAATAATTTTTCAGCTACAACACTAATCATTGTTATTCTCCAGAATTTATTCATAAGCCAAAAATGTATTGTAAATTTTTTTACATATTTTTAAATATAAAATTTACATTCCTTTCCAATTCTGTAATATAAAATTTATGGTTTTTATGAAATTTTAAATATAGAATTTATTGTAAACCAAAACCCGTATCGTCTTACCAACGAATATTTTGGACCAATTGTGAAAGAGGAAGGAAAAAATCCGGGGATTATAAATTCCAATTTTCATTGAAGTGGTTCAGAAGTGCAATTGCAGTGGGGATACTTTAAAATTTGTTGCAGTGACCATTTTGTTGCAGTGACCATTGCCTTACTTCTCTTACGAGAAATTGTAATTCTAAATTGATTTTATAATCACAACTAAAACTGAAATTAGCTTTTGTGGTTCTAAAAAGTTGTGAAAATTAATCAAATTAATAAACATATATATCATTTATATTATTAAAATAAAAACAGAAATAAATATAAGACATCAATCAAACATCGTGTCAACTAGATTTTAAAACGGAATTATTATTAAAAATATATATTTGACAAGTGAGAGCGCTGAAGTCATAGCATTCACTCGACTTTTAAAATTTTGTATCTTCCTTGACATACAGCAGGTTGCTATTTTTGGAGATTCGAAAATTTTGGTTGATTCGGTAAATAGGAGAAATCACATTTTGACGCCACACCTGACCGGTTGGAGAGATAGGATCAACTATTGCTGGGACCGCATGGTTGATAGTACTATTGACCACATCAGCAGGGTTAAAAATTCTACAGCTGATACACTTTCTAAATTGGGCGTCATCTCCACTCCTGGACTTTGTTTTCTCGAGATATTTTCGGAGGGAACTACATTCCAGATCCAAGATTTTGCATTGCCGGACTTTTAATTCTCGGAATTTGATAATTTTGTCTCATCAGCTGATGCTTTTCAACTTAAATCATGTTTTTTTGTATTGTTTACAGAACATAGATAGTTATTTAGCTACATAGATAATCTGTTTTTTCATCCTTGCTGATTATAGGAGCATATTAGACAATATGTGGCATATTGAACTATTTTAGAACAATTCGGATGTATCCATATATTTTTGGACTCTTATATTTCTCATATAATATATTGAAGCTTTTTCGTTCTGAACAAAAAAAAAGAGAGAGCATCAAATTTATACCATGCACTCACGTTGTTGTTACGACTAAATATGGCAGACATTATTACAATTTATTACAACGCTTCATAATGGAGGAGAAGGGTTCCTACAGAATAGCTCCTTCACAGGCCACACCTCACTCTAACATACAGAAAGTTAGACACTAACATCTTGTGCATTCAAGATTCTGCAGAATCTTGATATCATCCTTCCCTTGCCCGAGGGAAACTTCAAAGTATTTCTGCAAGACTTCCAAATCTAGGTAATAGTGTATCAACCTAGGATTCTTTATATACAGTTCAGTAGCCAACTCCCTCTTTCATTGAGGAGTCAAACCTATCTAGAGTAGGTTATCCATATAAGGAAGCAGATTCATAAGTTCATTCATCACAACCTTGATATGGAGGTTGGAATCAATGTTTTAAAATTTTGACTCCGACTCGAGCGAGGGTCGACTCCGACTCGGTATCCACTCGGACGGCTCTATTTCAATGACTCGGTCGTTGTAAAAAATACATTAAATATTTATTTATTTTATAAAAAAAAACATAATTTTAAAGATTTTCATTCATGTTTCCAAGCACACAGCATTAGAATATAGATGGAAGACAACATATGATCAAAGTAGGCTCATGAATATATCCATTATATCAAAATGGCACCCAGTGCACTGTCCAATACATACATGGTCATGAATCATGATTCATGATATAGAGATCAAAACAAAAGCACATAACCAAGGAGGCTAGAAATGGCCTCTACAACAAAAGTAAACTGTGACCAGTACTACTGGCTAGTAGCTACTACCAGAAGAGCCAAGATCATGTCGATCAATCTCTGGATCATCATCAGAGTCAGACAGGGGGCCCCTTGGCTCCTCCTCATCATCATCTCCAACTGCAACTGTAGAAGTGGTAGCACTAGCAGGTTGTGCAGTAGATGCAAGCTGAGATAGACGAGATATGCGCTTCTGTTGTGGCTGAGTAGAGGAAGCACCTGCAACTGGAGGACTGGCTGGTTGTGAGGCTAAGGCTGGTACAAGTGGATTAGGATCTGCATTCAACTGAACATCATGTTCGAGTGATGCTATCGTCTGTAATTCAAAATCCATATCCTCATCAGAAGCAAACTCTGTTGGATGACTCTCCACTACCCAATCTGATGTTGGATCAATGTCTTCTAACACAATGGGATCTGAATCGGGTCTTTTGTTCAGTAATTGGTTGCGTCTGAGCCAGAGGTTGTATTAGACATAGACTAGATCATTTAACCATTTTTTATCCAAACGGTTTCTCTTCTTTGTGTGAATCCTCTCAAAGACGGACCAATTGCGCTCACACCTAGTAGCACTGCAAGTTTGACTCAAAATACGAATTGAAAACTTCTGCAATTCAGGACAATGTCTACCAAAAGCCTCCCACCATTGTGCTGCAAAAAACATAGGAGTGTAATGAGTTAGCTCAACAAAATTACAAATTATATCCAACTTTCAAATTATAAACGATTTAACAAAAAACTATTAAGAATTTGAAAATTGAAATTTTTGTTTACCTGGCTCATCTGCTTCTCTTGCAATCTTTGCTAGGTTCTTCCCAAAGGTACCTGAGGCATTGGTGAAGGTTGTGACCTATCGGTGTATCTCCAACTGATTAGACTCCAATGGGATCATGCAATCAATGCAGTCACAATCCATCTCTAACCTCCCCCCTCAAAGCTCCTGTCTCCTTAGCTTTATAATGATACCGTGGGTTCAAAAAATACCCAGCTGCATGTATAGGGCGATGGAGTTGATTGTTCCATATTTCATCAATGATTGCCCAAATGGGCCCATACTTAGCCACTTTATCCTTGTATGCCCTCTTTATTTTCTCCTTTGCTTGATCCATTGCCTCATAAATGAAGCCCATAGCCAATCTTTCCCCATCCACCAACCGCGACACCTTAACCAGTGGCTCAACAACCTTCACAATCTCTGCTACCTTTCTCCAAAATATTTCTTCATTAACTTTCTTTTTCAAATCTTTGCCTTCCAGTTTGTGAGACCACTGGCTTAGATTCCATTCTTCACTGGAAAACATCTTTTGCAAGTTTCTATGTTGTGAAAGCATAGATTGCAATGTCAAAAAATGAGTAGAAAATCTAGTGATGGCAGGCCTAATAATATCCCTGCCCCCAGTGTGTTTCCTCATGAGGCCCAAAATCCATGAATGATTGTAGATAAAGTTTGTTATGGTTTTTGCATGATCTACAGTGTTTTTGACCCAATCTAATTTTCCAATATCCTCAAGCATGAGGTCTATGCAATGTGCAGCACATGGGGTACAAAATATGGTCTTGTGTTCTTCCTCTAATAGTTTACCAGCGAGAACATAGTTAGAGGCATTATATGTGATGACTTGAACAACATTAGCCACACCCACCTCCTCAACAACCTCATCCAATAGCTGAAACAACAATTTCCCATCTTTTACCTTATCAGATGCATCAACTGATTTTAAAAACATGGTTCCCCATGGGTAGAAGATAAGAAAGTTTATAATGGTATGGTTTCTTTGATCAGTCCATCCATCTGACATGATGGTACATCCTGTTCTTGCCCATGAGCCCTTGAAATCTTTCAAATAGTCATTAATGGATAGAATTTCTTTCTGCAAATGATACCCCCTTAGCTCATGCATAGTAGGGCCTTTGAAACCTTTTCTAGTAGCATGTATGGCATCAAACATAGGCTCATAATATGGTGAATGGGAAGCATTGAAGGGGATATTAGCATCATACCACTGTCTAGCTATGTAATCACAAGCAGTCTCCCTCAATTCTTTCTTCCAATGGTCATCTAAAGTGGGTTGCATTTGACTTCTACTAGCTTGAGGACCATGTGCATCTGATGGAGAGGAGGGAGTGAAATAACTTTTGGTATTCATATCACCCTTTTTCATTCTACCCTTTCCCTTTTCTTAAATAGACTCAAAAGATATCGAAAGGGGTTGGATGCATCAGTACAAGGGATAGAGGAAGAACCCTCAAAATCAAAATGGGGGTTGGTAGCCATCATTTTTTGTATATTCCTCTTCCTCCCAATTTCAACCTCTAACTTTTTTTTCCTAGCCTTATCTTCTTTAAACTTCTCAAAGCTGGCTAACAATTCCTTCCTAATCTCCCCAATTTCTGGTGAGGTACATGGAGTAATTTTGCCTCTAATCCCCGCCAAGTGTTGTTTCAGCCTATTAATGCCCCCAGGACATTCCTTAATTTTCCTATGGCAAAATTTGCAATGCATTTGACTTTGAACCATTTCAACATATGCCCAAGCAACATGTTTCACTCTAGGTGCCATTTTTTGACTTGGAAATGAAAGCAAACAATCTGAAAATGAAAAAAAAAAAAAAAACATTGATTCAAAGTTCATTTCTTTCACAGAAAACACTCTTTAGGATTTTTAGATTTGCACATAAAATTTAATAAGCAAAAACAGATTTCTACAAGTGAAAAAAAATACCTCCAGGCACAAACTGCCTCCTCAAGCTTGCTCCAAGAAACCAACTCCTTAATGCTACTCCAGATGGTTGCCCAAGAAGCTCCTCACTCCAGCTACAATGCTTGCCCAAGACTCCTCACTGCTGCTCCAAAAACAAATTCAACAACTCCTCACAAACTCTCACTGAAATTCTCACTCAAATGCATGAGATTGCTGTGAGAGAATAAGAGGGGTTGAGTAGGTTAAATAGGGTTTGGGAGAGGGAAATGGACCCTAAAGACCAACAAAACAAATAAAATTTCTTTGGAGTCCCCCAAACTCAACAAATAATAATAAAAATTTTAAAAATCACATTTTTTTAAGTGATCGGGCCGTTGTACGTAACCTAGCCAGGTTGATATGGGCTCGGTCGAGCCAGCCAGGTTAATAACGAGTCGGCCGAGTTGTGTAACAACTCGGCTGGCTCGGTATTAACCCAACCGGCCAAACCGGTTACTTGGCCGAGTCGCAATTTTCAAGCCTGGCTCGGACCAACTCGGCCGAGTCGGTTCCAAGCCGACCATTTTTTAAAACATTGGTTGGAATCCGTTTTACCAAGGCTGGATTAATATGTATCAAATGACCCGGTTAGTGTCTCTCACCAACTCCATTGTTGAGTATTTTCATGCAGATATCCATAGATATATAATCCATAATGTTAAATCTTAGCAAGGTTCATAGAAATGAATCATCATCATGACTTATAAGACTTAGTGGTTTTTCCTACTCTCTCAGGGACTAATGTTCATTCCTCACCAGTCTTCTTGTTGTCTTTTTCTTTCTCCAATTTCTAAGATTGTGGAAAATCTTAAGATGTTCCTACAATTAAGATTATGAGGCCAAGGAAGAACAAATGCAATTATCAGAACAAGATATTAAATATAAAAGCAATGAAAGTACACCACATGTTAGCGCATTCTTGTATTAACATTATGTAGCTAGGATTCCCAATAAGAGCAATCCATCCTAGGACTTAGTCCACAAGCCCTTACCCTAATCCTTAGGTTTTATTAGCTAGGGTTTCATATCTGAACCCTAAATTCATACAAACCCTAGAAGTGCCATAGCATCTTCAAGAGTCTTAGGATTTTTTCCACAAACCCTAGATTTTTCGTGTTTTGACTCATTCAGGGTTTATAATCCCTAAAAATTACAAGCCCTAGATATTCAACCTAGGTATTCAATCTTGATTAGCCAAAACCCTAGGGACTTTGCCAAGACATGCAATCTTTTAAATCCTAGACCCTCACAAGCAAAGTACTCATTATATAGTAAAATCAACAATACAACTTTATTACGTGAAACTTACTTAAATAAAGAATTCAAATGTTAGAAAAATTAATCGGAAATACATAAGTTGGTCTATCACCAAGATATTTTCCAGACTTCAAAAGAATCACGTCTAAGATTTATCAATAATCTTTCCTAGGGCGCGACCATTGCAGATATTTTCATGATATATTTTAGAATACATTAACAATATGATTATGCCAAGGACCACAAAGATTAATGTCTTGGTGAACAATAGCTTGAAGATATAAAGTATGAATACCAATGATTTTACTAGCAATAAAAACTACTCTATCAATTTTATCCTAAGAGATAAAAACAAGTCAAATCAAACAAGCTAAACTTGGTATCTTCAACCTCATGACCGAAGACATGCATTCAATAATAGAAATTCAAATATTCTTCATTCTTGACTTTCTTGGAGGGATCCACTACTTTATTTTTTGAAGCCTAATGCTTTCCCTTCCTTTTATTTCCATTTGATCTATTAGGACAATTATTTTTGTAGTGACCATATTGATGACAACAATAGCCTTGAACCCTTGGAAATATCTTTGTTCCCTTGAGGAGTTGGCCTCTTGTTTGGGTTCTCCCATTGAAAACCAAATTTCTTCTTCCCATTGAAATTCTTGGATCGTGCAACAAAAGCTTGTGAATCAGTTTTTTGAAAGTCTACCTTGGTCTTGAGTCTAGCTTCTTCTTCCAAGCAAGCAACCAACAATTTTTCAAATGTAGGCCTCTCCTTTCTAGAAAAAAATACACTAACAAAAGAATCCCATTGCTTGGGTAGACCATTGATCGCAGTAGCCACTATTTCAAATTCAGAAATCATTTCTCCCATGCCTTGAAGTGCATCCCTTATATGAGATATCTTCATAAAGAAGGAATCCATTGATTCTCACCGTGTTGGTCGTAGATCATGAAGTTGATTCCTAAGGAAGATCATTTGACCATTAGTATTAGATGAATATATGCTTACTAACTTGGCATACACTGAATCCTTGGAAATTTTATATCCAGACACATCAGGAATCAAGTGATCCTTGAGAGGCTCAAAGATAACTCTTTTAGATTTGATTTCTAACTTTTGTTGTTTGGCCTTTTTAGCATCATCTTCAGGTTGAGCAACATTTTCTCGAACATATTGCAGAACATTGTGCTCTTCTAAGACCAAACCAATCCTCTTTTTCTAAGCCTTGAAGTTTTTTGCTCCAATGAGCTTGTTTCCTTCTTCGCAAGAAGGATCCATTCCTTCACTAGCCTTATTCATTGGTAAGTGATGATGATGAACGAAAGCTTCTTCCTTCAAGAGTTTCTTGTGAGGATTGATCAAAAACTTTCTTCCCTTACTCTTGCTTTGGTACTGTGTTAGAAAAATTCATGTACAGTGCATTACAAGCAATAATTTTCTTATTTTATGAATTTCATGTTGGGTGTGGAGCCTAATTATCTTCCTATTTGTTCAGAGGTTTTTTTTTCAATCGCGTTGGATCCATGTTCCTATTGGGGCAACAACGCCGCTCGTTTAATCATTGTCACCCCTCCCTAGTGGGGATTTGGGGGCAGTGCCTCCGAAGCTAAAAATAGATGAAATTTTTCCTTGTAAAATATTGTATTTTCGTATTCAATCTGGGTAATTCATTAAGCGAATGATTTGACAGTAGAAGTTACGTTAATTTAAGTTTTTTTTACCTAAAAGGCACCCCCTCAGTTTATATGAGGGAATTGTATTACAACTGTGGATTATTATTCTGCGCGAGAGAGAGAGAGAGAGGAGACTATGTGAGAGTGAAGAGGAAATTACATCGGATCTATTGTAGGTTGTATCTCTTCATTTTGTTAGATAATAAAAAAGTAAGGTCTAAGTAGTACTCAGAGGATCTCCGAGATTACCTGAGACAAAGCAGCACTGGAATGTCGAAGAGTGTCTGTACTAGAAACCCATGCATCAAGTTATTAGCGGCTCGAATCGGGTGAGATGGAATAACACAAAAGAAAACCATGCCATGACGAGTATTACCTCCTCGAACCTGATAGACACCAACTTCATCCTTTTTGGGACAAGTAAGACAGTAGTAACTCATACTCCCTGCACAATGGACCAAATGAGTAGAGAAGCAGTTCTGGGCATTTTTCAAAATGGAGTCGAAAACTAGAAGCATGTATCCATATCAAGAAAGAGAGGAAAGGTTGCAGGGTACCTACTGGACAAAGTTTGACTCAATTCTCCATCGAAAAAAGTATGGAAAACTGAAACCCTCTTTGCTGCAACAAACCCTTAGCCTGCTTGCAGAGCCGAGCATCAGAGAAATCACACAACTTAAATGAATCCACATGCAGCAGGACACTGAGAAAGCAGTTACGACGTTAAACCCTGGGCGTCGAGGTCCGTTGGATCGCCAAACCCAGATCCAAAGGAGCAAACTATGCCTGGTGTCCCAAGCTACCAGACCCTTCTAGTGTCGGGTCCGTAACATTAAATGTAAGAGCAGCAGGTGTCACGTGGGATACCATCAGCTTTATTCACCAAAAAAATGATATTAAAGCTTAGGTAGAGAAGCATGCCAAGTTGGGTTATAGCTTCGATGTATATACGAATCATATATTAAAGATTAATCCATTAAATTCATGGTAGGGTTGATATATGTTATATGGTGAGATTTAATGTTTATAACTTTTTTTTTTTAGGATTAATATGTATTGTTGTAATATGTGCTACAAATGGTATCAGAGCTCAGGTTCACACACTAATACTTCTGGACACACACACATATAATAAGCAACTAAGTAAATGTGAATGTGAACCACGGGGGATTCACTGGGGGACCAATACCATACCATGTGCGTTCATATTGGGGGATATATATTGAGAAAAAAATGACATAATATACTGGGGGATATATAGGGGGTAAAGAGTTATTATATTAACAGGTATAAAAAATGGAGCTCAAAGTTAATGAAAAAATATAAGGGGGTATAAAAAATGTTAATGAAAAAATGGATACCTACAATATCTAGTGAAATTAGGGGTTTTTAAATCTGGAAGGTGTATTGGGTTTGTATTGGTAGGGGGTTAAATAATGTGATTTTTAGAGGTATTTTCCAATATGTAGTCAAATTAAGGGTATTGTTTAATATTCCATGAACGCGCGTGATATGTCAGATGTTCGTTGAGTGAAGCCCCTGTGATATGAACACAAAGATCATCACCAAAGAGCAGAATGCAGAGGATTCCCAGACCATCGAACCAGCCAAAGGAAATTTATGTAGGGGCCAACCCGGTATGGATACAACTGGGAGAAGAATCTTGACAAGCCAATGTTGCCTTACTCAAAACTGTTCAACAGTTACGTGCTGAGATGATAAACTTGAGGACAGATAATGAATGACTGTGGCAAGAACAAGAGAGAATCCTTAAAAGTCTGTCCGACCGACAGAATAAACAGGGACCAGATCTTAGTGTTGATGATGGGGAGACAAACACAACGGTCCATCATGGAGAAGATAATGCAGAGTCGGTAGAAAGACATGGGGAAGATGAAGAGGGACGTTCTGATAATGTTTCCGACCAGTGGAAAACAAAAAGACAGAAATTGGAATTACAAGGGGAATTCAAAAAGATAAAACATCACTCTTTGAAGGAGGATCTGAAGAAGCAACGGAAGCATGGTTAATTGACATGAGTAAATACTTTCAGATTTATGAGTACACTAATAAACTTAAGGCACGACTAACAGTTTATCAATTAATGGGTAAGGCTACCCTTTGGTGGGAGGAAGTCAAAAATGTGAGAAAATTTGATAAAAAAACAAGTTCCATGGAAAGAATTTCAAAATCATTTCAAGGATAAATATTTAACTAAGCATTATTATGATGAAAAAACAAAGGAGTTCCATGATTTAAGTTTGGGAACCTTGACCATGGATGAATATGTGAAACGATTTTACCTCCCTATTATGGTATGTATCATATATGCAGGAAGAAAAGGCCAAGATTCAACATTTTATTAGTACCCTACCTAACTTTATGAAGAAAAACTTGGAATTTGATTACCCAAGAACAATGGATGTTGCGGTGCGAAAAGTTCGTATCTGTTATCAGCAAATGAAACAAAAGAGTAATGGATCTAAAGGAGGATTGGGCCAGAGGGGCAGAAATTTACCCCCAAGCAAACAAACAAAAACTACTAATGGAAGGAATGTACAACAAAGACCCTTCAGTAAATTTCTAGCAAGAAATCAGTCAAAGGTCCCAACATACGCTGAAAATAGATAGTCGGAGGGGATTAATAAACTTGTTAATGATCAGCAATAGAAACAACCCCTGCAATGTTGGGGATGTGGAGAACCCTGTTACTACAAAAATTGCCCGCATAGGGCCAAAACAGAGAAACTTTCAAACATGCAAGAAGCTTCCACGATTAGGGAGGTGGCAAGGAGTATGCCCAGAATTAATGATGCACTTGACGACCATCAAGTAGAGTACCAGCCCTCCATGATTGAGTGTGAAGGTAAGATTACTAATCAACATGTATCTGTTTTGTTTGATCTGGGTGCTAGCCTAAGCTATGTTAGTCCTAAGGTTGTAGAGAAATGTCAGTTGCAAAGAAGTAAGTTTCAAAAACCTTGGTTAATTCAATTAGCCACAGGGGCAAAGAGAAGGGTAACTGCAAAAACAGAATGTTGTCCTGTAACTATTTCAAGACAGCCGATTTATGTTGATCTTAATATACTCCCTTTGGGTTCGTACGATGTGCTGATAGGGATGGATTGGTTGGAAGGACGTTGGTCCTTGGTTGTAAGGAGAAATCTGTTAGTTATCTTACTGAGCTGGGGTAGAGAAAGGAAATACAAGGAATCAAGAAAAATATTAAGTTGCGTCCTATTACTGCTAGCCAGTTGGGAAAATGCATTAGGAAGGGTTGTCAGATTTATGCTGTCCAAGTAGGATACACAAATTCCAAGAGTAAAATGACTTCCTTGGAAAATATTCCTGTCATTCAAGACTTTGTTGATGTGTTTCTTGAATCCATTCCTGGATTACCACCTAAATGTGATATTGATTTCACAATTGAATTAGTCCCTGGTGCAGCTCCTATTTCCAGAGCTCCTTATTGCATGAGCATACCTAAGTTAACAGAACTCAAAATGCAGCTTCAGGAACTGCTGGATAATGGTTGCATTCGCCCTAGTGAGAACCCTGTTTAGATTTTCGAATTAAGATAGGAGCCTGGTGGTGTATTTTTGAAATATATTGTTGCTGCTTTGTTTGCCAAGATCAATCATCCAATTAACAACTTGTAAGGAACAGAAAGTCTATCTGCAAGTCTTGGTAGAATTCTTGATAGGGACTAGTTCTTGCCTGAACTCATGAGCTTTCCACTGAACTTTTGCCCAACAAACTGTCACCCTGGTTTCTGGGCCGAAAAACCATCTTTTGGGACCGAAAACTAAAAGTCCAAAACCGGTATCTAAAAAATCGCAAAGCATGGTTTTTTCAAAATTCATAAAGATCAACGAAAGGTACCCAAGGTGACGTGTCCCGTACATATGGGAAAAAATAATTTAGGTTTATCCCATTCTTGTCATATCGCCTAAATGGGTGTCGTAAGCCTTAGTTATTACTCCTGGACATCTGGCTTCATATGTTTCCGAGCCCCCATTGGAAAGTGAGATCATCCTTCCCGAGTCTTCCTGGTGCCAGAACCTCGTCAGAAGAGCTTTAACTTCCCTCATTTGGCATTACTCCATCCAGGTCGTATGTTCAGAATGGTCAGCTGATTATTCATTCCTGGCACAAAATCCTGATTTGGAAATCTATCCCTTAGTCAATATTCCTGAACAGCTAGCTACTTTACTTCCCGAGTATTCATGTCGCCAATACCTTTTGTTAGAAGAGTATTAAGTGCTCTCTCTTGGCATTACATGATCCGGGTTGTATGTACAGGTTTCTGCCAACTACTCATTTACTTCGGGTAAGAGACCTCGATCCGGAAATCTACATAGGACATAAAGTACCATTTATTTTTAGCCAGAGGGTAGATTTTGGAGGCGTATGGAGGGTGGGTCTGATGCTTCGGCCACGGAGGCCATGGTACTGGCAGCAATACAAGCTCAGAAGGAATGGGGAGGTGCCACGTTATCTGGAGGATGGAAATCTACTCTGGATGACGTGGTGGTCCTACCATCAATGCCTAATGCTGACAAGGATAGGGAAGGGTTACAGAAAGATCATCCTTTATGGGAGGGAAAAAAAGTGTGTTTCAACAGAAGAACAAGGTCATGCATGAACATGCAAGCCGCTACAACAAGACGCGCAATCCTGTCAAAACCACTCCCCCGCCTACTGCAATAAAATTGGACAACGTCCACTTGATTGAGTGTATAGAAAGCCTACAGGAACTTGCTTTAGTGGGCAGGTGGCATTTTCCAGACATGGATGATGCCACGATGAGAAAATGGCTTGAGGTTCAGTGGAAATCACTGATTGGTTATCTTCCCATTGTTTCAAATCTCATGAAGGAGTGGTATTGCTTTCACTTCTCAAGTGCCAGTGACGTAGAAACCATTCTAATGCACCCCTAGGTTCATAAAAGGAGTTTCCTTGCTCTCCATAGATGGTACATTGGGTATAACCCTTTGAAAAACACCCCGTCGAATAACTTGATTTGGGTCAAACTCCCAAACCTTCCCCTGGAGATGTGGTATAAGGAGACTCTATCTGAGATAGGTAATTCCATTGGAAGATTTATCTAAGATTTATCTATGTTGACCCAAGGTATCTGGGGGAGAAAGAAAAGCGAATAGCATGGATTCTTATTGAAAAGGTCTACAGGGGAGGATTTCCTGACCATATTGAGATTGCCTGGCGGGACTTAAAAATAAAACAAAGACTAGATTTTTGGGGCATACCTTTTAGATGCTCCGCATGCCATAGGACAAGCCACCTTATTAAAAATTGCTCTCGGCGCCCGAATCTAAAAAGCAGATTGTTTTATCAAAATATCCAGATAATTTTTCCCCTGTCCTTTGAAAAGAGAAGTTTTCTCCTACAGTCAGTTTGTCTCGGACGGATATTGATGCTGTGTAAGAAAAATTGGAAAATAGTTTCAATCAATCTCCTCAGTATTTCTCTCAAGACCTCTCATAGGGCATCAGTACCAGGCCTGAAAGCTCGTCTAGGATTGGATACAATATTGATAATAAGTTTCAATCTTTTCTATACAAGCCTCCCCCGGAACCGAATGATGAAAAAGAAATACCTTCTCCCCCCTAATCATGCAACCCTTAAAGGACTTTACAGTGGGCTCCCAAACAATCCTCATTTCATCATCCTCGCCGACGCCCAGGAAAATCCCATCATCAAAAGGCAAAGAACCGATGGTATCTGCCACCCCTCTCAATTCCCTTGTCTCATCACCTGTAAACTTGTATGACAGCGACTTAGATTTTCTTTTAAGCAAGAAGTCTCTGGAGTTGGAACCCTTAACCATCCATAAACCGAGAAAACCTACACCTCCCTTCATTAGCCTAAATTCTACAAAAAATATAACGATGAGAAAGAAAGTCAAAGGAGGTAGTAGACATTTTAGAGGGTCGAAAAATGATGCAGACAGAGATGTGAGAAACCTATCTCTTGTAAATGTTCCCATAATTAATATGTCAAAGATTCAACCTCTTAGAGCAAGCGTGGCTGAAAAACTCCCCAATGACCTTCGTCATTTCTATGAATATAAGAGGTCTGGGAGCAGACCTCAAACTTTTGGCACTAAAGAATTTATTCCACTCAGCTCAGCCAAAGATTATTCTAATTCAAGAAACTATGCATAGCAAGCATGTGTCCATCTCCTACTTTAGGAAAATGTTTCCCTCATGGCATCTGGTAGCCTCGGAAGCTAAGGGTCTTTCAGGAGGGCTGGTGATTTTATGGGACCCTGTCTAGATCATAGCCAAAGATTATAAGTGCTTTGCGGGCATTCTAATCTTAGCATCTATCAGAGGAAGAAACTGTACCATTAACATCCTGAATATCTATGCTCCTTATAAGAACAAGATTCCTTTCTGGGAAAAATTATTTGCCTCATAAATTTTTGATATTGGTTCATTGATGATTGCAGGAGATCTCAATCTAACTCTAAGCTCAGAGGAACGATGGGGAAATTGCAGGAAGAGAGACCCGCTTGTTGATCGCATTAAGTATGAATTCTTGCACAGGAATCTCGTGGATATAATTCCATCCAAAATGATGCCTACATGGGACAATGGAAGAATAGAGAAGGCATACATTGCAAAGAGGATTGATAGGTTATTGTACATATTAGCATGATTGATAAAATGGAAATGCCTTACTCATCCATTGAGAACGTTTTCATTTCCGACCATAGACCGACTTATCTTGGTTGGAGGGATAAGGGCCTTAAGAGTGGGTATCCATTCAAATTTAATAGATTATGGTTGGAAGAGCCATATTTCAATGAAGTCATATCAAATACATGGAAGGAATTATTTGCAAAAGATATGTTACCCCCGTTTATGACCTTTAGAGACAAATTATCCTCTATAAGAAAGGTAGTAAAAGAATGGCAAATTAAAAAAAGACAAGTGGATAGACTGGCCTTTAAAGAAATTTAGAAGGAATTGAACAGTATGTCCAAAGCGCTGGATGCTAACTCACTTCCTTTTAGCATGAGATGTCGCATAAAAGAGCTTGAAAGGAAAAAAAAAACACTTGCTGAAGCAGGAAGAAGCTTATTGGAGACTCAAGAGTAGGGCGATTTGGCTCAAGGAAGGTGACAGGAACACAAAATTTTTCCACAAGTTTGCAAAATCCAGGCGTGAAAGAAATTCCATATGGAAAATCAGTGATGATTGGGGGGGCTTCCTCTTCTCACAACAAGAAATCACTAATGAAGTTGTGAGGCATTTTAAAAACAAATATAAAAGAAGGGATGAGTGCAGATTTCAGGATATCTTATGGGGTATTGATCTAGTTCCACAAATGTTTGATGATGAAAAAATGAACGCCTCTTTCAGCCCATTATAGAGGAAGAACTTTTAGGGATTATGAAGGCTTTTAAGAAGGATAAATGTCCTAGACCGGATGGCTGGACAATAGAATTCTTCATTCATTTCTTTGATATCATCAAACAAGATTTGTTGAGGATGGTTGAAGCAACAAGAATCTCAGGCAGCATACATCAAATTACAACTTCCACTCAGATAGCTCTTATTCCAAAGAAAATAGAAGCGGTCTCCTTTCAAGATTATAGGCCGATTTCCTTATGCAATATGGCGTTCAAAATCATCACAAAAATTATTGCGGAAAGGATTAAGGAGACCTTAGCCTGTTTTCTAACAAAGTATCAGCATGCTTTTTTAAAGGGAAGAAATATTTTGGATGCTGTAGCAAATACTCAAGAAAGCCTATTTACTATGCTCTCAAAAAAATTAGAAGCTGCCATTCTGAAAATTGATTTACAAAAAACATATGATTGCTTAGATTGGGGGTTTATTAGATGCTTATTAGCTAAGATCGGCCTGAAATCAAATGCCGTAAGTTGGATCATGGCATGCGTAGAGAACGTGAACTATGTTGTCATCATAAATGGGATTCCTTCTCCTTTTTCTCAGGCGGAAAGGGGGCTGCGTCAAGGGTGCCCCCTCCCTCCTCTTCTGTTTATCCTTGCAATGAACTCTTTAAGCCTTCATATTAATAAGGAAGTCTCTGAAAACAGGTGTAGGCCGGTGAAAATTTTCTGGAACAACTACATCTCACACAATTTTTTTGTCGACGATGTGCTCATTTTTGCAATGCTTTGCAGGCTCTCGTGGATATGTCTCAATGACATTATAAATAGGTTCCAAAGCGCTACTGGATTACAAATAAACAAGTCTAAATCTATCCTATTCCACAATGACGTCAATATGGAAACAGTGATATGGATTTCTGGGCTGTTTGGGGTAGAGATGAGGTCAATCAAGGATGGTGTTAAATATTGGGGTTTCAGCTAAAGGCTAAAGGTTACTCTAAAATGGATTGGCAATGGCTAATTGATAGATACTATAAAATGATATTTGCCTGGGAATACAAGTGTCTATCATTGGCAGGACGGATAGTTCTAACAAGTAGTTTTAACGCAACTTGTCGTATATTAGGCACACATTTTTTATCTTCCTGCAAGTATAATCCAGAAAATGAACAGGATAGCTGCAAATTTTATATGGGGTGGAAAATTTGAACAGAGAAAATTTCATCTTACTAGCTTGGAGAAGATCCCAATGCCGAAGATCTCAGGAGGATGGGGATTATTAGATTTGAGAACTTTGGGAAAGCACTCTTGTGCAAATCACTGTGGAGAGGAATTTTCGGGGAAGGGCCTTGGAGCTTTACTATAAAAAAGAAATATATGAAAGGCAAAGACATGGAACACTGGTTCAGAATAGGAAGGATCGGAGCCAAGTATGGGTCAGCTATATGGCTCAGTTTTCGCAAAATAGAGCAATATTTCCTAAAGAATCTGAATTGGAGCTTACAATCTGGCAGCAGAATCCTTATTGGTATAGATCCCATCATGTGCGGGCGAGAAAGTATAATCATTCCTAAAAGGCTTTTAATCTTTTTCCATACAAAAGGTTTTTTACATGGGATAAGCTCATACAAGCATGGAAAGGTCCACTTCCTCTCTGGAAGGAAGCCATTGAACTAAGTATGTCAGAGTTCCTGGCAAGGTAATGGAACACTGTCAGGGATGTTTTGAGAAGCTGCGGTTTTTATAAGTTCAAGCCGGAAGATTACCTTACATGGAAGGCACCTAAATCAAACTCTCAGGTGTGTGTGTAAAGGCCATTTATAAAGATATTATTGGGCAAAAGACCATGAACTCTGGTCCTATGTTTCCATCAGTTTTCTGGAAAACAGGATGCTCTCTCAAAATAAATACTCTTCTCTTGGTTGGTGTTCCACAATAAAAATCTGTCCTGGGAAAATCTAAAAAAAAGAAAGTGGCATGGGCTGAGCAAATGCTTAATGTGTGAATCAGTCGAGGAAACCAACTATCATATGTTCTTCCAATGCCAATCTTTTCAGAAAATATGGCACGATCTGGCTTTTTTATATAGTTTCCCTATTGTTTCTCATGTTTCTACGTACGCAGCTTTTGAGTGGTGGAGTGGGCAGAGAGAGTCATGGAGATCTATAATTATCATTGTCTTATGGTGTGCATGGAAGTGGAGGAACAACATAATTTTCAAAGAAATGAGAGTGCCTCTCAAGGATATCTTACAAAAAATCATAACCATCTATGATTCCGTGCCGTTAAAACCACCCAAATTGAAAAGTGTCAACAGAAATGTACAGAAAGATTATATCTCAAGGACTCCTAGAGCGTTTTTTGATGGTGCCGCACATCAAAATTCTTGTGGCTGCGGGGTTCATATTATAATGGACGAGAATCTTCAATATCTTATATCATGGAATGGAGGAAAGGGCATAAATAGCATGGCTGAGGCGAGGGCTCTAGCGAGTCTTCTTGCTTTCTACATTTTTTTTGATATACAGTCCATTTCAATTTTTGGGGATTCCAAAATTATGATTGATCATGTTAAGGGAAAATACCATATCAGGAGCTCACACCTTACAGGTTGGATGGACAGGATCATGTTTTACTGGGGACTACTGAAAGAATGCTCCATTCAACACATCTACAGAGATCTAAACCAGCAAGTGGACAATCTATCAAAGCAAGGTATTCATTTAGAAACAGGTTCCTAGTCCATGAAGGTAATTTTGGATGAGAAATTCTTTATCATTCAGGATTTCTCATTCCGTGGCGCTTAGTCACTTTTGGTCATCTCCAGATCTGCTTTTGTTCCTCTTTTTGTATCTCCCTTCTTGTTTTATCATCGTGCTTGTATGGTATATAAAGGTTTCAACTATCTTTGGTATCATGGGTTCATATTTGAATCTGCATATGGATCATAAAAACTTGCATCTGTTTTATGTGATGTGTTTCTGCTCAGATCGTTTTTTTCCCTCATGGAGGGTCACATCCTCTTTTTTTGTTACAGGTTAAAGACCTCCCCAGCTTCTAAAAGCTTGATATTTGTACTATCTGGAATTGTTATATAGTCTCAATATAATACAATTATGCTTTTTCTCTCTGAATTTTTTTTTTTTATAATCCTTATCACATTGATTTATTTAAATAAATTATAATAACATAATTTTACATATTATTCAATAACTTGAAATTAAGCAGAATTTGTAAGATGAATTTAAAGACAAAAACCAAAAATCATATAAAATTAATTATATATTTTTAATATGTTATATTGTTAATAATATTATAATAATATTATATATATCTATATCTCTATATATATATATATATGAAAATATATAAATATAATATTTATTAAAAAGTGTGTAAAGACATGAAAATTGTATATGGATATGCATTGTTTCTTTCAGAAAATATGGATATTTTACGAATTAGCTATTCAAAAGATAAATAGTGCCTTGGAAGAAGGTAACAAATTATCGACATGTTTAAAACCTTCTCTTTACATTTATAATTTGTGGTTGGAAAGCTGGCTTGATTTAAATTATGACACCAATTTTGTAAATATTTTGAGATTAAATTATGTTACAAAGTAGGTTAAGAAATTAGCCTTGCTGATTTAAATTATTATGTAAAGTATGTTAATAAATTAATGCAGAAATATTGTATGAATTAAATATATTAAAAAAAATCTTAACCCTAAACTAATTTATTAAATCTTAAATTCAAATTTCATCCCAAAAAAAGTTAAGAATGAAAATCACTTTATAGAAGAAATAAATAATCTAAAATACATCAAACTAGATTCAATTTAATAACAAAAATATTTCACATTTAATTCATATGATAAAGCCTTTTTTTTTTTTAATAAAAAATTTATAATTTTTTTTATAAGATAAATACTTCATGTATTTATCTTTCATTCTCCTTAAATTTAAATTTCAATACTATATAAATTTCAATATTAAGGATCGACAAAATGTTTAAAATAATTTATCAATATAATACAAATGAAGTAATAATATGTTTTATTTTAGAATTTTTTTCCTTACATGTTTTCACATGAAAGATTGTTATTTAAAAATATATAATTTAGACCTTCGGTAAAATATAAGCAAAACTATGTAAATTTTCCTTAGGTATATGGGAATGTCTTTCAGATTTTATATTAATGGAAAATGTTATTTTAAAAAATATGTAATTTTTTTATATAGTTAAAAATGTATTTTAAAATTTTTATAAAATAAGAAAATGTTATTAACAAATAATATTTTTAATAAAATTAAAAAAAATGATATATTATTTTAATTTAATTTAATTTTGTTATATTTTTTTAATTAAATTGGAAAGTAAAAAAGACAATTATTTCAAAACAAATTTTAATTTTCTATCTTAAATATTATTAAAAACATCTAAAACTTAAATTTTATTATCTATTTATTAAATATCAACTTATTTTTATCTTTATAAAAATATTCTATAAAAGATCAATAAAAAATAAATTACTACCATCTATTTATTAATAATTGATAATTAAATTAAAATTCTAAAAATTATATTCTAAAATAAAATCTATTAAACTTGAAATTTTAAAAATTTTAACTGTCAATATATGGATTTTACAATTATAGAATTTCAATATTACAATGTAGCTGTTATTGTAAATGGTAAATAATATAGTAGTTGTTGGTATATCAAGACGTCTCCCATCCCAAGAAGTTTCAACCCACAAACACATTTTGATCCTTGTTAACCTATCTTAGTTTGCAAGCTCTATGTGGTTTCAAACCAGAAACACATTTTGATCCTCGTCTACCTATCTCTCTCAAAGTGCAAATTGTGTGTGGTTTCAAACAAGAAACACATTTTGATTTTCGTCTCAAACTCTACGCTGTATGTGGAGGCCTCAACCATGTGTAGTGATACCGCCCTCTCTGACATCGTAAAACCCGAGAAACACTTGAGCTCTTTGCAGATTGTCAGTCGTTGACACCATTGTATAAATAATTAAAATAAATAATATTGTATGTGGTTTGTTAGTGAGCAATTAGTGATTGTATTATTGTTGGCTTGCTAGCATTAAATGAGCCAGTTGTTAGTTTGCTAAAATTTAATTTTGAATATACACAACGTATTAGTATATGTTTATTGTTGGCTTGCTAGCATTAAATGAGCCAGTTGTTAGTTTGCTAAAATCTAATTTTGGATATACACAACCTAGTAGTCTAACTAGCAAGAGTAATTGCCCGCAAAGTTATGGAAATTCCGGTCATATTTAGAGAAAATCCAGCAAGGATTTTTGTAAATCCAAGTTATAATTGTTAAACTTCAAAATTTTAGGTGTCTTATATGTTTTTGATGGTGCTGAATCTATTTCCACCATCAAAAACACGATTCAAACACTGTCTCTATAAAAAAATTTGAAATTTTTTTGCCCAGATTTCGACCACTTTTTGCCATCTGGGCAATTCCTTCGCCTCGATAGATGACTATCATGGTTGTTGGTATATCAAGAGGGACTAGTCTAACTAGGCGGAGGAATTGCCCGGTTTCCAGGTCCGCCCGGAAAAACTTCCGGCTTCGGCAATCGGGAATTCCCTCCACCACTTTCGCCAACTCCGCATTCCTCCACCACCCTTCCACTCTTCCGCATTAACTCAGACTGGTATCTGTTTGACAGATCCTCCTGTCCGGACAATTCAGGGTCACGTCGCACCGCGGGCGTCTGCATCTGGTTGTCGAAATTCAAACTGAGGCCTCAACCATGCGCGGAGCCCCCATCGCGCGCCTTCAGAACTTGCAACCACACAGAACCTAAACCACTCACAGATACTGCAAATTCTGCATTTTTCACATCTCACAGAGATACACCAGATTCTGCATTTTTCCTGCACAGGTCATGTCGCTAAACCAGAGTATTAAAGATCGCCATTTTTCCCAATTCTCACTCATCTAAGCAAAGATCGCCATTTCTTGAGGAGTATAATCAAGGAAAAGTACACTACAAAGTGAAATTGGAATTATTCAGAAAGGCTTTGTTATAACAGTTAATATCACTGTGAATGGTAGGTGAATAAGGCTCAACCTTGTAATATACTTTTGGAACGGTAGGTGACTGTGGCTTACTTCAAAATTTTGAAGAACTTCAAAGTTTAGGGGAAGGCTAAAGCTAGAGCTAAAGTAACTTCAGTAAAAAAAACTTCGCATAGATACAATTCTAACTTCTATCCATTTACAGATGGTATGAAAGTAGTCAACGGAGATTACATGGGCTATGGAGTTGCTATAAAAGAATTTTCATCTTCTTTGAAATAGAATTGGCCTCTGGAATTGAACACATACTTTTTGGCTTCATTAAGACAAGTTTGGTAACTTTGTTTAATTCCATCTATTGGGGGGCAAGGGTTGAATGTTTTATGCAACTTTTTACACAAAGCACAACTTGCTCCAAGGCTGATTTTTACAGTCATATCCATAGAGGTTGTGATATTTCAAGAAAATCAAATGAAATAGGACATTTATAGTTTCTGGTTAAGTTCACATTGAAGTTTTGCACTGGTGGCAGAGGACAACTAGACTCTGGCACAACTAGGTTCCTCTAGAAATAACTGCTTGTATATGTAGTAGTGCCAAATAGAATAAAATGAAACAAGATGTATGGTGTGTCGCTTTGTTAGGCTTCATATATCCATAGCCTGCCAGCCATAAGCTTCCCAATTCTCACTTATCTAAGAAAAGATTGCCATTTCCTGAGGAGTATAATCAAATTGACCCATTTGCAGTGACGCTCATCGGTATTTTGCCAACTAAGAAATGCTCGAATTGCTATTTTTGTTGCTCAAAATTCAATTTGAATGATATGGGTCGAATCATATTGCTTACAAACCTCATAACTCCCCATATTCAAATCCCAATTTGGAAATGGCGAGACTAGAGATCTGCATTGTTAACATTAGACCTGCGAGATGCAGAGAAAAAGCTTGCCAGAAAAACCAGATGTGCGAGGAAAGATAGTGTGGTTATCATGAAACATCTGGAAACCATTGTTGATGGGAATAAGTTCCCAGTTGACACTAGTTCAAGATTTTGTTCAAGAAATATCACTCCATTTATCAGAATAACAAAGAATTTACCAGGGATCTTCGATAAAGAATAATGTAGCCTCACCCATGTAGAACTAACCAAAAAAAAAAATCTACCATCGAAGCCCAGCTACCTAAGAATTTAGACTTCAAAGTTCATACTCTGAAACCATCTTGGCTTCAGATTTTAGGTATCTTTAAAGTCATCCAAATAGATAAGGTATGTTCGTAGGGTTATTCGTCATTCAAGCGTTTTGTAAAACAATTTTCATGCAACTTTACTTTGGCATTTTATCAAACATAGCCTGCCAGCCATAAGCTTCCAAATTCTCACTCATATAAGAAAAGATCGCCATTTAAGGAGGAGTCTAATCAAGGAAAAGTACACTACAAAGTGAAATTGGCATTATTCAGAAAGGCTTTGTTATAACAGTTAATATCACTGTGAACGGTAGGTGAATAAGGATCAACCTTGTAATATACTTTTGGGACAAATTTCTCTTTCATTAAACATAGAAAATTCTGTGGGAACATAGAAGAATGCCTTACATAAATACACAAACATACATGTCCACCCATGCTTACAATTAACTGTGAGAATGAAAATCCTAGAAAACATTGCACATAGAAGTGGATGAGAGGGTTACAATGGCACCTCCTATGTTTGAGACAGAAGAAGTGAATATGATCATCAATTCTAAAACCAAAATTAGGTCTCATGACGATGTATCCTAACCATCCTATTCACAGAGGTGACCGCTCATAGCTTTACACCTAATATGATCTGTTCTTTTTGTTTGTCCCTGCCAGTTTACCTAATAACAAGCATACCAAGACTGCTTTTCCAATTAGTAAGGATAATTAGACTGTTTTTCCAATTAGATGAATTTGTAGTCCTCTGAAGTAACATATTTTTGGATGGCAAGAAAATTTAAGATGGGTAGAAAATTGCAAAATTGGGACAACTGGTACTCAAAGTTTGACCATGAAAAAAAAACATTAACCACGAAAACATTAACGAACCTTATTCATTGAACCTAATATGATTAATATTTTTCTTATTCAATAATTAACATCCTTTGTTGAGCAGAGCTTGATTTTAATCTCATTCTTGCATGTTGCCATGCAACTGAAGGGGAAACAGAGCTTGGAAATGTTTATTGTTTACTGTGACTATGTCGTGTCGATGGTCTGTCAAACCCTTCCTCCTACTAGTCTTGAAATAAAACCAAACAGGGGAATGCCCTCCAAACTTGATATTTGAACCTTGGCCATCATTACAAATTTGTGACTAGACCACAGCCTGGCAGACATATTTTGTCAATTAATTATGAATATTTCTGTGTTGCTCTGCTTTAAAAAATTAGTATTGGCAATATTTTTTCTTTACAATATTTCTTTTTCCAATTGTATTTATTTAAACTGTGCTTGGGATGGGGGTGGTGCAGTGGGATAATTTGAATCAATGCTCAAATTGCCAAATTCTTCCAGAATATGCATGGAATTGGATTAACTGTAGGTGGCTTATATGCATACTTGAAGTCCCAGCCAATCCTACCACTAGATTGATAAAGATTACATATGTGTCATGTCACCTAAAGAAGTTATGTTAAGTATGAGAAGTAGACTTTAAATCAATACTTAGTGGAACTCTGTTCAACACAATCATTGAATACTTTTAATGTAAGAGCAGTCCAATAGTGGGGAAATTCATCATTTGTTACATGAATTCCTTTTTCACCAAGTATGAACCTCTTACAGCAGGAGAAGAATTAGGAAGGGTATCTCTTCATCCTACAGCAGGGCCTCATGGTCACATGTTGCTTAAAAGACAGAGTAAAGGTTTCTTCATCAGCAAATAAAGGTTCATCATTTCATATCGGTCTCAAAATTGTAGAGTGTGGGAAGGGCACTGATAAAAAATATCCTATCATTGTAGTCTCCTAGCATTGTGCACACCCTCTATATTCTATTTACAATCCCAATCAAATTCTACATATGATATTTTTAATTACAGTGGGAAGAGACAAAATTGTGAAGCTCTCCTCCTTACATGAATGCATGTAATAATGATTTAATGATGGTAGCATCTAATAAGCATCCATGTGAATCCATGTGAATCCAAACCATTATATACAAATATGCAAAGTTTTTCAAGTATATAGCAAGGGTGCATATAACCAATATAACACTAAGTGCAATCCAATCTGAACCAGAATACAACAACAAAGAGGCTTTGAATGGCCTCTAGAGTCCAAAAATAAAAATAGTATTAATTAATAAATATTAAATATAGTATATACTCTAGACTCTACAATCTAATCATAGGAGAGAATCATCTGAATTCTCATCATCTACATCTTCAACATGACTATATAGCAACTAACACCTCCTAACAGCAGAAAAACATCTTCATAACAGTCCAAGAAATTATGAAAATCACCCTTGAATCACCTCCAAACTAGCCCAGGAAATTCTAAAATAAACCCTACAATCAAGTCCAAATCAGCCCAAGAAACTCAGCTCAAAAACTCTCCAAATCAGCCCAACAAATTCTTCAAAACAACCCTTCAAGAGTTCAAAAAACACTCCAAATCAACCCAAGGCTCAACTCAAAAATTCCAAATTCCTCAATGAATTGTATGAGTGAAATGGAGGGTGGGGACCTCTTTAAATAGCATTAGCAGGGACCTAGGGTTAGGTTTAGTGTAGTCAATCACCACTTGGAATCAATCATTGGCTTCTCTACTAGTCTCAATACCATCTAACCGACATCATTCTTTAGGATGAATTTGTAGTCCTCTGCCATGGTATCCTACCATACTCTCTCACCTGCTACCGCCTCAAAACTAAAAGGCTCTACATTAATAATGGAAGATACCAAGCACCAGAATTAGGAAACTTCTTAGTAGGATGACTAATTTCAAAAGAAATCTTAGGCTCTCCTACTTATCCTTATGCTTCCCGTACTATCTAGGTAAACCATTTAGGCCTTCTTACTAAAGTGGAAGGCAAAATGCTCTTTATACATGCACCAAAATCTCATTTACAATCACATTTGTAAATGCTTCTTCTAGTCTGTTATCCTTCAATATTCCATGAGGAATCCTCAATAAATAAAACATAATAGGTGTTGCCTAATAATGAAGTCATAAGTCTATCCACATTTGAATGTATTAGGTCAAGAATCTCTCTTGACCTATCCTTACTAATTGGAAAAACAGTCTTGGTATGCTTGTTGAGTGCATGCAAACTAGTGTAGTTTTATATTCACTCACATGGGCCTTCAAGAACTCCACTTCATTGCTTAACTCAATATTATTTTCGCCCATGGATCCCCTCTCACTAACCATCAACTCCAGGTGTGTTTGCAGCGCTGCAAGATTGCCTTCCAAAATATTATTTTCCTCATCCCACAACTATTGATTATCTTAAAGTTTCTTGAGTAATTCCTGAGTCTCTCTCTTGGATTCATTCAAGTTGGTTTCCAATTAATTCAATTGAGAATTCAATGAGCCTACATCATTGCTAAGCTTTGTATTTTTCTGGGCTATTAATCCACTTTCAATAGCCATCAAATCGAGTTTTTTCTGCATCTTTGCAACAATTCCAGACTACTTGCAATATAATTTTTCCCATAAAGCCTGCCATTATAATACCTAAAAGGCCACTCCTAATGAAAACTCCCAATTTTTAAAATTAGACCACTGACACTGATTGACTAGCCATTTTTGTAAATTCCCACTTTTCTCTGTACTGATTGACATAATTAAGCTAATTAGCCTTGTTAGATTTCCTGACTGCCTTGTTCATTGATTCCCATCATTAGACTGATATTTTTGTCTTTTGAGTAATGAATACTAACAACTAATGCCGAAGCTAGTCATCCTCAACTTTTGTAACAACCCCCCCAACTCAAATTGCTTTGCACCCAAAAGCAATGGTAGTGATGGGTGTTGTAGGACATCTCATCTTCTTGTGTTACCTCATCTGCTAGTAGAACTTTCCTCGAACTGGTAGCAGTCCATGGGGTAGTTCTTGGAATACATCTGCAAATTTTTCCAAGCAACATGAGTTAAAAATATAAACTATCTTTCTATTGCAGAATGCTTGTAGAAGTGGGTTTGATCGAGAACTTGCTGCTTAATAATTCTATTATAAAAAATAACAAATATCAAATACCACCCTGGATTCATTTCTCAAATAGGAACATGCCTTAGACAATCCAACCAATCATCATTAAAGCATTTGTGGCATATAAATAATGTTGTTTTCTCATGAATAACTCATTCCTTCAAATCCAGTAGTGACTTTGTATCCAAAACGACGCAATAACTTGTCAGCTCATATTATTGCAGACACTTGTTCAACATTTAATATTTTATTGTGATTTTGATAAGATCTACTCCTATATTGAACAATAATTCTATGCTTTCCAAGGAGACTATCCAAAGCATATTAACATTCACCCCATTCTTGCTTAAAATTGAAAAAGAAGCCATATAAGGTTGGCAGTCAATGTACACCAATGCATGTGAAAAGACATTAAATTTGGTCGATTTCTGAGTTGATTGCTACTTTTGTAGCTGCTACCTATCCATGAAGACATGGTTCTAGAAGAGCATCCTCATAGGCTAGTTGAGATACCCCTTGTTTACAAATGGTCTAACAGAGATGGTTAGATTCTTGAGCAACAAGAGCTATTCCAGAATCTCTAAACAAATTTTGGTTGACATCTGAACTCATTGAAATAATTAATAGCTTAATCATTATGTTGAATAGGGACCAATCATCATTAAAGCATTTGTGACATATAAATAAGGTTGCTTTCTCATGAATAACTCATTCCTTCAAATCTAGTAGTGACTTTGTATCCAGAACAATGCAATAAAACGTTAGCTCATATTAATGCAGACACTTGTTCAACATTTAATATTTTATTGTGCTTTTGATAAGATCTACTCCTATATTGAACAATAATTTTATGCTTTCCAAGGAGATTGTCCAAAACATATTAACATTCACCCCATTCTTGCTTAAAATTGAAAAAGAAGCCATATAAGGTTGGCAGTCAGTGTACACCAATGCATGTGAAAAAGCATTAAATTTGGTCGATTTCTGAGTTGATTGCTACTTTTGTAGCTGCTACCTATCCATGAAGACATGGCTCTAGAAGAACATCCTCATAGGCAAAGTTTATAAATTCTGTTAGAACCAATGCCATTTTTGGGCCTAAGCCATGTCAAATTCATGACAATGCAGAGATGTCTATGATTTCCCCAAGACTCATTATTCTGGGGAAGATGGATTCATTTGGATTTAGAATGAATCCAACATAAATGTCACATTTTTGGGTACTCCAGAATATAAAAAAATGATGAAAAAAGCTCATTAAATATACCTTCTGTGGAATTCTAGAACCTAAAACTTTGTTTCAAATAATTGAACCCCATCGATATTTTTAAATGCTGTCAAATTTTATAAATTCTGTTAAGGGAAATGAGCAAGGACAAAAATTCTTGGAACATTTATAAAGTGTAATGTAACATGGGATTTTGTAGTTCCTAGAAAATGCCTAAGCCATTTCAACTATCAGGGGTAGGTGGGTATAGGAATATTGTCATTACTATATGCATCACAGAGCCATTTGATCAAAAGCAGAAATATGGTGAAGGGAGCAGATTTCAAAGAATGAATCAGTGTTTTCATTGGCATGTTCGAGGAACATAGATGGAATAGAGTGGACACTTGCAAGGATCTTCCTTATTAGCTTAAATTGGTTAATTAATAATTTAAAGGGGTTACCATTGGAATGATAAGTACAGTGATTGCAACGGATCTGCTTTACTGACATAAAAAGGAAGATACCAAAATGGAGTGGAGCTGAACATCAAAAGTTTGGAAATATAACAGATTGCTAGCAAGAAATTCACTGCAATGGATTTCATTATATTCAATTTATTACAAAATGCTAGAACTGTTTCCTCAAGACCGTGGAAACTGCCACAGTATTGAATAATACTTCCCTCGTGCTTCCAGAGCATCATTTCATGTAATGATGCTTATACAAAAGGTAAATTAATCTATCACAACTTTATCACTTGCTGTACAACTGGAAGTTGGAAAACCATGGACTAGATAAAATACAAGCCTTCAACCATGACCATCACTTCCATGATGCGTTTTACAACAAAAAATATTTGTATAGATAAACATTGTGTGCTTGGAAAAAGACCACATTGTGTGCTTGGATGAGAATTGCATGCTTGGAAAAAGACCACATTGTGTGCTTGGCTGAGAATTTATGTCTTCCACATTGAGGTTCAATGCATGGACAATCCTAGTTGGAAGCAGAATTGTAGAACAACCTGAAGAAAAAAAAGAGAATCCACGTTAAAATTTTGAAAATTAATCAACACCATCATTATCCTAGCACCACCCCCATCCCAACCACAGTTTAAAGAAATACAATTGGCAAAAGAAATACTGTAAAGAAAAAATATTTCCAGTGCTAATTTTTTAAGCAGAGCAACACAAAAATATTCATAATTAATTGACAAAATATGTCCGCCAGGCTGTGGTCTAGTCACAAATTTGTAATGATGACCTAGGTTCAAATATCAAGTTTGGAGGGCATGCCCCTGTCTGGTTTTATTTCAAGACTAGTTGGAGGAAGGGCTTGACATACCATCGACACGACATAGTCACAGTAAACAGTAAACATTTCCAAGCCCTGTTTCCCATTCAGTTGCATGGCAACATGCAAGAATGAGATTAAAATCAAGCTCTGCTCAACAAAGGATTTTAATTATTGAATAAGAAAAATATTATTCATATTAGGTTCAATGAATAAGGTTCGTTAGTGTTTTCATGGTTAATGTTTTTTTTTCATGGTCAAACTTTGAGTACCAGTTGTCCCAATTTTGCAATTTTCTACCCATCTTAAATTTTCTTTC
Organism: Pinus tabuliformis; assembly: GCA_031772625.1. Lineage (NCBI taxonomy): Eukaryota > Viridiplantae > Streptophyta > Pinopsida > Pinales > Pinaceae > Pinus > Pinus tabuliformis. Next base: position 43,628,963 of record CM062807.1, on the reverse strand, counting down.
CATCCAAAAATATGTTACTTCAGAGGACTACAAATTCATCTAATTGGAAAAATAGTCTAATTATCCTTACTAATTGGAAAAGCAGTCTTGGTATGCTTCTTATTAGGTAAACTGGCAGGGACAAACAAAAAGAACAGATCATATTAGGTGTAAAGCTACGAGCGGTCACCTCTGTGAATAGGATGGTTAGGATACATCGTCATGAGACCTAATTTTGGTTTTAGAATTGATGATCATATTCAATTCTTCTGTATCAAACATAGGAGGTGCCACTGTAACCCTCTCATCCACTTCTATGTGCAATGTTTTCTAGGATTTTTATTCTCACAGTTAATTGTAAGCATGGGTGTATGTTTGTGTATTTATGTAAGGCGTTCTTCTATGTTCCCACATAATTTTCTATGTTCAATGAAAGAGAAATTTGTTCCAAAAGTATATTACAAGGTTGAGCCTTATTCACCTACCATTCACAGTGATACTAACTGTTATAACAAAGCCTTTTTGAATAATGCCAATTTCACTTTGTAGTGTACTTTTCCTTGATTATACTCCTCAGGAAATGACAATCTTTTCTTCGATGAGTGAGAATTGGGAAGCTTATGGATGGCAGGCTATGTTTGATAAAATGCCAAAGTAAAGCTGCACGAACACTGTTTTACAAAACGCTTGAATGACGAATAACCCTGCGAACGTACTTATCTATTTGGATGACTTTAAAGATACCTACAATATTGAAGCCAAGATGGTTTCAGAGTATGAACTTTGAAGTATAAATTCTTAGGTAGCCGGGCTTCAATGGTAGATTTTTTTTTGGTCAGTTCTACATGGGTGATGCTACAATATGCTCTATTGAAGATCCCTGGTAAATTCTTTGTTATTCTGATAAATGGAGTGATATTTCTTGAACAAAATCTTGAACTAGGGTCAACTGGGAAGTTATTCCCATCAACAATGGTTTCCAGATGTTTCATGATAACCACACTATCTTTCCTCGCACATCCGGTTTTTCTGGCAGGCTTTTGCTCTGCATCTCGCAGGTCTAATGTTAACAATGCAGATCTGCAGTCTCGCCATTTTCAAATTGGGATTTGAAGATGGGGAGTTATGAGGTTTGTGAGCAATATGATTCGACCCAGATCGTTCAAATTGAAATCTGAGCAAGAGAAATAGCAATTCGAGCATTTCTTAGTTGGCGAAATACCGATGAGCGTCACTGCAAATGGGTCAATTTGATTATACTCCTCAGGAAATGGCGATCTTTTCTTAGATAAGTGAAAATTGGGAAGCTTATGGCTGGCAGGTTATGGCTATATGAAGCCTAACAAAGCGATATACCATACATCTTGTTTCATTTTATTCTATTTGGCACTACTACATATACAAGTAGTTATTTCTAGAGGAACCTAGTTGTGCCAGAGTCTAGTTGTCCTCTACCACCAGCACAAAGACTTCAATGTGAACTGAACGAGAAACTATAAATGTCCTATTTCGTTTGATTTTCTTGAAATATCACTCCCTCTATGGATATGACTGTAAAAATCAGCCTTGGAGCAAGTTGTGCTTTATGTAAAAAGTTGCATAAAACATTCAAGCCTTTCCCCCAATAGATGGAATTGAACAAAGTTACCAAACTTGTCTTAATAAAGCCAAAAAGTATGTGTTCAATTCCAGAGGCCAATTCCATTTCAAAGAAGACGAACTTTCTTTTATAGCAACTCCATAGCCCATGTACTCTCTGTTGACTACTTTCATACCATCTGTAAATGGATAGAAGTTAGAACTGTATCTATGCGAAGATTTTTTTACTGAAGTTACTTTAGCTTTAGCTTTAGCCTTTCAAAGTGCTCTAGCTTTAGCCTTTCCCTAAACTTTGATGTTCTTGAAAATTTTGAAGTAAGCCACAGTGACTTACCGTTCCAAAAGTATATTACAAGGTTGAGCCTTATTCACCTACCGTTCACAGTAATATTAACTGTTATAACAAAGCCTTTAATAATGCCAATTTTACTTTGTAGTGTACTTTTCCTTGATTATACTGCTCAGGAAATGGCGATCTTTGCTTAGATGAGTGAGAATTGGGAAAAATGGCGATCTTTAATAATCTTGTTTAACGACGTGTGACCTGTGCAGGAAAAATGCAGAATCTGGTGTATCTCTGTGAGATGTGAAAAATGCAGAATTAGGAGTATCTGTGAGTGGTTTAGGCTTTGCTTGGTTGCAAGTTCTGAAGGCGTGCGATGGGGGCTCCCCACGTGGTTGAGGCCTCAGTGTGAATTTCGGTAACCAGATGCCTGCGGTGCGACGTGACCCCGAATCATATGGGAGGATCTGTCAGACAGATACCAGTGGAAGTTAATGCAGAAGGGTGGAAGGGTGGCGGAGGAATGCGGAGTTGGAAAGTGGTGGAGGGTTCCTGATTGCCGGAGGCGGATTTTTTTCCAGGAGGCCCTAGAAACCGGGCAATTCCTCCGCCTAATTAGACTACACCTATCAAGAGCTCTCTTATCGTGGTAAACAATATCATGGTTGTTGGTATATCAAGAGCTCTCTTATTAATTTCAATGTTAACCTATCTTAGTTTGCAAGCTCTATGTGGTTTCAAACCAAAAACACATTTTGATCCTCGTTGACCTATCTCTCTCAGATTGCAAACTCTGTGAGGTTTCAAACCAGAAACACATTTTGATTCTCGTCTCATACTCTGCGCTGTATGTGGAGGCCTGAGCCATGTGCAGTGATACTGCCCTCTCTGACATCGTAAAACCCGAGAAACCATCACCACCTGAATTTCATGTCTTCTTGCGAACAAGGTCTCGTTGGAACCCATTAATGGCAGCGAACTATTTGCAGTAAATATAAGCTCTAAGAAGTCGTGTATGGTATGCAGAACTCACGGTTGTTCTCGCAGAAGCTTAAAACCACATTATGGAGCTGCGATGCTCCAGTCGCTCGTCGCAAAGCCACACGAAAATTGATGAAGCCAGCGGTATAAGTGTCCTTTATCCGTGAAGGGTTGTTTATAAACTATTATTTTCATTAACATGTATGTTTTGAAATACCTAATGTCTTTTGTGTGTCTTTTTATTCTATCAATGGAAAATTTAACATTGATTTTAAATATAATTATGTTTTTTAATTTAAAATTAATATGTAATTAAATAATAATTTTAATGGTTTTTCGAATTGAATTCACTAAATTATATAGGTTAAAGTTCCAAATAATTTAAAATTTAAAATATTTCAATTACTATATTTCCATAATTCAAAAATTGCTTACTGCATATTCATGATATGAACAAATGAAGATGTCTTAGAAGCGAATTAAGAGTACAGGAGTTTTGACGATTATTTATTTTTAGCCGTTAAAAAATGGTAATTTAAAAGTATAATTTTAATAATATTAACTTAAATTTAAATGGTTTGAGATGGGAAAATAGGAATTTCAAATAACTTAAGAGTGGTATATGTGGATGAGATCAGAAAATGGGAATGGCTAAATAATTTGTTGTACATGTAAAAAAAAAGATAAATTTATTATATTTTTGTTTTTGTTTTTTAGCTATTTGAGTGGGAGAAGTTATTTAAGTTATAGAGATGATTTTGTTGAGTTAAATTTCTAATAACAATAATGTAAATAAGGTGTAAATGTTTATTAATTATAATAAAAATTTTAATTATGAAGATTTATTTATATTTTATTATAGATTTTTTAATTTGTAAATAAGTTTTGATACAATTTATATAGCTTATTAATATCATATGTCTAAAAACCACAACTCATTTGATATGAATTTGTTCATATAACTTTTTGTAATTAATTAATTTAATTAGTAGGATAAAAAGGACATAATTACTTTGGAGATAAACCTGAAACTTTTATTTCGTAACACTTTAATAATATTCTAGAATATTTGGTAGAGGTTAAATCTCTACCATCCACTTAGTAATTATTAATAATTAAATTATGAAAACCCTATTCCAAAAGAGGTACCATGGAAGTAATTAGTCCTTTGTTTTCTGTTAATGAATTTATTTTTTATAACATTATTGATTTGCTAAATTTTAAATAATGCTTAATTTCTATCAAAGTAGCTAGTGAAATTATAGGATTACTTTAAAATTTTGAATTATTGGTTAAATATGATATTGTACTTAAATAAATGATATTAAATGATCTCATAATTGATGTAATAATAGTTAAAGGTGTCAGTTGAAATTAAAAGATTATATTAAATAATTTTTATGATCTACATAAATATAAATGGGAAAAAAATCATAATCAATTTAGAGATAAAACTTAACTTTTGATTTGTGAATATTATTAAAAATAGTTTAGAATATTTTGAAAAAATAAATCTACCATTTATCTAATATAATATCAATAATTAAATTATAATTCTATAATTTTATCCAAATATAAATTATATTTATTAATGGTAATATATTAAAAGGTATTTTTTCATTAAATTTTAATCTTTATAAATTTAATGGTTAAATAATTCATCGAATTTTATTTTTAAATTTTTTAATAATTTTTTATTTTTTATAAATAATAATTTATAATCCAAGTATAAATTGGTATCTCACATTAATAAAAACCAATTACATTAATTTTAAAAGCTTTTTTATTTAAAAAATGGGACAATGGAATTTGATTTATTGATGTATATTTAAATTATAAAAATATGTAATATAATTATTTTATTACAATAATATATTTTATTAGCATGTCAAATATTATTATTTTAAGTAAATGAATATGTTAATAATTTTAAATTTTAAAATTAGTTTTAAGCCAGAAGTCAACAAATCTCTTCAATGCCAAGATGTCAAATCTCTCTGAAAGCCCTTTTTAGCCGACGAATAAATCACTTTAAATTGATATCTAAAACTACGTTTATAACTACCCTTAAAAAAATTCATTGAAAAAAAAATCATATGCTAGACATGGTATCACACAAACACCAAAGACTAACCGGGGAAATTTGTGCTTCTCTATTAATAAAACTAGAGGAGGCAAAACAGATTGTGTGACAGCCAATTTTGTATGGATTGTAATATTTAACACATTAAAGTTGTTATCCCTTTGTATTAAACAATGGAGATATTAGTTAACTGGATTGTTAAACGATCTAGTAGCCCGTATCACGTGCATTCGAGATGTGAAACCTTGACTCACAGATTGATCCATGAGGAGTCCTTTTCCACAAGTCACATACAACGAGGAAATGAAAGAGTAAGGCTTTTGTCAGTTACTTTTTGTCATGGTCATCTAAGATATTCTAAGATGGTTATCAATATATATAATGTTATTTATTATTAATGAGAGATAATATAGGTTATTATTAGATATAAGTAAGTATAAATTTTAATTGGTGACATATATTGGTGACATTAATGGATTGATAGTATCTGAGAGGGACATTCTAGAGTTAATTTGATGTGTAACTATGTTCATGTCAAGTTAAATTTTAGCTAATGTAGATCAACATAAATAATAAAAAATTAGAAATCTAGATAATGTTTATGTCCATCTCTCCAATAAATAATAATAATGAAAATATAAAAAATTAATGTTGGCCCAAAACAAAAATGAAAAATCATAGATAAAAAAAACTACAATACAATTATTCATGTGTTTAGAAAAAAAAAGTTACAACAATTATATGTTCATCTCTCCAATAAATAATAATAATAAAAATATAAAAATTAATGTTGGCCCAAATAAAAATGAAATAACCATATATATAAAAAAAAATACAATACAATTATCTCATGTGTTTAGATAAAAAAATTACAACACATTATCTCATGCCTTTAATAGTTCGTTTATCATATACATTGAATTTGAATGGATCATAAATTTAACTTCAATAAAAAAATTTACCACATTAAAATTCCAAACTAGTAAAATTTTAAATCTTTATCTTTACTAAAGCCACTACCATTTCATAAATTAAAGTAAAAACATGAATTCAACACAAAAATCCAAAATCTTTTAATATTTCTTTTAATTAATTATTTGTAAAATGAATTTTTTAAAAGAAAACCATATCCTATGGATATATTAAAATCTCTATACACATAAATATTTCCAAGTCAAAATTGTAATAATGGAAAATATTCATTTGATGTAGTTTTATTATAAATTTTGTTTTCATGTAATGTAAAAAACATAATTAAATCTAATATTAATATTGAAAGATTAATATTAATATTAATATATTATAATATTAATTTGTTATAATATTTTTTTTTTATATTATAATGATATATATTAACTCTAGATATATATGGGAGGGAAAAACAAAGACATAGAATGATAGAGGGAGTGAGAGAAAGTGGGAGAGAAACAAGGATAGAGAGATGGAGTTGGAAATAGAGAAAGAGAGGGAAGAAGAAAGACATAGAGAGAGAAAAGTGGAGAGAGAGAGGGAGTTACAAGGATGAGATGGAGAGATAATGTCTATGCTTGGGGGAGAGATAGAGAGACAAAGAAGGATATATGGAGAGAAGTGGAGGAGGAGAGGAGAGAGAAGAATAGAGGGAGGGAGAAAGTGACAGAGTTGGGAGAGAGAGAGAGATGAGAGGGAGAGAGAGTGTGGGATGGGAGAGAGAGAGAGGGAGAGAGGGAGAGAGAGAAGAATATCTATTTCACTAAATACATTGATTTTAGTGTAGATGGTGATTTCTAATCCTATTTGATTGTTTGCAATTAAGGAGATAAACTAAATTAGATGGGAGAGGAGGAATGCAAAGAGAGATAAGGAGATGAGTGTGTGAGAGAGAGAAGGCTAAGACATAGAGGGAGACACAAAGATGGAGGGGGGGGAGAGAGGAGGAGAGAGAAGAGGGAGGGGGAATGTGACAGGGTTGGGGAGAGAGAGAGTGTGTGATGGGGGGAGAGAAAGGGATAGAGAGGAAGGACGAGAGAGAGGAGGAGACAGGGAGGGGGAGAGAGGAGGACGGGAGGGAGGAGGGAGGGACAAGAGATGGAGATGGAAGGGGAGAGTGGGAGGGAAGAAGAAAGACATGGAGAAAGAGAGAGAAGTGGAGAGGAGAGAGAGGGAGTGACAAGGGAGAGATGGAGAGAATGTGTGTATGTTGGGGTGAGATAGAGAGAAAAAGAAGGAGATATGGAGGGAGATATACACACACACACACACACACATATGTGGAGGGGGAAGAGAGGAAAGAAGATTTATTACATTAGATACATTGATTTTAACATGCATGATGATTTCTAATACTATTTGATTGCTTGCACTAGATGCATTGATTTTAGTGTAGATGTTGATTTTTAATTATATTTGATTGCTTGCACTAGATGCATTGGTTTCAGTGTAGATGTTGATTTCTAATCCTATTTGATTTCTTACACTAGATGCATTGATTTCAATGTAGATTTTTCTAATTCTATTTGATTGCTTGCACTAGATGCATTGTGTTCATTATTTTATATAGATGGTTATTTATAATCCTATTTGATTGCTTGCACTAGATGCATTGATTTCATTGTAGATGGTGATTTATAATCCTATTTGATTGCTTGCACTAGATGCACTGATTTCAATGTAGATGTTGATTTCTAATGATATTTGATTGTTTGCACTAGATGCATTGATTTCAATGTAAATGTGATTTCTAATCCTATTTGATTGCTTGCACTAGATGCATTGATTTTAGTGTAAATGTTTTCTAATTCTATTTGATTGATTGCACTAGATGCATTGATTTCATTGTAGATGTTTATTTCTAATTATATTTGATTGCTTGCACTAAATGTATTGATTTCAGTGAAGATGTTGATTTTTGTTATATTTGATTGCTTTCACTAGATGCATTGATTTCCGTGTAAATGTTGATTTCTAATCATATTTGATTGCTTGAATCAGATGCATTGATTTTAGTGTAGATGTTTTTTTCTAATGATATTTGATTGATTGCATTAGATGCATTGATTTTAGTGTAGATGTTGATTTCTGATTTGATGTAACTTGATGTATGATGGTACATTAATTTTAAAGTGATTAGATTAACAATGTGATTGATTTTAGTGTAAGAAAAAAAAATATTGACAATGTGCATTGAGTTTTGTGTTATAGTAATTCAACCTGTTAATATTGGAGAGCAAGATAGAAAAGGTAAGATGTTTAGTACAATAGCTCAAGTTAAAGATTTAAATGGTTTATGATTTAAACTACACTTTTCATATAATCGATATGAAAATATGGCAAAAATAACATGCGTGACAACAAAAATAGCAGAAGAAAATAGTTGAGATTGATCACAATGAAGACAATTTGTAATTGACTACATTCTTATTATTCACAGTCTTTTCCATTCAACACTAATACATTGTCACTTTGTATTCAAAATTTTTATTTCATCATTTTTCATAATTAAATTTATTAACAATATCTATTATATCAACAGATTGAGGTAACTCAACAAATTTAAAAATAAAACTACTCTTCAAGATATATTTAGTAATACCTGGAGGGACACTATTAAGAATTAATTAGTTGTTGAAAGTTGTGATACCTAAAATTAAATTAAATAGATGTGCAATATCAATCCTCCTGTAAGTTATTGACAAGATTGTCTTCCTTCTTCATCACCAACTAATTACTAATAGACAATTACATACACATATAGAAATATAACACAAAAATTGTAACATTCATAAACACTACCATCGAAATCCAAACACACAAACCACTCAAAGCATCCAAACACAGACACACACAAACCACTCAAAACATCCAAACATAGACATACAAACCATTAAAGGCTAACAAAATAGACTAAATTAAAGAACATAATTATATGGTTATGTCAAGCAAAGAAAACATAATGTAAATTTCAAAGTATGAAATTTATCTCAAAAATATACATAATAATGATAATCTAAAAATATGACATTGTTGCCCTCAGCTGGAACCAACCTAGATCCATCTAAATTTTAATCTATCATGCACCGTGAGGGATCGAATCCCTTCCCTTGGTGCAAACCTTTCCTCAAATTCTACACTCCAAAAAGAAGGTTCAGCTCGAGGGATTTGATTCTCTCGGCATAGGACAGATTTGGAGTTAGATGGATCTGAGCTGGTATATATTGGTTGGCCTCCAAGATGTTGGTGTTTGTCAGTTATCTTAATTTACTTTCTTTGGGCTCTCATTTTCCATGAACTAATTATTTAAAATAGTCTAAGTTCACTCGGAAAATAGTGGAAATTCCAATATGATTTTTTGCCAAAATCCGGCATAAAATGTTGGGAAATCTAGGTTACAACTGTCAAGCTTTAGGATTTTGGTTTTTCCCAAGAGGTTTTTGATGTGTTGAATGCATTGACTATTCAAAAAAATGATTCAAACACTCCTATGATCAGATTTTTTGAAAAACAAATCACTTCATTCTAGCAAACGATAACTTTCCGAGCAAATTTGTAGCGTCAGTAGAACGCCTTTATTTAATGGATCACAAGAAAATTTTAAGTGGCATTGAATTTTGGTGGCAGATGGAGTGCAAGACGAAAAAAGAAAAATGTCCCATTGAACACCTTAGGTTTTGCAGTCCCCTCTCATGCAATCCTATCAGGCTGGATACGTCCCATCAAACTTCATAAACTCGATAGAATTTTGGTATGCATTAGAGGAATTTTGAGGTCTAAAATGGGTCTCCTAAGAAAAATGTACAACCCAAAATAAACTTTATAAAAACCAATAGGATTCAATATGATGATGTCAACCATGGGAGGATGATTCACCATTTTTGGGAGTAAAAAAGTAAAAAGACTAAAAAATAAAATTAAAATACTTTTTCAACTCTTATTTTCAACTTATCTCCCTAATGTTTTACTTGAATTTTAAGGAGGAGTACTCGTTGGACGCAAAATTTAATTCCTCATCCAAATAGTACCCATGTTGCATACTTTCGATCTACCCCGCTACATGAAAAATGAGAAATACATGAAAAAACGTGATTGCAATCACACTTTTCATGTATTTCTCATTTTTTGTGTAGTAGGGTCCATCAAAATATGCAACATGCATACTCTTTGGAAGATGAATCAAATTTTTCATCCAACTAGTGTTCTCGCTCGAATTTTGAGTAAACCCATAGGGAGATAAGTGGGAAATACGAGTTGAAATAATAGTTTTTTCTTTTTTCACTATAAAATTTGATGATGTAATGTAATCTTATTTATTATTTGCACTGTTTATTTTATAATTTCCTAAGGGACCCATTTAGATCTCAAAATCCACCTTAATGACAAGTAAGGACATAGGTTACAGGAGCTATACTGTCGAAACCCATCTCCTTCTTCTTTATTAAGCGTTGTAATAATGTCTGTCATATTCATGTGTAAGTACGTATATAAATTTGATGCGCTCTTGTCAAAAAAAAAAAAATTGTGACAATTCTGTTTTAAAATAGTGGGACATATGTTTAATGTCGTATTTTTTCTTTGTGTATAATTTTTTTTTAAGCATTTAAATGTTATAATTTTTATTAATTTGATTATTTTTAACAGTTTCTTTTTCTAACAACAGAAAGTACGTCGATACTCATTTTAAATAAACTTTCAAAATTGGTTTATTGCTCTGTTTCGGATGGCATCATGTTCCAGTGGTTCTTCTCTGGCTCTTTGACAGGGGAAGGTTCCATCCCATTATAACATGGGTCTTCGACTCCAGACTCCAGGGTTCTCTGTCAGGGCTCTTTGTAAGGAGCGAATTCTGCTTTTAGATTGCGTTGGACTTATGACAATTTCTGATTGTGTCCTCTGATATCAGACGATTCTATCCTGTCAGTAGTCTCATAAATGTTATGGTCCGACTAAATGTATTTTCTCTGTTTTTTATTTGTGGTGATTGTATCTCCAAATGACTCAGCTGAACACAATCTATGATGATTGAAATTACTCTCATTAATATATATACTTTTTCTTTTCCATAAGGAAATTTTTTTCCTATGAAAAAAAAAAAAAAATTACTTGTGAAGATAAACCGATTTAAAATTACAATTTCTTAAACAGAGATAGACAATGCTCACTGCAATAAACTTTAAAGTATCTCCATTGCAATTGAATTCCAATTCCATACCAAATAATCAATAAACTTGCTTATTTCAATTCGGAAACAAATTTGAACACGTGCATGCTTCTCTTTTATTCTCAGAGTTCATTCTAGTTGTTATAGAGACAATTACCCTCCATGACTCAGTCCAATAAGAATTGGAAATTATAACCCCGAATCTGGGTCTTTTCCTTCCTCTCATACATCACTGTGCTGGTGTGGAATTGCATGATCATAATTTTAAAATGTGAATCCAAGTTACTCTCAAACTTGT